>CM016619.1:86667486-87867486 GCA_005393395.2 Gossypium australe | reverse complement strand
ATTTGTGCATTACTCATGACGAGTAATGTAAGTTTGCCAATTTGTGCATTACAAATTTGATTTACTCTCGATATTTTTGCAAAAAAAAAAAAAACATGAAAATTGGCTCAGCAGTCACTTTGAGAAGCTTGAACCGTTGAGGCAATTCTTGTATCAAGTGACCCAAGTGTGAAGCTAATTATTGAACATATTTTATAATTAATTTTAATCCAACAAAAATTGGGTTAAAATTAATTACAAGCCTAATGAAGAGAAAATGTGGTCAAATTGTGCTAAGTGAAAATGACTGATCCACTAATAAATTAGAAACCCAAGTCGTCCCATGTAGCTGTCTCAATCAATTATTTTAGCTTATTTTTATAATTCCATATCAGCCCTTAAACTTGCCTTTAACTCCATTCAAACCCCTACCCTTTTCAAGCGTGTTATTTTTAGCCATAGGCTAAAAATAGAAAATTCAAGTCAAACCATCCCTCCTACCATGCATGGTTTAACACCCCTTACCCGTGTCCAATGCCGGAACAAGATACGAGGTGTTACTATGCATAACTTTACTCAAAATTGTATTATCGGGCTGTAAAGTTCTGTTTCAACTTAAAACTTGTCTTTCTTACTCATAACATACGTATTATGGGCCTATGAGGGTTCCATAGATCAATTGAGAACTTTAACACTCTATGAAATTTTTTGCCTAAACAGGGGCCACACGCCCGTGTTGTCCAAGGGACACGCCCGTGTGCCCCTAAGACAAGACCGTGTTCGACACCCGTGGTCGACACTGACTTACCCCACACGGCTGAGCACACGCCCGTGTCTATAACCGTGTCCTTCACACGGCCTTGACACGCCCTTGTCCTCTACCCATGGAGCTCTCTGATTATGACATCATCACACTCTTAATAGCACACGGCCAAGGCACATGCCCGTGTGCTGGCCTGTGTGACGATTCAAATTCTCGTAAAATAGTGCAGTGGACACACGGCCTATCAACACCCCCATATGGGTTGACTGTGTGTCACGCACGGCCTAGACACATGCCCGTGTGCCTACCCGTGTGGACAATTAGGGGCTATTTTCCAAGCCTCTTTGCCACCCTGAAACTTAAACTCACTCATTCATCATAAGAAGCACATAATATGACAATATCAAACTAAGAAGAACCTTTATATTACCACTTATTTCATCCACATTTTACTCAATATCTTGCACAAATATTCATTTCATTATATGCGTCAAACTTGAGACATGAACTTGACAATATTGGCCAATTCATCATGGCCATTTACAAAAAAAAAAAAGAATGTGAAGCATTTATAGCAAACCCTTTGGACTTCAAACATAACATGACACAAAACGATCAAGTTCCTATACATGCCATACTCAAAATGAATCAACTTTACTATACCAAAAGGACGGTTGATAGTGTGATCCAAGTTCCAACTTTCTACGATCCCCGAGCTAACTTGACGAAACTACAAGGAGAAAGGGAAAAGAGAGGGGTAAGCATATAGCATAGAAAGTTTGCATGAAATTCTAAAGCAACATAATTGCTTTCATAAAATTCATCTATTTATTGAAACAACATCCACACAGGTCTCGAATGCTTAACATTTTCATTCATACTTACTCATACTTATTCTTACCCATCTCATGTTACTTTATGGGTTCATAACATGTATTTTCTCATGGTACCTGTATCACTCATCACATAACTTATCACGTATACTAACATAAGCATAAATTCAAATCTTTATCATTCATAACATGAATGGACCTCAAGGTCATACGTAAATAGTTTGGTTCTAGTAATTAGCTCATTTACCCATGAACTAATTAGATTATCGTAAAATATTCAAATTCGCCTTGCATAGATAGAGATACCAACGCCATATGTAACAGCCTGGTTTAGACCCTAGTCGGAACAATAGTTTTGAGACCACAAATTTGAGGTCAGAAAAATATTTTAATATTATTTTTTGTATTTACAGTATGTGATATAGCCTGTGTGAAATTATTGTGTAAAGATTTTATCGATTGTGTGTTTCATTTGTGAAAAGGACTTAATTGCATAAAGTGTAAAAGTTGTGTGCTGATTGTCAAAATGATTAATTGGCATGGCTTTATAAATGAGGAGTCCTTATGTAGTAATTAAATCTTTGATAGTGGAAGTTGACATATATGGCCATTATATGAATGAATTTATTAAGTTTATAATGAGGGTAAAATGGTAAAAAGCCTATTAGAGTGCCTTATAATAAAAAAAAGATGAAACATGTTCATCTTTGTTTCTATCAATCGAAAATCAGAAAATAAATAAGGGTTTTTGGCTTCTTTGATTTCGCCATTTGCTAAGCTCAATCAAGGTATGTTTTGAGCTCGATTTTTGATGATTTTTACATTTTTGTAATCGTTGCTTAGTATACTATCAAACCCATGCTTAAATTTTAGAAATTGATGGTGATTTTGAGATATGTCATTGATGGATATGTGAGCTTTGTGTTGCTAATTAGTGAAATATGAAAGCTTAGTGTTGGGTTAACATACTTTGTCTTTGAATTTTTGGAGAAATTGAGTAATTTGGGCTAAATTGAGAAAAGTGTAAATTGGAGGATGAAAATGTGAAATAAATGAAATGTGTGGGCTTGAATTAGCATGTGAAGAATTCGGCTAGGCATGGGTACAAGCAAATTATGTGTATTTGATAATTTTATAAATTAGGGACTAGAGTGTCGAGATGTGAAAATGTGAGGGCTATTTTGTAAAGTGCCCTAAATAAGTGTGTGTGGACTAAATTAAATGAATTGTTGATTGAATGGATTGAATTTGAATGTGTATAAACCAAGAAAGGACAGGTTCGGATCGAGATCGAGGCAAAGACAAAGTGCTCGATTAATCGACCGTTTTGGTATTTCGTCGTCCGAGGTAAGTTCGGACATAATACGTGTATTTAGCTATGTTTAATGTTATGAAATGAATGGTATGATATTATTGAATTATGAATGCTTTGTGAGAACTCGAGTTACCTGGCACTAACTGTGCATATTCAGAAATGTGACGGAGATGTTTAGCATTGTGTGCGAGATAATATAAGCTTCGGCTTTGTGGATGGCACTATATGTGCGATACCAATTTAAGATCGGTTTAATATGGATGCACTAAGTGTGTGATATTTGTAACATCCTGAATTTTTGGGCCTAAGCGCTTAATGGGTGAAAATGAGTAATGAGTTAATTTAACTGTTAGGGGTCCAAATTGGGCTCAGGATGTGGTCAAGGCCTTGGTGAAATTTTTGTTTGGGCACTATAGAGTTTTAAAAGGTGGTATCTATGTTTAAATTATCAAAATGGGCTTGTGGCCCAGTGGTCAGTGGAGCCACTTAGGGAGCAAGGAGGTGACGCCACAACAAGGGAGATAGGGGCCCAAAATTTAAGTTTCATGGAGCCCAATTCTTTTAATTTAAGTTAGCTAATTTTCGTCCTTTGGGTTAGGTGGAGTGGATGGCAACAAGGCTCAAAAATAGGAGGATTTATATGAATAGGATAATGTAGATATTATAGTTGATAATATGGAAGATAAAAGGAGAAAAGATAGGAGCTATCTGCAAGGCTAGGTGTTGGCCCAAATTCCATCACCTAAAGGAGTAAAGAATTCGGCTACTTCATGGAAAAGGGGTGCCAAATTTTCCCTTTTTATTAGCCTGATTTTTAGTTATCAGGAAGGGTACTTTCAGGTTTTTGATAGGAGTGCAGAAATTTCTATAAATAGGGGGGATATCTCATTGATTCTAGCATTTAAACCCTAATTTCCTCTTCATTCTTTGTGCCGAAATTCTTAGTCTCTCCCTATTCAATTTCTTTTCTTTAATTTCTTCAAAAGCCGAAACCTCTCCCTTCACTCTCTTTTCCATTCTTTTCCTCTTGTGCCGATTTCTCTAAAAAAAGTCGAAATCTCCATAGTTTTTCTTTATTCATCCCATTTGTGAGTTAGTTCTATTCTTCCGGCATTTAAATCTTTTGCTTTGGCATTGCCGAATCTTCTCTCTAGTGCTAGCCGAATCCCCTATGTTAAGGTAAGTGTCGACTTCTGTTAGTTTCTCGCGTTTTATTTCAGTTTTTGAAAGGCAAAAGCCGAAAAGCTAATAGTTTAATGGTTCTATATTGGACGACATTCCGAGATTTGAAGGAAACTTGGTCGTCTAGATCTAAAAGCCGAAAATCGTTAGTCTCTAATTTCGGGATTTTAAGGTAAGAAGATTTTCCCTAGATTTTTACTAGATTCGTTCATTGTATACAAGATCTTAACTTTATGATGTGGATTAACGATCATATATTGTGATAGTAGTTCTGACAAGGACTTGTGATGGAATTAAATATGGATCAGGCAAAGAGAGAATCCCTCAGTTTAAGAAACAAGCGGTATCTGCCGTTCGAGATTGGCCACTTGGTTGTGGACCGACTTCTGAACAACACCTTAGGCAGATAGCAGTGGTGTTGGCTACGGATAGCGTCAACTTAGAGGGTCTCGTTCTAACGGTAATCAGGTGTGTAGATCCTTATCACATAAGTTTTATTTTGTATTATACCTGTTAGGGGCTGAAAAGCCGAAAAATGAGGCTGTATGAACAGTCGTGTGTAGATCTCTAACACACTAATAATCTGTATGAATATATGTATGTTTATGTTATGGGCTAAAAAGCCGAAAAGTGGCTGTGTAGACTGTCGAATGAAACCCCAAAAGGGTTAGGCAAGAAATGCCATGTACGTAATCATAGAACTTCTCTATGTGTATCGATGTATGCGAAAGACTGTAATCTCTTAGGTAGTAGATTGTTTGATTTTGCATGAATGTATGCATGGGATGGGTTTGATATGAAAAGGGGAAGAGCATGATTGGTCACGTGGTGATCGGTGGTAGAAAACCCACCTAATGAAATGTTAGATCACATGGTGATCGGTGGTAGAAAACCCACCTAATGAAATGTTAGATCACATGGTGATCGGTGGTAGAAAACCCACGAAATGAAATGTTAGGTCACTTGGTGATCGGTGGTAGAAAACCCACGTTAAAATTCCTGATTGATAAGGAGTAGGCAGTATGACTGTCGATATGGTGTGTAGCGGTTGGTGGATTGATTGTAGAAATCCCCAAGGTGTGATGGTTGGTACGGGTTGATGTGTAGAGGATGGAATTCTTGGATGGGTTGGGCTTTGCATCATTTATTATCTGTCATGTGATTATGATTGTTGCCATTGTGTATGGGCCAGGGCTCATAATGTGTTTGTGGGCCCAAGTCTTTTATGTGTTTTCGGGATTTACACACTGAGTTTTGGGGACTCACCCTATTATTTTTCCCTAACTTTTCAAATGAGCAGTAGATCGTGGACATGGGAGCCGAGACGGACTCGAGGGGCCATCAAGTTTTTATTTCTATAGATTATTTTCGGTTTTTCCTTTATGTTTTATTTTGGAAATATTTAGGTAATAAGGCCCCATAGTTTATATTCGCCTATGTAGTTTTTTTTAATATTTGCAACTTATGACTTTATGTCAGGGGTTTATTTATACCAAATAATAATAATACAAGGTTTCTTTTCAAATGTCACTTATTTATTCAAATATTGCCTAATAACTTATGATTTTCTAAAACCAACTTAGCAAAAGACTTTAACGTTCAACCCGTGGCATACCAGATCTGGTCGAAACGTATGGGCCAGGTTTGGGGTGTTACAATTTGGTATCAGAGCCCAGTTCAAAACTCGGGCTGTGAAATGGGCCTAGTAATATTTTGTAAAGTTGATGTGAATTTGGAAAAAAAATTCCGGAAGAAGATATGACCTTCGAGTCTACCAGCACCCGATCCACGCAGGTATGTATTCTAACTCTTGATGTGATATATATGTTGGGTTTGATGGGCTTGATGGACGTAGAATAGTATGTTAGGCATTGATGGACTTTAGGGTTAGTTTAAACAACTCCTTAAATTCATAAGACTTAATCTATCCAAACAAACCCGTGAACTTAGGGTGTGGCAACAGGCATACGCATGTCTAGGATTGGATTCAGGAAGAGCTTGGTACTTAAGCAGTCCTAGTGACTCACCTCCTCTTTTCTGGAATCCTACCTGGTGCTTAGTGACTGTTCACCTTAGCCACAAGGATTTTTTGACGGGCCAAAATCTATAATTAAAACCCAAAAGGGACCAGCCACCCTATTTCACAACTAAAATACCCCCAAGTTTTCTAAAATTTTCAAAATACACTTGGTTTGTGAAAATTTCCAAACAACCGTGATTTTATAAAATAACTAAGTTCTGCAAATTTACTCGAAAATAGATTTACAAAAGAACCTGGTTTGCAAAAGAAAAAAAAACCTTCCAAGGTATCCCTGTTTATAAAAAAAAAGGAACAAAACAACAACATCATCAAAATATCTCTACTTCGAAAATAAAAAAAAACTTGTTTTCCAAAAGACCCTTGCTTTATAAAAAGAAAAAAAAATGTACCCAAAGTACTTCTAATTCAAAGAAAATCACCAAGATACTTTATTTTGGAAAATACCCTGTAAGACAAAACTACGGAAATACCCCCGAGTAGAGAAATGATGAAAAAAAAAACCCTTATGCGATGAATGTATGTGGTTTCTAGAATTAGGAGATAAAATTGAGACTGAAACTGTAGATAGGTTCGAGTTCAAAAGAACCACTCTTAAAACTACTTTCCATAAGATTGTTCCTGGTTAATCAGTGAAAGAAATTAATAGTTCATAAAATTTCTAATTTAGAGAAACAACGATGAGCGCTAGAAGAGGAAGAAGAGGCCGCGGCCGAGGCCGTGGAAGTATTAGGACTGATGTGCTGACTCAGCTAGTTAGGGAGGTACTGAAGGAGGTTAAAGAAATTGGTGAAACACTTCGGTTTGGGTGCGTGGACTGTAAGAAAAAAAGAGGTCGTAGTTTTCTAGGGTTGCAGTCTTGTTCTGTGAAGCATGTTAAGGTACGTCCAAACTTTCGGGTTTGCGAATATTGTAGAAGGCGTCATCCGGGTGAAAGTTGGAGGAAGTCAGGAACGTGTTTAAGATGTAGGTCTGAGGAGCATAAGGCTTGGGATTGTTCAATCACCATTAAGTCGGGTATGTTTTGTGTGGATGCTATATTTTTGGGTATAGAAACTGTATGAGTGCAATGTTTATATATTATTAAATTAGAGTGCGCAGCGAAAGCATAGTGGTGAGACTTGGGTAGTACGATTAATAGTTAGTTGGAAATTTCGAGGACGAAATTTCTTTAAGGAGGGTAGAACTGTAACATTCTAAATTTTTGGGCCTAAGCGCTTAATGGGTGAAAATGAGTAATGAGTTAATTTAACTGTTAGGGGTCCAAATCGGGCTCAGGATGTGGTCAAGGCCTTGGTGAAATTTTTGTTTTGGCACTATAGAGTTTTAAAAGGTGGTATCTATGTTTAAATTATCAAAATGGGCTTGTGGCCCAGTGGTCAGTGGAGCCACTTAGGGAGCAAGGAGGTGACGCCACAACAAGGGAGATAGGGGCCCAAAATTTAAGTTTCATGGAGCCTAATTCTTTTAATTTAAGTTAGCGAATTTTCGGCATTTGGGTTAGGTGGAGTGGATGGCAACAAGGCTCAAAAAAAGGAGGATTTATATGAATAGGATAATGTTGATATTATAGTTGATAATATGGAAGATAAAAGGAGAAAAGATAGGAGCTATCTGCAAGGCTAGGTGTTGGCCCAAATTCCATCACCTAAAGGAGTAAAGAATTCGGCTACTTCATGGAAAAGGGGTGCCGAATTTTCCCTTTTTATTAGCCTGATTTCTAGTTATCAGGAAGGGTACTTTCAGGTTTTTGATAGGAGTTCCGAAATTTCTATAAATAGGGGGGATATCTCATTAATTCTGGCATTTAAACCCTAATTTCCTCTTCATTCTTTGTGCCGAAATTCCTAGTCTCTCCCTCTACAATTTCTTTTCTTTAATTTCTTCAAAAGCCGAAACCTCTCCCTTCACTCTCTTTTCCATTCTTTTCCTCTTATACCGATTTCTCTAAAAAAGCTTAAATCTCCATAGTTTTTCTCTATTCATCCCATTTGTGATTTAGTTCTATTCTTCAGGCATTTAAATCTTTTTCTTTGGCATTGCCGAATCTTCTCTCTAGTGTTAGCCGAATCCCCTGTGTTAAGGTAAGTGTCGACTTCTGTTAGTTTCTCACGTTTTATTTCAGTTTTTGAAAGGCAAAAGCCGAAAAGCTAATAGTTTAATGGTTCTATGTTGGGCGGTATTCCGAGATTTGAAGGAAACTTGGTCGTCTAGATCTAAAAGCCGAAAATCGTTAGTCTCTAATTTCGAGATTTTAAGGTAAGGAGATTTTCCCTAGATTTTTACTAGATTCGTTCATTGTATACAAGATCTTAACTTTATGATGAGGATTAATGATCATATATTGTGATAGTAGTTCTGACAAGGACTTGTGATGGAATTAATTATGGATCAGGCAAAGGAGAGAATCCCTAAATTTAAGAAACGAGCGGTATCTGCCGTTCGAGATTGGCCACTTGGTTGTGGACTGGCTTCTGAACAACACCTTAGGCAGATAGCAGTGGTGTTGGCTACAGATAGCGTCAAGTTAGAGGGTCTCGTTCTAACGGTAATCAGGTGTGTAGATCCTTATCACATAAGTTTTATTTTGTATTATACCTGTTAGGGGCTGAAAAGCCGGAAAATGAGGCTGTATGAACAGTCGTGTGTAGATCTCTAACACACTAATAATCTGTATGAATATATGTATGTTTATGTTATGGGCTAAAAAGCCGAAAAGTGGCTGTGTAGACTGTCGAATGAAACCCAAAAAGGGTTAGGCAAGGAATGCCACGTACGTAATCATAGAACTTCTCTATGTGTATCGATGTATGCGAAAGACTGTAATCGCTTAGGTAGTAGATTGTTTGATTTTGCATGAATGTATGCATGGGATGGGTTTGATATGAAAAGGGGAAGAGCATGATTGGTCACATGGTGATCGGTGGTAGAAAACCCACCTAATGAAATGTTAGATCACATGGTGATCGGTGGTAGAAAACCCATGAAATGAAATGTTAGGTCACTTGGTGATTGGTGGTAGAAAACCCACGTTAAAATTCCTGATTGATAAGGAGTAGGCAGTATGACTGTCGTTATGGTGTGTAGCAGTTGGTGGGTTGATTGTAGAAATCCCCAAGGTGTGATGGTTGGTACGGGTTGGTGTGTAGAGGATGGAATTATAGGATGGGTTGGGCTTTGCATCATTTATTATTTGTCATGTGATTATGATTGTTGCCATTGTGTATGGGCCAGGGCTCATAATGTGTTTGTGGGCCCAAGCTTTTTATGTGTTTTCGGGATTTACACACTGAGTCTTGGTGACTCACCCTATTATTTTTCCCTAACTTTTCAGATGAGTAGTAGATCGGGAGCCGAGACGGACTCGAGGGGCCATCAAGTTTTTATTTCTATAAATTATTTTCGGTTTTTCCTTTAAGTTCTATTTTGGGAATATTTAGGTAATAAGGCCCCATAGTTTATATTCGCCTATGTAGTTTTTTTTTAATATTTGCAACTTATGAATTTATGTCAGGGGTTTATTTATACCAAATAATAATAATACAAGGTTTCTTTTCAAATGTCACTTATTTATTCAAATATTGCCTAATAACTTATGATTTTCTAAAACCAACTTAGCAATTAACGTTCAACCCGTGGCATACCAGATCTAGTCGAAATGTATGGGCCAGGTTTGGGGTGTTACAATATTAATTAAGCTTCGGCTAATGATTTGGGCACTAAGTGTGCGATTGAACTAAATAGATGACGAAAGTTGATCGAAATGAAATAGTGAATATTGAGTAGCATAAGTGATCAAAAACTAACTGTTGGATAAGGTACGTTCGGAACCTATGTGGTTGATGAAATTATGAATGAGTTTATGGAGGGTTAGTTGAACATATTAGCTTTGGATGGTATAGTACATGTGATTGTGGATTAATCTATGTGATGGTTTGTTTTGGTATAAAGTATTATGTTACGAACTTACTAAGCTTTTGAAAACTTAATGTGTGATTTGTTTCTCTGTTTTACAGTGTCAGTAAAGCTAGCTCGGATCCGGGGATCTTCAAAATCTCTATCACACTATCGACAATCTATTTTGGTACTTTTGAAGATGTGGATATTTGAATATGGATGTATAGGCTAGTTGTTTTGAAACATGTTTGAAATGTGTAAGTAGTCATGTGATGTGGCTAGATAAATGTTGGCAATATTCATATGTGGATTTGGTATATGAAGTATGTTCTGGTATCTCTTGTTGGCAAGGATAATGTCTTATGAAAGGTAAGCTTAGTGATGGATTGATGCTATTGTGATCTAGTGATATTATGGATGAATCATGCTTGGTAATGTATGTGTTTTACTTGTGCAATTTGGTATATAAGTTAGCATGATCAAAAATGAGATTGGATGGAATGATATGTTGATCATTTGACATGTATTTGGTTGTCAAATTGTGTGTGAAAATATGCTTAATTGTGCTTGTAGGGTTTACCCTTGTGTGGGTGGCAAATTGGCCTTGCAAATGGCCTATTTTGCATACATGTCCAAGAGACACGGACGTGTGTCTCTGCCGTGTGGTTTAAGGGTCACTTCTAGGTGTGTCTGGGCAGGGTACACAGTCAAGGCCCACGGGCGTACATGGTGACCGTATGACCAAGTCAGTAGCTAGCATAATTTCACACGGCCATAGAACACGGGCGTGTTTGGTGGCCGTGTGGACAAGTCAGTATGCATGCTCTGTTTTGGCATGGCTTGGTCACATGGTCATGTCTGGTAGCCGTTTAAAATTTTGGAAAAGTTTCTAAGTGCTCGGTTCAGTCCCGAACCTCTTCTAATGCATGTTTGAGGTCTCGTGGACCTCGATAAGGGACTATATGATTATGTGGTGATACGTTTTAATGATGATTGACTATGTGTTGTATAATGAAGGTGAAATGTTCTGAATGTTCAGTAATGCCTCTTAACCCTATTTCGGCGACGGTTTTGGGTTAGGGATGTTACACCATATCCCGGATATGGTCTTACATGGGATCACTTCTTGATGTCGATGCCACATCCCAGATATGGTCTTATACGGGATCTCAAAGCTCGATGTCGATGCCATGGCCCAGACATGGTCTTATACGAGATAGTTCATGGATATCGATGTCATATCCCAGATATGGTCTTGTACGAGATCCTTCTTTGGTGCCGAAGCCATGTCCTAGACATGGTCTTATACGGAACCTTTCTTATCTCTTGTGAAAACATAGATATCATTCTTATTCCAGAATTTTAACCGGGACTTTAGCTTAACTTATACTCACCATTTCTTCATCGAAGCTCCCTTACTCAAATTTCATAGAAATGACATACATTATCATAATATTATACAGTTTCAAATAACGAAACACTATGAAACTTTAACTTCATACAAACTTACCTCGAATCTCAAAATGTGTATCAACGCTCGATTTAGTCCTTGATTTTGTTCTTGCCTCGGTTTCGATTCAGGCTTCGTGTTTCTTGATCTATAGTAACAATTTCACTTGTTAAATTCACACATTGACTAATTCGACTCATAATTCATATTTTGGCAAAATTACAATTTTGCCCCTAAACTTTGGCAAAATGACAATTTTGCCCCTAGGCTTGGAAATTAATTCCAATCACATTTCTACCTTCAACAAGCCTAGGTGAACATTTAATACTCTTATAGCTATCATCAAAACTCAACATTTCATATACTTACTACAAATTTATAACATTTTCATCAAGGTTCAATTAGGTGTTTTCTAGACAACACCTTTCATAAAAGTTGATCATCTAACAACTAAGACTCAATTTTTTCCATAAAAATGCAGAAAATAATAATGATAGCTCTCATGGCAAATATCTAAACTTTTCACCATATTGCACAATAGTCCCCTCATTTGAAAGCTTAAGATTTAGGGGTCTCAAAAGTACAACTATTTTCAAGAAAAGATCACTAGAACACTTACTAGAGAAGAGACGAGTGTGCTAAAATTTTTGAAGCTTTCAACCCCTATTTTGATTGAAAAATTTGGTGGAAGAGATGAACAAGAAAGATGGACATCATCTTTTCTTTATTGTAATATTAACTATCAATTTAATCCACCTACTATCAACTACTTTGACCAATTTTGTCCATCTTTGTCTCCTATATAGTCTATGGCCGGCCAAGCAAATATTGGACGTCTTATTTCCTTTTAAATACCTCCAATTATCAATCTATGGCTATTTGATACCTTTAGCTTATAGAATAGAACTTTTGCACTTTATGCGATTTAGTCCTTTTTCGCGATTAAACATGAAATCGCTAAAATTAAAATACCAAAATTCTCATGTACTTATACAATCATATACTAATTCATAAAATCACATGAAAATAAATTTCTCAAACCTCAGATTAGTGATCTCGAGGTCACTGTTTCGACTAGGCCCTAAATCGGGCTGTTACACATGGCTGGCAAAGGGAAGAGGGAATGGCTGCTATTTTTAACAGCCATCTCCACCTATAAAAATCCCCCTTCACTCCCTCATTTCTCATCCCTCGCTTCACACATCTCTCTCCCTCACATTTTCTCTCTTTCTGCTTTCTAGTTGCCTTTCAATTCCCTTCTTCTGTAACACCCCAAACTCGGCCTAGACATTACAACCGAATCTGGTGTGTCACGTCGAAATGTTTTTCGAAATCAAGGTTGATGGGAGAAATCATTCTATTAAAAATCCATTTAGTTCTTATTTCTTGAGAAAAACGATTGGTAAGTTATAAAATCGATATCTAGTAAACCTGTTACCATGTTTGACTGTTGGTTTTAAAATTCTCAGAAACTACTTTAATTAATGTCATTTTGAGGTTTGAAAATATGTGTTTGTCTTTTTAAACTGTTATTACTTTTGAAAACTTGTTTGTATCCATTTAGTAGTTTCAAAATAAGAATTTAAAACCCAATTAAGAGAAAAATCACCAAAGGCCATATTATATAAACATCAACCCAATATAAAAATTAAATAACTAAGTCTAGAATTAAATAATATCGAACATGTGGCCACCTCCAAGTCCCTCGCAGCTCCAAATCATCTAAGACTGGGGATTACTTGTACAGTTAAAAGAGAAGGGTGAGTTACGAGAACTCAGTGTGTAATCCCCTATCATGCAGTAACAGTCTAGGCTTGAGCCCTATTCAGTATCAGTACAATGTGGGCCTTAGCCCTATTCATATCAGTACAATGTCGGCCTTAGCCCAATACAGTAACAGTGTGGGCCTAAGCCTAATACAATATCAGTATGGTGCAAGTATGCAAACCCACCCCAATCCAACCAGCACATCACCCGTACCAACCCAACACACCATGTGGGGACAAAGTCGACCCACCCAGCCCTCACACCAATATTGCAGCATAGCTGCCAGTAATAATAACGTAGTAGAGCTGCCAGTACAGTATATGTGGCAAAGCCACCAATAACAGTAATTGGGGCAGAGCCACCAATATCAGTATGTGTGGCAGAGCCATCAGTAATAGTACTTCCTCCATAACAGAATCCCAACCCCATGCAATGTGCCATGTCATCAATATTTCGTGTATGCAACATGTCCTACTCAGTATAGTCATACAGTACATACTTTTATCTATCAATCTACCTCTAATGGTAAAATAGTCATTTTCATGTATTAAGGGTAATTTTTCCCTTTAGGGACATTTTTGTCATTTTCCTCACTAGGGGTATTCTAGTCATTTTAATCATTAGGGGTATTTCAGTCATTTTACTCCCTAGGGGTATTTCAGTCATTTTACACATTAGGGGAATTTCAGTCATTTTACTTCCTAGGGTCTTGGTACAGTTAACAACCTTTCCGAAGGCCTACAGTCTCCTCGAGCGACACAGATAATCCCTTTGGTCGAAACAGTGTAAATAGGCTCAAAGCCCAATATTCGGCCCAAATGGGCCCACACGCTCATGTGGCCCGTTTGGCTCAAATCCTATCACAGTTATGTGATCCACGTAGCCCCAAAACAGTTTCTACTACTTTTCATAAATTTCACATGTGTGGGGTCCACGAGCCCATTGGGCCCACACGGCCCAATAAGGCCTAATACGGCCCAAGCACATGAGAACACTCATACTGGCCTCTTTAGTCTACAGTTTTAAACAAGAAGTGAAGAATATGAACACCTACCGATTTCAGGAATACTTGTAGAACTGAAATAAATAAGGAAGGAAGCAGAAAATTTGGTCACCACAGAACTAATCAAGAGAAAAGAGAAAAATTCAGTTCACAAGCCAATAGGAAGTCGAAAGAAAAAGGAGAGAGATGATATTCGGCTTATGAGAATAAAGGGAAAAAAAAAAGAAAAACAAATGAATGAAGAGGAAGGGAGAGGAAATGTATTCCGCTTAAGTTGGGAGGGGGAGAGGGAAGCAGAGATTTGGCCAATAAGGAGCTTGAAGAAGAAGTGCTAAACCAAACAACAAAAGTGCATAAATGGTTAATTGCAAGACAAAAAGATGCACGAATGGTAAGTTGAAATTTCGGCACACCCAAAACCAACAAAAAATGCCAAAAACCGAACAACAGCAGAGAAAAGCATTCAAAAACCCACTATCTGAATTTGCATGTCCAAGACTCCTAGTTCGGCTACAACACACCCACCTTTGAAAATTCTTGATTCTCTCTACGATTTGCTCCTACAATCTTTATATGACCAATTCAAACACCTCATCAGCAGTGTTTCAGTCCAACTCTTCCACCATCCCAGCTCAAACAGCAAAATAAACACTTCACTACTTATCCCAGGATTTTAACCTCAGACCACATAGATGCCCAACACGCCACTTGCCACTAGGCCACAAGCTCTTCTTGTGTCATTAACCAAACATTATTATTAATAAAGCCTAAGTGCCAATGTCCAGGTTCATTTAAGAGAAAAAACAAAAATTTTGCAAAAGCTAGGGCTTGAACCCAGGACTTCTCAGACACTCCCAAACACTCCTAAATCACCTAACCAACACACCAACCATGCAATTGTGTCAGAACATCCAAAATTAAAGACCCTATATTTTTGGGGCGTTACATCTTCCCTTACAAATTTCCCCTCTTGAAAAAGAGCTTGCATGTCTCTTGAAGTAGCAGCAATCGAGTGTTCATGAAGGCCTTGGATCAGTAAAACGAGCAAAGAAGAGAGGAGCGCACTAGTCTGGCTTTGGAAAACCACCGAGATTTGTTCTTCTAGTTCCCTTCTCTTAAACTTTGTTCTAAGTTTTTTTTTATCATGGACATGAATATTTGTTTTGGTGTTCTTCAATTAATTAAAATGACTTAAATTCCTTTCATGTTAGATTAATTACATTATGTTGGCTTAGATTATTAAAAATGTGTTTGTGTTTTCATTAGGTCTCAGTAAATTGTTCAATTAAATAAAATCATGCTTATGTTATGCTTGCATTTTAATTGTAAGGTAACAATTGAATTAATTATTTAAATGGATTGAAATTGTAATTAATGGACACAATATTTAATTGGTGTATGTTTAATCTTCTAAGGTAGCTAAGGGTTAAATTAGCGACGGTATTAAACAATACATTAGCCTTGCATAACTTGCAAGATTATTGTTATTAAATTGTTCCAATATAGAGATATAATTGTTGCTTCACTTAATCTTTTACTTGCTTATTAAAATTCGATTAACCAGTTGAATTGACATAGAGATTTGGTCAAGAGATTAGTAGGTTCTAATAGGTAACTATGTGCATTAGTTAACAATTCACCGAGTTGCCGTGAAATTATTCATAACAACATGAACACAACTTTAATTATTCTAAGTTAAAGAATAAAATTGATCTAACACATTTATTTCATATTGATTAAACTTATCTTTTAGAAATCATGCATTGGAATATCTTTACTTTTTATTTTTTTTTCTTAGTTAAATTACTTAGTTGATTTTTAGTTTTTACAAAACCTCTTTAAACCAAAATATTTTCCAACACCAAATTGTTTAATTTTGCATTTCATAAATATTTTCTTGTCACTTTATTACTTGTTGCGATTGTGTACACTTGTACATTTCCCTTGTTCCACAACCCTTCCCCACTTAACAAAATTTTTTCATCAAAATTTTCTAACTTGAAAGAATTTTACTAGAAAATTTAAAATTGACCGTTCGCGCCAAATGTAAACCACCCATTTGGCGAACTATTATTTATACCTACCTCAATTTCTATTCACATGGGCTTATTCATGACTTAGCGGTTACTTGTAAAATTTTAAATGCCTCATCACTTAATCTATTACAGATGTCATTTCTACATTAGAGAATCTGAACCGTTACCATGAATTCAACTTCTTGCACATGTTTGTTTCTCTATACAACAGACATTTAAACACTTTTTCCAAACACTTTGTTGAAACAACTAAAACCCTAATTTCTTCTCTAATCAATCCTTTTGCGCTCTTCATCTTCAGCCTCATTAATTCTCAAAAGGTAACTATTTTTTTCCTTCATTTTCTTTTCTTTCATTTCCTTGCACACAAAATGGTTCGAACCACTATCAGAGAGAGGGGTTGTGGCCAAGCTAATCCAAACTCTAACCCCAAAAATCCAATCATATTTGGACCTCAAGGTCTCAAAGATACTCCACCACAGGAAAAGGCTCAGGTGCTCGATTGTAAGACTACCTATGACGAAATTAATCGATATTAAGGAGTCCGAGGCATTTAAAACCTCAACTTTGCTTATGAATTCTAGCGACCTTGTGGATGTCGTCTAAGTGATAATTCCATAGGTTTCATTTTACCCCTGATTTTGTTGGAAGTTGATTTCCATCTGCCACTCAACCCTTTCTTTTGTACTATACTTAACGAATATGTCATTGCACCAGGGCAGCTATCAACCTTATCCTTGTGGACACTGGTGGCTTTTTATATTGATTGCTACATTTACAACGAACCACTACTAATGGGTGATTTTTAGAAATTTTACCAACTAAAGGTAAATGGGAAAGGAACTTCTACCGGTAGTGCTCGTTTTGGTGTTCGCTAGGCTATGAGCCCATGTAACACCCTTAAGCCATCTCCGTCATCGGGTTAGGGTTATGAAGTATTACAGAACATATCAAAACATATTACAACATTAATCATTCATTTATTAAATTAAATAAAAACATTTGTATCTACATTTAATTACAGCAAAATCACATTTCTGGGCCTTAAAATGAGCTTATGGGGCCCTAAAAATAGTTTAGAAACAACCAGGGACATATTTGAATCAAAATAGAAAAAATATGGAAAAAATTGAAAATTTTGAAAACAGGGGTCACACGGCCGTGTGACCAGGCTGTGTGACAGAGCCCAGACCATGTGGCTTAGAGACATGGTCGTGTGGCCAAACCGTGTACAGTTAGAAATATGGGTCACACGATCGTGTCTCAGTTTGTGCTCGACTGTGTGAATATTCAAAATAAGGTCACACGGCTGTGACTGTGTGCCAAATCGTGTGTGTATTCAAAATAAGGTCACACAATCATGTCGTAGACCGTGTGTGGCACATGGCCATGTGTACCTAAAGTAACTTCCAAAACAAGGTAAATCAACGCCAATTCCTTATGTGACAAGCCAAAACCAAATCAACCATAAACATGCTTCCAAAACACCTATAATCAAGTCTAAAACATAACAAATTCATACACCTTATGTGTCTAAACAAATGCCCTCATTGATACCACAAATTTTATGCATATACAAAAAGCAATTCAGCTAAGATATCACCTTTATATACATGTTATTCAATCAAAAACAATCTTTCCAAATATCACATACCAAAACCACATACCAAAGATAATTCATATATGTCCATTATCATGAATTACCTACCAAATTGGCCATACCATATTTTAATAATCGTTAAAGATACCAAACCAAAACAATACCTAAAACAAGTGCACAAAACATTACCATACAAAATGAGATCAACATGAGACATAATTTATCACCTTATAACCACATAAATATTACAAATTCAACTAACATATTAACATTGAAAAGTTCAAATCCTATATACATGCCACCAACTAAAATAATCCAAATCAAAAGCTTCTGAGAAAGGTGTCTGGGTAGTGTGAGCTTGGAGTTGATCTGTCCTACCAATTCCACAAAATGTTTACTACAAAAAAAAAAGAACAAATCAAGTAAGCTTACGAAACTTAGTAAGTTCATAACTAAAATTAAAATTAACTTACCTTAAAGAACATTTGAATGCAAAAAGAAATAAATTATTTAACCCTGATAATCATTTCATCATATAATCGATATCTCACAATGGTTCAAACCAAATCCATTCACATATATAAAAATTAATCTTACTATTTTCCATCACATCAATACTATAAAGAAACATATTGTAACGATTATTTTTGATACATCAATATAATGAATATATTCCAAATCTATCAAATAGTTTTAACCTTAATCATATAATTTCTTAGCCTGATGATCTATAACAACATGACTTGGATACTCGGGTTTCCCAAGCCACACTAGAGGCATCAAAGTGAAAACAGAGGCACCAAAGTGCAATCCCGTACAAGCGCGCGATCTAACCCTATTGGCATGCCAATCATATCCTAATTGTTTACTACATTCAAACAGGCATTTATCTTGAATTCATCACATTAAGAAAACAGAGGCACTTCCACAATATCGTATATTCATTTCATCCATTCCCAGATAATATCATTCACATTTCACTACCATTTCTCAACTTTCAATTAGTATACTTTAAATTTATACTTAATTATAAATTTCATTACTAAATATTCAACCACAACTCAATTTAAAAAATTAGAAAACAACATAATTTATAAACATATATCATTATTCAATAATGCTATGAAATTACCTAGGATATGCTAACGGTTGACTCGTAGGGACTAATCCACAATTTTCCCTTTTCCTCGATTATCCTCCGTATGAATCAATTCTTGATCTATAATGATTAAATTCAATTTATTGAATTCAAATACATATTCAAAATCATTTATATGCATGCAACCCTTAATTTTTTATATTTTCACATTTTCTCTAAACTTTTACATTTCTTTCAGTTTAGTCCCTAAAGTCGAAACTATTAAAATTTTCACATTTAAACCCTAATATCCATAATCGAATTTAATAGCATCCCTATATAGCCTTTAATCATTTGAAAATATAAAATTTAATAGGCTGCATTTTACAAAGTTTTACAATGGTCCCTAGGTTCAAAACTAACAAAAATTCCTTTACAAAAGAGTCATAAACATCGATCAAGATCATAAATCTTTCATCTAACATAAGAAACAACTAAATTTAATTAATGAAGAAATCCAAAATCTTTAATAGTTTTGAAAACGAAATACAAGTTAACTGGACCTATTTGCAATGATCTCAAAAATATAAAATTTACAAGAAATGGGTGAAAAATTGCTTACCATGTAAAGAAATTAGCTTGAATGGAGCTCCCAAGGTATGGTGGTTCAGTTATGGAAATGAAGAAATGAAGAATATGGAAACATGTGTTTACTTTTTGTTTTATTAATTTATTAATTTTATCACTTTAATAATTAAACTAAAACATAAAAACATATAAAATATAAAAAAAATTAACGTTTAACCGTCCATGTTGATTTATTAAGGTCTAAATACCATATAAGTCCTCCCTCAACCACTAATTAAGGTATTGAATCAATAAAATTCATTAGCAATTAAGTTTTACATCTTTTACGATTTAGTCCTTTTTCCTTAATTAACTAACTAAACATTAAAATTTCTAAACCAAACCTTCATATACTAATATAATAACTCTGTAAATATTTAATAAAAATATTTACAAGCTAGGTTTATAGAAACGAGATCCTAATACCTTATTTTTTGAAACCACTTGACTTTCGGGACAACCATTTATACTTAGCTATTTATTTAATTAGCTAAAATTCATCAAACCAAAATTCAGTATAAAATTATAGTTGACTCATATAATTTAAATAATAATTATTATGGACTTATTCATAAGACTTGTGGTTTCGAAACTAATGTTTTCGGCACGACTAAAAAGTAGGCTGTTATAGCCCATTATCTAGAATAGAATTTCAAATCTTCATGAAAGGAAATACAAATACATAAGAGTTATTTGGAAGCATGAATATAGGTTTGGTTTTCCAATAAGATGGTGCCTTCCTCATGAGAGTATCTGTGCACATAATCAACCAATAGGCTCTGAAATTGCTAAGAAACAATATAAATGATATAGAATGGAGCGTATACTTGATTTGGTGGAACTTGTTTCCGTTAGAAATGTATTCCAATATTGTTTACAAAATTAAGTCCAAATGGTTGTCGATCGAATGATACTACAAAGTGGTTGGGTGATCTCATTGTGCTTTCTGCTTTTGAAGCTTGGCCTTCTAATCAAATAGTGAATTAGCACATATTTTAGTGGGGCGTAAAAGAGAACCTCCCTTCTATTTTTACAGCATTTGTGGTCTTTGCCCACGCAACTGAAACATCATATGTAATCCTGTCACAGCTTCTACTTCTTCTTCAAACCAAGCTATCTCTCTTATTTCTGGTGTAGGACCCTCATCATATTCACACTCTGCACATGTCTCAATTCAAAACATGGACATTACAGCCATCCTCAAAAAAGCTCGGTCAAAGGAGAAGACTACAGCTGCTCCATCAAGAAAGACAACTGCAAATAAATCTAAGAAAATGACCTTATTGGAGGAGATTACTTAAGAGAATGGGAATAGTGAATTTCCTTCCTTAACACGACATAGACCAGATAAAGAGCCTGTCCTTACAGTTTCTCATATTTCTTCAACTCCTACTTTGCCCGAAATTCTAGTACAACCTATTGGGTCCTCTTGTGAAATAGACTCTCAAATTCATATATGTGATCCTCTCCTGATAGAGAATCCTATAGAAATAATACATTTAACTCAGTTAATAGTTCCTTCTAGTGATCTTCCATACAATGTTCCTTCAGTTGAAGCAGAAAGGATTTTTCCTTGGCGCAATCTATTAGAGTCAGTACCAGTTTCAGTCTCACTCAGTTCCATTTTCAGCAACGACAAAATTTAATGCCCTAATAATTAAAAAAGGCATTTTCCTCATACCTTACTTCCAACCCAAATAAGTCCCCTTTTTCCCTCATATAAAAATCTTCACAAGCCTTATTCGTAGAGCATGGGATTTAAAGTTGGGCCTCCAAGATACCCGTGATCAATACAATGTTAAGGTTGAAATTTTGGAGAAAACTGTAAAAATTGGCAAAGACTCTATGACTAAATTATGCCGGGGTCATCAAGACTCTAGCAATTTGATTGGAAGACTTGATACCAGAGTTATAACTTTGAAGGGAAAATATAACGAGGCTCAGACTGAGTGTGAGCATTTAAAAGAAGAGAACAATTAGTTGAAATATAATGATTCTATTTTAGAGGAGAAACTCAAAGCTTAGGAGGAACGTCGTAAAGAAGAGTTGGAGAGTCTGTGCCAAACCAAGGAAGAGGTCTTCAGAAAACTCCAGAAGGATACCAAGAAGAATCTAAATAGGCTCTGCCAAAATGGAGGTCCAACTAATTCTACATGCCCACGTGGCTTCAGGTCCTCTTAATCTAGTCAAATAGATTTAAATTACCTAAGTGGCATATCTATTGAGACATTGAATTTTAATGTTTACTACCTTGAGGGTGAAGAATGGGAAACCTTTCAAAGGGAGTGGAAACAATAAACTGACTTATTCATTCCAACTATGCCTGAAGCTGAAGATGATGAGGAGGACGTAGCAGATGTAAAACAAAATCTTGAAGATCATCCTCCAATAGAAAATATTCCAACTAAATCCATCAATCAACCCACTAAAGGAGATAATTAAATAATTCTTTTATCTTACCTTGTACTTCTGTTTCTTTCATTCATGTAATACCTTCCCTAATCTATTTATGAAACTATCATTTTGCTCTTTTATTATCCTTTTTACTACAATATCTTAAGGATAAAAAAACATGATTCATACAGATAAAAGTTTAACGTACCTGATAGACTAAGCCAAGTTCGGCATACTACACATACAGTGCCCATTTTCACATTAACTGCCAGAGGACCGGTTGAACTATGCTCTGATACCAACTTGTAATTCCCTCACCCGACCTGATTTAATGAGTCAAGGTTTTGGGTATTACTACATAGAAAACTTAACAAAATTCTCAAAACAATTAACAAAACCTCCTTATCAAAGACATTTCTTATATAATTTGATTAAAAACTTTATATCTAAAAAGGGAAGTATTTGCAATAACATATTGTAACGGACTTTCTAATTTAATTTTTTTTATTACAAATTATAAGTGACATAAGACAGACACTAAAGGCGTAGTCTTTCTAAACATCAATTATTCCTACATGCCCATTGTATGTATAGTATCCTTACTTGCTATTGCTCTGGCACATTCCTGGCATCGTCTCCTCAAGTACTTACACTGATGTAGCAATACCTAAAACATACATATAACACTAGTAAATTCAAAGAAACTTAGTGAGTTATGAACACAATTAGTGAGTTATGAACACAACTTACCTAATACAAAGGACTCGATACAACCATAGCTACTTTCGACGTCTGAGACTCTATACTCCCTTATTTAACCATTTTATCATTTATAAAAGAATGTGAGGATCCAAAGTCTATCACAGCATACACAAACACAAAGAATAGTAGAAAAATATCTACTACAACATCAGTAGGGTCACCCTCCTTGCGAGTCTATACGACGTATGAGCGAGCCAGCGCTCTAGCTTCTAGTTGATGAACAACAACTTTACTCCCCTTTCTCACACCACCTCTAGAAACAGAATCACCACAACTTATACCACGACCCTTAACCACAAGTGAAAACCTCTGAGGTGAGACAAGAGTAACATTATCACTTATTGGACACTCTCGAGCAAAATGCTCTAAATATCCACAACAAAAATAGGCTTGTGACAACTTCCAACATTCACCTTAAAGCTTTTTCCTGCAATGCTCGCAGTTTGGAACATCAAGATCTTGAGCCAAATCTCGCACACTACTTACTGACACGGATGGTTTGTCTATCTTGATTTTTTTCAAATCTATCAGACTTCAAAGTCGATCTCTAATCCCTAATTCGCTTTGATAGCAGATGCGAACCATCAAATGCAAATCTCTAATCCAAGTCTTTTTTTTAAGACCCAAAGCTTGCTTTACCATTTTCACTCGTTCAACAAGATTGGCAAATTCTGAGATTCGGTATGATACAAGTTGTACTCTGAGTTCATCGTGCAAACCATGCAGGAAACATTTACAACTTGCAACTTTGGTAGGTACAAGCTCTGAGGCATATTTACTGAGTCACAGAAACTCACATTCATAATCAACCACTGACATTTCATTATGTTTCAGTAACAAAAACTCTTGTTTATGATCCTCTTAATACAATGCTTTGACGTACTTTTTTTTGAAAGAACTCCCAATCGACTCGCTCATCAAGTACATGGCGTATTACTGTCTACCACTGATCACGTGTCAGAGTCTTAAAAAATTTATATAAAGAATGATCGAACCTGGAAACTAACTATGACAACGATTTGAGACAAGCGCACCTATCGAACAGTAGTATAGTTTAGGCAAGACCGGAATGTCGAACCCAAAGGAACCAAAAGTACTAATACTAACTCTCTTTTTATTATTTAGCCTAAGAATAAAGGGATTTATTTATCTAATCTAAATTAATTAACTACTAAACTAAAGATGCAAAGACAAAGAGAAAGAATTTGGGAAAATAACTTGAGGAAAAACCAATTGATTAAGACAACACCCAAGGAAGAATCCACCTAGACTTCACTTGTTATCTAACTCTGAACCAGAAGATTTATTCATTTGACTTGATCCGTAAGATTTCCTAAGTTATATTAATCCCTCTCTCGAGGCGACTAACGTCTAACCCTAGGTTGTCTAATTGAAATCTCTTTCTAATTAAAACCCCTAGAATCGCATTAACTCGATCTATGGACTCCCATATTAGGTTTCACCCTAATCTGGCAAAATCTCATCACTCTATCTCTAGGCGCACGATCAACTCTGCTTAATTATGCTAGATCTACTCTTAGGGAGGGACTTTTGCTCCTCCACCTAATCACATCATGCTTGAATTAATATCCCGGAAATATCAACACAAGAATTAAGAACACATAATTAAGAACAAGTCAAATATTTATCATATAGTTCAGCAAACGATAACAAGATTCATCTTAGGTTTCATCCCCTCAGGTATCTGAAGGTTTAGTTCATAACAATAAAAGAAAACATCTCAAAAGAAAAGATAAAACAAAACATAAGAAATCCCTAAAACCTCCTGAAGAAATTGAAGGAGAGATCCTCCGTCTTGCGTATAATTCTGGCTTCTTGAGATGGATTAATTGGCTACCTTCGAGTAAATCTCCATAATTCGACCCTCTCTGGCCTAGCCGGACACCCCCTGACTAAAGCCTTGGGTTCCCCCCTTTTCTGGTCATACTTAGGGTGTTTATATAGGCTTCGGAATGTGTTTCTTTACCCCTAAGTATCCAAGTCCGAGTGAAACTCTTTTTTCCTACGGTAGGGACATGCCCATGGCACACGCCCGTGTAAGTCGTGGCCAGACCGTTTTCAAACCTGTTGAATGGGGCACGGTCGTGTGGTCTTGGGCCCAAGCCATGCCGATTTCTATTTTGGCCCAATTTGGTCTGTTTTAAGCATGTTTCTCGTTTTTTTCATCCTCGGGCGCTTTCCTAAGTATAAAACATGAAAAGAAAGGATTAAAAGCACCTTTTTACATAAATCAAAGGATAAATCATCCAAAAGCATGCTAAATGTGGGCTTAAAATATGTTACTTTTATGGTTTATCAACCACCATGTATACGCTTCTCTTTGCAATAAAGAAACGGAACAAAATACACATTCATGCGGGGTGCACTCAAGTTGTAGAATTTGTTTAGTCGATTCTAACCAAACATCAACAATTGAGGGATCAACCGCTTTCAAACCCAAAAACTTGGTAGAACCTTAATTTCGTATCTCTTTAATTGGAGCCCGTTGAACAACAGACACAAGTACTACCGTAGGAGTAGCTCCTGCCACTCGCTGCAGAGCATCAAAAATAGCTTGAAGTAGGGTCAAATCATCATTTCCCTCATTTCTATTTTTGTCAATCCTAGATTGTTGAGCACCAGCTGAATCAACGCTCAGTGCCATCGGTTTGATCCTAATCCTATTCTCAACGGAGTGACCGTTACTACGGATACTTTATTCAACTTCATTCCTAGATTCTCTTGACATTATTTGCTATAAAAAAGAAATAATATAACTAGCATCCAAATCCTGACTTAGAGTTGACTTAGATTGGCAAGTACCTCTAGACTCAAATTAAATTGGCATGTACCTCTAGACTCGATTATTATCTGGATTTAGTCTGCAAACCGGCTAAATGTATAACTCTGACACCAATAATAGAAACACCCCTTACCCGGTCTGGTTGCCGAACACGAGTAATAGGATGCTACAAGCAAGTAAAAACAATTAATTATAAGTTCTATCCACATACTATGCAATGTAATAATTTAAAATTTATAAGGACTGATAAAGTAAAAGTAACATATTTTAAGCCCACATTTAGTATGCTTTTGGATGAATTAAGCCTCGATTTATGTAAAAAGGTGCTCTTAATCCTTTGTTTTCTTGTTTTATACTCAGGAAAGCACCCAAGGATGAAAAGAACAAGAAACGGGCCTAAAACAAACCAAATTGGGCCAAAGAGGAAATCGACACAGCCTGGACTTAAGCCCACACGGTCGTGCCACGCCAATCTACTAGAACACGGCCTGATCTCGACTTACATGGCCGTGTCTCATTAAAGAAGTCCAAACATCACACGGGCGTGTGACATGGCCGTGCCCCTGTCGTGGCAAAGAGAAATTTCATTCGGATTTGGATACTTTGGGGCGAAGAAACATATTTCGAAAGCCTATATAAACCCCCTAAGTGTTACCTGAAAGGAGGGGGGTTAGCTAGCTAAGGAGCCGAGCCAAAAAGACCAGATTTGCGGAGAATCACTCGAAAGATAGCCAGTTGATCCATCTCAAGAAGTCGGAATTCTACTTAAGACGGCGGATCTCTCCTTCAATTCCTTCAGGGAGTTTTAGGGATTTATTATGTTTTGTTTTATCTTTTCTTCTGAGATGTTTTCTTTATTTGATATGAACTAAACCCTTCAGATACCTGAAAAGGATGAAACCTAAGACGGATCTTGTTATTGTTTTATGAACTATATGATAAATATTTGATTTGTTCTTAATTATGTGTGCTTAATTCTTGTGTTAATATTTCCAGGATATTAATTCAAGTATGATGTGCTTAGGTGGAGGAGCAAAAGTCCCTACTTAAGAGTAGATCTAGCATAATTAAGCGGAGTTGATCGCACGCCTAGAGATAGGGTGACGAGATTTTGCCGGATTAGGGTGAAACCTAATATGGGAGTCCATAGATCGAGTTAATGCGATTCTAGGGGTTTTAATTAGAAAGAGATTTCAATTAATCAACCTAGGGTTAGACGTTATTCGCTTCGAGAGAGGGTTTAATATAACTTAGGGAATCTTACGGATTAAGTCAAATGAATACATCGTCTGGTTCAGTAACAAGTGAAGTCTAGTTGGATTATTCCTAAGGGTATCGTCTTAATCAATTGGTTTTTCTTCCAAGTTATTTTTCCTCAATTCATTCTTTTTGTCTTTGCATCTTTAGTTTAGTTGATAGTTAAATATAGATTAGATAAACATTCACTTAATTCTTAGGCTAAATAATAGAAAGAGAGTTAGTATTAGTACTTTTGGTTCCTTTGGGATTCGATATTTCGGTCTTCTCTAAGCTATACTACTGTTCGATAGGTGCGCTTGCCTTAAAATCATTGTCAGAGTTAGTTTCCAGGTTCGATCATTCTCATTATAAATTTTAAAGTTCTGATTTCGACAATAAAGTTTTTGGCGCCGTTGCCGGGGAACTAAAATATTAAGAAAGCTTATTACTTTAGCCATATTTACTATTTATTTTATTTTTCTAATTTTTCTTTCTTCTTTCTTTTGTCCCTTTCAGGTACCTCTAGTTTATGACTAGAAAGGACCCGACAAGACCTCTACTTTACGACAGTGATATTGAAGGTACCGTTTGTAGAAATCGCAGAGAAATAAGGTGAAGCCTAAACTACATAGACGAAGAGTAAGAAGCCGAAATACATACCACGGAAAAGATGGTTAAGAATAATCTGCCACCTCCAGAGATGGCCAAACATCATGCTCCACGTACTATGTTTGATTATGCTAAACCTAGTTTAACATGAACTGGGTCTAGTATTGTTAGGCCTACTATTGCTGCAAATAATTTTGAACTGAGACCTAACACTATACAGATGATACAACAGTTTGTTCAGTTTGATGGTTTGCAGGATAAGGATCCTAACACACACTGAGCAAATTTCCTAGAATTTTGTGACACCTTCAAAATAAATGGTGTTTCTGATGATGCCATCCGTCTTCGGTTATTTCCCTTTTCCTTGAGAAAAAAGCCAAAAAGTGGTTGCATTCTCTTCCACGAAGCTCAATCACTACATGGGATCAAATGACCGAAAATTTTTATTAAAATATTTTCCACCGGCCAAGTTAAGGAATGATATCTCTTCTTTTGTGCAGATGGATTTAGAGACACTTTATGATGCAAGGGAGAGATACAAAGATTTGTTGAGAAGATGCCCACACCACCGATTACCTTTGTGGCTTCAGGTCCAAACATTTTACAACGGTGTGAACCCTTCAACAAGGCAGCTAATCGATTCAGCTGCCAGTGGAACCCTGAACAACAGAACTCCTGAAGCAGCCTACAAGTTTATAGAGGAGATGTCACTGAATAACTATCAGTGGCAAGTTACAGGACAAGGCCAGCTAAAGCAGCCGGAGTTTTCAACATTAACGTAGTAACCGCGCTATAAAATCAGGTGGAATTGTTACATAAAAAATTTGATAGTTTCTATGTTTCTTCGCAGGCACATCCAGTTATGCACTGCGACGCAAGTGAAGGAGTGGTGAATCTTGAGTAGCCATCCTACGGACAGGGCATGGAGAGCGAACAAATGAACTATATGGGTAATAATTTCCAATCTAACAATAACCCTTATAGTAACACTTATAATCCAGGTTGGAAGAACCACCCCAACTTCTCATGGGGCGGTCAAAGAAATCAAAGGTCACAACCATCCCAAAACTTCCAGCAACAACCCTACCCACAGGAAAAGAAGCCGAACCTTGAAGAGGCACTAACAAACTTTATAACTGCCTCAGACACACGTTTCTAGAAGATAGAAACAAAACTTGAGGCATTGTCACAGGAATTCAAGGATCAGATCAGGCAACTTACTAGGTTAGTTTCTGAAATACGATCAGAAATCCTACCTAGGGAAAAAGAGCAGGTCCAGGCAGTGACACTGATAATTGGAAAGGAGTTAATCGAAACAAAGAAGGAGGTACCACATGAACCTGATAAGGCAAAGATAAATCCGACCCGTGAGGAAACTAAACCAACAATGTCGTATTCAGCAAAGTTAAAGAAAGACCGCTTAGACGCACAATATGGTAAATTTCTTGAACTTTTTAAACAGCTACATATTAACTTACCTTTTGTTGAAGCTATTTCACAGAACCAACATATGCAAAATTTTTAAAGGAGCTTCTAACAAATAAAAGGAAGTTTGAGGAAATTTCAACAGTAGAACTTAATGAGGAATGCTCAGCTATCATCCAAAACAAGCTACCAGCCAAATTGAAAGATCCAGAAAGTTTTATTATTCCCTGTTTAATTGGTAGTTTGAGTATAGAAAAAGCATTATCTTATTTAGGTGCCAGCATTAATTTAATGCCTTATAAAATGTTTAAGCAACTTGGTCTCGGGGAACCAACACTAACTAGGATGAGTATTCAGTTAGCTGACAGATCTGTTAAGTATCCTAGGGGAATTGTTGAAGATGTTCTGGTAAAAATAGATAAATTTATATTTCCCGTTGATTTTGTTGTGCTTGACATGAATGAGGATGTAGAGGTACCTTTAATTTTGGGGCGACCCTTTCTAGCTACTGTTAGGGCTGTCATTAATGTTGGTGATAGTAAACTCGCATTAAGAGTAGGAGATGAAGAAATTGTGTCCCAAATTTATGATGCCATGCGATATTCTAAATAACAAGATGATTCTTGTTACTTTGTTGATGCCACTAATCACATTTTTCAAGAATCTTTGCAGGAAATCATGCACAGTGACATGACGAAACTGTGTCTTTCACAAGGTGAGGGGAATGATGACGATACCAATGAAGAGAATCCCAATGTATCACCCTCTAAACAGATGAAAATAAAGGACATCAAGATTAATGATGAATTAAAACAAAAACCCTCTATTGATGAGCCACCCAAGCTAGAACTAAAGCAATTACCAAAGCACCTAGAATATGCATTCCTGGGGGATAATTCTACGCTACCATTAATCATCTCTTCGGAACTAGGACCCTAGGAGAAAGACGAGTTGCTAAGGGTACTAAGGAAACACAAAAGGGCCATAGCATGGAAAATGTCGGACATTAAAGGAATAAGCCCATCATTTTGCACCCACAAAATTTTAATGGAAGACGAGTATAAACCGTGTGTGCAACCTCAAAGACGGTTAAACCCCAATATGAAAGAAGTCGTCAAAGCTGAGGTAATTAAACTTCTAGATGCAGGAATAATTTATCTTATTTCTGACAGCACTTGGGTAAGTCCCGTGCAGGTAGTTCCAAAGAAAGGAGGCATGATTGTGGTAACCAACGAAAAGAATGAATTGATCACTTCCCCCACCAGGACAGTCACAGGTTGGAGAGTCTGTATAGACTATAGGAAGCTGAATGACGCAACTAGAAAATATCACTTCCCTCTACCCTTTATTGATCAAATGTTTGAAAGGTTATCTGGGCACATGTACTACTGCTTCTTGGACGGACTCTCCGGCTACTTCCAAATCCCAATAGCACCTGAAGATCAAGAGAAGACAACATTTACATGCCCATACAGTATGTTTGCTTATCGTAGAATGCCTTTTGGATTATGTAATGCTCCAGCTACTTTTCAGCGCTGCATGTTAGCCATCTTTGATGAACTTGTGGAAGACATTGTGGAGGTATTTATGGATAACTTCTCGGTGTTCGGTAATTCCTTCCACCTTTGCCTTAAAAATTTAGAACGAGTTCTAATAAGATGTGAAGAGACGAATCTTGTCTTGAATTGGGAAAAATGTCACTTTATGGTTAGAGAAGGGATTGTGCTAGGACATAAGATTTCTAGTAAAGGAATTGAGGTAGATAAAGCAAAGATTGAAACCATAGAAAAATTACCTCTCCCTAGTTCAATTAAGGCTATTAGAAGCTTTTTAGGACATGCTGGATTTTACAGAAGATTCATTAAGGATTTTTCCAAAATAGCCAAGCCTTTAACAAAATTACTAGAAAAAAGGTGTTCCTTTCAATTTCGATCAGGAATGTCTAGATGCATTCAATGTCCTCAAGGATAAACTAATAAATGTCCCGATCATAATTGCGCCTGATTGGAATTTACCCTTTGAACTAATGTGTGATGCGAGTGATTTTGCAGTAGGTGCAGTTCTGGGACAACAAAGAGACAAGCATTTTCAGCCAATTTATTATGGTAGCAGAACATTGACACCCGCACAAGAAAACTATACCACCACAGAGAAAGAATTGCTAGTTGTAGTTTTTGCTTTTGACAAATTTAGGCAATATTTAATATTATCTAAAGTTGTTATTTACACTGATCATTCAGCTCTTCGTTTTCTCTTAATAAACCTGATGCAAAACCTCAACTCATACGTTGGATCTTATCAACTCATACGTTGGATCTTACCCTTACAGGAATTTGATGTGGAAATACAGGATAAAAAGGGAGCTGAAAACCTTGCAGCAGATCACCTCTCCAGACATGAGAACCCACATATTGAAGAGCTTGACGAAAGTGAGATAAACGACTCGTTCCCTAAAAAATAACTTTTTTCTATAACCAACTTCGAGGTACCATGGTTTGCAGACATTGCAAATTATGTAGCTTCTAACATCTTACCAAAAAGGTTAACACATCATCAAAAGAAACGATTCATTGCTAATGTAAAAAACTATTTTTGGGAAGACCCTTTTCTTTTCCGCATATGTGCAAATCAAGTAATTCGGAGATGCGTTACAAGGGAGGAAGCAAGTAAAATCCTGGAACACTGCCATTCTGGACCTTCAGAAGGACATTACAGCGAAATCAAGACAGCACACAAAATACTCGAATCTGGATTTTATTGGCCAACCTTTTTCAAAGATGCCAACAGGTATGCCACTTCATGTGATAAATGCCAAAGATCAGGTAATATTTCTAAATGTGATGAAATGCCTCAAACAAATATGTTATCATGTGAAATATTTGATGTATGGGGTATTGACTTTATGGGTCTGTTCCCTTGTTCGTTTGGAAATAAATACATCTTAGTAGCGGTCGATTACATGTCAAAATGGGTGGAAGCCCAAGCCTTGCCTACTAACGATGCTAGAGCTGTAGTAAAGTTTCTTAAGAAACTTTTCTCTCGTTTCGGAACACCCAGAGCAATCATCAGCGATAGGGGTACTCACTTTTGCAATACTCAATTTGAAAAAGTCTTAAGAAAATATGGAGTACACCACAGAACAGCTACCCCTTATCATCCCCAAACCAGTGGGCAAGTGGAAGTGGCAAATCGAGAGCTTAAGCGAATCCTAGAGAAAACGGTTGAATCAAATAGGAAGGATTGGGCAGTAAAGGTAGATGATGCTTTATGTGCCTACAGAACAGCATTTAAAACCCCTCTAGGGACATCCCCGTATAAACTCGTTTATGGGAAGAGTTGTCATCTACCATTTGAGTTAGAACACAAAGCCTATTGGGCGATAAAATTCTTGAATTACGATGTAATATCCCGGGTTAGGGGCTATTTTTGTTGTGGCATTGTTTGCATGTTATTGGCTTGCTATGTTGTTGTTCTTGGTGTTTTGGGGCTTAGTTGTAAGCTAGGTGTAAGCCTGAGTGGTAGGAAAAATCTTTGTTTTTAGGCTTAGATGTGAGGAGCTGAGGAAGCTGGGGTTTAAAGGTTTTAATTGGCAAGTGTTAGCACAAGAAAGGAGTTGGTGGAGCGGCAGGATAGGCGCCACTTGAGGTTTGTGTGTGGGACGCCACTTGCAAGGGGTGAGGTCCTGTGTTCAAGCTGCAGGATGCTCACTTTTTGTCTCCATTTTGACGCCAAGGTGGTTGAGGTTGGACCAAGTCAAATGCTCAAATGGTGGGTGGAGAGTAAATTGTAGAGGTGGACTAGTTCAACTAGTTTGAATGTGTGGCTTGGAGTAATTGTTGGTAGTGGCCGAATGTTGGTGAGTTTGTGGAGAGAGTGGCCGGTTTTGGTAAGTGGGGAGGAGTGGTAGCCGAAATTCACTTAGGCACTTTTGTGCATTTTTGGTCACCTTGTGTCAAACCAAATTCCTCTCTTTTGACAATAGTAGCCGAAATTCCAATTGAATTCTTTTTCATTTTCTTTCTTGAAACCGAAAGTACAGACAACCTTTGCCGAATTTGCTTTGTTCTTCCTAGTTCTCTTGGGTAGCCGAATGCACTCTTGCATTTCTTTTTCTTTTCTTTTTTTTCACTTGCATAAGCCGAAACTAGTATTCTCTTTTTCTCATATTTTCATCTCTTCTCTTTTGAAACACTTGTGCAGACATCACATTGCTTCTTAGCCGAATTCTCCATTTATTTCTCCTCATTTCTACTTGAGCCGAATTTTTCTTCAACTTTTGGGCCGATTTCTCTTCTTCTCTTGAACCACATTTTTTTTGTTTTATTTTTAGATTATAGCCGAATCCCTCCCTAGTGTTGCCGAATTTTCTCTTCTTCCTTTAGTTGCATCTTGACCGAATAGTTGTGTGGTGTGGACCTCTTTTAGCTCGGTTTTCATTTGAGTTCAGAAGAAGGTAAGAGTTTGGCCGAATGGTCATTTTCTCTCTTTCTTGTTCTTAATCGATTTGGGTTTGATTAAGGGCCGATTTCGACATTGGTTGAAGGGTGTTAATCTCTTGTGGTTAAACCGATTTTATTGTAGGACATCTGGATTTTGGGAACGATCGAGAGGAGCCTTCTTTCTCTGTGAAGCAATTGGTAAGTGGTGGTAAGAGTTGGTTCTTTTAGTCGATTTCGTTTAGTTTTCATTAAGCTAAGTTACTAAAGGATTAACCGTTTTCATTTTAGGGTGTGGCCGATTGGTAAAAGAACCATTGTTGGTTCTGGTTTGGTAGGAAGCCAAACCACTTGCAAGGTAGGGGTTTAATGTTAACCCTTTGGTTTATCTATTCTGGCCGAATGGTATAAGTGGCTAATATCTATGTTTGGCTGATTTTAGGAGCAGGGTAAGCAAGGAATTTAGATCGGTTCTTTGGGGTTTAAGCTTGCGTTGTAACAGGTGTGTAAACTAACACACTTATCACTGAGTAATATTTTTAATAACCTGATTGTGTAAAGTGAAACAGTATGGTTGACTGATATAATACCCAATGGGGTATGGGTACGGATTCGGGTAAGTCTGTTTCATTACGAGATCTGTAGTGATATGTGTGATATCATGATTTATGATGTATGTATTATGAGATGCCATATTGAGCATGTTAGCATGATTTCATGATCTATATCATTTGCATTAGTATGACATGTATGGGTGATCTGAGAGGAGGGGGAAATATGATATCCGTGTCTTTGGGACACCAGAGGTTTGGCACCTCCAGTGGTTTGGTACCACAGATGATATTTTGTGACTTTGGGTCACCAGAGGTTTGGCACCTCAGCGTCTCGTCCCGGTGGCTTAGCACCACAGTGGGTTGGCCCCACAGTTGATATTACGGGATTGACGCCAGTGATTTGGTATCACACGATGGGTTGGCCCCATCATTCGATTCGTGACTATGGTCACCAGTGATTTGGTATCACACTTGTGTCTTTGGGACACCAGAGGTTTGGCACCTCATAGCGACTCGTCCCTGTGGTTTAACACCACCGTGGGTTGGCCCCACTTGAGAGATACGGGATTGTCGCCAGTGATTTGGTATCACACGTGGGTTGGCCCCATAGATGGTTTATTCATGACTTTGGGTCACCAGTGGTTTGGTACCACATTGATGGATATCGTGACTTTGGGTCACCAGTGGTTTGGCACCACCAGTGGTTTGGTACCACACGGGGTAGAAAAGGTGTTATGGATGGTTAGGATCGGGTGCATTAATTGTATTGCTCTGTTATGATGTGTGTTAGCATGTTGTAATATCAGGAGGGGGATTTATGCACTGAGTCTTGCGACTCACCTTCTCCTTTGACATTTCAGGTGACACTTAGTTGCGGACATAGAGCCGGGATGGACTCGAGGTGCTCATGCCATGAATAAATTCGGTGTTGCTTTGACTTAAAACTTGGTACTTTATTTTCTTTTATTTCCATTTGGGTTTTATTCTGATTGTAACAAGGCTTTTTAAATTATGTTTTGTTATGTTTATGCTTAAAGATGATTTGAATATGCCTTAACAAATTATTGGGTTAAAATTTGCTAAACTTGGAAAGTTAAGTTTTCAAACTACAAAGCGATGTGTTTAAACTTTACCATCGGGTATCACACGGTAATTTAAGATAAATGAAACTAAAATGTTTTCCCAACATTGAATCCATTATCTTACTAAGTAAAAGTGTTTTAAGCAACAATGAGGAATTACTTAGATTTCTTAATGGAACAAACTCGTTTATTTACATACCTAATTAAGTTTTTCCAAAATTACCGGGTTTTCAAATGCACCATTGATTTTTAAACAATCACGCCCAAGATTTCTACAAGTACGAAACTTATCAAAGTGATTTATCAAACTTTTAAACGAAAACCTAACCACTCAAATATGATTTTTCCCCGTAACATACCAGATTCGGTCGTAGTGTATTGACCGGGTTTGGGGTGTTACAATTTTGGTATCAGAGCCAAGTTCAAAGGCTCGGCTGTGGGCCTGAGGCCCAAAAATGTTTTCAAAAGTGTGTTTTAAGTGTTTTGTTTTGAAATATATGGTTTGAAAGGCATGGCACCGTGTCTCCGGCACCAATCCGCCCAGGTAAGTACCCCTTACTATTGCTTGTGATTTTGATGTTGATGAGATGTGATTGGATGGCTAGTAATAGTAAGATTACTTTAAAAACTGAAACTGATAGGATTCTGTGAACTCGCGAAAACAAAAGCTTCTTTAATATTCATAAGACTTTGCTTTAAAACAGTGGAATAACTACTGATGCATAAAACTCTTAAATCAGATATGTAGAGATTTTAGTCATGAGCGCTAGAGGTGGACGCGGTCGTGGACGAGGTCGTGGTAGGATGATAGTTTCTGAACCCGTAGGATCTGGTCAGGGGTCAGAGAATGAGATACCGGTACCGCCACCAACTGGAGGTGGTGAGTTTCAAGATCAAACTGGGGATGACTCAGTGTCACAGGCGATGCTGCGAGTTTTGGAAAGGGTAGCTGGAGTGGGTGGAGGAGCAGGAGCTAGGAAATCTGTGCCTGACGACTCCGGGTGAACGGGGCTGAGGTTTTCTGAGGTGTTTCTGGTGTTGCTCCCAGCACGGCTGAGTATTGGCTGGAGGAGACAGAGCGGGTCATGGATGATTTAGACCTGACTGCTGAGGAGAAGCTGAAGGGCATAGTACCGCTTCTTCGGGATGAGTCATACTAATGGTGGCTCACGGTTCGGGACAGTGCTGCAGCAGAGGATCTTACGTGGGATTATTTTAAGGCTGCGTATCAAAAAAAGTACATTGGAGCTAGCTACATCGACGCGCAGCGAAAAGCATTTCTGAGGCTTGTTCAGGGGAGTAAGTCTGTGTCGGAATATGAGGCTGAGTTCTTGAGACTGAGCCGGTATGCTAGGGGCATTGTGGCTACAGAGCACGAGAGGTGTGTTCGTTTCGAGGACGGCCTGAGAGATGAACTGAGGTTGTTGATTGCTCCACAGCAGGAGCGTGAGTTTGCTGTCCTGGTTGAGAAGGCTAAGGTAGTCGAAGGTGTTAAGGAGTCGGTAAGGCAAGGCATGGACAGGAACAGGCATAAGAGAAGTTTTGGGTCTTCTGGGTCGTCGAATAATCCTCAGAAAAGGGCTAGGCAGAGTGGGCCGAATCAGTCTGGTAGGTTTGTTGCTGCTAGTCAGGGACCGCCGCAGTGTAACCGTTGTGGGAAATCTCATTGGGGAGGTTGCTGGATCGGTGGAAAAGGGTGTTTTGAGTGTGGTTCTTTGGATCACCGTGTGAGGGACTGTCCGCGTAAGTTGGCTAGGGTTCAGTCTGAGGGTCAGGGCCGTACTCAGTTCAGGAATAATGGACCACCACCGCAGAGGGGTCGTGGTAATGGCAGAGGAGGTAATGGTTCTGGTCGGGGCCGTGGAGCACCGGGCAGAGGTGCGTGTAGTTCTGAGGCCAGACAGCCTCGGTTAGTGTATGCAGCGAGGCGCCGAGAGGAGGGCAACGCATCGGACGTCATACCGGTACGTTCTTGATCTTTGGTTCTCCATTTACTACTTTGATTGATGTGGGTTCGACGCATTCTTACGTTGCTAGTAGTATAGTAGAGACCATGGAATTAGATTCTGAGATATCTTCTAGGCAGATGACTGTAATTAGCCCTTTAGGTCACTCTGTAGTTGTAGATAAGCTGTATAGAGATGTACCCCTAGAACTCCAAGGGGTAGTGTTTGTGGCTGATCTGATGGAACTGCCGTTTGGGGAGTTCGATCTGATTCTTGGGATGAACTGGTTGGTTAAGTACCAGGCGAGGTTGGATTGCGCGGCTAAGCGCATGGTTCTTAAGACGTCTGAGGGTGATGAAGTGGTTATGATAGGTAATAGGAGAGATTACTTATCTAATGTGGTATCTGCTCTGAAGGCTGAGAAGATGGTCAGAAAGGGCTGTGAGGCGTATGTGGTTCATGTGTATGCCTTGGAGGCTAAAGAGTCTGCTGTAGAGAGGGTTCGGACAATTAGGGAATTTGCCGATGTATTTCCTGAGGAGCTTCCGGGGTTGCCGCCGGATCGTGAGGTAGAGTTCGGGATAGATTTGTTACCCGGAACTGCGTCAGTGTCTATTGCTCCGTATAGGATGGCGCCAAAGGAGTTGGTGGAGCTTAAGGCTCAGATTCAGGAGTTGTTGGATCGAGGTTTTATCAGGCCAAGTGTTTCGCCTTGGGGATCGCCGGTACTCTTTGTCAAGAAGAAAGATGGTACGATGCGGATGTGTATAGACTACCGCCAGTTGAATAAGCTGACGATCAAAAACAAGTATCCGTTGCCACGGATAGATGATTTGTTTGATCAGCTGAAGGGTGCAGCGGTATTCTCGAAGATTGATTTGAGGTCTGGGTATCACCAGTTAAAGGTGAAGGAAACGGATATCCACAAGGCAGCGTTTCGGACTCGGTATGGGCACTACGAATTTCTGGTAATGCCGTTTGGGTTAACTAACGCGCCGGCAGCATTCATGGATATGATGAATAGGGTGTTCCAGCAGTTTTTGGATCAGTTCGTCGTGGTTTTCATAGACGACATCTTGGTGTACTCAAGGACAGAAGAAGAGCATGATGCGCATTTATGAGTGGTGCTACAGATTTTGAGGGAGAAGCAGCTTTATGCTAAGTTTAGTAAGTGCGAGTTCTGGCTTAGAGAAGTGACTTTCTTGGGTCATGTAGTGTCGACTGAGGGGATTAGAGTGGATCCTCGAAAGATTGAGGCGGTTTTGAATTGGAAGCCGCCTAAGTCAGTGGCTGAGATTCGGAGTTTTCTGGGTTTGGCGGGATACTACCGAAGGTTTGTAGAAGGTTTCTCGTTGATCGCAGCGCCGATGACCAAGTTGTTAAGGAAAGGGATTCCATTTGTTTGGACTGAGAAACAGCAGAAAAGTTTCGACAAGCTTAAGAAGATTCTGACAGAAGCTCCGGTCTTGATCCAACCTGAGGCTGGTAAGGAATTCACAGTATACTGCGATGCATCACATACGGGATTAGGTTGTGTGCTGATGCAGGAAGGGAAGGTTGTGGCTTAAGCATCTCGGCAGCTGAGGCCACATGAGGTCAACTATCCGACGCACGATTTAGAGTTAGCAGCTGTAGTCTTCGCTTTGAAAATTTGGAGACACTACTTGTACGGAGAGAGATCGATAGTCTACACAGATCATAAGAGTCTGAAGTACCTTTTGACTCTGAAGGATTTGAATTTGAGGCAGCGCAGTTGGGAGAATTGCTAAAAGACTATGACTGTTCGATTGAGTATCATCCAGGCAAGGCTAACGTGGTGGCAGACGCGTTGAGCCGTAAGGTTGTTTCGGACTTAAGAGCGATGTTTGCCCATTTGAGTTTGTATGACGACGGGAGTATTCTGGCAGAGTTGCAGGTTAAGCATACTTGGGTCGAGCAGATCAGGGAGAAACAGTTAGAGGATGAGATTCTGAGTGCCCAGAGGTTGCAGGTGCAGGATAGTGGTTTGGAGGGTTATAGTTTGTCTAGTGACGGGGTGCTGTGTTTTCAAGGAAGAGCTTGTATGCCCAAGGATGTGGAGCTGAGGCAGAAGATTTTTCAGGACGCACATAGCAGCCCATATGCTATGCATCCTGGAGGTAGCAAGATGTATAGGGATCTCAGAGAGCAGTTTTGGTGGCCAGGTCTGAAGAGGGAAGTGTCTGACATGTCAGCAGGTCAAGGCTGAGCATCAGTTGCCGTCAGGGTTGCTTCAGCCAGTGAAGATTCCTCAGTGGAAGTGGGAAAGCATAACCATGGATTTCATCAGTGGATTACCGCTTACGCCAAGCAAGAAGGATTCAGTTTGGGTAATTGTGGATCGGCTGACTAAATCAGCTCACTTTATTCCGGTGAGGGTTGACTACTCACTCCAGAGGTTGGCGAAACTGTATGTGTCAGAGATAGTGAGGCTGCACGGTGTACCAGTATCGATCATCTCGGATAGGGATCCCAGGTTTACGTCAAGGTTCTGGAAAGCGTTGCATCAGGCTCTGGGTACGCGTTTGGATTTCAGCACGGCTTTTGACATGCAGTCGGACGGGCAATCGGAAAGGGTTATTCAGATCTTAAAGGATATGCTGAGAGGTTGTGTTCTGGACTTCAGAGGTAGCTGGGAGGAGTTTCTGCCATTAGCTGAGTTCACCTACAACAATAGTTACCAAGCGAGCATCAAGATGGCTCCATATGAGGCATTGTATGGTAGGAAGTGTCGCTCACCTACTTGTTGGACGGAGTTGGGTGAACGTCAGTTGCTGGGACCAGAGTTGGTTGCTGAGACCGAAGACAAGGTTAGGTTGATTCAGGCTCGGTTGAAGGAAGCTTCGGACCGGCAAAAGTCTTATGCTGATCTTAAGCGAAGGGATATAGAGTTTGCTGTGGGGGATCAAGTTTTTCTGAAGGTCTCGCCATGGAAGAAAGTGTTGAGGTTCGGAAGGAAAGGCAAGCTAAGTCCGAGGTTTATTGGGCCATACAAGGTACTGAGACGAGTGGGACTAGTAGCCTACCAACTTGAGTTGCCAGCAGAGCTAAGTCAGATTCACGACGTATTTCATGTTTCGATGCTTCGGCGTTATCGTTCAGATCCGTCGCATGTGGTAGCAGTGGAAGAGATCGAGGTAAATTCAGATTTGACCATGGAGGAAGAACCTGTGCAGATTCTAGATCGGGATGTGAAGGTTCTGCGTAGGAAGTCTGTGCCTTTGGTGAAGGTACTGTGGCGGAATCATGGCGTGGAAGAAGCTACGTGGGAACCCGAGGATGTGATGAGACAGCAATACCCGCAACTCTTCTGATCAGGTAATTTCGGGGTCGAAATTATTTTAAGGGGGTAGAACTGTAATATCCCGGGTTAGGGGCTATTTTTGTTGTGGCATTGTTTGCATCTTATTGGCTGGCTATGTTGTTGTTCTTGGTGTTTTGGGGCTTAGTTGTAAGCTAGGTGTAAGCCTGAGTGGTAGGAAAAATCTTTGTTTTTAGGCTTAGATGTGAGGAGCTGAGGAAGCTGGGGTTTAAAGGTTTTAATTGGCAAGTGTTAGCACAAGAAAGGAGTTGGTGGAGTGGCAGGATAGGCGCCACTTGAGGTTTGTGTGTGGGACGCCACTTGCAAGGGGTGAGGTCCTGTGTTCAAGCTGCAGGATGCTCACTTTTTGTCTCCATTTTGACGCCAAGGTGGTTGAGGTTGGACCAAGTCAAATGCTCAAATGGTGGGTGGAGAGTAAATTGTGGAGGTGGACTAGTTCAACTAGTTTGAATGTGTGGCTTGGAGTAACTGTTGGTAGTGGCCGAGTGTTGGGGAGTTTGTGGAGAGAGTGGCCGGTTTTGGTAAGTGGGGAGGGGTGGTAGCCGAAATTCACTTAGGCACTTTTGTGCATTTTTGGTCACCTTGTGTCAAACCAAATTCCTCTCTTTTGACAATAGTAGCCGAAATTCCAATTGAATTCTTTTTCATTTTCTTTCTTGAAACCGAAAGTACAGACAACCTTTGCCGAATTTGCTTTGTTCTTCCTAGTTCTCTTGGGTAGCCGAATGCACTCTTGCATTTCTTTTTCTTTTCTTTTTTTTCACTTGCATAAGCCGAAACTAGTATTCTCTTTTTCTCATATTTTCATCTCTTCTCTTTTGAAACACTTGTACAGACATCACATTGCTTCTTAGCCAAATTCTCCATTTATTTCTCCTCATTTCTACTTGAGCCAAATTTTTCTTCAACTTTTGGGCCGATTTCTCTTCTTCTCTTGAACCACATTGCTTTTGCTTTATTTTTAGATTATAGCCGAATCCCTCTCTGGTGTTGCCGAAATTTCTCTTCTTCCTTTAGTTGCATCTTGACCGAATAGTTGTGTGGTGTGGACCTCTTTTAGCTCGGTTTTCATTTGAGTTCAGAAGAAGGTAAGAGTTTGGCCGAATGGTCATTTTCTCTCTTTCTTGTTCTTAATCGATTTGGGTTTGATTAAGGGCCGATTTCGGCATTGGTTGAAGGGTGTTAATCTCTTGTGGTTAAACCGATTTTATTGTAGGACATCTGGATTTTGGGAACGATCGAGAGGAGCCTTCTTTCTCTGTGAAGCAATTGGTAAGTGGTGGTAAGAGTTGGTTCTTTTAGTCGATTTCGTTTAGTTTCCATTAAGCTAAGTTACTAAAGGATTAACCGTTTTCATTTTAGGGTGTGGCCGATTGGTAAAAGAACCATTGTTGGTTCTGGTTTGGTAGGAAGCCAAACCACTTGCAAGGTAGGGGTTTAATGTTAACCCTTTGGTTTATCTATTCTGGCCGAATGGTATAAGTGGCTAATATCTATGTTTGGCTGATTTTAGGAGCAGGGTAAGCAAGGAATTTAGATCGGTTCTTTGGGGTTTAAGCTTGCGTTGTAACAGGTGTGTAAACTAACACACTTATCACTGAGTAATATTTTTAATAACCTGATTGTGTAAAGTGAAACAGTATGGTTGACTGATATAATACCCAATGGGGTATGGGTACAGATTCGGGTAAGTCTGTTTCATTACGAGATCTGTAGTGATATGTGTGATATCATGATTTATGATGTATGTATTATGAGATGCCATATTGAGCATGTTAGCATGATTTCATGATCTATATCATTTGCATTAGTATGACATGTATGGGTGATCTGAGAGGAGGGGGAAATATGATATCCGTGTCTTTGGGACACCAGAGGTTTGGCACCTCCAGTGGTTTGGTACCACAGATGATATTTTGTGACTTTGGGTCACCAGAGGTTTGGCACCTCAGCGTCTCGTCCCGGTGGCTTAGCACCACAGTGGGTTGGCCCCACAGTTGATATTACGGGATTGACGCCAGTGATTTAGTATCACACGATGGGTTGGCCCCATCATTCGATTCGTGACTACGGTCACCAGTGATTTGGTATCACACTTGTGTCTTTGGGACACCAGAGGTTTGGCACCTCATAGCGACTCGTCCCTGTGGTTTAACACCACCGTGGGTTGGCCCCACTTGAGAGATACGGGATTGTCGCCAGTGTTTTGGTATCACACGTGGGTTGGCCCCACAGATGGTTTATTCGTGACTTTGGGTCACCAGTGGTTTGGCACCACATTGATGGATATCGTGACTTTGGGTCACTAGTGGTTTGGCACCACCAGTGGTTTGGTACCACACGGGGTAGAAAAGGTGTTATGGCTGGTTAGGATCGGGTGCATTAATTGTATTGCTCTGTTATGATGTGTGTTAGCATGTTGTAATATCGGGAGGGGGATTTATGCACTGAGTCTTGCGACTCACCTTCTCCTTTGACATTTCAGGTGACACTTAGTTGCGGACATGGAGCCGGGATGGACTCGAGGTGCTCATGCCATGAATAAATTCGGTGTTGCTTTGACTTAAAACTTGGTACTTTATTTTCTTTTATATCCATTTGGGTTTTATTCTGATTGTAACAAGGCCTTTTAAATTATGTTTTGTTATGTTTATGCTTAAAGATGATTTGAATATGCCTTAACAAATTATTGGGTTAAAATTTGCTAAACTTGGAAAGTTAAGTTTTCAAACTACAAAGCGATGTGTTTAAACTTCACCATCGGGTATCACACGGTAATTTAAGATAAAACTCAAATGTTTTCCCAACATTGAATCCATTATCTTACTAAGTAAAAGTGTTTTAAGCAACAATGAGGAATTACTTAGATTTCTTAATGGAATAAACTCGTTTATTTACATACCTGATTAAGTTTTTCCAAAATTACTGGGTTTTCAAATGCACCATTGATTTTTAAACAATCACGCCCAAGATTTCTACAAGTACGGAACTTATCAAAGTGATTTATCAAACTTTTAAACGAAAACCTAACCTCTCAAATATGATTTTTCCCCGTAACATACCAGATTCGGTCGTAGTGTATTGACCGAGTTTGGGGTGTTACAATTTTGGTATCAGAGCCAAGTTCAAAGGCTCGGCTGTGGGCCTGAGGCCCAAAAATGTTTTTAAAAGTCTGTTTTAAGTGTTTTGTTTTGAAATATATGGTTTGAAAGGCATGGCACCGAGTCTCCGGCACCAATCCACCCAGGTAAGTACCCCTTACTATTGCTTGTGATTTTGATGTTGATGAGATGTGATTGGACGGCTAGTAATAGTAAGATTACTTTAGAAACTAAAACTGATAGAATTCTGTGAACTCGCGAAAACAAAAGCTTCTTTAATATTCATAAGACTTTGCTTTAAAACAGTGGAATAACTACTGATGCATAAAACTCTTAAATCAGATACGTAGAGATTTTAGTCATGAGCGCTAGAGGTGGACGCGGTCATGGACGAGGTCGTGGACGAGGTCGTGGACGAGGTCGTGGACGAGGTCGTGGTAGGATGATAGTTTCTGAACCCGTAGGATCTGGTCAGGGGTCAGAGAATGAGATACCGGTACCGCCACCAGCTGGAGGTGGTGAGTTTCAAGATCAAACTGGGGATGACGCAGTGTCACAGGCGATGCTGCGAGTTTTGGAAATGGTAGCTGGAGTGGGTGGAGGCGCAGGAGCTAGGAAATCTGTGCCTGAGCGACTCCGGGCGAACGGGGCTGAGGTTTTCCGAGGTGTTTCTGGTGTTGCTCCCAGCACGGCTGAGTATTGGCTGGAGGCGACAGAGCGGGTCATGGATGATTTAGACCTGACTGCTGAGGAGAAGCTGAAGGGCATAGTACCGCTTCTTCGGGATGAGTCATACCAATGGTGGCTCACGGTTCGGGACAGTGCTGCAGCAGAGGATCTTACGTGGGATTATTTTAAGGCTGCGTATCAGAAAAAGTACATTGGAGCTAGCTACATTGACGCGCAACGAAAAGCATTTCTGAGGCTTGTTCAGGGGAGTAAGTCTGTGTCGGAATATGAGGCTGAGTTCTTGAGACTGAGCCGGTATGCTAGGGGCATTGTGGCTACAGAGCACGAGAGGTGTGTTCGTTTCGAGGACGGCCTGAGAGATGAACTGAGGTTGTTGATTGCTCCACAGCAGGAGCGTGAGTTTGCTGTCCTGGTTGAGAAGGCTAAGGTAGCCGAGGGTGTTAAGGAGTCGGTAAGGCAAGGCATGGACAGGAACAGGCATAAGAGGATTTTTGGGTCTTCTGGGTCGTCGGATAATCCTCAGAAAAGGGCTAGGCAGAGTGCGCCGAATCAGTCTGGTAGGTTTGTTGCTGCTAGTCAGGGACCGCCGCAGTGTAACCGTTGTGGGAAATCTCATTGGGGAGGTTGCTAGATCGGTGGAAAAGGGTGTTTTGAGTGTGGTTCTTTGGATCACCGTGTGAGGGACTGTCCGCGTAAGTTGGCTAGGGTTCAGTCTGAGGGTCAGGGCCGTACTCAGTTCAGGAATAATGGACCGCCACCGCAGAGGGGTCGTTGTAATGGCAGAGGAGGTAATGGTTCTGGTCGGGGCCGTGGAGCACCGGGCAGAGGTGCGGGTAGTTCTGAGGCCAGACAGCCTGGGTTAGTGTATGCAGCGAGGCGCCGAGAGGAGGGCAACGCACCGGACGTCATAACCGGTACGTTCTTGATCTTTGGTTCTGCATTTACTGCTTTGATTGATGTGGGTTCGACGCATTCTTACGTTGCTAGTAGTATAGTAGAGACCATGGAATTAGATTCTGAGATATCTTCTAGGCAGATGACTGTAATTAGCCCTTTAGGTCACTCTGTAGTTGTAGATAAGCTGTATAGAGATGTACCCCTAGAACTCCAAGGGGTAGTGTTTGTGGCTGATCTGATGGAACTGCCGTTTGGGGAGTTCGATCTGATTCTTGGGATGGACTGGTTGGTTAAGTACCAGGCGAGGTTGGATTGCGCGGCTAAGCGCATGGTTCTTAAGACGTCAGAGGGTGATGAAGTGGTTATGATAGGTAATAGGAGAGATTACTTATCTAATGTGGTATCTGCTCTGAAGGCTGAGAAGATGGTCAGAAAGGGCTGTGAGGCGTATGTGGTTCATGTGTATGCCTTGGAGGCTAAGGAGTCTGCTGTAGAGAGGGTTCGGGCAGTTAGGGAATTTGCTGATGTATTTCCTGAGGAGCTTCCGGGGTTGCCGCCGGATCGTGAGGTAGAGTTCGGGATAGATTTGTTACCCGGAACTGCGCCAGTGTCTATTGCTCCGTATAGGATGGCGCCAAAGGAGTTGGTGGAGCTTAAGGCTCAGATTCAGGAGTTGTTGGATCGAGGTTTTATCAGGCCAAGTGTTTCGCCTTGGGGAGCGCCGGTACTCTTTGTCAAGAAGAAAGATGGTACGATGCGGATGTGTATAGACTACCGCCAGTTGAATAAGCTGACGATCAAAAACAAGTATCCATTGCCACGGATAGATGATTTGTTTGATCAGCTGAAGGGTGCAGCGGTATTCTCAAAGATCGATTTGAGGTCTGGGTATCACCAGTTAAAGGTGAAGGAAACGGATATCCACAAGACAGCGTTTCAGACTCGGTATGGGCACTACGAATTTCTGGTAATGCCGTTTGGGTTAACTAACGCGCCGGCAGCATTCATGGATATGATGAATAGGGTGTTCCAGCAGTTTTTGGATCAGTTCGTCGTGGTTTTCATAGACGACATCTTGGTGTACTCAAGGACAGAAGAAGAGCATGATGCGCATTTATGAGTGGTGCTACAGATTTTGAGGGAGAAGCAGCTTTATGCTAAGTTTAGTAAGTGCGAGTTCTGGCTTAGAGAAGTGACTTTCTTGGGTCATGTAGTGTCGGCTGAGGGGATTAGAGTGGATCCTCGAAAGATTGAGGCGGTTTGGATTAGAAGCCGCCTAAGTCAGTGGCTGAGATTCGGAGTTTTCTGGGTTTGGCGGGATACTACCGAAGGTTTGTAGAAGGTTTCTCGTTGATCGCAGCGTCGATGACCAAGTTGTTAAGGAAAGGGATTCCATTTGTTTGGACTGAGAAACAGCAGGAAAGTTTCGACAAGCTTAAGAAGATTCTGATAGAAGCTCCGGTCTTGATCCAACCTGAGGCTGGTAAGGAATTCACAGTATACTGCGATGCATCGCATACGGGATTAGGTTGTGTGCTGATGCAGGAAGGGAAGGTTGTGGCTTAAGCATCTCGGCAGCTGAGGCCACATGAGGTCAACTATCCGACGCACGATTTGGAGTTAGCAGCTGTAGTCTTCGCTTTGAAAGTTTGGAGGCACTACTTGTACGGAGAGAGATCGATAGTCTACACAGATCATAAGAGTCTGAAGTACCTTTTGACTCTGAAGGATTTGAATTTGAGGCAGCGCAGATGGGTAGAGTTGCTAAAAGACTACGACTGTTCGATTGAGTATCATCCAGGCAAGGCTAACGTGGTGGCAGAGGCGTTGAGCCGTAAGGTTGTTTCGGACTTAAGAGCGATGTTTGCCCATTTGAGTTTGTATGACGACGGGAGTATTCTGGCAGAGTTGCAGGTTAAGCCTACTTGGGTCGAGCAGATCAGGGAGAAACAGTTAAAGGATGAGATTCTGAGTGCCCAGAGGTTGCAGGTGCAGGATAGTGGTTTGGAGGGTTACAGTTTGTCTAGTGACGGGGTGCTGTGTTTCCAAGGAAGAGCTTGTATGCCCAAGGATGTGGAGCTGAGGCAGAAGATTCTTCAGGACGCACATAGCAGCCCATATGCTATGCATCCTGGAGGTAACAAGATGTATAGGGATCTCAGAGAGCAGTTTTGGTGGCCAGGTCTGAAGAGGGAAGTGTCTGACATGTCAGCAGGTCAAGGCTGAGCATCAGTTGACGTCGGGGTTGCTTCAGCCAGTGAAGATTCCTCAGTGGAAGTGGGAAAGGATAACCATGGATTTCGTCAGTGGATTACCGATTACGCCAAGCAAGAAGGATTCAGTTTGGGTAATTGTGGATCAGCTGACTAAATCAGCTCACTTTATTCCGGTGAGGGTTGACTACTCACTCCAGAGGTTGGCGAAACTGTATGTGTCAGAGATAGTGAGGCTGCACGGTGTGCCAGTATCGATCATCTCGGATAGGGATCCCAGGTTTACGTCAAGGTTCTGGAAAGCGTTGCATCAGGCTCTAGGTACGCGTTTGGATTTCAGCACGGCTTTTCACCCGCAGTCGGACGGGCAATCGGAAAGGGTTATTCAGATCTTAGAGGATATGCTGAGAGGTTGTGTTCTGGACTTCAAAGGTAGCTGGGAGGAGTTTCTGCCATTAGTTGAGTTCGCCTACAACAATAGTTACCAAGCGAGCATCAAGATGGCTCTATATGAGGCATTGTATGTAGGAAGTGTCGCTCACCTACTTGTTGGACGGAGTTGGGTGAACGTCAGTTGCTGGGACCAGAGTTGGTTGCTGAGACCGAAGACAAGGTTAGGTTGATTCAGGCTCGGTTGAAGGAAGCTTCGGACCGGCAAAAGTCTTATGCTGATCTTAAGCGAAGGGATATAGAGTTTGCTGTGGGGGATCAAGTTTTTCTGAAGGTCTTGCCATGGAAGAAAGTGTTGAGGTTCGGAAGGAAAGGCAAGCTAAGTCCGAGGTTTATTGGACCATACAAGGTACTGAGACGAGTGGGACCAGTAGCCTACCAGCTTGAGTTGCCAGCAGAGCTAAGTCAGATTCACGACGTATTTCACGTTTCGATGCTTCGGCGTTATCGTTCAGATCCGTCGCATGTGGTAGCAGTGGAAGAGATCGAGGTAAATTCAGATTTGACTATGGAGGAAGAACCTGTGCAGATTCTAGATCGGGATGTGAAGGATCTGCGTAGGAAGTCTGTGCCTTTGGTAAAGGTACTATGGCGGAATCATGGCGTGGAAGAAGCTACGTGGGAATCCGAGGATGTGATGAGACAGCAATACCCGCAACTCTTCTGATCAGGTAATTTTGGGGTCGAAATTATTTTAAGGGGGGTAGAACTGTAATATCCCGGGTTAGGGGCTATTTTTGTTGTGGCATTGTTTGCATGTTATTGGCTTGCTATGTTGTTATTCTTGGTGTTTTGGGGCTTAGTTGTAAGCTAGGTGTAAGCCTGAGTGGTAGGAAAAATCTTTGTTTTTAGGCTTAGATGTGAGGAGCTGAGGAAGCTGGGGTTTAAAGGTTTTAATTGGCAAGTGTTAGCACAAGAAAGGAGTTGGTGGAGTGGCAGGATAGGCGCCACTTGAGGTTTGTGTGCGGGACGCCACTTGCAAGGGGTGAGGTCCTGTGTTCAAGCTACAGGATGCTCACTTTTTGTCTCCATTTTGATGCCAAGGTGGTTGAGGTTGGACCAAGTCAAATGCTCAAATGGTGGGTGGAGAGTAAATTGTGGAGGTGGACTAGTTCAACTAGTTTGAATGTGTGGCTTGGAGTAATTGTTGGTAGTGGCTGAATGTTGGGGAGTTTGTGGAGAGAGTGGCCGATTTTGGTAAGTGGGGAGGGGTGGTAGCCGAAATTCACTTAGGCACTTTTGTGCATTTTTGGTCACCTTGTGTCAAACCAAATTCCTCTCTTTTGACAATAGTAGCCGAAATTCCAATTGAATTCTTTTTCATTTTCTTTCTTGAAACCGAAAGTACAGACAACCTTTGCCGAATTTGCTTTGTTCTTCCTAGTTCTCTTGGGTAGCCGAATGCACTCTTGCATTTCTTTTTCTTTTCTTTTTTTTTTTCACTTGCATAAGCCGAAAATAGTATTCTCTTTTTCTCATATTTTCATCTCTTCTCTTTTGAAACACTTGTGCAGACATCACATTGCTTCTTAGCCGAATTCTCCATTTATTTCTCCTCATTTCTACTTGAGCCGAATTTTTCTTCAACTTTTGGGCCGATTTCTCTTCTTCTCTTGAACCACATTTCTTTTGCTTTATTTTTAGATTATAGCCGAATCCCTCCCTGGTGTTGCCGGAATTTCTCTTCTTCCTTTAGTTTCATCTTGACCGAATAGTTGTGTGGTGTGGACCTCTTTTAGCTCAGTTTTCATTTGAGTTCAGAAGAAGGTAAGAGTTTGGCCGAATGGTCATTTTCTCTCTTTCTTGTTCTTAATCGATTTGGGTTTGATTAAGGGCTAATTTCGGCATTGGTTGAAGGGTGTTAATCTCTTGTGGTTAAACCGATTTTATTGTAGGACATCTGGATTTTGGGAACGATCGAGAGGAGCCTTCTTTCTCTGTGAAGCAATTGGTAAGTGGTGGTAAGAGTTGGTTCTTTTAGTCGATTTCGTTTAGTTTCCATTAAGCTAAGTTACTAAAGGATTAACTGTTTTCATTTTAGGGTGTGGCCGATTGGTAAAAGAACCATTGTTGGTTCTGGTTTGGTAGGAAACCAAACCACTTGCAAGGTAGGGGTTTAATGTTAACCCTTTGGTTTATCTATTCTGGCCGAATGGTATAAGTGGCTAATATCTATGTTTGGCCGATTTTAGGAGCAGGGTAAGCAAGGAATTTAGATCGGTTCTTTGGGGTTTAAGCTTGCGTTGTAACAGGTGTGTAAACTAACACACTTATCACTGAGTAATATGTTTAATAACCTGATTGTGTAAAGTGAAACAGTATGGTTGTCTGATATAATACCCAATGGGGTATGGGTACGGATTCGGGTAAGTCTGTTTCATTACGAGATCTATAGTGATATATGTGATATCATGATTTATGATGTATGTATTATGAGATGCCATATTGAGCATGTTAGCATGATTTCATGATCTATATCATTTGCATTAGTATGACATGTATGGGTGATCTGAGAGGAGGGGGAAATATGATATCCGTGTCTTTGGGACACTAGAGGTTTGGCACCTCCAGTGGTTTGGTACCACAGACGATATTTTGTGACTTTGGGTCACCAGAGGTTTGGCACCTCAGCGTCTCGTCCCGGTGGCTTAGCACCACAGTGGGTTGGCCCCACGTTGATATTACGGGATTGACGCCAGTGATTTGGTATCACACGATGGGTTGGCTCCATCATTCGATTCGTGACTACGGTCACCAGTGATTTGGTATCACACTTGTGTCTTTGGGACACCAGAGGTTTGGCACCTCATAGCGACTCGTCCCTGTGGTTTAACACCACCGTGGGTTGGCCCCACTTGAGAGATACGGGATTGTCGCCAGTGATTTGGTATCACACGTGGGTTGGCCCCACAGATGGTTTATTCGTGACTTTGGGTCACCAGTGGTTTGGCACCACATTGATGGATATCGTGACTTTGGGTCACCAGTGGTTTGGCACCACCAGTGGTTTGGTACCACACGGGGTAGAAAAGGTGTTATGGATGGTTAGGATCGGGTGCATTAATTGTATTGCTCTGTTATGATGTGTGTTAGCATGTTGTAATATCGGGAGGGGGATTTATGCACTGAGTCTTGCGACTCACCTTCTCCTTTGACATTTCAGGTGACACTTAGTTGCGGACATGGAGCCGGGATGGACTCGAGGTGCTCATGCCATGAATAAATTCGGTGTTGCTTTGACTTAAAACTTGGTACTTTATTTTCTTTTATTTCCATTTGGGTTTTATTCGGATTGTAACAAGGCCTTTTAAATTATGTTTTGTTATGTTTATGCTTAAAGATGATTTGAATATGCCTTAACAAATTATTGGGTTAAAATTTGCTAAACTTGGAAAGTTAAGTTTTCAAACTACAAAGCGATGTGTTTAAACTTTACCATCGGGTATCACACGGTAATTTAAGATAAATGAAATTCAAATGTTTTCCCAACATTGAATCCATTATCTTACTAAGTAAAAGTGTTTTAAGCAACAATGAGGAATTACTTAGATTTCTTAATGGAACAAACTCGTTTATTTACATACCTGATTAAGTTTTTCCAAAATTATCGGGTTTTCAAATGCACCATTGATTTTTAAACAATCACGCCCAAGATTTCTACAAGTACGAAACTTATCAAAGTGATTTATCAAACTTTTAAACGAAAACATAACCTCTCAAATATGATTTTTCCCCGTAACATACCAGATTCGGTCGTAGTGTATTGACCGGGTTTGGGGTGTTACATACGATCTCAAAACTGCAGGTGAGAAAAGGATAATGTAGTTAAACAAATTGAATGAATGGCGAACTGAGGCCTATGAGAATTCACGACTATATAAGGAGGCAACAAAACGATGCTATAATTCTCGCTTAAAACAATCAAGCAATTCGAAGTAGGAGACTTAGTCCTGCTGTATAATTCAAGGCTCAAATTATTTCCAGGAAAGCTGAAATCAAGGTGGTTAGGACCATTCGTGATAAAATCTATTTTCCCTTACGGCACAGTCGAGGTAACCCATCCAACTCAAGGAACATTCAAGGTAAATGGCCATCGACTGAAAATTTATAATGGCGGGGATTTCAAGGAATTAATAGAGGAGCTTCAGCTTTGTGAACCTTCTTTTAGAAATGAAAACAGGGTAAGTCTAGCTTAAGACTTTAAACGAGCGCTTCTCGGGAGGCAACTCGAGCACTAACTCCACTAACCACATATATTTTCACAGTTTAATTTTTCAAACTAACTGATGCAGGAAAGTGCAGGTTTCATACCACACGGCCTTACACACAGGCGTGCCCGTGGCCGTGTAGTTTCCATGGGATAGAAAATGAGCGTGCAGGTAGACGTGCAAAAAGAAGAAGAAAATTTTCCCCCAACACGGGCTGCGATAAAAAGACCACGGCCGTGCGAAGCGGCCGTGGTCTATCCTGAGAAAACCAACACGGGCACAAGCCACGCCCGTGCATACCAACCGTGTGCAATACTGACTTGTCGATACGGGAGGAGCACGCCCGTAGTAAAAGACCGTGTGAAGAAGAACACGGGCGTGCCATTCTAACCACAGCTATGGCCAAATACTTGAACGCGCCCAAAGTTCAAACTCACGAAAAACACGGGCTCATTAAAATCGAGCACGGGCGTGGCCCTTGCCCGTGTCCCTACCCCTACTTAAGCAACTTAAACCGCTCATCTTCCCCAAATCAACCCTAAAACAATTTCTCAGCCTCTTCTTTTCCAAAATCCGGCCACATCCACGTCCTCAACCTCCCCATAACCCTTCAACCTTCCCTTTTCTACAAAAACCGCGACCACGCCCTTGCCACCGCCGTGTTGCAGCAACCCACTTCTCGCCACAGCCGTGCACCTGCAGAAAAATTCCAGCACCACCGTGCTCAGCCCATGTCAAATCGATTCACACCACCACAACCCCTGGTTCCCTCCATTACTTCATTTTCTTAACTGATTATTTGATAAATTTCATAATATCTTGTTTTGTTTGTTTATTTTTAGTATTAAGTATTAGTTATGTTCTTTTAGAATAATTCGTTACAATTTTAAAACTTGCTTCAATTTTTCATGATAGGTAGTCTCTTTCTCAATTTTAGTATTAATTACTCTATTTTTCAAACTCAAATTGATTGTTATATTGAACATTTTCCTTTAGATATTCATTAGATAGAATTGGTTGCTCATAGTCAGAATACTCGTATTTAGCCTTTAAACATCTAGGGTCCAGATGAAAGTACTTGATTGGATACAAACATTACTTGAGTACTCACTATTTTCAGGTACAATGTCATCATCGCGAGGAAAACAAACTACGGCCGCCCCAACTAAGAAAAGAAAGGGACCCAGCTCATCCTCAGCCAGTGCCACTTCCGAAATACGACACCGCTTCCTCCAATTTACTCAGGAAGCCCAAGAAGAACGATACAAGGCATTCCAGGAAAGGCCTCTTGGCATCGGTAGGTGCATTGACTGGAACACTGTGGAACAGGTCAAGCTAGAAGCCGATATTCGAGCACTCCTCTCGACCGACCCGTGGGAAAAAATTTTCTCCATCATCGAACCCACATATTTAGAACTCATCCTCGAGTTTTATGCCACTTTTACCCTACAGACGGTGATGGCAGAATACGATGACCTGGGCACAATTCAATTCTGTCTAGGGGGCATGATACAATGACTAAGCGTACCACAATTTGGAACGGCACTCGGACTCTATACAGATGAGTTTATAGCAGAAAATCCACTCTCCGAGCTAAACCGCCAGTTCCACTGCACCCCCATCAGCTGCTGGCACAACCTAGCCACCACCACGGGCATCTATGACCCCAGTCGGTCCAAGGCAACAACCCTTGCCCCATCGCTGCGGTACATCCATGCCATTCTAGCTCACACTATTACGGGCCGACGTGAGAGCACCAGCGTGGTAAATACACACGACGTCTACTACTTATCGTGCATGGTGAACGGGCATGTTTTTTACCTTGCATACTTCATAGCCCGTACGATACAGCACCAGACAGAGCCACACCAGAAGGGGATTCTATCGATGGGGCCGTACATCACACGGTTGGCTCGACACTTTGGCCTCCTCAACACTGAGGCTCAGACCTCCTCTCTAACAATGATCGGCCAAATGGTACCTCAGGGCATCCAGACGATGCTACACATGAGGATGATTAAACATCGTCGAGGGACCAACCCTCCTCAATACCGATTAGCCATCTCCACAGACGTGGGGGAGCACGAGGACATTACTGATGATGTCCCACCACCACCACAGAAGGCACCAGTCCCGAGCCAACAGCCCTCACATACAACAGCTTCTTTGTTAGATATCTCTACACGCCTCACCCAGTTTGAGCAATATTGTACCCAGTAGTTCACTGACACCGCTCGACGTTTTGATGGGATCGAGGCCACCCTTCAGCAGATATGCCATCACTTCCATATCTCATCACTGACACCACCACACAACCCGGCAGATGATGAGGACCTCTGAGTCCTTTTTAATTATCTAATTTTTCTTTTCTTTATTTTAAGTTTATTTTAATTTTATTGTTTCTCTATTTTAATTTTTATTTGTCTTAATTTGAACTTTTGCAAACTCTTATGATTATCATTGGTTATCTAACTTTCGAATATGCCTAACACATATTTATTTACGCCTCCGAGATATCTAACTGATGACTTCGCAGTTTCAATTACACACTCCAAATAAACAAACAAATCACCAGGAGTAATTCACTATTACATAAGTCACCTTTTATCACGTCCTCTGCCAACTCAAGGAATCCATCCAAAAATTCAGGAAGTGTTACTTATCCCCTTCTCTTTTTGATTTAGTATTACATGATTAATTCTCTATCTTTGTACATTGAGGGCAATGTACATCTTAAGTGTGGGGGGTGAATATTTATTTGAAGAAAGTACCTAACTTTCTGCATTATTCTCAAATTTCTGAAATTAGCCTTGTTTTTAATCAATTTTCTCATATTACTAATTAGGATGAAATTTCTGATGAATTATGATTTTTATTGACATGTTTTTTAGTATGTTATAGTTAATTATGCATTGATGATTAAATTAGAAGAATATTAGAGAATCAAGCATGATAAGTTTATTTTTCAGAATTAAAATTTTTGTTAGGTTGTCCGCCTGAATCTGAATGTTATCTTGAAGTTTGAAATTTACAACGATGATGTCAAAAACACCAATAATTTTTATGAGATTTTGAGCCTCTTAGAGCATATATTCTTTTTCATGCTCACTTTATTGATTATGAGTGTGTCAACTTTGAATTGTTATTCTAGAACTTGCCTCGTTCATACAAATCGAGACCACAGTTATGATTCGATATACAAAGATGATAAAGGCACCTAGGATTTAACCCACTTCCTCCACTAAAAGCCTGCCTTCATAATTAACCCCTAGTGAACCCCGTTGATCCTAACAACCCTTTTTATTGACTCGCCCATTAATATTAACCCAAAACCCTTTGTATTTGTTATCACCATTCCTTTTTTACTACCCTTATATCAAGATTTGATCTGATTAGTTACCTAATTATATTATTTCAGTAGTTAAAATTATCCTTTATATATTTGATTTGTTCTTAAAAAAAAGAATTATATTCATTTTTAGTTATGTGATTAAGTGAGCTTATGCATTAAATTCCAATTATTGAAGAAGAGGCTCGTATTAGAGTATTATCAATAGTAGTATTATCAGTTTCCAATTGATGTAATTATTTAGGATGAGTTCATTTTTTTTCTAGGTAGGTAACTTATCAATTCAATCTCGATTCTAACCTTCCAATTCAGCCTATATCCATACCTTTAACCTAAGCCCCGTTACAACCCTGTTAAAGACCTTTTGATCTATGTTTCATCTCATTTTACAGTGGTGGAGATTTGATTTTCAGGCAAGCCTATGGGTTTAACTTTTCAGGTTCGACTTATGAGTGCTTAATTTTGAACCTTAAACACTTTTTGAGTGATTTGAGTGAATCTTTTGTGAGGATGTCAGTCCTTGTAGGTTTTGAATTAAAGGTAATTATTCAGTTAAAGGAAAACACCTATGTTTTTGTGCTACAAATGTATGACTTTGATTGTTTGATTCTTTAGGACTCTTCGAGTTAGATCATCCATGTATAAATTATCTATGCATTATGATGAGACATTATCGATCGAAATTATGAATTATGGAAAGTTTGTTTTAATTGTAAGTTGAGAATTTTGCTTGAGGACAAGCAAAAGCTTAAGTGTGGGGGTATTTGATAAACCTAGAAACTTGATTGTCGAAATTAGAGGTTTACAATTTATAATGAGAATGTTCGAACCTAGAAACTAACTCTGACAACGATTTTAAGGCAAGCGCACCTATCGAGCTGTAGTATAGCTTAGGCAAGACCGAAATATCAAATCCCAAAGGAACCAAAAGTACTAATACTAACTCCCTTTCTATTATTTAGCCTAAGAATTAAGTTAATTTTTATCTAATCTATATTTAACTATCAACTAAACTAAAGACGCAAAAACAAAAAGAATGAATTGAGGAAAAATAACTTGGAAGAAAAACCAATTGATTAAGACGATACCCTTAGGAAGAATCCACCTAGACTTCACTTGTTACTGAACCAGACGATGTATTCATTTGACTTGATCTGTAAGATTCCCTAAGTTATATTCAACCCTCTCTCGAAGCGAATAACGTCTAACCCTAGGATGATTAATTGAAATCTCTTTCTAATTAAAACCCCTAGAATCGCATTAACTCGATCTATGGACTCCCATATTAGGTTTCACCCTAATCTTGCAAAATCTCGTCACCCTTTCTCTAGGTGTGCGATCAACTCCGCTTAATTATGCTAGATCTACTCTTAAGCAGGGACTTTTGCTCCTCCACCTAAGCACACCATACTTGAATTAATATCCCGGAAATATCAACACAAGAATTAAGCATACATAATTAAGAACAAATCAAATATTTATCATATAGTTCAGAAAACAATAACAAGATCCGTCTTAGGTTCCATCCCCTTCAGGTATCTGAAGGGTTTAGTTCATATAAAATAAAGAAAACATCTCAGAAGAAAAGATAAAACAAAACATAAGAAATTTCTAAAACTCCCTGAAGGAATTGAAGGAAAGATCTGCCGTCTTGAGTAGAATTCTGGCTTCTTGAGATGGATCAACTGGCTATCTTTGGAGTGATTCTCCACAAATTTGGTCTTTCTGGCTCGGCTCCTTGGCCTAGCTAACCCCCCTCCTTTCAGGTAACACTTAGTGGGTTTATATAGGGTTTTGAAATATATTTTTTTGCCCCAAAGTATCCAAATCCGAATGAAATTGCTCTTTGCCACGACAGGGACACGGCCATGTCACACGCCCGTATGACTAGTAGTCAGGCCGTGTTCAGACTTCTTTAATGAGACACGGTCGTGTAAGTTGAGATCAGGCCGTGTTCTAGTAGATTGGCGTGGCACGGCCGTGTCGATTTCCTCTTTGGCCCAATTTGGTCTGTTTTAGGCTCGTTTCTCGTTCTTTTCATCCTCGGGTGCTTTCCTAAGTATAAAACATGAAAACAAAGGATTAAGAGCACCTTTTTACATAAATCGAGGCTTAATTCATCCATAAATGTGGGCTTAAAATATGTTACTTTTACGATTTATCAAGGACTTAATTGTGAAATTCATGCTTGACATAAGATTGAATTGTAAAATTTCAAAGTTTTAAAGTTTCTATCGATAAATTATAGCTGAGTATCGATACTGTATCGTTCCCTTATTAAATAATGATACCAAATTATGATTTTGTTTGTTATGGAAAAATAAGGTATCGATATATACGAAAAAGTATCAATACTCATATAAAAATCAGAACCATTTTGGCATTATGTTTGTCTTAAAACTACTCATATGATCAAGTATCGATACGAAATGACAAAATATTGATACCTAAGCTCAGAAATGATAAAATCTTATCTTTAAAATGTTAATTTCATGCCAAAATCACCTACAACTCAAATACTAACCACAGCTATTGTAACGCCCCGAATTTGGGCCTACTAGAATTGGGCCTATTGGGCCTTGGGCATGGGAGCATTTAAAATTTTTGAGAACAAGAGAACAGCACTAACTAAGTTGTAACGCCCCAAAATCCCGAAACTTTCTGTGCACTAAGGTTGGTTTGTATGAGTAGCACTTAGAATAATAATATTAAGGTAGTATCGAGATTATTTGAAGCCTTAGTGATAGAGGTGACCATACGGAAAAATTCATTTTTCTTGCTTAGTGGACCCTAGTCTCATGCATGAGGCCTCATAAGCAGATTAAGAGAAGAGAGGACACAAATAGGCTTGTGGTCCAGTGGAAAGTGGGGTCATTTAGGAGCTATGAAGTGGTGTGTTTGTCAGTTAAGGAGGTCCAAGGTTCGAGGCCTAAAGAGGGGAGAATTAAGGAGTTTTATTTTTGTGCCTGGACAGAAGGAGTTGGCGTTGGAGGGGACTCTGGAAAGGAGTGTTCAGGAGAGAAATTTAAGGTGAAGATAAGGGAGAAAAGTTAGGAGATGGGGAGTAAGGATGTAATGGTGCCGAATGGGACTGTAAGGGAGGGGAGTGTTCGGCCTATGGCTTTAAAAAGAGAAGGGGCCGAATGCTGAAAGGTTTTTTGAGCATTCTCTAGTTTTATTCTCCCCCTCAAACGGTTTCTCCCTTTTTGCCAAAATTTTGCTAAGCCAAATTCCCTCCATTGCCGAATATTCTATCATCCCTTTTTGTTGAATCCTTCATACATCTAATGTGGATCGTAGGGGTGACTTATGTACAATACCGGTCACTTGGTTTTGACGATATAGGTGTTTGAGTGTAGATCTAAAGGATAATCTCCAATAGTAGCAAAGGAAAGGCTACTAGAACGTAAGGCACACGGTAAGGGTACGGTGAGGTTTGGGTTTTTGATAAGTTTGTGTTAAAGCCTTGGTTAATCGTTAGTAATGTCGATTGTAGGTTCGTGAATAAGGGGTTTGTAGCGCGCGTGGATACCAGGTGTGTACAAACACTACACACACGATATCGGCAATGCCGAAAAGCTGAAAAGTCGAAAGTGGCTAAATGGGCCCGGTGGGCACTAAGGCTAGGTTTGATTAGTTTGTTTGGTTTGGTGTATGAGTTGAGTCTGTCAAGCATAATACTTGATCTAGAATTGTTTTGGGCCTAACGGGCCATAAGGATGTGATTTGGGCCTAATCGACCGTAAAGATGTAATTTGGGTTTGATGGGCTTTATGGGGACGTAGACAAGTATGTTAGGGTTTATGGACTTAAGGCCTAGTTTGAACAACTCTTAAATTTCATAAGACTTAATCTAATTAAACATGTTCATGAACAAGTCGCTGGGTTAGAGTGTGGCAACGGACATACGCATGTCTAGGATTGGACCTATGGAAAGCTTGGTACTTAAGCGGTCCTAGTGGCCCACCTCCTTTTCTCTGGAATCCTACCTGGTGCGTAGTGTCTGTTCACTTTAGCCGCGATGACTTGTTGATGAGCCAAAGTTCATAACTAAAACCCGAGAGGGACCAAATACCCTTAGATTTGTAAATTACCAAAATACCCTTAGATTTGCAAATTACCAAAATACCCTCATATTTGTAAATTACCAAAATACCCTTAAATTTGTAAATTACCAAAATACCCTTAGATTTGTAAAATTACTAAAATACCTTTAGATTTATAAATTACCAAAATACCCCTATTTTGCAAAATTATCAAGATAACCCTATTTTTCCAAATTACCAAAATACCCCTGTAGGGTAGAATTACGAAAATACCCTTGGGTAGTGAAATGAAAAAACTACTCCTCTGTGACAAATATGAGTCTATGGATGTTACTCGTGTGTGTGATGCATTCATATGATATTCTGCTTAGGATGCATATGGGTGGGAATTATGGTACGGAGGAAGATTTGAGGATCGCATAGTCGTATGGCCATGGATCCACCGGTGGCTTTAAGCCCATTATATGATTAGCAGCTTTGCTGCAACATTAGGTAGTACCGCAACTGGGCTACCTTTGGTGTGTAGAGGATGGGTGGGTTGATTTAGAAATCCCCACAGGTGTATTATGGTTGGAAGGGAAATGGTGTATGTAGCGAATGGATTTTTGGGAAGGGTTTTGCATTATCTTGTTTGTATATGATACGATATGATTTGATATGATCTGAGGTCATTGTGGTCTAAGGCCCAAGACCACCGATTTTGATAGGGCTTAGGCCCAATGTGAATATTTGTATGTGATTTGATTCCAAGGGTTGTACACGCTGAGTTTCGAAACTCACGCCCTTTTATTTAATGTTTCAGGTGATCCTGAATAGATGGCTCGACGTGGGAGAGGACTTGGAGATGGCCACACTACAAGCTGATCAAATGTTTTAATTTGTTCAAATAAATTTATTTTAAATACGTTGTTTTTCATTGAATTATAATAAGGCTATGTATCTCCTAATAGACTTTATGTTTTGGGTTTTATTATTGCTGTTTCAACTATCCAGTCAATAAACTTAAATAAAATTTATAAAGTTGACATGGTTTTCGAAATAACTCAACATATGAATGTTTTCCTAAAATGTGGGGTTTTTATCTTAACTTAACAAGATACAAGGGTTTTAGACTTTTGGGCCTTAAATGATTAATTAGTAAATCGGTTTGAAGTGTGCCTTTAATGTGACATTCCAGATTCGGGCCTAACTTCTAGGCCGGGTTTGGGGTGTTACAGCTATAATTGTAGACCTAAAAAACATTTTATAAGAGCATACCAATATGCCTCATAAGGCACTCCAAAATAATAAAGCCAAATATGTATGCATTCAACCATTCAATCATTTCACATTTGATTTCATATTAGCCTTATAACCTAAGTACTAGAACTACGAAATCTTTTCAAGCAAATCATATGTGTGAACATCAAACAAACAAAATCATTTATAAGGCATAACCTAATCATACTATCCATCATTCTATTTCCAAGCATCAATCAAAACACACCACATAGCATGATATTTTCTCAAACATTAGATCATTAGGTATATAACCCAAACAACCTATCAAGACATCAACAACATAGCTATTAGTATCACATATATATACACTTATATACCTAATATCCAAAATACCAACAAGATACAAAACATCACTATAATCAAAAGAATTCCTAGGTACATGCCAATACAAAAAATGATCACATCACCAACACTTGAGTCTGGGATTGCCGCTAAATGCTGAGTCGATGATCAACAGAAAAACAAAACTGTATACTGAGTATATGTCAGTGGTATTTCTATAATCCAAATAATTAAGCATAATAGAGATTATGAATATGAAAAATTTAAATTGAGTAATTACATGCAATATAACCATTCATCAATGCCAAATTATCAATTCTTTGATCACAACCAACTCATCATTTTAATATCATTACATGACAATTATATCTCATATTACATATGATAAATCTATTCATACATGGACATATTCCATCTAACCTTTCAATTTCATATACATTCATTTATCTTCATCATTCATTATTCACATTTCCATCCACCATTTCATTTTCTATTTCACATTTCAATTCCAATTCTCATATTCTTAACATTCACAAACAGTTCTAACTGCAACAATTTAAGAGTAGTTCGAATTATAGAAACACAAATTGTAAACTCCATGCTATTTATCGACGACTTTGTCTTTTCGTTTCTTTTTCGAGGAATCCAGGTTGACGTTAGATACAGATTAAAACAAACAAAGTATTTCATCAACATTCAACTATTTTCACATCTAAATTCCAAATTATGCAACTTTTGTGTTTTATTCAATTTAGTCCCTAAAATCGGGACTAACATAACTTTCGCATTGAGCCCTCTAATTTTATGCCGAATTCACTGGAGTCTCAATAGGACTTCCTATTTTTCAATTGTACCAAAAATTTCATAATTTGTACATTTTAGTCCCTATTACACAATTGAACTAACCAAATTGAGCTTGAAACTTTGAAACCCTAAGTCGTGTGTTGAAGTTTCGTTTCTTTTTTGTTTTTGATTTTTTGAAGATGAAATGAATGAAAATAATTTGCGTGAACCACCAAAATAGTCACTTTTGTTTGCCTCGAGTTATATTTTAGTCACTTATGTTTAAAATGTTACGTTTTAGTCACTTACGTTATCGTGTTGTAACAAATTAGTCACAGAACCGTTAATTGTTGTTAGTGGTGTAACGGAAAGATAATGTGCCAAATTAAATCATCATTTCAAACAAAAATTTTAGTTTAATTTATATTATTGGTCCCTATATTTTTTTCATTTTTAGCAATTTAATTTTTTTCTTTCATGTTCTTTTAACTTTCTTCTGTTTTCTTTATTTTCCATTCTCTTTTGCTTCTCTCTTTGTTTTCCTCTCTTTTTCATTTCTTTTACTATAATTTTTCTATGTTTTCCATTTGTTAAAACTAGTCCACAAGTTTGCCTCACTCGAAAAAAATTAAATTGTTTAAAAACAATAGAAGTATTGGGATAAGTTTTAACAAATGGAAAATATAGAAAAACTACGTTAAAAGAATGGAGAAGAGAGGAAAACAAAGGGAGAAGCAAAAGACAATGGAAAGTAAAAAACAGAAAGTTAAAAGTACATAAAAGAAAAAAATTAAATTACTGAAAACGAAAAAATATGGGGATTGATTGTATAAATTGACCTAAAAATTTTGTTTGAAATAATGATTTAACGTGCCATGTCAACTTATCGTTACACCGTTAACGATAATTTAACGGCTTAGTGACTAAAATGTTACAACACGAGAACCTAAGTGACTAAAATGTAACCTGAGGTAAACAAAAGTGTCTATTTTGGTAGTTTACCCAAATAATTTTGATGTTTCCACTATCACTATTTTATTATAATTTATGTTTTATTTTATTTATTAACTATTATATTTATAACATATTTTTTTTTAACATTTAACCTATACAACTATCGTACACTATCAAAAGTTCAAAGGTTTAAACTCCTTTATAAGCCCCTTTCATATTCTACATTATGATTTAATTATAATTTGACTTTTGACATTTTTACAATTTAATCCTTGTACCATAATTAAGCATTAAATCAAAAAATTTACCTGATCGAAGTTCAATTCACTTCTAATATAATTTCATAAATATTTTTATTAAAGCTAGATAACCCCAAGGATCTGAGGATGGAAGTCGTAATTTGAACTTAAAATTTGAAAACTTAATTTGAAAATTTGAAACTTAAATTGAAAGATTGGAAATAGTTTAAAAACTTAATTTCTGAATGTAACACCCCAAACCCGGCCCAAACACCATGACCGGATCTGGCATGTCACTAAGGAGATTTTAAAAGTTATCGCAATTTCGGGAAATATTTTTCTTGAGTTTAACCTTTTAATCGGAAAAACTAAATGGTTGAATAGGTTGTAAAATATATACATTTTAAATTATTGCCTTAGAGATTCAGAAATCGAAATTTGGTACATGCCTTAGCTTAATTAAAACGTAAAATCCAAATATTTAATAATAATAAAAGCCCAAAATAAAACCCGAATAATAAAAGAAAATCTAATGGCCCATGGCCTTATTACAATGAAATAAAAACCCAACTAATCCAAAGTAATAAACATAAACAAATAAAATAATGGCTGTCGCAGTATCCAAAATAATCTCATGCATGGCCACCTTGCATTCCTCTCCAGCCCGGTCCGATGCTCTACGTGTCTCCTGAAAAATGTTATATAATAGGGTGAGTCACGAGACTCAGTGTGCAACCCTCATGCACCATCAGATTGGGCCTTAGCCCCATAGAACAGATATCAAAACATGAAATAACAGAAATTATGCAAAGCCCAACCCAACCCTAAGTTTCCATCCCCTACTCACCACCCTTACCTGCCGAACACACCATTGGGGATTTCTACAATCAACCCACACCGCTACACACCATCGATGGCAGTCATGCTGCAGTTAGCTGCACATCGTCAGATCATGGCAATAGCCACTACAACAGATCATGGCAAAAACCCACTACAACAGATCATGGCAGAAGCCACTACAACAGATCATGGCAAAAAGCCACTACAACAGAATACTTCCCCTTTCATCAATTACCCAACCCTGTGCAATCACAAAAACATATCATTAGCAGAAACATTCACTTATGAATGACAGAGATCACTAACCTGGTGATTCGCTTTTACCCTCCTTGGGTTTTCAAACGTTATGCCGAGATTTCGGCATTTAACAGAGTATAAGCAGATTTACTAACATATATTAGCAGACAATCTAAATGATGTGAGAAGTTACACACCTGATTAATGCGTAGTACTACTCTCTATGTCGATATCCTCACTAATTAGATCTAATGCCCTTTGTCTACAACTTTGCTCAAAAGCCGGAAGAACGCGAAGATAGGGCCTCTCCTATATCCGGCCAAGGGTTAGTGTTTTACCCGGATTATATGTTTTAAATTAGCAGATCTCCTTACCTTGAAATCCTGAAAGTGTTACGATCCAAGTGCTACTAAACTTTGGCTTAGAAATCTAAGCGACTGAATCCCCTTCAAATCCCGGAATATTGCAAATGAGAGAAAACACGAGATTAACCAACTATTTAGCCATTCGGCTATAGTCTCCAAAAGCCGAAAAAGATCAAAAGAAAACCCAAAACAATACTTACCTCTATAGAAGGTTTCGACTATCCCTTGTAGAAAGATTCGGCAATCACAGAAGAGGATTGAAGCGTAAAAGATTAGAGATCTAGGAGTTTCAGCTTTTTAAAGAAATCCCCGAAAGATGAACTAGATGTGTTTTTCGGCTTTTTAGAAGAATTGATTAGGGAGTTTCAGTTTTGGCTTAGGAAAATTAAACAAAAGAGAGCCTTAGAAACTTCGGCTAGGAAGTAATTTCGACAGAAGAAGAAAAAGAAAAGAGAAGTTTCGGCAACAGAGAAAACTAAGAGAGAGCTTCAGAGAAAAGAAGAAGAAAGGGAAAAACTGACAAAATTCGAGTTTTTCCTTACTCCATCTAGTCGTCCCCCCTTTTCACATATAGTCCCTTATTCGGCCACCTCTATCCTCCTAGATAGCTCCTTATCCTTTCCTTATCTTTATCAAAACACCTATCCAAAAATGTCCTACATCACACCACTTCCTCCCTCCTTTATCAACTTATTATCCACAAATTAAAAAATATTAAAAATCCCTATATTTTACCCTTGTGCTGTCCCCCTCTTAGTCCCTTTATAAGTGCCGAATTTGGCCCAAAAACATGGGCTCCAAATGGCCAAAACTTGGGCCTCCTCCTTTGCCATTGACGCCAACTCCCTTCCCTCTTAGTGGCGCCATTTTGCCACTGGCCACAAGCCCAACTTGATATTTTAAACTATGGATACAATATTTTAAGCCCTAAAGTGTCTAAACAAAATATTTACTCAAGACCTTAGCCCATTCTCGAGCCCAATCTGGACCGCTAACCCTTAAATTAACAAATTAAACTTACAACACACAAAATGCACAGGCCCACTAAATCAGGATGTTACAGTTCTACCCCCTTAAATAAATTTCGGCCTCAAAATTTACCTGATCAGAAGAGATGGGGGTACTATTGTCGCATAACATCCTCTGGCTCCCACATCGCTTCCTCCGGGCCATGGTTACGCCACAAAACCTTGACCAAAGGGACGGACTTCCTCCTCAACACCTTTACATCTCGATCCAAGATTTGCACTGGCTCCTCCTCAAAAGACAAATCCGGCCTTACTTCACTCTCTTCCACCAGCACCACGTGCGATGGATCAGAACGATAACGTCTTAGCATTGAGACATGAAACACATCATCTATCTGTTCCAACTCTGAAGGTAACTCCAATCGATACACTACTGGCCCCACACGTTCTAGTACTCGGTAAGGTCCAATAAACCAAGGACTTAGCTTGCCCTTCCGACCAAACCTCATTACCTTCTTCCATGGTGATACTTTCAGAAAGACTTGGTCTCCCACTGTAAATTCCATCTCCTTTCGTTTTAAATCTGCATAAGATTTCTGTCGATCAGACGGTTCTTTCAACCAAGTCCGCATTAACTTAACCTTTTCTTCCATCTTTGAAACTAGTTCTGGACCCAACACCTGACTTTCACCCAATTCTGTCCAACAAGTAGGAGTACGACATCTCCGTCCGTATAACGCTTCATAAGGTGCCATCTGAATACTGGATTGATAGCTGTTATTGTACGCAAATTCTGCCAAAGGTAAATACTCCTCCCAACTACCCCTAAAATCGATGTCACAACATCTTAACATATCCTCCAAGATCTGAATTACTCTTTCAGACTGACTATCAGTCTGTTGATGAAAAGCAGTACTAAAGTCTAACCTTGTTCCCATTGCCTGATGCAGAGCCTTCTAGAATCGTGACATGAATCTAGGGTATCTATCTGATATGATCGACACAGGTACACCATGCAATGTCACCACCTCAGTCACATACAGCTTGGCCAACCTTTACAGGGAATAATCTATATGAACCTGTATGAAGTGAGCAGACTTCGTCAATCGATCCACAATCACCCAAATCGAATCCTTTTTAGTGGGCGTAAGAGGTAACCCACTAACAAAATCCATCGTGATTCTTTCCCATTTCCACTGCGGAATATTTACCGGCTGCAACAACCCTGAAGGCAACTGGTGTTCCGCCTTCACCTGCTGGCACATCAAACATCTACCCACGAATTCTGTTACCTCTCGCTTCAAACCTGGCCACCAGAATTGCTCTCGCAAATCCCGATACATCTTAACCCCACCAGGATGCCTAGCGTATGGGCTACTATGCGCCTCCTGTAGAATCATCTTCCTTAACTCCACATCCCTTGGCAAACATATTCTCTTACGAAAACACAGAACCCCATCACCATTCACACTATAGTCCTCTCCTTCACCACTTTGCGCTTGCCAGTGTCGAGCACTCAAAACATCGTCTAGAAGCTGCTTCTCTTTAATTTGACTTGTCCACGTTGGTCTCACTTGGAGTTCAGCTACCAAACTGCCATCCTCATACAAACTTAGATGAGCGAACATCTCCCTCAAATCTGCTATTGCTTTTCGACTCAACGCATCTGCCACCACGTTAGCCTTACCCGGATGATATTCGATTGGGCAGTCATAGTCCTTCAAGAGCTCAATCCACCTACGTTGCCTCAGATTCAACTCCTTTTGGGTAAGGAGATACTTCAGGCTCTTATGATCCATGTAAATAACTGACTTCTCCCCATACAGGTAGTGCCTCCAAATCTTCAGAGCAAACATTTCCACCGCCAATTCTAGATCGTGCATAGGGTAGTTCAATTCATGCGGTCTCAACTGCCGAAACGCATATGCAACAACTTTTTCATCTTGCATTAACACACATCCTAAACCTGTGTGTGACGCATCACAGTAGACGGTAAATTCTTTTCCCGCCTCTGGCTAAATTAACACTGGCACTTCCGTCAAGATTCTCTTCAGCTTCTCAAAGCTCTCTTGCTGTTTGTCGGTCCATACAAACGATACTCCCTTCCTCAACAACTTAGTTAGAGGTGCCGCAATTAACGAGAACCCCTCAACAAACCTTCGGTAGTATCCTGCCAATCCTAAGAAACTTCAAATCTCCGCCACAGACTTCGGCAGCTTCCAATCCAATACAGCTTCTATCTTCCGAGGGTCCACCCTAATTCCCTCTGCGGAAACTACATGCCCTAAGAAAGTCACTTCCTTCAGCCAGAACTCGCACTTACTGAACGTTGCGTACAACCTCTTCTCCCTCAGAATTTGCAACACCACAGGAAGATGTGCATCATGCTCCTCCTCGGACTTGGAGTAAACCAGAATATCGTCAATGAACACCACGACAAATTGATCAAGGTATGCTTGGAACACCCGATTCATCATATCCATAAATGCTGCTGGCGCATTCATCAACCCGAACGGCATCACCAAGAACTCATAATGACCGTACCGAGTCCAAAACGCTATCTTATGAATGTCTCCTTCCTTTACCCTTAACTGATGATATCCCGACCTTAAGTCAATCTAGAAAAGACCGAAGCTTCTTTGAGCTGATCGAACAGGTCGTCAATTCTTGGCAGTGGGTACTTGTTCTTAACCGTTAACTTATTCAATTGACGGTAGTCCACGCACATACGCATAGATCCGTCCTTCTTCTTCACAAATAGGACCGGCGCTCCCCATAAAGACACACTCGGTTGACTAAACCCTCAATCCAATAGCTCTTGGATCTAAGCTTTGAGTTCCACCAGCTCCTTCGGCGCCATTCGGTAAGGAGCAATGGACACCGGTGCCGTACCCAGAAGTAGCTCTATTCCAAACTCCACCTCGCGATCCGAGGGCAACCCTGGCAGCTCCTCAGGAAAGACATCTACAAAATCCTTTACTGTCCTTACCCCCTCGATAGTCACCTCCTTAGCGTCCAAAGCACTGACAAGAGCTAAAAATGCATTGCATCCTTTCCGAATCATCTTAACAGCCTTCAATGCAGATACTACGTTGGACAAATAATTTCTTCCTTCTCCTAACACAACCACCTCCCCGCCTTCTGGGGTACTGAACACCATACGCTTAGTCTCACAATCCAACTTAGCACGATGTTTAGTCAACCAATCCATTCCAAGGATAAGATCAAATTCTCCAAATGGTAATTCCATTAAGTCTGCCGGAAACAATACCCCTTGAGTCTCTAAAGGTACATCCTTAAACAGTTTGTCCACTACCCTAGATTGCCCTAGGGGACTAACCACAGTCATCTTCCTAGTAGTTGTTTCAGAGTCTATACTTAGGGTCTCAGATACCGAACATGCAACATAGGAATGGGTTGACCCAATATCAATCAAGGCAAGAAAAAGGTTATCAGCAATAAGAAACGTACCGGTTATGATGTCTGGTGCGTCACCATCCTCCCATCAACGAGCTGCATAAACTAAACCCGGCTGCCTCACATCTACATTACCTGCACCCCTACCAGGTGCTCCTCTACCTGGGCCACGACCCCTCGGTACTGGCTGACCACCTCTCCCAACCTGATCAGAACCTCGTCCAGCTGGCTTCACCTGATCCTTCTGTGGACAGTCCTTAATCATATGCTCCGTGGATCCACACCTGAAGCATCCACTGATTTTCCTTCTACACTCCCCGTAATGCACCTTCCACACGAAGGACATGATCGATTCTGACCCGTTGGAGGACGAGCTGGCCCATCAGACCTAGGCCTTTTCTGGAAATTTCCAGAAGATCCCGACGACCCAAAATTCCTCTTATTCCTGTTCCTATCCTTGTCCTTATTCTGTTTCTCAGTCCGCTTAACCTCCTCAGATATCTTAGCTTTCTCAACCAAAACCGTAAAGTCCCTTTCCCGCTGTGGTGCTACTAATACCCTCAGCTCATCCCTTAGTCCATCATCGAACCGTACACAATGCTCATAATCAGTCGCCACAATCCCTCGAGCGTAACGACTCAACCGCAGAAACTCCACCTCGTACTCAGATACAGACTTACTTCCCTGCACCAAATTCAGAAATGCCTTCCTCTGGCCGTCCACATAGCTGGCCTCAACATACTTTCCTTGAAACGTTTCCTTAAAATAATCCCAGTCAATCTGGTCTGCGGCAGTACCCTCCTTTACCGTAAGCCACCACTAAGAAGCCTCGTCTCGAAAAAGAGACACGACCCCCTTCAACTTCTCCTCTACAGTGAAGTCAAGGTCATTCATTATACGCTCACTTGCCTCTAACCAATACTCAGCTGTGGTAGGGGCTACGCCAGAAACTCCCCTAAACACCTCTACTCTGTTGGCTCGGAGTCGTTCGGATAGATTTCCGGGCTTCTGAACTCGTGCCTACCCCAGCAACTCTTTCGAGGACCCGCAACATCGCCTTAGATACCGCATAATCTCTGGCTGCCTGATCCCGTAACTCTCCCTCCACAGCTGGCAGATCCGGCATCTCGTTTCCTGATCTGTGGCCAGACCCTACTGGCTCAGACAAGGTCATCCTACCCCTACCGCGTCCACGCGGTGGACGTCCTCGACCCCTTGTACTCATTCTTTCGATTGGCGTTTATCTAATTAAGAATTTTATGAATCATTAATTTTTTCCACTGATTAACCACGAACATTCTTATAAATAGTAATTTTAAGAGTAGTTCTTTTGAATTCGCAATTATTTCTACAATTCAGTCTCAAGTTCACATCTCCTAATTCTAGGAACTACATACATTCAACAATTAACATACAGACAACATCCGTAACCCACATTCAATACATAGGGGTACTTTCGTTATTCCACTACCTAGGGGTATTTTCGTAATTTTATCCTACAAGAGTATTTTCGTAATTTTCAAAATAGAATTCCTTGTTGATTTCATGAAATAAGGGTATTTTGGTAATTTTTACAATCCAGGGTATTTTGGTCATTTTACGAGTTAGGGATAATTTGGTAATTTTACAAATCAAGGATATTTTGGGAAATTTTTTTACAAATCAAGGGTATTTTCAAAAATTTTACAAAGCTAAGGGGTTTTTTTTTTTAAACAGGGGTATCTTGAAGAATTTGATTTCAAAGGAATAATAGTAGTGTTCAGGTGTTTGTGGGTTTTTGGTTGTTGTCGTGTGTCGTGTGTTTTTTTTCTAGGGAAAAATTCCGTTAACTTTGTAAATTGGGGTATATTTGCAAATCATGGGTATCTTGGTATTTCTTTTTTACAAAATAAGGGTATTTCAGCAATTTTGTAAAAATAAGGTGGCTGGTCCCATTCGGGTTTTAATTATAGATTTTGGTTCGTCAACAAATCCTCGTGGCTAGGGTGAACAGTCACTACGCACCAGGTAGGATTCCAGCGAAGAGGAGCTGAGTCACTAGGACTGCTTAAGTACCAAGCTCTTCCGGATCCAATCCTAGACATGCGCATGCCTGTTGCCACACCCTAGTCGTGCGACTTGTTCACGGGTTTGTTTAGTGAAATTAAGTCTTATGAGTTTTAAGGAGTTGTTTCAGCTAAGCCTAGAGTCCATCAAGTTCTAATCTAAATATTCTACGTCCCATAAGCCCATCAAGCCCACATATATATGTCACACAATAGTTTAGAATACTTACCTGGCGGACTTGAGCCGGAGACGCAGGTGCCATGCCGAGCTAACAGACCTATATCATTTATAAATATGCATGTTTTGAAAACCCAACTTTAGAAAACGTTTTGAGCCCAAAAACCCCCAGAGCCTAGTTTTAAACCTGGCTCTGATACCAATTTGTAACACCCCAAACTCGGCCCAAACACCATGACCGGATCTGGCATGTCACTAAGGAGATTTTAAAAGTTATCGCAATTTCGGAAAATATTTTTCTTGATTTTAACCTTTTAATCGGAAAAACTAAATGGTTGAATAGGTTGTAAAAGATATACATTTTAAATTAATGCCTTAGAGATTTAGAAACCGAAATTTGGTACATGCCTTAGCTTAATTAAAACGTAAAATCCAAATATTTAATAATAATAAAAGCCCAAAATAAAACCCAAATAATAAAAGAAAATCTAATGGCCCATGGCCTTATTACAATGAAATAAAAACCCAACTAATCCAAAGTAATAAACATAAACAAATAAAATAATGGCTGTCGCAGTATCCAAAATAATCTCATGCATGGCCACCTTGCGTTCCTCTCCAGCCCGGTCCGATGCTCTACGTGTCACCTGAAAAATGTTATATAATAGGGTGAGTCACGAGACTCAGTGTGCAACCCTCATGCACCATCAGATTGGGCCTTAGCCCCACAGAACAGATATCAAAACATGAAATAACAGAAATTATGCAAAGCCCAACCCAATCCTAAGTTTCCATCCGCTACTCACCACCCTTACCTGCGGAACACACCATTGGGGATTTCTACAATCAACCCACACCGCTACACACCATCGATGGCAGTCATACTGCAGTTAGCTGCACATCGTCAGATCATGGCAATAGCCACTACAACAGATCATGGCAAAAAGCCACTACAATAGATCATGGCAGAAGCCACTACAACAGATCATGGCAAAAAGCCACTACAACAGAATGCTTCCCCTTTCATCAATTACCCAACCCCGTGCAATCACAAAAACATATCATTAGAAGAAACATTCACTTATGAATGACACAGATCACTAACCTGGTGATTCGCTTTTACCCTCATCAAATTTTCAAACGTTATACCGGGATTTCGACATTTAACAGAGTATAAGCAGATTTACTAACATATATTAGCAGACAATCTAAATGATGTGAGAAGTTACACATCTGATTAATGCGTAGTACTACTCTCTATGTCGATATCCTCACTAATTAGATCTAATGCCCTTTGTCTACAACTTTGCACAAAAGCCGGAAGAACGCGAAGATAGGGCCTCTCCTATATTCGGCCAAGGGTTAGTGTTTTACCCGGATTATATGTTTTAAATTAGCAGATCTCCTTACCTTGAAATCCCGAAAGTGTTACGATCCAAGTGCTACTGAACTTTGGCTTAGAAATCTAAGCGACTTAATCCCCTTCAAATCCCAGAATACCGCAAATGAGAGAAAACACAAGATTAGCCAACTATTTAGCCATTCGGCTATAGTCTCCAAAAGCTGAAAAAGATTAAAAGAAAACCCAAATCAATACTTACCTCTATAGAAGGTTTCGGCTATCCCTTGTAGAAAGATTCGGCAATCACAAAAGAGGATCGAAGCGTAAAAGATTAGAGATCTAGGAGTTTCGACTTTTTAAAGAAATCCCGAAAAGATGAACTAGATGTGTTTTTCGGCTTTTTAGAAGAATTGAATAGGGAGTTTCAGTTTTGGCTTAGGAAAAAGTAAACAAAATAGAGCCTTAGAAACTTCAGCTAGGAAGTAATTTCGACAGAAGAAGAAAAAGAAAAGAGAAGTTTCGGCAACAGAGAAAACTAAGAGAGAGCTTCAGAGAAAAGAAGAAGAAAGGGAAAAACTGACAAAATTCGGGTTTTTCCTTACTCTATCTAGCCGTCCCCCCTTTTCACATGCAGTCTCTTATTCGGCCCCCTCTATCCTCCTAGATAGCTCCTCATCCTTTCCTTATCTTTATCAAAACACCTATCCAAAAGTGTCCTACATCACACCACTTCCTCCCTCATTTATCAGCTTATTATCCACAAATTAAAAACATTAAAAATCCCTATATTTTAGCCTTGTGCCATCCCCCCTTAGTCCCTTTATAAGTGCCGAATTTGGCCCAAAAACATGGGCTCCAAGTGGCCAAAACTTGGGCCTCCTCCTTTGCCATTGACGCCAACTCCCTTCCCTCTTAGTGGCGCCATTTTGCCACTGGCCACAAGCCCAACTTGATATTTTAAACTATGGATACAATATTTTAAGCCCTAAAGTGTCTAAACAAAATATTTAGTCAAGACCTCAGCCCATTCTCGAACCCAATCTGGACCCCTAACCCTTAAATTAACAAATTAAACTTACAACACACAGAATGCATAGGCCCACTAAATCAGGATGTTACACTGAAAGCTGAAATTTGGAGAAACAAATTTTTGATCTCTCTATTGGGTATTTGAAGTCGTGCCTTTTATTTTTGAACTGAGAGTCTTTTATAGAGGGGCTCTTTCCTCTTGACAATCTCTTTCTTTGAGGGATCTTACCCCTTACATCATGTCCTAAAATTACATATTGCTACTTTTTAGAGAATATATTCTTTGATTACAAAACACAAACTACAAACTTTTTTTTCAAAGAATATTTACTGTTCACGCCAGAGAATATTTACTATTCATGTCAGAGAATATATATTGTCATTAGTCTTTTCTTTGCATCATTTTTTCTTGGTTCTAGTTATAATTACTGAGGTGGTATCGTCTGCAAGATCCACTGTTTTGATTGAAGATATTGAATATTTCTCGTCTTCTAGTCCAGAATCCATTGAGCTGAGCATTTCAGCCATGATTTTTTTGTATTCCTTCTTGGTCTTGGCTTGAGCTAACATTGGACTAGCTGTCAGTTTTGCTTGAATGAATTTTGTTGTGGTTTGATCCGGGGCTACATAATCTTGGATTTGTTGAAAAAATTATCCAAATATTTTGAATCATATTTTTCATCATTAAATTTTTCCCACTATTTAGTTCTGAAGTTTTGAACTAAGAATGGAATTCCAACACATGGATCCTGTTCATAAGAGTAATTCCACGAAATGATCTATAACAGCCCATTTTAAGTGAAATCAGAATATTGGTTTCGGAACCACAAATCCGAGTAATAAAGAAAATTTATTTTAATATTATTGCATGGTCTGCATTATGATAGGAAAGACGTATGAAAATTTTGATAACAAAATTTTATTGATTTCCTGTTTAATTATGGAAAGGGCCAAAGTGCATAAAATGCAAAAGTTGAATTCTAGTAGCTATAAGGATTAATTAGCTATGGAATTCAAAAATTGAGGTACTTATATGGAAATTAGACCATTAAATGGAGTTAGTAGAAATTTTTGATGATTCATCCATGGAAAATTAGAAAAAGAAAAAGACTAAATTGGAATGTTGAAAAATTAATGGATGATAATAAATTTAAATATAAATATCATATTATTATTATCATCATCTTCCCCAAAATACACGAAAACCCTAGGAAAGAGAAAGGAAATCAAGCAAGCTTAATTGGGTAAGTAATCATGTCTTGTTTTTAGTAATTTTTATATTTTCGAGATCATAGTTGTAACCCGAAACCCGGCCCATGCGTTACAACCGGATCTGACATGTCACATGAGAAAAATGTATAATAGTCCTTGTGATTTGTACTAAAATAAGTGTTTACTTGGTTATGGATAAGAAAAAAGTTTGGATGTAAATAAATGATAAAATACGACTATTTTTGAGAGGTTGTTTGATGAATCAAAAATCAAGGTAGTGAACTTTAAAACCGTAACTTTTGAAAATGTCGTTGATAATTTGAAAGAAAGACCGAGTTAAATCATTTGTAAAAGTTTGTTATAAAATCCATTTGTTAATCAATTTTGGAAAATCGTTGGTTATGCTTCTAGAAAATCCCCATTTAAAATTATTCAAGCAAAATAATAAATACATCAAACATAATGCAAAAAAAAATAGAATATTCCAGAGGCCTTATTACAACTTAAAAACCAAAATAGTAAAAGTAATAAAGTAAACGTAAATAGAAATCTAAAGTTCAAAAACACCATTTCTGAAGTATGGCCTCCACCGAGTCATCCATGGCCCAAGTCCACATTACTGAGCATTACCTGCAAGGGTTAAGGAAAAGGGGTGAGTTACTAGAACTCAGTGTATAATCCCTTTACCGTCTTCCACTGGGCCTGAATTCATTTAGCAATAACTTGCGTTTAAGCCGATTTACATGATCAATAATAAAATGAGTAATGTATGCAACCCAACCCATCCATCCATCACACCCCGACCAGCCAATCACACCTGTGGGGATCAAGTCAACCCATCCCGCCGCTCACACCAAAATTTGCAGTCAAGCTGCTTATCATATATTTTTTTTATGGCCAAGCCACCGAAATCATAAGTAACATTATAATGAATATTTTGTGGCAAAGCCACCAGGCTACACTGCTCTTCATACATTTATCTCAACCCATGCGATATGTAATATGCAACATGCACAATAAAGCATAATATCCACATATATGTACAACAATCATTAATCCAATAATTTATTTCGGTGAATCGGCCTATTATAGCACTTTGTAATTCAGTCCACTAAGGTAATCTAGCAAATCGGCCCATAGGGGCATTTTGGTAATTCGGCCCATAAGGGCATTTTGTTAAACCGGCCCATAGTGGCATTTTTGTAAGTCAACACTTTTAAAGGTATTTATGCAATCCGACCCGTTAAGGCATTTTGACAAAAACGGCCCATTGAGGGTATTTTCGTAATTTTTACAAATTAACTCCGATTTTGACAAATCTTAGTATTTACGATGTTTAGGCAAAACACTCGATTCATACCATTTTACCGATATTAAGGTTTTAGGCAACATCGATCGATATTTCTAATATGATGCTAAATCACAGATTTACGGGATTTCGGTGTGAGATTACACACCTGATTACGGTAAGGACTAGACTTTCTTGATCGTCGGCACCTAAAACCATTACACTCGATTAACCATCAAACGAGATTTTATTAATCTAACGCTAAATCAACCGATCTAACATGCTTACCCTTAGAATCGTGAACGACCATGATTTGCCTATCCTCACCGGATGATGGTCCACAACCCGGTGGGAAATCTCGAGCCGCTGAAACCGCTCTACGCTTGAACTTAGGAGTAGGAATCGCAAATCCACTCCTTTTGTTTTCTCCAATCTCTTTTCCTTTCAAATCGGTTCCACTTGCGTCCATTGGAAAAAAAAGTCGTAATCAAAACGAAATTACGATGATATAAAATGATTGTGTAAGGGAAAGGTTCGGCTTACCACTATTTCTGTAGGATCAACAAGTGGATAAGATCGAGCGATTTAGTCTTTAAAATAAACAATTAGTCACAACCATTATTCCGTTTAGCAAACTAACTGATCAATGAAAAAGATGAAAAAGAACCATGATGAATTCCTTATTTTAATGATTATAAAACCGATTCCCAACGATTGTACTTATGGCTACGGATGAGTCAAAGGTATAAGATTCGACTTTTCCACTATTACACTACAAGAAGAAAATGATTAAGATATGAGGGAGTATGGAAAACACCATTTCGGTTTAGAAACAAAATGAAACAACCGAATGATGAGGAACACTCATTCGGCTAGAGAGAAAAGAGAATGAAAAGATTAGAATAAAGTCATTTACCCAATTTAATCAAGGAAAAATGTTCAACTTGCAATATGGAGAAGAGAAGATGATCAAGATTCGACTAGTGGAGAGAAAGGGAGAAAGATTGAAGGAATAGTGGAAAGGAAAAGAAAGATGAACAAATGGCTAGTGTTTTTCGGCCACAACAAGAGAAGAAAAAGTGCTCAATTTGGCTTTAGAGTTTCGGCAAGCAAAGGAAAAAAAAAACACCAAAGAAAATGCTAAAAGAAAATAAGCATCTCAAGCACCAAAACTAGCAAAATGACTAGGAAAATTCGGCTCTCATCACCCCCTCCCAAAACCGTGTATCCTTTTACCAAAAGGATCAAAATTGACCAAAAACTCTTTCCAAAACATCTTCCCCAAAATCGGCCAACATATCCCCCTTCTTACTCCTTTCTTTTACTCCTTTCCTTACACTCCTCCTTACCTTATTTCCTTAGCCACCTTTCCATAAATAAAAAAGTCTCCCTTACCATAAATACAACCATGGCCGAAACTTAGGAAAGAAGCACAAAAATTAGCCAAAAATTTGCCCTAGGTGGGATTCGAACTCCACCCCTTAAGCCCATACATGCAACGCCACACCACTCTTCTACTAGCTTCACTTGTGCTAGCAAAATGCACACTTATTTCCTCAAGTCTTGATGTCATTTAACTTCTCTCCTTAAAGTGCTTAAACTCAACAATTTTTCTAAGGCCCAACTCAACCCCGAGCCTTCTTAGGATCCCCTAAACATACACAATTTATATTCTTAACTAATCTATAGCAAGATATAGTGCACAACATAAAATTCTAGCTGATAAGCCACTGGCCCAACACGCTTCAGTACATTGTAAGGTCCGATGAACCTAGGGCTCAACTTGCCTTTCTGCCCAAATCTTAAGATCTTCTTCCAAGGTGAGACCTTCACAAAGACCTGATCTCCCACAGAGAAATTTATATCCTTACGCTTTAAATCCGCGTATGATTTCTGCCTATCTGAAGCTTCCTTTAACAGAGCCCGAATTACTTTAACTTTTTCCTCCGTCTCTGAGATCAACTCAGGACCCAACAACTGTCGCTCTCCTAGTTCAGTCCAACAAGTAGGAGTACGACACCTACGACCATACACTGCCTCGTAGGGTGCCATCTGGATGCTTGATTGATAGTTGTTGTTGTATGCAAAATCCAAAATCCTCTATCTCACCACCTTCCGCGGAAACACAATACTCCATCACTATTAAATCCAAAATCCTCTATCTCACCACCTTCCACTTGCTGAAGTCGAGAACCCAACCTTTCATCGAACAACTGCTTTTCCTTAATCTGATTTACCCATGCCGGCTTCACCTGAAGTTTGGCTAATAGGCTACCATCTTCATAAAGGCTGAGATGAGCGAACATCGCTCTCAAACCTGATATCACCTTACGACTCAATGTATCAGCCACTACGTTAGCCTTTCCTGGATGATACTCGTTTGAGAAGTCATAATCCTTCAACAATTCTATCCACCTCCGTTGTCTTAAGTTCAACTCCTTCTGGGTAAGGAGGTACTTCAGACTCTTATGATCCGTATAGATAATCGACTTCTCCCCGTACAGATAGTGTCTCCAAATCTTCAGAGCAAACACCACTACAGCTAACTCCAAATCATGAGTGGGATAATTTACCTCATGTGGCCTTAATTGACGAGATGCATAAGCCACTACTTTTCCCCCTTGCATCAGCACACAACCCAAGCCCGTGTGTGACGCATCACAATAAATAATAAACTCCTTACCAGCCTAAGGTTGAATCAATACTGGCGCTTCTGTCAAAATCTTCTTCAATTTCTCAAAGCTCTCTTGCTCTTTATCTGACCACACAAATGGTACTCCCTTACACAACAGTTTTTTTGGGGTGCAGCAATCAACGAAAACCCCTCAACGAACTGCCTGTAAAATCCAGCCAACCCTAGAAAACTCCAAATTTCGGCCACTGACTTCGGTGCCTTCCAATCCAATACAGCCTTGACCTTCCGGGGATCCACTCTAATTCCCGCGGTAGACACGACATGCCCCAAAAAGGTCACTTCCTTCAGCCAAAATTCACACTTACTGAATTTGGCATACAGTTGCTTCTCTCATAATATCTGCAATACAACTCGTAGATGCGAATCATGCTGTTCTTCATTCTTCGAGTACACCAGGATGTCATCTATGAACATAACCACAAACCTGTCTAGATAGAGTTAGAAGACTCGGTTCATCATGTTCATAAATGCAGCTGGTGTATTAGTCAACCTGAACGGCATCACCAAGAACTCGTAATGCCCATAACGAGTTCAAAACGCAGTCTTATGAATATCCGCCTCCTTAACCTTTAACTGGTGATAACCCGATCTCAAATCTATCTTCGAGAAGACCGAAGCTCCTCGCAGTTGATCGAATAGATCATCGATTCTCGGTAACGGATACTTGTTCTTGATTGTTAATTTATTCAATTGCCTATAATCGATGCACATACGCATCGACCCGTCCTTTATCTTAACGAACAAAATCGATGCTCCCTACGGTGATACACTTGGTCAAATAAATTCGCGATCCAACAACTCCTGATTTGAGCTTTAAGCTCCGCTAGCTCCTTCGGCGCCATTCTATAAGGAGCAATAGACACCGGAGCCATCCCTGGAAATAGCTCAATGCCAAACTCCACCTCCCGAACCGGAGGTAATCTTGGAAGCTCCTCGGGAAAGACGTCTGAAAACTCTTTCACCGTTCTAACACTCTCTACCAGTAACTCTTTGGCATCCAGAGCACTGATAAAGGCTATTAACGCTCCGCACCCCTTTTGCACCAACTTTTCTGCCTTTAAAGCAGATATCACATTAGACAAATAGTTTCTTCTTTCACCTATCATCATCACTTCCCTATTCTCTGAAGTTTTTAGTACCATATGCTTTCCAGCACAGTGCAAGTTCGCACGGTGTTTAACCAACCAGTCCATGCCCAAAATGAGATCGAACTCGCCGAATGGCAGTTCCATCAAATCCACCAGAAAAACTTCCCCCTGAATTTATAAGGGCACATCCCTAAACAACTTATTTACTATCACCGACTGTCCTAAAGAGCTAATCACAGTGGTTTCTCTAGCAGAAATTTTAGATCTAATATTCAGGGTTCCAAACACAGCACATGCAACATACGGATGGGCGGATCCAATATCTATCAAAGTGGTAACAGGTATATCAGATGTGAATAACGTACCGGTTATGACGTCAAGTGCATCGCCATCCTCTCGACGTCTGACCGCGTATACCAATCCTGGCTGTCTCGCCTCCGCACTACCCCTATTACTAGTACCTCTACCCGGTGCACCCTGACCTCGTCCTACACCATTACCACCTCGACCTGGCCCACGGCCTCTCGACGGCTGCTGAGCGCCTCCAGCTGGTTGTGCAAATCTATTACGGACTACCTGAGCCTAAACAGGCTCTCGAGGGCAATCTTTAAATCGATGTTCCTTGGAACCACATCTGAAACAACCACTGGTTCTCTTCCAGCATTCACCCCGAGTGAAGTTTTCCACAATCCACACATGGCTGTAACTGATTAGTAGTAACTGAAGTACCCACTCGAACTGGCCCCTCACTCTTGGGCATTTTCTGAAAACTTCTAGCAGAACCTGAATACCCAAAGTCTCTCTTGTTCCTGCCTCTATCCTTATCTCGGTTTTGCCACTCTGAGTGTTTAACCTCCTCAGCTATCTTGGCTTTATCCACAAGTGTGGCAAAATTCCTCTCCTTCTGTAGGGCTATCAGTACCCGTAATTCATCACGCAATCCATCCTCAAAACGCACACAGCGTTCATAATCAGTCGGCACTATTCCTCGGGCATACCGATTCAGACGCGAAAATTCCGCCTCATATGCTGCCACAGATTTACCTCATTGGACCAGATTCAGAAATTCCTTCCTTCGGGCATCCTCATAGCTAGCTCCGACATATTTCCTTGAAATGCGGTTTTAGAGAATTCCCAGGTAATGCGATCAGCCTGAGTGCCTTCCCGAACAGTGAGCCACCACTGATACGCCTCGTCTCTCAGCAAAGACACCACTCTTTTCAGTTTCTGCTCGACGGTGCAATTCAGATCGTCCATGATCCGCTCCACAGCCTCAAGCCAGTACTCCGCTACATTAAGGGCTACACCCAAAATACCTCTAAAAACTTCAGCCCCATTCGATCTAAGTCATTTCAATATCGACCCACGAGCTGCCGACCTAGTTCTCGCCCCAGCAACCCTTTCCAGAACCTGCAACATCACTTGGAACAGAGCGTCATCCTCTCTCATACGATCATGTGACCCAGCTTTAGTCACTGGTGATGCAGGGGCATCCATTTTCGGCATATGTCCTGATGCCTCAGATATAACTCTAGCACCTCGGCCTCTACCACGGCCACGTCTACCGCATCCACGTCCTCTAGCTCTCATGTTTGCTAAATCGATTTAATCTAATTACAAGTCTTATGAATCAGTATACTATTCAATTTTTATTAAACAATGTTTTATGGAGTATAGAAAGTAAAGTTGTTTTCACAAAACGTATCCTAAAGTCTCTATCTCTATAGTTTCAACTCCTAAAGCTAAAAGTTCTAGAGTATTTCTATTTTGTGGAGACTTTTTTACTACAATCATACCATCATAAAATAAAAACATAAACTTACTTGACTTAGTGCCGGATACCCATTGTGCCATACTTCCTTTAGAACATGCATGTATAAATTAAAATTTTAAACAGCTTTGAAAACGTTTTTGAACCCAAACCACAGTCGAGTTTTACAACCAGACTCTGATACCATAAAATGTAACACCCCAAACTTGGCCCATGCGTTACGACCGGATCTGACATGTCACATGAGGAAAACGTATAATAATCCTTGTGATTTGTACTAAAATAAGTGTTCTTTTGGTTATGGTTAAGAAAACAAGTTTGGATGTAAATAATTGATAAAATACGACTATTTTTGAGAGGTTGTTTGATGAATCAAAAATCAATGTAGTGAACTTTAAAACTGTAACTTTTGAAAATGTCGTTGATAATTTGAAAGAAAGTCCGAGCTAAATCATTTGTAAAAGTTTGTTATAAAATCCATTTATTAATCAATTTTGGAAAACCGTTGGTTATGCTTTTAGAAAATCCCCATTTAAAATAATTCAAGCAAAATAATAAATACATCAAACATAATGCAAAAAAATAGAATATTCTAGAGGCCTTATTACAACTTAAAAACCAAAATAGTAAAAGTACTAAAGTAAACATAAATAGAAATCTAAAGTTCAAGAACACCATTTCTGAAGTATGGCCTCCACCGAGCCATCCATGGCCCAAGTCCACATCACTGAGCATTACCTGCAAGGATTAAGAAACAGGGGTGAGTTACTAGAACTCAGTGTATAATCCCTTTACCATCTTCCACTAGGCCTGAATCCATTTAGAAATAAGTTGAGCTTAAGCCCATTTACATGATCAATAATAAAATGAGTAATGTATGCAACCCAACCCATCCATCCATCACACCCCCGACCAGCCAATCACACCTGTGGGGATCAAGTCAACCCACCCCGCCGCTCACACCAAAATTTGCAGTCAAGCTGCTTATCATATATTTTTATTGTGGCCAAGCCACCGAAATCATAAGTAACATTATAATGAATATTTTGTGGCAAAGCCACCAGGCTACACTGCTCTTCATACATTTATCCCAACCCATGCGATATGTAATATGCAACATGCACAATAAAGCATAATATCCACATATATGTACAACAGTCATTAAGCCAATAATTTATTTCAGTGAATCGGCCCATTATAGCACTTTGTAATTCGGCCCACTAAGGCAATCTAGCAAATCGACCCATTGGGGTATTTACGTAATTCGGCCCATAAGGGCATTTTGGTAAATCGGCCCATAGTGGCATTTTCGTAAGTCAACACTTTTAAAGGTATTTAAGCAATCCAGCCCGTTAAGGCATTTTGACAAAAACGGCCCATTGAGGGTATTTTCGTAATTTTTACAAATTAACTCTGATTTTGACAAATCTTAGTATTTACGATGTTTAGGCAAAACACTCGATTCATACCATTTTACCGATATTAAGTTTTAGGCAACATCGATCGATATTTCTAATATGATGCTAAATCACAGATTTACGTGATTTCGGTGTGAGATTACACACCTGATTACGGCAAGGACTAGACTTTCTTGATCGTCGGCACCTAAAACCATTACACTCGATTAACCATCAAACGAGATTTTATTAATCTAACGCTAAATCAACCGATCTAACATGCTTACCCTTAGAATCGTGAATGACCATGATTTGCCTATCCTCACCGGATGATGGTCCACAACCCGGTGGGAAATCTCGAGCCGCTGAAACCGCTCTATGCTTGAACTTAGGAGTAGGAATCGCAAATCCACTCCTTTTGTTTTCTCCAATCGCTTTTCCTTTCAAATCGGTTCCACTTACCTCCATTGAAAAAAAAGTCGTAATCAAAACGATATTACGATGATATAAAATGATTGTCTAAGGGAAAGGTTTGGCTTACCACTATTTCCGTAGGATCAACAAGTGGATAAGATCGAGCGATTTAGTCCTTAAAATAAACGATTAGTCACAACCATTATTCCGTTTAGTAAACTAATTGATCAACGAAAAAGATAAAAAAGAACCATGACGAATTCCTTACCTTAATGATGATAAAACCGATTCCCAACAATTGTACTTATGGCTACGGATGAGTCAAAGGTATAAGATTCGGCTTTTCCACTATTACACTACAAGAAGAAAATGATTAAGATATGAGGGAGTATGGAAAACACCATTTCAGTTTAGAAACAAAATGAAACAACCGAATGATGAGGAACACTCATTTGGCTAGAGAGAAAAGAGAATGAAAAGATTAGAATAAAGTCATTTACTCGATTTAATCAAGGAAGAAATGTTCAACTTGCAAAATGGAGAAGAGAAGATGATCAAGATTCGATTAGTGGAGAGAAAGGGAGAAAGATTGAAGGAATAGTGGAAAGGAAAAGAAAGATGAACAAATGGCTAGTGTTTTTCGACCATAACAAGAGAAGAAAAAGTGCTTAATTTGGCTTTAGAGTTTCGGTAAGCAAAGGAAAAAAAAAACACCAAAGAAAATGCTAAAAGAAAATAAGCATCTCAAGCACCAAAACTAGCAAAATGACTAGGAAAATTTGGCTCTCATCACCCCTCCCAAAATTGTGTATCCTTTTACCAAAAGGATCAAAATTGACCAAAAACTCTTTCCAAAACATCTTCCCCAAAATTGGCCAACATATCGCCCTTCTTACTCCTTTCTTTTACTCATTTCCTTACACTCCTCCTTACCTTATTTCCTTAGCCACCTTTCCATAAATAAAAAAGTCTCCATATTGACTACAGTCCTACATATGTTGTAAACAGAGTATAGCTCGGACGAGTAATCCTGTTATAAGCCCTCTCGAGTGTCTTTTATATAGTTTTTCTGAGCATCCTGATCGGTAGTGATCCTACATGTGTTGCGCACTACCGCAGCTCTTTGTGAGCGTCTTATTACACGATTCGATCGATTGTGATCCAACATTTATTGCAGACACAAACGCAGCTCTTCGTGAGCGTCCTGATATAGGCTCTTATGAGCTTCCTGACATGGCTCGCTTGAACTCCCTGTTATGCTATTCAGAGCTCCATAATAATAACTCTTCGGAGTTACCTGTTAAGCTCAATTGAGCTTTTTGTTATAGACTCTTATGAGTTTCCAGATATAGCCCGGATAAGCTTTCTGTTACATGGCTTATATGAGGATCCTGATATATGGCTCGAGAGTGTGCTTCCTGATTATGTGCCCTTATGGGTACCCCTGAACATGATTTGATGGATCATTGATTTGTATACCTCGAGTATATTACTTGGGTATTCATCGATATTTCAATGATTCAACGGATAAAACTTCTGTTAAAAGAAACCATGAGATTAATATGATTTATTTCTTAAATATCCCTGAAATACTTGAAAATTATGAAATGATGAGCTCATCTCTGTTATCTTTGATATACATATGAATTATAAAACTAACTTGTTTGATGAGAGCTTGTGTTTAGGAAATTGATCAAAAATGTTTGGATGCATGTTATACATGTTTAATTAAATAAGCATGATTGGTAAGTTAAATTCTTGTTATACGAACTTACTAAGCATAAAATGCTTATTCTTTTTTATTTTCCTCTGTTTTATAGTGCTCGGAAGCTCGAAAGGGTTGGGAATCGATCGGAGTATCATCACACTATCCTTCAGTCTGTTTTGGTACAAATAGCAAACTTATTTAGTATAATGGCATGTATAAGATAAATTAGAATAAATGATGAAATATTTGGTTGTATCTAGCCATTGGAATGGCTGGTGTAAAGTGTATTTTTATGTAATCATAAAAGACCATATCATGTTGAGATGTGTTGAAATGGTTAAATGGTAAAAGACATATAATCCAAAGGATGATTGAAATTGAGTCAATAATCGGTAAATCTTGCAAACAAACATAAATGCAATTGTGATAAGTTAAACATTTGAATATATATGTGTTAATATATCATACATACTACTTGTATTTGGCTTGGATTAAAAGTGTCAATTTGGTTTAGAAATATGTGGGGGTGTTGATGTAGGTGCAATGTAAAAAGGGTGAGAAATAAGGCTTGGAAAATGGCATTATTTTGTCCACACGGGCAGGCACACGGGCGTGTGTCTCAACCGTGTGTGACACATGGCCATGTGCACGGGCGTGTGGTTTGGCCGTGTGTCCCCTCCATCTTAAAAATCAAGAAGCAGAATGCTCAAAATTGAGCAGACGGGCGTGTGTCTCAGCGGTATGAGACACACAACCCAACACATGGGGGTGTGTCTTGGCCATGTAATCCCTACACTTAATTTTTGAAAATTAAATTGTCCACAAGGCCTAGCACACAGACGTGTGGATGGCCGTGTGACCTAAGTCAAAGAGTTGCACTGGTAAGGACACGGGCTGGGACACGGCCGTGTGCCTTACATCAAATGCCCACACGGCCTGGGACACGGGTGTGAAAAGGAAGTGAAACAGTCGGTAAGACGGAATCAGGACAAGGGTTGGAATAAAAGGAATTCTGGATCATCTGGGTCTACCGGGAATCAGCAAAAACGGGGTAGATATAGTGGGCCGAATCAAGCTGCTAGGCCTACTACTACTAATACTCAGTGGCCGCCACGATGTGCTCGGTGTGGGAAGTCTCACACGGGAGAATGTTGGACGGGAAACATAGGATGTTTTGAGTGTGGATCGATTGGGCACCAAGTGAGGGATTGTCCACAGAGGTCGGCTAGGTTGCAGTCTGGGGATCAGAATCGTACACAGATCAGGAGGGATGTCAGCAGCCATAGAGGGGTCGTGGTGCAGCCAGGGAAGGTAATGGCTCTGGTAGAGGCCGTAGAGCACCGGGCAGAGGTGCAGGTGGTACAGAGGCGAGATAGCCTAGATTGGTCTACGCAGCGAGACGTCGAGAGGAGGGCGACACACCGGACGTCATAACCAGTACGTTCTTAATCTTTGGACTACCTTATAATGCTTTGATAGATATGGGTTCGACGCACTCATATGTAGCCAGTAGCATAGTGGAAACTATGAACTTAGACTCTGAGATTACTTCTAGGAAGATGACAGTGATAAGCCCTCTAGGTCACTCTGTAGAAGTAAGTATACTATATAGGGATGTACCCCTAGAACTTCAAGGGGTCGTGTTTTTGGCTGACTTGATGGAACTGCCGTTTGGGGAGTTCGATCTGATTCTCGGGATGGATTGGCTAGTGAAGTATCAGGCCGATTTGGATTGCGCAGCTAGGCGCATGGTGTTAAAGACAGTGGAAGGGGAGGAGGTAGTGATGATAGGTAATAGGAGAGATTACCTATCCAATGTGGTCTCTGCGCTGAAGGCAGAGAAAATGGTAAGGAAGGGTTGTGAGGCATTCATGGTGCATGTCTGTGCTTTGGAAGCCAAGAATGCAACTGTAGAGAGTGTCTGAACTGTAGGGGAGTTTGCTGATGTATTCCCAGAGGAACTTCCGAGTTTGCCTCCTGACCGCGAGGTTGAGTTCGGTATAGATTTGTTACCTGGAACCGCGCCAGTATCTATTACCCCGTATAGGATGGGGCCAAAAGAATTAGTGGAGTTAAAGGCTCAGATTCAGGAATTGCTGGACAGAGGTTTCATCCGACCGAGTGTATCACCTTAGGGAGCACCTGTGCTCTTTGTTAAGAAGAAAGATGGTACAATGTGGATGTGTATAGACTACTGCCAGCTGAACAAGTTGATGATCAAAAACAAGTATCCGTTGCCCAGAATAGACGACGTGTTTGATCAACTCAAGGGTGCATCGGTTTTCTCTAAGATAGATCTTAGGTCGGGGTATCATCAGCTCAAAGTGAAGGAGGCTGATATTTATAAGACAGCGTTTCGTACTCGGTATGGGCATTACGAGTTTCTAGTGATGCCATTCGGGTTGACTAATGCACCGGCAGCATTCATGGACATGGTGAATCGAGTGTTTCAGCCGTATTTGGACCGATTTGTCGTGGTGTTTATAGACGACATTTTGGTGTACTCAAAGTCTGAGGAGGAACATGACGCGCATCTTCGGGTGGTTCTACAGGTTCTGAGGGAGAAGCAGTTATTCGCCAAGTTTGGTAAGTGCGAGTTCTGGCTTAAGGAGGTAACTTTCTTGGGTCATGTAGTATCAGCTGAGGGGATTAGGGTGGATCCTCGTAAGATTGAGGCAGTGTTGGATTGGAAATCACCTAAGTCAGTTGCAGAGATTCGAAGTTTTCTGAGTTTGGCAGGATACTAGAGGAAGTTCGTGGAAGGTTTTTCTTTGATCACAGCGCCGCTGACTAAATTGTTGAGAAAAGGGGTTCCGTTTGTGTGGTCTGAGAAACAGCAAGAAAGTTTTGACAAGTTGAAGAAGATTTTGACTGAAGCTCCGGTTTTGATTCAGCCTGAGGCAGGAAAGGAATTCACAGTCTATTGTGATGCATCATATACTGGCTTAGGGTGTGTGCTGATGCAAGACGGAAAAGTAGTAGCGTATGCATCTCGACAGTTGAGGCCGCATGAGGGTAACTACCCGACACATGACTTGGAGTTGGCTACAGTGGTTTTCGCCTTGAAGATTTGGAGGCATTACTTGTATGGGGAAAAGTCGATAGTCTACACGGATCACAAGAGTCTGAAGTACCTCTTGACTCAGAGTGATTTAAATTTGAGGCAGCGGAGGTGGATCGAGTTGTTGAAGGACTACGACTGCTCGATTGAGTACCATCCGGGTAAGGCTAACGTAGTAGCTGATGCGTTGAGCCGTAAGGTGGTAGCGGACCTGAGAGCAATGTTTGCTCACCTTAGTCTATATGACGACAGGAGTCTTTTGGCAGAATTGCAAGTAAGGCCGACGTGGATTGATCAGGTTAAGGAGAAACAACTGACAGATGAGATTTTGAGTGCTCGGAGGTTGCAAGTGCAGAATGGTGAAGCTGAGGGTTACAGCATGGGTAGTGATGGAGTACTGTGTTTCCAGGGAAAAGTATGTATGCCAAAGGACATTGAATTGAGATAGCGGATTCTTCAGGAAACTCATAGCAGTCCATACGCTATGCATCCTGGAGGCAGTAAGATGTATCGTGATTTGTGGGAACAGTTCTGGTGGCCGGGTCTTAAGCAGGAAGTAACTGAGTTTGTGGGTAAGTGTCTGACATGCCAGCAGGTCAAAGCTGAGCATCAGTTACCGTCAGGACTGTTGCAGTCAGTAAGGATCCTGCAGTGGAAGTGGGAAAGGATTACGATGGATTTCGTTAGTGGGCTTCCCCTTACGCCCAGCAAGAAGGACTCAGTCTGGGTGATTGTGGACCGTTTGACTAAGTCAGCTCATTTCATACCAGTCCGAGTTAACTTTTCGCTTCAGAAGTTAGCCAAGTTGTATGTGGCAGAGATAGTAAGGTTGCATGGAGTGCCAGTGTCAATTATCTCGGATAAGGATCCCAAGTTCACGTCGAGGTTCTGGAAAGCTTTGCATCAGGCATTGGGGACGAGGTTAGATTTCAACACGGCTTTTCATCTGCAGTCTGATGGACAGTCTGAGAGGGTAATCCAGATTCTGGAGGACATGTTAAGGGGTTGCGTTCTGGATTTCAGCGGTAGTTGGGAGGAGTATCTACCATTGGCAGAGTTCGCTTATAACAACAGTTATCAAGCGAGTATTCAGATGGCACAATATGAGGCACTATATGGACAGAAATGTCGTACTCCTACGTGTTGGACAGAACTGGGTGAACGGCAGATGTTCGGTCCGGAGGTGGTGGCAGATACAGAGAATAAGGTTAAGGTGATTCAGGCTCGTCTAAAGGAAGCGTCGGACAGGCAGAAGTCTTACGCTGATCTTAAGCGTAGGGACATAGAGTATGCAGTGGGTGACAAGGTCTTTCTGAAGGTATCGCCATGGAAGAAGGTGTTGAGATTTGGGCGAAAAGGCAAGCTAAGTTCTAGGTTTATCGGGCCGTATACGGTGTTGAGGTGAGTGGGACCGGTAGCTTATCAGCTCGAGTTGCCAGCAGAATTGAGTTAGATTCACGACGTCTTTCATGTTTCCATGCTTAGGCGCTATCGATCAGATCTGTAACATGTTGTGCTAGTTGCGGAGATTGAGGTGAGCTCTGACTTGTCTTTCGATGAGGAACTAGTACGGATTTTGGAACGGGATGTCAAGGTCTTGCGTAGAAAGTCAGTTCCCTTGGTGAAAGTATTATGGCGGAACCACGGTACGGAGGAGGCCACGTGGGAACCAGAGGATGTGATGCGGCAGTAATACCCTTAACTCTTCTAACCAGGTAATTTCGAGGCCGAAATTATCTTTAACGGGGTAGAACTGTAATATCCTTAAATCGGGGTCTCTGCATTTTGCATGTATTTGCATGTGAGGATATGTCTGCTGTGTTCGTTTAGCATGTTTTGGGGTCTAGGCATGACCTCGGGTTAGGCCTGGGTCATGGCCCAAATTTTTGTTTTGGTACTTAGTGAGAGAAAGCTAAGGGGGTTAGGGGTTAAAAGAAATTCTTGGAGTATTGTGACACAAGAATTACCTTGGTAAAATGGCAAGGAGGCGCCACTAAGATGCCAGGATGATGACGCCACATGCAGGGGGGAGAGCTCAGGTTCGAGCAGCAAAAATCCCTTTCTGCTTAATCTTTTTCACGCCTGAAGCAGGGAAGAGGAGTGCTCAGGATGGACTCTGGAAGATAAGGATGGAAGGGGTCAAACGGATTTGAACCGATGTAGGGGAGGAAATTTAGGAGCTTGAATCTTTTCAAACTCATTTGAAGGAGTTGGCCGAATTATGGACTGTGGGGGAGGAGGTGTAATCGGCTTGGGAAGCTAGGTGTGCCGAATTTCAATGGCCAAGTAAGGGTGCATGTTCGGCTAGCTTTGGGAGTCTTTCTCTTTTTCGTTTAGTGTCAAAACCAAACCTCAAAGTGCATTTTTTTTCTCTTTTCTCTTTCGGCAGCTTGGGCATTTGGACGAACCAATTTTGCAACTCCCTTTGAAGAGCCGAAACTCAATTCTCTCCTTTTCTTCTCTTTACCTTTCGGTTCATTCATTGTTAGCCATTCTCTTCTCTTCTTTTCATGTGCATTCATTGTTGACCGAAACTCTCTCTTTGTCGAATTCATCTTTGTTCACCTATTCTTCTCCTATTTTGCTCAAGCCGAAAGCAACTCATTCCACTTTATCTTTTTCTTTCTTTCAAACCTCCTTGTGCCGAAACTTTTTCCATTCTCCCTTTGCCGAATCCCTTCTTTCCCATTTTATTTTTCTTCTCCATCTTTACCATCTTCAAAAACCGAAACCTTGTGAGTTCTCTTCTTCTTCTCTTCTTTCAAGTGGTTGGCCGAATACTTTGCTCATAAGCCCTTCTCCTCTTGCGTTTTCTCTTCATCATATTAATTGCCGAATCTATCTTTTCTTTGAGTTATAGCCGAATCATCTGTCGAAATACTTAACATCAATAGGGTGTGCCGATCGTTGGTGGTTGGTGGCTGAATCAGTCTTTAAGGTAAGGGGGCGACAATCCCTTTTGGTTTCGGGATTCATGCTGAGGCCGAATGGTACTTGCAAATGATGCGTTTAAGTCGATTGTAGGGAGGAGTACAACCTGATTCGGTAAATCTTCGGGATTTGGTGGCCGATCTAGGTAAGGGTTCTAGCGTGTAGATCTGTTTCTTATTCGTTCAAAAGCCGAAGGCTAATCATTTGTGTGTATTAGTGCTTGCCGATTGCAAGGAAGGTTCATCGCATAGCTTCGGGATTTGGTTGGAAACCAAATCGGCATTAAGGTAAGGTGCTACCTTCATACGATATATCTTCGGGATTTCCAGTGGAGCCGAATGAGCTTTTGGTTACTAACAAAGTGTTGACCGATTGTAGGGTAGAGTGAAGGCTAACGTTTCGGGATTTTGCTTAGATCTACAAATAGTCAGGTGTGTAACGCTTACACACTTCGTTAGTATGATATGTTTATTGTGTTACTGTTATAGCCATTGAAACCGGTAGTTATGCCTTGTGGGCATGAGCGTGGACTCCGGGTAAGTCCCATGTTATATGGATCTCGATATATGCTATCATGTGATTGTTTAATGCTATGCAATGTGTACTTGCATCATCATATGTTATTATGCCACTATTGATATGGACATGATGGTGGGATTGTTGAGATGAGGGGGAAGAATTATTTGGACTGTCACCAGTGGTTTTGACCACACGACGGGTTGGCCCCGTCTTCGATATTAATATTTGTGACTAAGTCCCAGTGGTTTTGACCACCAGTGGTTTTGACCACATTGATGATATTTGTGACTACGGTCACCAGTGGTTTTGACCACCTGTGGATATTGTGACTCGTCCCAATGGTTTGGTACCACAGTGGGTTCGCCCCACATGATTAATTACGAGATTGTCATCAGTGGTTTTGACCACACGATGGGTTGGCCCCATCACTTGATTTGTGACTACGGTCACCAGTGGTTTTGACCACACCGATATATATATATTTGTGACTCCGGTCACCAATGGTTTTGACCACCAGTGGTTTTGACCACACGGGGTAGATAAAGGAGATCGGATGGTTAGGTTATGGGGTTGCATGATTTGCATGTTTTACTGATAATTTGCGTAAGTGGTTGCACTATCGGGTTGGGGATTTATACACTGAGTCTCGATGACTCACCCCTTCCCTTATATTTTGCAGATGAGGCATAGATCGCGGATATGGAGCTGGGGAGGACTCAAGGTGGCCATGCATGCTACTTTCGGGTTTTGACTTTAAAGTACTATTTCGGTTTTATTTATTTTCTTTAAATTTGGTTTTGGTTCTGTAATAAGGCCACTAAGTATTATTTTGGGTTTTACTTCTGGATTTTATTTTTCCTATCTTATGCATGTGATTAATAATTTGATATTGCTTAAGTAACCGGGATTAAATCGATGTTTTCAACACTATACTCGATATCAGGTTTTTCAAACGTTACCATCGGGTAACATTATTCACAAGGTAATAACAAAGTTAACATAGATGATTTCAAACCTAAAGTTTCAAACAACTTCAAATGTAGATGGTTTTAAACTTGACTATGCTCATCTCACTCGGTTTTTAATAAGTATTGTATGATTTCTAAAAACTAGTAACAACAAACGGATTTTCAAGCATGAGTTCTCCGGATTTTAAAGCAACACAAAAACGTTTTCAACATCACTTTGTATAGGGTTTTCTAAACCTTAAAACGATAAAAGAGTTTTCAATAGAAATAAACCGGGAAACTTCTTTTATTCAGACGTTTTCACCCCGTAACATGCCAGATTCGGTTGTGATGTTTTGACCGGGTTTGGGGTGTTACATTACCTCGGATCCAGAAACGGCAATTTACCATTTTAATCCATAACTTTGTATTTTCCCGATTTAAGCCTGAATCTCAATTTCCTTAATCTATATCACATTTAGCCTACTAATTAGTCACATTATTCATATGGGTCCAAAAATTATATTTTTTATAAATTGCACTTTGACCCCTAAACTTTCACATATTTGTACTTTTGCCCCAGTGCTCGTAAATTAAACTTCAACCCTTATTCTTATGTTTTATAACATGCTGATCATTTTTCTCTTCTATGGCAACATCAATTTCTCACTAATTCACACACTTAGGACCAATTTATAACTTTTACAATTTAACCCCTTTTATACGATTTCATCAAAAATCATCTAATAAAACTCGTTTCTCTAATCATAAACATGCATAATCTACCAAAATTCATCAAAATACACAATTATTCAACATGGGTCAATTTTTAAAATTAAACTCTAGCTCAAAATAATGGTATAAATAGCTAAACTAAGTTACTGAGATTTCAAAAATACGATGAACATTAAAAACGGGGCTCAGAAACACTTACTATGAAGCTTGAAAAGCTTGAAACCCTTAGCCATGGAGTCTAGAAATTTTCAGCAGCAACTTGAAGAAGATGAGCAGATTTTTTCTTGTATTTTGTCTTTTTATTCATTAAAAACACTAAATGACTAAAATACCCTTCAGGCTTTTCTTTCAATTTTGTCCTATTCATGCCCATTTTTGTCCATCAAGTTATCCAATGGTCTAATTACCTTTTAAGGACCTCCAGTTTAAAACTCATAGCTATTTGACACCTCTAATATATAAAACTCAACTTTTGCACTTTTTACAATTTAGTCCTTTTGACTAAATTGAGTGCTCAAACATCGAAATTTTTTTAAACGAAATTTTTATGAAATCTTTCTGTAAAATTGTAAACCATAAAAATATAATAAAAATAAAATTTTCCTCATCGGATTTGTGATCTCGAAACCACTGTTCCGACTAGGCCCTAATTCGGGATGTTACAGAGATTGGAGCAGTTCCAGGTGTTAATTTTATGACAACCTTGACGTATTGCTCTGGCAATTGACTCTGCAATTCTGTAAGAAGAACATATGTAAACTTGCAAACTGTTGATAACTGATCCACTTTCATTTTAGATACTCTAAAGTCCAAGATATAAATTAAAACATATCACAGCCTCTTCGTATAAATTTCTGTGCAAATATCGTTGAAATTACATTTGAATCACCATCAGATTTAATGTAAATCAATTCATGACTCTGATGTCTCAATTTAATTTGTTTCTGTTGGCAATTCACCACTACGTCATGAACAAACAATCAATTTATTCTCTATATAACATCAAATTTGATAAATGGCAATAGCATCAATTCAATGAGAAAATTATAGCCTTTTAGTGAACACTGTTTTCAAAACGAATTAACTATGACTCTGTGATCTGAAGGATTTATTACTTGTCACCACATATTAAGTCAACTCAACCAATAAACTTTTTATGTTACAACGTTTTGCATATATGTATGAATGTGTTGTTCCAGTGTCAATTAATGCATACATGTCGCCTGTAAAATAATCTGCGGTTCTATGCAAGTATACACGTTGTTCAAGTAATAAAGTGATGAGTGAGTATCGTTCCCACGAGGATCGGATTGAGGCACAAAAGTGGTAAAGTTATTATAATAAAATGCGATTAATGCTATGGCAAAGTCAATGATAAATATGCAGTGGCAAATAGTGGAGTAATTATGTAAGCAATATGTGGAATTAATGAATAACTAGAAATGTTATGGAAAAGGTGAAAGCAGAAATGTAACATCCCGAATTATTGGACCTGTGCATTTTATGTGATGTACGCTTAAAATATTAAATTGAGGGTTAGGGGTCCAGATTGAGCTCAAGAATGGGCTGAGGCCTTGACTAAATTTTTGTGTAGACACTCTAGCACTTTAAAGGGAAGTTCTGTGTTTTAAATGACAAAATGGGCTTATGGCCCAAAGGATGGTGGCGCTACAAAGGAGCAGGGGGTGGCGTCACTAGTGGATGGAGGGGCTCAAGTTTTGGCCACTTGGGGCCCATGTTTTTGGGCCAAATTCGACACTTATAGAGGAGCTAGGGGGGACGGCAACAAGGCTAAATTATAGGAGTTTTATTGTTTTAATATGTGGATAATTAAAGCTGATAAAGGAGGGAAGAGTTGGAGATAATTAAGCCTCTTTTGGATGGGTGTTTTGATAGGGATAAGGGATAGGATGAGGATCTATCAGGAAGGCTAGTGTTGGCCAAAAATCAAACACAGGAGAGGGGGGAAAATCGGTTGAGTATAGGCTAAAGGTGTGCTGAAAATTGGAGGACCATTTCTTTTGTTTTCTTTCTTCATCTTTTCTCTTCCAAAAGCCGAAAATCACCACCTCCCTCACCCTTTCTTCTTTCATTGAAAATTTCCTTTTAGCCGAATCTTCTGATCTCCATTGTTATTCTTCTCCCATTCACTAAAAACTGAAACTACACTCTTGTTTATTCTTGTAGCCGAAATCTCCCTCTTGTTCATCTCTTCCGGGATTTTCTAAGCCGAAATCCCTAGATCTCATCTCCTGTGATTGCCGAATTCCTTCTGTGGTGTCTGCTTGGGCCGAATCTTGAAGAAAACTAAAGGTAAGTGTCGATTTGTGAGATTTCAATCTTTTTCCGGCTTTTAGAGATCTTAGCCGAATGGCTATATGGTTAACTAATCGGGTGTTTTCTCTCATTTGCGGCATTCCAGGATTTGAAGGGGATTCAATCGCTTAGATTTCTAAGCCAGAGTTCAGTAGCACTCGGATCGTATTACTTTCAGGATTTCAAGGTAAGGAGATCTGTTAATTTAAACGTATAGTTCAGCTAAAACACTAACCCTTGGCCGAATATAGGAGAGGCCTTATCTTCGCGTTCTTCTGGCTTTTGAGCAAAGTTGTAGGCAAAGGGCAGTAGATTTGATTTGTGAGGGTATCGACATAGAGAGTAGTACTACGTGTTATCAGGTGTGTAATTCCTCACACCATTTAGATTGTCTGTTAGTATGTGTAGATAAATCTGCTTATATTCTGTTAAATGCCGAAATCTCGGCATAACGGTTGAAAACTCGAGGAGGGTAATAGCGAATCACCAGGTTAGTGATTTCTGTCATTCATAAGTGAATGGTTCTGTTGAGATGATATGTTTTCTATTGTATGCCAATTTCTATGTATTCACGGGGTTGGGAGATTAATGAAAGGGGAAGTGTTCTGTTGTAGTGGCTCTGCCACGATCTGTTGTAGTGGCTCTACCACGATCCATTCTGGTGACTATGTCACAAATCTGATGATGAGCAGCTAACTGCAGCATGACTGCCATCGGTGGTGTATAGCGGTGAGGGTGATTGTAGAAATCCCCAATGGTGTGGTTGGCAGTTAAGGGTGATGTGTAGCGGATGGAAACCTAGGATTGGGTTGGGCTATGCATAATTTCTGTTATATGATATTCTGTTATTCTGATCTGTGGGGCTAAGGCCCAATCTGATGGTGCACGAGGGTTGCACACTGAGTCTCATGACTCACCTCGTTGTTTAACATTTTTCAGGAGACACGTAGAGCATTGGACCGGGTTGGAGGGGAACGCAAGGTGGCCATGCATGCGATTATTTTGGATACTGCAAAAGACATTATTTCGTCTATTGATATTTAAAATTTTGGATTAGTTGGGTTTTTATTTCATTGTAATAAGGCCATGGGCCATTAGCTTTATATTTTCGATTTTTGGGCTTTACTTTCAGACCCTTGAATTATTTGATAAAAATTTAAACTAAGGCATGTTCTAATTTCAGTTTTTAATTCATAAAGGCATCATATACAATTTATATCTTATATCCATTATCAAATTATTAAGTTTTCCGGTAAAAATGTTTAAACTCGACAAATGTTTTCCAAAGATGTGACATGTTTTACTAAATCTTCTTAGTGACATGCCAGATCCGGTCATGGTGTTTGGGCCTGGTTTGGGGTGTTACAAATTGCTATCAGAGCCCGGTTCAAAACTCAGCTTTGGGGTTTTGGGCTTAAAACGTTTTCTAAAGATGGGTTTTTGAAACATGCGTGTTTATAAATAATACAGGATGGTTCTCTCGGCATGGCACCTGCGTCTCTGGCCTAAGTCCGCCAGGTAAGTATTCTGAACTCACTGTGTGTTATATGTATGTGGGCTTGATGGGCTTTATGGGACGTAGACTATTTAAATTAGAACTTGATGGACTCTAGGCTTAGCTTAAACAACTTCTTAAATCTCATAAGACTTAAGTCAACTAAACAAACCCCGTGAACAAGTCGTTGGGTTGGGGTGTGGCAACAGGCATGCGCATGTCTAGGATTGGATCCGGAAGAGCCTGGTACTTAAGTAGTCCTAGTGACTCACCTCCTCTTCGCTGGAATCCTACCTGGTGTGTAGTGACTGTTCACCCTAGCCACGAGGATCTGTTAACGGGCCAAAACCTATAATTAAAACCCTAAAGGGACCAGCCATCCTATCGTTTTTAAATTACTAAATTACCCCTAATTTATAAAATGACTAAAATAACCCCGGATTGCAAAATTACCAAGATACCCTTATTTCACAAAATTACCGAGGAACCCTATTTTACAAAATTACTGAAACACCCCCAAGTTTTGTAAAATTTCCAAAATACACTTGGTTGTAAAAATTCCCAAAACAACCGAAATGTTATAAAATACTCATGTTTTGCAAATTTACCCGAAAACCCCTAGATTTACAAAAGTAACCCGGTTTGTGAAATGAAATTTTCCAAAGTACCCCTGTGTAAAAAAAACAACACACAACACAACAACAACCAAAAACCACAAACACCGGAATGCCACTATTATTCTTTTGAAAATCAAATTCTCCAAAATACCCCTGTTTTAAATTAATATATATATACCTCTATCTTGAAAATTACCAAGAAATTCTATTTTGTCAAATTACAAACATACCCTGTAGGATGAAATTGCTGAAAAACCCCTGGGTAGTGAAATGAAAAAAATACCCTTATATGGTGAATGTGACTTCATGGATGTGATATGTATGTGAGGTGTGAATGTATGTGGATTCTAGAATTAGGTGGTAAACTTGAGACTGAAACTGTAGATAGGTTCGAACTCGAAAGAATCACTCTTAAAACTGCTTTTCAAAAGATTGTTCGTGGATAATCAGTGGGACGAGTTAATAATTCATAAAATTTCTAAGCAGATAAACGCCAATCGGAAGAATGAGTACAAGGGGTCGAGGACGTCCGCCGCGTGGTCGTTGTAGGGGTAGGATAACCGTTTCAGAGCCAGTAGGGTCTGGCCACGGGTCAGGAAACGAGATGCCGGATCCGCCAGCTGTGGAGGGAGAACTCTGGGACCAGGCGGCTGGAGATGATGCGGTATCTCAGGCGATGCTACGAGTCATTGAGAGAGTTACCGGGGCAGGCATGGGTTCGGAAGCTCGGAAATCTATGTCGGAATGACTCCGAGCCAATGGAGCGGAGATGTTTTGGGGTATTTCTGGCGTAGCCCCTAATACAGCTGAGTATTGGTTAGAGGCAAGTTAGCGTATAATGGATGACCTTGACTTCACTGGAGAGGAGAAGTTGAAGGGGGTCGTGTCTCTTCTTCGAGACGAGGCTTATCAGTGGTGGCTCACGGTAAAAGAGGGTACTGCCGCAGACCAGATTGACTGGGATTTCTTTAAGGAGTCATTCCAGGGAAAGTACGTTGGGGCCAGCTATGTGGATGCGCAGAGAAAGGCATTCCTAAACTTGGTACAGGGAAGTAAGTCTGTATCTGAATACGAGGCGGAGTTTCTGCGGTTGAGTCGTTACGCTCGAGGGATTGTGGTGACTGACTATGAGCGTTGCGTACGGTTCGAGGATGGACTAAGGGATGAGATGAGGGTATTAGTAGCACCGCAGCGGGGAAGGGACTTTGCGTTTTTGGTTGAGAAAGCTAAGATATCTGAGGAGGTTAAGCGGACCGAGCAACAGAATAAGGATAAGGATAGGAATAGGAATAAGAGGAATTTTGGGCCGTCAGGATCATCGGGAAATTTTCAGAAAAGGCCTAGATCTGATGGGCCAGCTCGTGCTCTGACAACTGCTACTGAGAGTCAGAATTGATCATGTAACTTGTGCGGGAAGGTACAGTATGGGGAGTGCAGAAGGAGAACCGGTGGATGCTTCAGGTGTGGATCCACGGAGCATATGATTAAGGACTGTCCACAGGTGAATCAGGCATAGCCTGCGATACGAGGTTCTGATCAGGCTGGGAGAGGTGGTCAGCCAGTACCGAGGGGTCGTGGCCCAAGTAGAGGAGGAAATGGAGTCGGTGGGGGTCGTGGAGCACCTGGTAGGGGTGCAGGAAATGTAGACGCGAGACAGCCAGGTTTAGTTTATGCAGCTCGTCGGCGTGAGGATGGTGACGCACCGGATGTCATAACCGGTACGTTTCTTATTGCTGATAACCCTTTTCTTGCCTTGATTGATATTGGGTCAACTCACACCTATGTTGCATGTTCGGTATCTGAGACCCTAAGTATAGACTCTGAAACACTACTAGGAAGATGACTGTGGTTAGTCCTTTAGGACAATCTAGGGTAGTGGACAAACTGTTTAGGAACGTACCTTTAGAGACTCAAGGGGTAGTGTTCTCGGCAGACTTAATGGAATTACCGTTTGGAGAGTTTGATCTTATCTTAGGAATGGATTGGTTGACTAAACATCGTGCTAAGTTGGATTGTGGGACTAAACGTATGGTGTTGAGTACCCCAGAAGGCGGGGAGGTGTTTGCGTTAGGAAAAAGAAGGAATTATTTGTCCAATGTGGTATCTGCATTGAAGGCTGTTAAGATGATTCGGAAAGGATGCAATGCATTTCTAGCTCTTATTAGTGCTTTACACGCTAAGGAGGTGACTGTCGATGGGGTAGGAACAGTAAAAAATTTTGCAGATGTTTTCCCTGAGGAGCTGCCAGGATTACCACCGGATCACGAAGTGGAGTTTGGAATAGAGCTACTTCCGGGTACGACACCGGTGTCCATTGCTCCTTACTGAATGGCGCCGAAGAAGTTGGTGGAGCTCAAAGCTCAGATTCAGGAACTGTTGGATCGAGGGTTTATTCGACTAAGTGTGTCTCCATGGGGAGCGCCGGTCCTATTTGTGAAGAAGAAGGATGGATCTATGCGTATGTGTGTGGATTACCGTAAATTGAATAAGTTAACGATTAAGAACAAGTATTCGCTGTCGAGAATCGACGATATATTCGATCAGCTCAAAGGAGCTTCAGTTTTCTCTAAGATTGATTTAAGGTCAGGTTATCATCAGTTAAAGGTAAAGGAATGGGACATTCATAAGACGGTGTTTCAAACTTGCTACGGTCATTATGAATTTTTGGTGATACCGTTCGGGTTAACGAACGCACCAGCAGCATTTATGGATATGATGGATCGGGTGTTCCAATCATACCTTGATCAGCTTGTTGTGGTATTTATTGATGATATCCTGGTTTATTCCAAGTCCAAAGAAGAGCATGATGCACATCTTCCTGTGGTGTTGCAAGTCCTGAGGGAGAAGCAGCTATTCGCTAAGTTCAGTAAGTGTGAGTTTTGGCTAAGGGAAGTAACTTTCTTAGGACATGTGGTTTCTGCAGAGGGAATTAGGGTTGACCCTCGGAAGATAGAAGCTGTATTGGATTGGAAACCGCCGAAGTCTGTGGCAGAAATTCGAAGTTTATTGGGATTGGAAGTGTACTACAGGAGGTTTGTTGAGGGGTTCTTGTTAATTGCAGCACCTCTAACTAAGTTGTTGAGGAATGGAGTACCATTTGTTTGGACTGACGAACAGTAGGATAGCTTTGAGAAGCTGAAGAAGATTTTGACAGAAGCACCGGTGTTAATTCAGCCAAAGGCGGGAAAAGAGTTTACCGTCTACTGTGATGCGTCACACACAGGTTTAGGATGTGTGTTGATACAAGATGGGAAGGTTGTTGCATATGCGTCTCAACAGTTAAGACTGCATGAATTGAATTACCCTACGCATGATTTAGAATTAGCGGCGGTAGTGTTCGCTCTGAAGATCTGGAGACACTACCTGTACGGGGAGAAGTCTGTTATTTACACCAACCATAAAAGTCTGAAGTATCTCCTTACCCAGAAGGAGTTGAACCTAAGAAAACGTAGGTGGATTGAACTTTTGAAGGACTATGACTGCTCGACCAAATATCATCTGGGCAAGGCTAATGTGGTGGCGGATTCGTTGAGTCGGAAGGCGATAGCAGATTTAAGGGCGACGTTCGGTCATCTCAGTCTATATGAGGACGGCAGTTTGGTAGTTGAACTCCAAGTGAAACCAATGTGAACAAGTCAAATCAAAGAAAAGCAGCTTCTAGACAATGTCTTGAGTACTCGACTCCAGCGTGCGAAGTGGTGAAGGAGAGGACTATAGTTTGAATGGTGATGGAGTCCTGTGTTTTCGTAAGAGAGTTTGTATGCCAAAGGATGTGGAGTTAAGGCAGATGATTCTTCCGGAGGTGCATAGTAGCCCTTACGCTATGCATCCTGGAGGGGTTAAGATGTATCGGGATTTGCGAGAACAATTCTGGTGGCCAAGTCTGAAGCGAGAGATAACGAAATTCATGAGTAAGTGTTTGACATGCCAGCAGGTGAAAGCGGAACACCAATTGCCTTCAGGGTTGTTGCAGTTGATAAAGATTCCGCAGTGGAAATGGGAAAGAATCACGATGGATTTTGTTAGTGGGTTACCTCTTACGCCCACTAAGAAGGATTCGATTTGGGTGATTGTGGATCGGTTGAAGAAGTCTGCTCACTTCATACCGGTTCGTGTGGATTATTCTCTGCAAAGGTTGGCCAAGTTGTACGTGGCTGAGGTTGTGAGACTGCATGGTGTACCTGTGTCGATCATATCATATAGAGACCCTAGATTCACGTCACGATGCTTGAAGGCTCTGCATCAGGCAATGGGAACAAGGTTAGACTTTAGTACCGCTTTTCATCCGTAGACTGATGGTCAGTCTGAGAGGGTAATACAGATTCTGGAGGATATGCTAAGGGGTTGCATCATCAATTTTAGGGGTAGTTGGGAGGAGTATTTACCTCTGGCAGAATTCGCGTACAATAACTGCTATCAATCTAGTATTCAGATAGCGCCTTATGAGGCGTTATATGGACAGAGATGTCGTACTCCTACTTGCTGGACAGAGTTGGGTGAGCGTCAGGTGTTGGGTCCCGAACTGGTTTCAGAAACGGAAGAGAAAGTTAAGTTCATTCGGGCTCTGTTGAAGGAAGCGTCTAATCGGCAGAAATCGTACGTGGATCTTAAGCGTAAGGAGTTGGAATTCGCAGTGGGAGACCAAGTCTTTTTAAAAGTGTCACCGTGGAAGAAGGTAATGAGGTTTGGTCGGAAGGGCAAGCTAAGTCCTCGGTTTATTAGACCTTATCGGGTACTAGAACGTGTGGGCCCAATGGCGTATCGACTAGAGTTGCCTCCAGAGTTGGAGCGGATACATGATGTGTTTCATGTCTTGATGCTAAGACGTTATCGTTCTGATCCATCGCACATTGTGCCAGTGGAAGAAATTGAAGTAAGGCCAGACTTGTCCTTTGAGAAGGAGCCAGTGCAAATCATGGATCGAGACGTAAAGGTGTTGAGGAGGAAGTCTGTCCCTTTGGTCAAGGTTTTGTGGCGGAACCACGGCGCGGAGGAAGCGACATGGGAGCCAGAGGATGTTATGCGACAGCAGTATCCCCATCTTTTCTGATCAGGTAAATTTCGAGGCCGAAATTTATTTTAAGGGGGTAGAACTGTAACATCCCGAATTATTAGACCTGTGCATTTTATGTGATGTATGCTTAAAATATTAAATTGAGGGTTAGGGGTCCAGATTGGGCTTAAGAATGGGCTGAGGCCTTGACTAAATTTTTGTGTAGACATTCTAGCACTTTACAGGGTAGTTCTGTGTTTTAAATGACAAAATGGGCTTATGGCCCAAAGGTTGGTGGCGCTATAAAGGAGCAGGGGGTGGCGTCACTAGTGGATGGAGGGGCTCAAGTTTTGGCGACTTGGGGCCCATGTTTTTGGGCCAAATTCGACACTTCTAGATGAGCTAGGGGGGACGGCAACAAGGCTAAATTATAGGAGTTTTATTGTTTTAATATGTGGATAATTAAAGCTGATAAAGGAGGGAAGAGTTGGAGATAATTAAGCCTCTTCTGGATGGGTGTTTTGATAGGGATAAGGGATAGGATGAGGATCTATCAGGAAGGCTAGTGTTGGCCGAAAATCAAACACAGGAGAGGGGGAAAATCGGTTGAGTATAGGCTAAAGGTGTGCCCAAAATTGGAGGGCCATCTCTTTTGTTTTCTTTCTTCATCTTTTCTCTTCCAAAAGCCGAAAATCACCACCTCCCTCACCCTTTCTTCTTTCTTTATAAATTTCCTTTTAGCCGAATCTTCTGATCTCCATTGTTATTCTTCTCCCATTCACTAAAAACCAAAACTACATTCTTGTTTGTTCTTGTAGCCGAAATCTCCCTCTTGTTCATCTCTTCCGGGATTTTCTTTAAAGCCAAAATCCCTAGATCTCATCTCCTGTGATTGCCGAATTCCTTCTGTGGTGTCTGCTTGGGTCGAATCTTGAAGAAAACTAAAGGTAAGTGTCAATTCGCGAGATTTCAATCTTTTTCCGGCTTTTAAAGATCTTAGCCGAATGGCTATATGGTTAACTAGTCGGGTGTTTTCTCTCATTTGCAGCATTCTGGGATTTGAAGGGGATTCAATCGCTTAGATTTCTAAGCCAGAGTTCAGTACCACTCGGATCGTATTACTTTCGAGATTTCAAGGTAAGGAGATCTGTTAATTTAAACGTATAATTCGGGTAAAACACTAACCCTTGGTCAAATATAGGAGAGGCCTTATCTTCGCGTTCTTTCGGCTTTTGAGCAAAGTTGTAGGCAAATGGCAGTAGATCTGATTAGTGAGGGTATCGACATAGAGAGTAGTACTACGTGTTATCAGGTGTGTAATTCCTCACACCATTTAGATTGGCTGTTAGTATGTGTAGATAAATCTGGTTATATTCTGTTAAATGCCGAAATCCCGGCATAACGGTTGAAAACCCAAGGAGGGTAATAGCGAATCACCAAGTTAGTGATTTCTATCATTCATAAGTGAATGGTTCTGTTGAGATGATATGTTTTCTTGTGTATGCCGATTTCTATGTATGCACGGGGTTGGGAGATTAATGAAAGGGGGAGTGTTATGTTGTAGTGGCTCTGCCACGATCTGTTGTAGTGGCTCTGCCACGATCTGTTCTGGTGACTATGTCACAAATCTGACAATGAGCAGCTAACTGCAGCATGACTGCCATCGGTGGTATGTAGCGATGAGGGTGATTGTAGAAATCCCCAATGGTGTGATTGGCAGGTAAAGGTGGTGTGTAGCGGATGGAAACCTAGGATTGCATTGGGCTATGCATAATTTTTGTTATATGATATTCTGTTATTCTGATCTGTTGGGCTAAGGCCCAATCTGATGGTGCACGAGGGTTGTACACTGAGTCTCGTGACTTACCCCGTTGTTTAACATTTTTCAGGAGACACGTAGAGCATTGGACCGGGCTGGAGAGGAACGCAAGGTGGCCATGCATGCGATTATTTTGGATATTGCAAAAGACATTATTTCGTCTATTGATATTTAAAATTTTGGATTAGTTGGGTTTTTATTTCATTGTAATAATGCCATGGGCCATTAGCTTTATATTTTCGGTTTTTGGGGCTTTACTTTCAGACCCTTGAATTATTTGATAAAAATTTAAACTAAGGCATGTTCTAATTTCGGTTTTTAATTCATAAAGGCATCATATACAATTTATATCTTATATCCATTATCAAATTATTAAGTTTTCCGGTAAAAATGTTTAAACTCGGCAAATGTTTTCCAAAGATGTGACGTGTTTTACTAAATCTTCTTAGTGACATGCCAGATCCGGTCATGGTGTTTGGGCCGGGTTTGGGGTGTTACAAGAAATGTAATGGCGATAATGAGAGTGATTATCTGAATAGAGAAATAAACAACTAAATATGTTGTGGCAAAGATACTACGACAAAAAATAAGGATAGAGTGATGTTGATTCGAAAGGTCGGGATTACCCAAAATCGACATTTACTGTCAATAATGCCTTGGCAAAATCGTATCTACTTTACTATACAGAAGAGTTTAGAGTTTTAAAATGGTGTGCCTCTCGCGAGGAAAAAACCTCAAGTTACCTTGCCCGTGTCTAGAGGCTCTTGCATGGGTTCCTTCTGTATGATCATGACTCTATGTCTAGAGTCGACTGCAAGTGTCTATTGAATACTTGCTCATTTAATTTAATTTTAATCCAACCAATCCAACCCTTTTGGAATTAGAATTAGTTTAAAAGTATGCGAGCAGTCTTCTATGTTTAGAGTTCATTGCAATTTAATTAAGAAATAAGAACACACAAATGAAACAATAAAGTAAACCAGTTATATAATGCATCAATAAAAACAGTTTAAGGTTTCATCGAAGGTAGCCACAACCCTATGAGATTTAGCTCGTAGGCTAGTAATAAAAATCCAAACCAAAATATCATTCGACATGGTGATCAACCACTACAATTCAATCTTTCGAAAGAACACTTAATGGAAATAACAGAAGAACATTAGAAATTAGTTTTCGCTTGCCCAGTCTACACTTTGGAAGCATAGCGTCCTATGACAGCTAAGGAGGACTGCCTTCAACTTCCTTTCTTTTGAGCAGCCGAACCCTTATTCATGCCTTAAGATCTCTCCCACTTTTTGTTCCTCGTTTGTGAGGTCCCTTTCATTGGTTTTTATAGATAGATTAGGCTAAGGTCAGCTAACAGCTCGTGGTTATCTTCTCCTCTTTTAAACGAGTTCATCTGGTACAAGTTTGAATTTAAATATGAACTGTTGCGCGAAAAATATTGACTTGATCATCCCAATATTGCCTCGGCATCTGTACTGGCAAGCTATCTGCACTTTGCCCTGACAAAACTTCACTCATTTATTTCCTCGTTCCAAAACCTATTTCTGCCATATCAACACAAAGAAAAAAAAGAACTCCACCAAAAGCGATTAAAAGAACCTAATTCCGCCACAGTCGAAGTCCTAATGCCATATTAAAAATGCTAACTAAAATGTCCTAAAAATGCAACAAAATGTACTTAAGTACAAGCAATTAGCTAGGTCTAAAGGCATGAAATATAACTTTTTTCAAGAGTTAACATTACAGATAGAAAAGGTACCAACAATATCATTAAGAATTGAAGCTTCATTATGTATTCAGATCACATAAGCTTTAGTAAAAGTTTGAGCTTCGGATCAAATAGTTATGTCTTTTATTCCACTTCTATTGACTCTAGTTGTGCTTTAATCTCTTGGCCATCTGCCTCTTGTAGAAATAACAGTAGGTCTTACATTCTCTTTTTAATTAAGTAACTATTTAAACAATAAAATTTCTTAACCAAACTTTAATATAACCCTAATAACACTTCGTAAATATTTACGGGATTGGTTTATAGAGACGAGGTCCCGATACCTTCATTTCTAAAACCACTTGACTTTAAGGAATTACCACTTGAACCAAATTATTCGTTCAAATTATATAAACTATGAAATAAAAAATTATTATTCAATTTCTCGAAACTTTCTTGGCACAAATCTCTCCAAACAAACTGAACATTCTTTTGCAATAACTTCGTCATCCGCATAGCTATCTTCAAAAACCTATTTAAGAACCTATGGAAGTCACCAGCCAATCCAAGAAAAATGCGAACTTCTGACCCACTTCTCGGTGCTTTCCAATGTATTATAGTCTCAATCATTTTCGGATCAACCCTAATCCCATCAGCTGAAATAACATGCCTAAGAAACACAACCTCGGCTAACCACAGTTCGCATTCGCTAAGCTTTCCGTACAACTATTTTTCTTGTAACAATTGCAAAATGATCCAAATATGCTACCCGTGCTTAACTTCAAATTTCAAGTAGATCAAAATATAGCCGATGAAAACCACCACAAACTAATCCAAATATGGTTGGAAAATGCAGTTCATGAGATCCATAAATGCCATAGGAGCTTTTCTCAAACTGAAAGGCATCACCAAGAATTCGTGGTGGCCATAACGCGTACAAAATGTTATTTTTGGTACGCCACTATCTTTCACTTTCAACTGATAGTAACCCGATCTCAACTCAATATTGGGAAAGACTGAAGCTCCTTTCAACAGATCGAATAAATCATCATTATGAGGTAGGGGTATCGATTCTTAATTGTTAGTTTATTCAGTTGTCGATAATCTATACAAACCCGCAACGAAACGTTTTTCTTTTTAACGAACAATACTAGAGCTCCTCAGGGCGATATACTAAGGCATATAAATACGTGGTCCAGTAAATCTTGCAAATGAACTTTTCGTTCCTTCATCTCCATTAGTGCCATACGATAAGGGGAAATTGAAACCAGAACCGTATCAGGGAACACTACAATTGCGAACTCAACTTCTCGATATGGTAGTAATTCCTAGTAATGCTTCGGGAAACACGTTAGGGAATTCACAAATAGTTTGAAGCTTGTTGATCTGACTATTACCAGCATTCGATTTAATAACATAGGCTAGAAAACCTTCACAGTCTTGATTAAGGAGTTTATTAGCTCAAACTGCTAAAATGATACGAGTTGAACCACTCGTTCTAACACCATTTAGCTCGATTATGCTACCATTGAAACTCTGAACCAAAAACTTCTTTTTACGGTAGTCCAAAATCACTCTGTGCTCGGTTAGCCAATCTACACTCAAAGTCAGATCAAAATCGTGAATGGATAATCAACAATTCAATGGAAAAGTCACGTTCTAAATATCTAACGGACATCACCTACACACTCGATCAACTAACACTGATTACTCCAAAGGACTTGATACAACTATAGCTACTTTTGATGCCTCAGACTCTATATTCCCTAATTTAACCAGTTCAACATTATGTAAGAATGTGAGGATCCAGGGTTTATCAAAGTGTAAACAGGTGCAAAGAATAATAGAAGACTATCTGCTAAAACATCGGTAGTGTTACCCTCCTCGCGAGTCCATACGACGTATGCTCGAGCCAGCGCTCTGGCCTCTTGCTGATGAACAACAGCTTTACTCCCTTTCTCACACCAGCTCTAGAAACAAAACCACCACGACTAATTCCACAACCCCTAACACATGTACAGACCTTTGAGTAGAGACAAAAGTAGCATTATCACTTATTTGACACTCTAGATTGAAATGCTCTAAATATCCACAACAAAAGTAGATTCTCGACAATTTCCAAGATTCACCTTCATGCTTTTTCCCGCAATGCTCGTAGTTTGGTACTTCAACATCTCAAGCCCAACATCGCATACTACCCACTGACACAGATGGTTGTCAATCTCGATTTCTATCAAACTTAAAAGTATGTCTCCAATTGCTACAGGAATCCTTGGTTCACTTTGATAGCGGATGCAAACTAGCAATCTTTGTCCTTTTTCAGTAGCACGTGTAGTCTTAGTCTTTTTGTCGAGACCCGAAGCTTGCTATGCCATTTTTGCCTATTCAAAAATATTGGCAAATTCTGAGATTTGGTGTGATATAAGCTGTACTCTAAGTTTTTCGTGCAAACCACGTAACATTTACAACTTTCAACTTCGATAAGTACAAACTCTGAGGCATATTTCTTGAGTCGTAGAAACTCACGTTCGTAATCAGCCACTAACATTTCATTCTGTTTCAATAACAAAAACTCTTATTTTCAATCCTCTAAATACAATTCTCCAACGTATTTTTTTAAATTTCATTTTGAAAAACTCCCACTCAGCTCACTGATCAGGTACTTGGCGTGTTACTATTGGCCACCACGTATATGTTTCTCCTTGCAGTAAATAAATGACACATTCACGCGGGGTTCACTCAAGCTGTTGCAGAATTCGTTTAGTTAGTTCAAACCAAACTTTGGATACTAAATGATCAACCCTTTTCAAGCCCAAAAACTCAATAGCACCATATCTTCGTAATTTCTTAATTGAAGCCCATCAAACAATAGGCACAAGTAATACCGTAGAAGTAGCTCCCACCACTCGCTGGAGAGCATCAAAAATAGCTCAAAGAATGGTTGAATCACCTTGCCCCTCAATTCTATCTTTGTTTGCCCTAGATGGTTGAGCACCAACTGAATAGCGCTCAGTGCCACCAATTTGATCCTAATCTTATTTTCAACAGAGTGACCACTACTACGGATACTTTATTCAATTTCATTCCTAGATTCTCTCGACATCATTCACTATAAAACAGAAAGAATATAATCTGAATCCAAATACCGACTCAGACTCAACTTAAATTGGCGTGTACCTCTAGACTCAATTCTAAGCTCGATTTAGTCCAAGAATTCGCTAAACATATAGCTATAACACCAATAATTGTAACACCCCTTACTTGGTCCGTCGCCGAACACAAGTAATAGGATGCTACAAGCAAGTACAAACAATTATATTATAAATTCCATTCACATACTATGCAATATAATAATTTAAAGTTTATAAGAACTTAATTGTGACATTCATGCATGATATAAGATTGAATTGTAAAATTTTGAATTTTTAAAGTTAGTATCGATAAATTATAGTTGAGTATTGATATCGTATCGATACATTATTAAATAATGATACCAAATCATGGTTTTGTTAGTTATGGAAAAATAAGGGTATCGATATTTATTTTTAGGTATCGATATTTATGAAAAAGTATCGATACTCATATACAAATTAGTACCATTTTGGCATTCTATTTAATCTTAAAATTGTTCATATGGTCAAGTATCGATACCAAATGCCAAAATATTGATATTTGAGCTCAGAAATGGTAAAATATTATCTTTAAAATATTAATTTCATGCCCAAATCACCTACAACTCAAATGTTAACCATAGCTGTAATTATAGACCTAAAAAAATTTAACAAGAGCATACCAATATGCCTCATAACGCACTCCAAAATAATGAAGCCAAACATGTATGCATTCAACCATTCAATCGTTTTACATTTGATTTCATATTAGCCTTATAACCTAAGAACTAGAACTACCAAATCTTTTCAAGCAAAGAATAGCTATAAACATCAAACGTACCAAATCATTTCTAAGGCATAACCTAAGCATACTATCCATCATACTCTTTCCAAGCATTAATCAAAACACATGACATAGCATGATATTTTCTCGAACATTAGATCATTAGGTATATAAGCTAAACAACCTATCAAGACATCCACAACATAACTATTACTATCACATTTATATATACACTTATATACCTAATATCCAAAATACCAACAGGAAACAACATAATCATAATAATCAAAAGAATTCCTAGGTACATGTCAATACCCAAAATGATCACGTCACCAACACTTGAGTCTAGGATTTTCGTTGGATGCTGAGTCGATGACCAAATCGTTAAGTTCCTAACCTACGTACGGAAAAACAAAATTGTACACTGAGAATAAGTTAGTGGTATTTCTATAATCCGAATAATTAAACATAATAGAGATCATTAAGATCCAAAATTTGAATCGAGGAATGACATGCAATATAACCATTCATCATTACCAAATTACCAATTCTTTGATCACAACCAATTCATCATTTTAATATCATTACATGGCAATTATATCTCATATTACATATGATAAATCTATTTATACATAGACATATTCCATTCAATTTCATATACATTCATTGATCATCATCATTCATTTTTCACATTTCCATCCACCATTTCGTTTTCTATTTCACAATTCAATTCCAATTCTCATCCGTTTCCATTTCAATAACAATATCTCGATTTTACCATTTATTTATCTATTAACACGATTTAGACTCTGACAATTAGACATATCCAACCAACACTTCAGTTTGGCACCCAATGCCTTATTGGATAAATCCGAAGGAGATAGTTGCGCCCAGTGCTATCAATAACTTGACACCTAGTGTCTCATCGGCGAAGCAAATTGGCACCTAGTGCCTTATCGACTCTCAGTCGAAGTAACCCTGAACTCTTCCTATCCTATGGCATGCCAACTATATCCAATTTTGTCCGAACAGTTAATAGGATTTCCATTTCACATTTCATTATTAACAAATATCTCAATTCACACTTATTTTCATCATAAACGTATTTTCTCAACATATGGCAACAATAGATCATCACAATTTCACATTTGTATAAATATAAGCACTCGTCATAAATATTCAATGTAGTCGTTAGATATATCAGTCAATTCAATCCAATTTAATCATTCATTTCATTATCACAAATGACTCACTCGTATTCTTAACATACACAGACAGTTCTAAATGCAACAATTTACGAGTAATTCGAATAATGGAAACAAAAATCGTAAACTCCGAGCTATTCCTCAACGACTTTGTCTTTTCCTTTCTTTTTTCAGGAATCTGAGGCAATATTAGCTACAGATTACTATAAACAAAGTATTTCATCAATATTCAACTATTTGCACATTCAAATTCAAAATTATGCAAGTTTTGTATTTTATTCAATTTAGTCCCTAAAACCGAGACTAACATACAAATTCACTAAAGTCTTAATAAAACTTCTTATTTTTAAATTGTACCACAAATTTTAGAATTTGTACATTTTAGTCCCTATTACATAAAATCATCAATTAGCTTTACAATTTAGTCCTTTTTCAACAATACACTCAAATTCTAACAAAATAGCACCCCCAAGCTTTAATTAATCAACAATGGTAACATCCTAATTCTTTAAAAGTATCAAAAGTTATGACATGGGTCAGCTATCCTGAACTATCGGGATTATGAAACCATAGAAAGTACAAGAAAAAGACTAAATTGAACTAAACAAATTGTGCTTGTCATAACCATTTTTTGTCAAAACGGAAATCGACTTTTAAAATAGGGAGTCGCCACCGATCTTTATTTAGGTGTGATCGGATCACCTTTGTTTTAATAAAACATTTTTTGATTTACTAAAACAATGCTTTTGGTCTACGAAAATTTGAGAAAATAGGTTCGGGAGTCGGTTACATGCGAGGAAGGGTTAGCACCCTCGTCATGCCCAAAATCGGTACCAAATTGATTGATCAATGTCCTAATGTCGAAAGTTGAAAATTTTGAAAAGAATTTAAAAAATCAATCTCTTTCTAAAATATTTTAGTTTCTCTCGAATTTAATATCAAGATTTTCTTGTTCCGAAGGAATAAAATATCACATCCAGTACATAGGACACGATGATTTTAATCTTCAAATCCAAGATCGCCTCTTAATTTCCGAGACTCGTGCATTAAAATATCAAAAGGATATTCGACTGTTTGGCCAAGCGAGAGAACTGAAACCCAACACATAGGGCACGTCCTCTTGAATTTCCAAACACAGAATATGGCCTTATTTGGAAACTTTCAATATTGGGTGAAGTTTATAAAAGGTTTTCAAGTTATGCCCAACGAAATTTAACAAATATATAACATGGATTTAGGACAACAATAACGTAGTGCACGTAATACGTAACATTGGAAGCTTTAATCTAAAATATTAACATGTGTGGATAATAATAAGGATGGTAGAATAATAACCTACACAATAATGACGAAAATGATAACATCAAGGATATGAAAATACGAATAAACAAACCATAATACATGCAAGTGATAATCACATGATTTACACGATTTAAATATCAATCATTAACGGTAAAAGACGATGAATCAAACAGTTTTAGAAGTAATGACACATAAAACAATTTAGAGGAATTAATAAAGTGATTTTGGGTCAAGAATACATAAATAAAAGGTATGTAATATATACAAAACAATTTTAAGACGGTATGGAATATATAGTTTAATAAGTGTAATATATATATATATATAAATTCGAAATAACTAATAATGATATAAATTGATAAAATAAAGAGAAAATAAGTCTATAACTTTTTTTAAGAAACTAATTGGAGATTGAATTGAAATCTGGTTAAAACAACGAGGACTGGAATCGTAAATATCTAAAAAAAAAAGGCAGACGAGGATCAAATTGAAACACAATGTAAATATTAAGGTAATATTTTAAAAAAGTAAAAGGGGCAGGTAGATAAGGGGCTCGGCCAATGGGCATCGAAGAAGGGGGACTAAACACGCAATTATCTCTATTGAGGGATATGCGCAGATTACCCTTAGCAAACGGTGTCGTTTTTTTTTGTTACCAAAACCCTCAAAAATTTTAACACCTTTTAGCTTTAATTTTCTCAGCGACAGCAGACTTCTCCTTTTCGGAAAAGAATACCAAAACGACGGCCATTTTTCTCTCCTTTCGATCGACGATCGATCTAGCCTTTCGGCCGCCCATCGCGCCGTTCGTCGCACCCCCATCATACAGCGGCCGACGTTGCGCAACAGAGGCGCCCAGCCTCTGATTCGAGACGCCCTCGAAACGTCGCCTTCGAATCTGATCACGACGATGGAATGGGCTTTCCGGCGCGTCCGAGGGTTCAGGTAACGTCCCTTCTCTCCTTTTCGTTATTCGTTCGTTCGTAAAGATTTGAGAAGACAGAAATGATAAAAGCAAGGAATAACGGTAGGAAAACAAAAGCGAGATCAACCCTTTAATCTTCCTACATTTTGATTTTTGATCGATTCTCAGATTCGTCCCTTTTTCTCTTGTTATTTTGCTTCAAAAGTTTTTGAAAATAATAAATAAAAACAGACAGAAATCAACAGTAACAAGACGAACTCAGGGAGGGAAAAACCTATTCAACCTTGAAGTTTTCTTCGTTTTTATTTCTCTTGTTCGTAAAAGCAGAAGGGCGAATGTTTACAATCGTTTTTTTTTTTGCTGTTAATCTTTTCGCTCCTCTTCTTCCTGCTTATGACTTTCAGCCTTCGTAAAAAGAAAAACCCCCTGAGACTCCATTATTTTGGTTCTTTTATAACTGATTGTACAGGTGCTATTTTATTCTCTTCTTGGTTTTCTTGCTTGCGTGCTGTCTTGTCTTCTTTCTGTTTGCAGGGTACAGGCAAAGGGGCATGCGAGCACTGGCTGAGGTGTGATGGGGTTTGGCAGACGAGGAGCCTGGGGGAGCTCGAACCGTCAGAGTGCGTGGGAGCGTGGCAGACGCGTGTGGATCCAAAAGGCGCGCGTGGAAGTCGAAACGACACGTGGCGTATGGTGGACGTGAAAGGTCGTGCGTGGGATGCACGCGGTAGCTGAAGGGTCACGCGTGGGGAGTGGCTGAGAGGTGTGGAGGCGGCTGGTGGGGAAGGAACCCTAGTGTTCCTGATTGTTTTGACTTTGGGCCGTTGGGCCTTAGGGTTTCCTGGTTATTTTGGTTATCTGCTATGGGCTAGTGTAGGTTGGGCCTAGTTGGGTTTGACATTTATTTTTGTAACTGGACACTTCATGGACTGCTTGTTTGCAGTAAATTTGGGCCTGTATTTGGTCTTTGTAATTGGGCTCCGTTTTTGTAATGGACTTTGGACTTTATTGATTTTTCTTATTGGCTTTTGTTTTATTGGTTTGATTTTGTTTTTTTTTTTGGGTTCTTTATATGGGTATTAGGTCGGGAAAAATTCGGTTATTACAGCTGCCCCTTTTTGCTCATTATCGTGAAACGAGAATAGAGCAAAGATAATAGAAGAACCAATTTTGCCCGGTCTTGGCCAAGCCTTGATTTACTGGTCTTCGTCTTCCTCCAACATCTTCAAACCCTATTGCCTTGATCCATTCTGCCACTGTTCCCGCAAGATGACCTGTAGCTTCATTTCGTTTCCCCTCAATCTTCTAAGGGATGGGATTTGTTTGCTCCAACATGACTTCAGGACCCGAAGAGATTTGTAGCTTCGATCTATTTCTTCATTGGGATTTCGATGAAACCCGAACTTTTCAGACTGCTTCTTTATTCTCGCAATATGGGTTGATTTTTGAACAGAAATTTAAAGACGGAAATTAAAAATACCTCAGCGTGCGTGACCCGAGGCCCAACTCACCTTTTGCAGTATGAGTTGATTTTTTAACAAAAATTTAAAGACGAAAATTAAAAATACCTCAGCGTGCGTAACCCGAGGCCCAACTCACCTTTTGCGGTATGAGTTGATTTTTGAACAGAAATTTAAAGACGGAAATTGAAAATACCTCAGCGTGCGTAACCCGAGGCTCAACTCACCTTTTGCGGTATGAGTTGATTTTTGAACAGAAATTTAAAGACGGAAATTGAAAATACCTCAGCGTGCGTAACCCGAGGCCCAACTCACCTTTTGCGGTATGAGTTGATTTTTGAACAGAAATTTAAAGACGAAAATTGAAAATACCTCAGCATGCGTAACCCAAGGCCCAACTCACATCTGCAATGTGAGCTGATTTTAACAGAAAGTGAAAGACGGAAATTTAAATACCTCAGCGTGCGTAACCCGAGGCCCAACTCACCTTTCGCGTGATGAGTTGATTTTAACAAAAATTGAAAGACGGAAATTTAAATACCTCAGCGCGCGTAACCCGAGGCCCAACTCACCTTTCGCATGATGAGTTGATTTTGAACGGGAATTTAAAGACAGTAATTTAAATACCTCAGCGTGCTTAACCCGAGGCCCAACTCACCATTCGCATGATGAGTTGATTTTGAACGGGAATTTAAAGACAGAAATTTAAATACCTCAGCGTGCTTAACCCGAGGCCCAACTCACCTCTCTCATGATGAGTTGATTTTGAACGGGAATTTAAAGACAGAAATTTAAATACCTCAGCGTGCTTAACCCGAGGCCCAACTCACCTTTCGCATGATGAGTTGATTTTGAACGGGAATTTAAAGACAAAAATTTAAATACCTCAGCGTGCTTAACCCGAGGCCCAACTCACCTTTCGCATGATGAGTTGATTTTAACAGAAATTGAAAACAGAAATTAGAGATAGCTCAGTGTTTGACCTGAGGCTCAACTCACCTCTCGTATTATGAGCTGATATTTTCTTGAAAAACAGTACTTGAAAACGTACCATCTGGTGGAACTCGAACGCCTTCTTTATCTTTGGTTCGGTACAGTTATCGTCAAAACTTCTTGCTTTACTGGTGTGCCTGTATGTGTCATGCGTGATGTTATCATGATGTGTACGTGTTTGGTCTTAAATGCTTTTATGCCTACATGATTATGCCATGTGCCCTGGGCTTGTTTGTCACGTATCTCTTTTCGTTGCAACTTTCATGGTGGCCTGCTTTCATTGCTTCGACTCTTGACCTTTCTTTCAGGTTTTGTACACGTCCTCAAACCCCAGGAGTAATCTGCGTTTCTCGTATATCACCCTTTTGCCCCACTGTAACTTCAGGGCTCATCTCATTGCGACCTGATGGTATAGATTTGGACATCTTCCATTCATCTCACTGCGACTCTAAAACATATAATCTACCCCACCCTCTTATTACTCAAAGGTACAGGATCTGTATCAGCTTCCATCTAACGATCACCCTTTAGGTGACCCAACCGGATCTATATGCGTGATGCTCGCATGAATGCAGAATGTCATTTCCTTTCGAGAATGATTCTGGTTTTGCGCTTGAGTTAGTAGTGCCCATTTTCCGTCAAGATTGTGTCACTAACGCGGTACATTGTCACCATTTTGACAAAAATCCGATGTGATAACCTTAATTTGGACTCAGATATTTCCAACCCTTAAGCTTGGTGAATCTTAAGCAATAATCCTGCTTCAGACTCTTGTATTGTTTAGGGGTTTCCAGAGTAATATGCGAAACTCCTTTCATGAAAGTATTATTAGTCCAATAATTGTTATTTCAATGCGAAAGGCTCAAAAAGGACCATAATGATGGACAGAACGGGAATTTATTAGGAGTAGCTCGAACCAAACAAGTTATTCGAAGCTAGCATATGTAATGAAAAAGCAAATTTATTTAGAATGTATTTCGAAAAGACAAAGGTAGTAGAACCAAAATGGGTAACATGGAAACTAGGTGCCCCAGATATCGCAGCTTGAGCTTCTTTGTTCAAACTTCTTAAGGACCATTCCAAACTCAATATGTGTTTAGGGGATCCGGAGTACTTTGTCGATGCCTAATGAGGAAGGCGTTGCCCCAGCAGAGGTCTTGGCCGAAGTTTAGTGACTATAGAGGTAAACGTAAATTCTATATGCCAATATTCACAAGTTCGAGTCATCGGTCCTTTTTTTTTTTTTCCCATGGCGTGGCACTTGATCCTCAAAGAGGCCGCAAACTTTGGATATTGTGCGGTCAAATATGATCTTTTCGCCCTTTTTTGTAAATATTTTTTTTTCTTTTTCTTTCTTTTTTTTGGTTTAATGACTATCGACTTTGTAATATTGGCATATAAAGCGACCCCCACCCTCTTAGTAAAGAGATCGACCTCCACCAAAATTAATCGATGCGGACCAGAAGCTTTTGAGGAGACTGGTTTGATAACGTCCATGCCTCGCGTATAGGCAAGGAGGAAAAGGCACATAAGTTTTGTCCTCGATTTGGCGCTTGATGCAATTTTCCTTTTTGGGTAGACCAGCAGCTCGAACCTCTTGATTGGCTTAGTCAGGGTAGAACCATCAGTATGTGATCTTCAAATATCCTTATGGATTTTTTCTGTGACTTCCTTAGCTTTGACAGCATATTCGTGCCTTAGTAGTCCCGACGTATCCGAATGTGATCGTGCTAAGACATCTTTGAATTCTTAAGGATAATTCAATGATGCCTTACCTTATCTCTGTGGAGGGCTAAGTTTCCATCTTTATCTCATTCATTAGCTCGTATTGTCCGCTGACACTTCGTAGGGTAGGATCTACCATTCTTGACAATTTCGGAAAGAAGTCGTGACCTCTGTCATCTCCACAGTCCTCCAATCCCTTTAAACACATATCTCGTTGAAAATGAGAGTCGGTAACAGCATCGCTCATGTCATTGGTATCTGGGGGACCCATTGTGGGCATGAAGGTAGAAAATTAAAAGTATGATACGAAAATGAAACGATGTAGAGTATGAAATGCGATGAGTGAAAATAAAGATGCATTTTATTGAAATAACAATTCTGGAAACAAGCCCATTTCACGAAAAGACTCTTGTTGCCTCTAGGCTTAAAACAACAAGCATGTTTTAAATATTACTCCAGATTAACTAAAATGCAGGTTTCTTCCACAGTCCTATTGTTCAAAACAAATCCAGGAGGACCCAGGCGTATATCTTCAACTGTGACATCCACTTTGTTCATCCCTCGATTGCCGCTAATGGCGATTATTGCCGACACCTCTATCACTGTAGTGATTCTTCGGCAACCCATTCCCTAATCATTTCTGCTTGAGTGGGGTCGTTGGGCTCCATCCTGACCCCACTCTTCTCCTGTTCCTGAGCTGTCCTCAGTGCTATTGTCGTCTGCAATGACGATAGCCTCTGTCCTTCTCTGTAGTTGCCTGTCGCGACTCCTTTTCGCTTCTTCTGGAGTGACGGATCTCCATGACCCATGCATCTACCTGTTTCCGAAGGTGTGCCTTGTTGTATAGTTTTGGTATGGTCCTCCGTCTTGATTATTAGAAAAGGTCCACCCCATTTGTTGGCTAACATAAATAAGGTCATCCATGCTTGTTTCGATCCTATTTTGTGCCCATAGCATGAAATCCCTTCGAACTGCATGTTCTTCTGGTAACCACCTCCTGCTATCCAGGTCATCAAAGTTTTCCAACCAAATTGTACAGCTGGCTGAAAACGAGGTGAGGTATTCCACTGCATTAACCAGCATGTCGTGCCTGTAGGTGAGCATTTCTTGTTGCCGACGATTAAATTCGTCATTGCTGACTGTTCATGACTCAGGTAACAGGATTGGGCCTGCTCTTCTTGCGTGGATAGTATGATCATGGAACATAGCTTCGGCACTAGAGATTCCAACATTTGTTGGGATGGGTCTTCCTGTTGGTGATAACGTCCTCCCTCTTCTATATGGGCCTGGCCTATAATTTGGGCTTTGCTGATAGTTGATAGTTTGGCGAATTCTCCTACTGTCTTCCCCAAATTGTCTTATGTAGTCGTCGTCCATTAGTCTGCCGGGCATTCCTATAACAGATTGATAAGTCTAGTGAGTCCGCAATTGAATCAAAGGACCCCTTTTATATGCTCAAAGACCGCCTTTACTCCTATGCTTGTTAGGTAACCTGCGAAACTAGCTCATCTCACCCTAAACGGTTTATTATCTACTGCCTTCGTCAATGAAGCTAATTATCGCCTGACAGTCAGTCCTAAAGGGTAATTTCCCTCCTACCCAAGTAGTGAGTTTCAAGGATTGCTAGGTTTTTTTCTCTTCCTCTCCTTTCTCCTGATACAAAGGAGACTTATTTGGCTCTTTCGATGGTTTTAGATGCACATGATGTGATGTGATGCACATACATGAAATGCAAGGCAAATGCATGCGATGAATGCAAAAAGAAAGGGAGGCGTTGATCATGATTTCAATTCCATTAGGAGAACTTTTCTAGAAAATACGTTTCTTTACATTAAAACGGATTGCATTTACGACCATGTCCTCATAGTCTAGGTGAAAACACCAATCCTCTCTTTCGTGTCGGAAGTTTGTGATTGTGTCCCTTGTACTTTCTCAATAGACGTCTCTTCTAATTCCTTGTTGCTTGGTCCAGGTCGTACCTCGTCATTCGCTTAAACTCCGCGATACTCGTAATCCTCCGATGACTCCCGAACAATCCTCGTCGGCTTGAAACTTCAGGTAAACCCTCTTCTTCGTATTCGGATGTTTTATGGATGTGTCCTTTGATATTTCTCAACAGAAGTCTCTTCTAGCTCTTTTGTTGTTTGGTCCAGGTCGGTCTTCTGATGACCCCCGAACAATTTTTATAGGCTTGAACCTTCAAGTAAGACCTATTTCCTAGACTATGTTCGGACGTCCGTATTGCCATCCACTTCATCAAGTAACACATTTCCTTATGACAAACTCTCCTATTCAGCAATCGAATATGAATCAACACCCCTTTTCTATGATGATGCAATGTGATGCAAATGCATGGATGCAAAGAGGCATCGATTTAGATTCAACTTCATTTAGAAAACTTTTTCAGAAAACAAAGCCCTTTACATAAAATGGATTATAAATACGGCTTCGCTTCTCGACCAACGAAGCTAATTCTTGACCCCTGTCTGATGCCAGCTCGTACTTCACACTTAGTATATCGGCCCGAACTGCCAAAGTTTACGAATATTCGGCCACCTCCCGGATTTGAGTCGTAGCCTCGCCGGTAAGATAGTCCTTGTTCCTGACTTGACTCTGAGAATGACGAAGTCACTCCTTCCCTAACTCCTCATTTGCTTAAAAAAAACTCTACCTCAAGTTTACTACGTACTCTAACTCTTCTGTTCTTCCCTTCACTGCCTCAATTTTCTCTAAACTGACTCTCAGCCACAGAATTGCGATTTCTATACGGATAAAGTGTTTTTTCAAGCTCCACCGCTCTAGCCTTTAATTTCTCTTTGTCGCTTTGGGCCTCTGTTAGGCTTGTTTCTATAGCCTCTCTCTGAGCCTGAGCCTCTTGGAATTTTCTCTTCCGTTGATTGGCCTTGAGATGTTATCGTTGATTCTTCTACCGATCCATCTGTTATATTTGATCCTTCGGTTAACCTTTCATTCGGTAAGCTTGGTTCCAGACAGTAGAAATTTCTTTGACTCTTTTCTCGTAGTTTTCTCCTTTATACAGGAACTCACGTTATGCTAGGCCGTGTGTCGCTGATATGAACTACCTCGACCCGTACTGTCTTAACACCAGTAAAGGAGCATAACTAGCAGTTCCCTAAATTCCGAGCAAAGGGACTCAATCGAAGTTCCTACATCAAAGCAGAATCTCGTCGGGTAAAAATCAATGAGCTCTCCATTCGATATCTGCCTCCTGAAGATTCTGAAAAAGTGCTATCCAATTCTCTTTTGATACGACCTCTCTTCTTGGCATTTCTAACGTCTCCTTCAATGGGGAATAGCCTCTTCTTGGCATTTCTGCTATCTTTTTTAATAGGGAATAGTTATCTGTAAAGATCCGACAAGAAACTTCATCCACCTTCCAAAAGTAGCTGTGAATCCAAACCATTAACAGTTGCGCCCACTCCGCAAACCTGCCTTCTCCGGACCTTCTACATGCGTTCAATGATCTGAAAGCCTCAGCCAAGATTGCGGGAACTGGTGTAACTCCCTAACTGAGTCGGTCGAAGAAATCTGTGATAGCTTCCTCTACATGTCCTAATGCTCTAGGGAATAATATTAACCCGTAGATGCTCAGTGCGAAAACGTCGACGCTTTTACTTATATCAGGATGGGTTAAAATCGAATCTCTCAAGCTCTTCCATGTGATGCACTTACGCTTACCCTTTTGCTTGATCCTGGTTGTGATTCATACTCACTCATTCCTGTAACGCTCATTAATTCCTTCTAAAAGGCTGGGACAGAGGCCGCTCTCAAATAGATTCTATCAACCTGAGCCATCGGGCAATGCAGTAGACTGCGTATCCTCCTACGGAGGGTACCAAATCTACTTTTCCAACAGTGAAGCAACTGTAGGCAGGGTTCCAAAACTGGGTAATAGTTTGGAGTAGGTACTCGTCTACCTTGATACCCGGCAGATAGTGTGAATCACTGTAATTATAGTGGAACAATTGTTTGACCTCGTTGCCCCACGAATCCCTTATTTCCTTCAATTCTCGCAGGTCATTTTGAGCCACGCTGATACGAGTGAAATCCCATAACTCTGATTCGTGCCCCCACTGTCAGGCTATCTCCTTTCTCTTGTTGTATCCTTTCAGACCACACTTGAACGGCCGTATTGTCCTCCTTTTGTGTTGTCTCTGCCAAATTCAGATAGCCGTAGTATCTTCCACTTTATCAAGAAAGTTGTTTTCCATGACAAACTTTCTATTTCAGCAATCGAACCTGAATCAATGCCTCTTAAATATGAGAAATGCATGCAATGCGATCAAAATGAGAGAAAACACGGTAGTGTAAGGGAAATAAACAAACACAAAACAAACGTCAGTGTAGGAGAAATGACAAACATAAGACACCTATCGAGGTGACCTCTAGGGGTTTAGCATGGCTCTATCTAGGGTAGGCTCTTAAGGTTTGCTATATGAGGTTTGGTTCTAAAGTAAGGTACCCGAACCAGCAGATTCCTCGATCCTCACACGTTATAGGCTCATACGGACCGAGTTCAGTTCAGGGGAATACATTTCCCTATGGCTGCATGGAGATAAAAACCTCACGAAGACATAGGTACGGATGTATCCCGAAAGTGATCCACTATCTTGCACGGAGGTAAAAACCTCACGAAAGAGTAGCTTCTCACTTCCACTTAAGGGTGTGACCGCAATGGTCATGCAATGCAATGCCAAAGTATTTCACGAGAGTCGACACTATAGCACAAGCAAATGCATCAAAGAGAAACACGGTTTTTCAAAACAATTGTCCAAATTTTCAATCAAAAGGACAAAAATCAATCAATTTACGGCCTGACTCTCAAAGTCCCCAGTGGAGTCGCCAAGCTGTCATAACCATTTTTTGTCAAAACGGAAATCGACTTTTATAATAGGGAGTCGCCACCGATCTTTATTTAGGTGTGATCGGATCACCTTTGTTTTAATAAAACATTTTTTGATTTACTAAAACTATGCTTTTGGTCTACGAAAATTTGAGAAAATAGGTTCGGGAGTCGGTTACATGCGAGGAAGGGTTAGCACCCTCGTCATGCCCAAAATCGGTACCAAATTGATTGATCAATGTCCTAATGTCGAAAGTTGAAAATTTTGAAAAGAATTTAAAAAATCAATCTCTTTCTAAAATATTTTAGTTTCTCTCGAATTTAATATCAAGATTTTCTTGTTCCGAAGGAATAAAATATCACATCCAGTACATAGGACACGATGATTTTAATCTTCAAATCCAAGATCGCCTCTTAATTTCTGAGACTCGTGCATTAAAATATCAAAATGATATTCGACTGTTTGGCCAAGTGAGAGAACTGAAACCCAACACATAGGGCACGTCCTCTTGAATTTCCAAACACAGAATATGGCCTTATTTGGAAACTTTCAATATTGGGTGAAGTTTATAAAAGGTTTTCAAGTTATGCCCAACGAAATTTAACAAATATATAACATGGATTTAGGACAACAATAACGTAGTACACGTAATACGTAACATTGGAAGCTTTAATCTAAAATATTAACATGTGTGGATAATAATAAGGATGGTAGAATAATAACCTACACAATAATGACGAAAATGATAACATCAAGGATATGAAAATACGAAAAAACAAACCATAATACATGCAAGTGATAATCACATGATTTACACGATTTAAATATCAATCATTAACGGTAAAAGACGATGAATCAAACAGTTTTAGAAGTAATGACACATAAAACAATTTAGAGGAATTAATAAAGTGATTTTGGGTCAAGAATACATAAATAAAAGGTATGTAATATATACAAAACAATTTTAAGACGATATGGAAAGGATTAAGGTATACAACATATATAGTTTAATAAGTGTAATATATATATATATAAATTCGAAATAAATAATAATGATATAAATTGATAAAATAAAGAGAAAATAAGTCTATAATTTTTTTTAAGAAACTAATTGGAGATTGAATTGAAATCTTGTTAAAACAACGAGGACTGGAATCGTAAATATCTAAAAAAAAAAGGCAGACGAGGATCAAATTGAAACACAATGTAAATATTAAGGTAAGATTTTAAAAAAGTAAAAGGGTCAGGTAGATAAGGGGCTCGGCCAATGGGCATCGAAGAAGGGGGACTAAACACGCAATTATCGCTATTGAAGGATATGCGCAGATTACCCTTAGCAAACGGCGTCGTTTTGTTTTGTTACCAAAACCCTCAAAAATTTTAACACCTTTTAGCTTTAATTTTCTCAGCGACAGCAGACTTCTCCTTTTCGGAAAAGAATACCAAAACGACGGCCATTTTTCTCTCCTTTCGATCGACGATCGATTTAGCCTTTCGGCCGCCCATCGCGCCGTTCGTCGCACCCCCATCATACGGCGGCCGACGTTGCGCAACAGAGGCGCCCAGCCTCTGATTCGAGACGCCCTCGAAACGTCGCCTTCGAATCTGATCACGACGATGGAATGGGCTTTCCGGCGCGTCCGAGGGTTCAGGTAACGTCCCTTCTCTCCTTTTCGTTATTCGTTCGTTCGTAAAGATTTGAGAAGACAGAAATGATAAAAGCAAGGAATAACGGTAGGAAAACAAAAGCGAGATCAACCCTTTAATCTTCCTACGTTTTTGATTTTTGATCGATTCTCAGATTCGTCCCTTTTTCTCTTGTTATTTTGTTTCAAAAGTATTTGAAAATAATAAATAAAAACAGACAGAAATCAACAGTAACAAGACGAACTCAGGGAGGGAAAAACCTATTCAACCTTGAAGTTTTCTTCGTTTTTATTTCTCTTGTTCGTAAAAGCCGAAGGGCGAATGTTTACAATCTTTTTTTTTTTGCTGTTAATCTTTTCGCTCCTCTTCTTCCTGCTTATGACTTTCAGCCTTCGTAAAAAGAAAAACCCCCTGAGACTCCATTATTTCGGTTCTTTTATAACTGATTGTACAGGTGCTATTTTATTCTCTTCTTGGTTTTCTTGCTTGCGTGTTGTCTTGTCTTCTTTCTGTTTGCAGGGTACGGGCAAAGGGGCATGCGAGCACTAGCCGAGGCGTGATGGGGTTTGGCAGACGAGGAGCCTGTGGGAGCTCGAACCATCAGAGTGCGTTGGAGCGTGGCAGACGCGTGTGGATCCAAAAGGCGCCCGTGGAAGTCAAAACGACGCGTGGCGCGTGGTGGACGTGAAAGGTCGCGCGTGGGATGCACGCGGTAGCTGAAGGGTCACGCGTGGGGAGTGGCTGAGAGGTGTGGAGGCAGCTGGTGGGGAAGGAACCCTAGGGTTCCTGATTGTTTTGACTTTGGGCCGTTGGGCCTTAGGGTTTCCTGGTTATTTGGTTATCTACTATGGGCTAGTGTAGGTTGGGCCTAGTTGGGTTTGACATTTATTTTTGTAACTGGACACTTCATGGACTGCTTGTTTGCAGTAAATTTGGGCCTGTATTTGGTCTTTGTAATTGGGCTCCGTTTTTGTAATGGACTTTGGACTTTATTGATTTTTCTTATTGGCTTTTGTTTTATTGGTTTGATTTTGTTTGTTTTTTTTTTGGGTTCTTTATATGGGTATTGGGTCGGGCAAAATTCGGTTATTACAGTGCTTAAAACTTTAAAACCCTAAACTGTGTGTTGAGATTTCTTTTCTCTTTTGGTTTCAATTTGTTGAAGATGAAATGGATGAAAATAATTTTGATGTTTCCACTATCTTTATTTTATTATAATTTATGTTTTATTTTATTTATTAACTATTATATTTGTAACACATTTTTTAACATTTAGCCTATATATTGTCGTCTGCTTCCAAAATTTAATGGTTTGATTACCTTATAAGCCATTTAATCATTTTCTACATTATGATTTAATTATAATTCAACTTTTGACATTTTTACGATTTAGTCTTATACCATAATTAAGCACTAAATCGACAAATTTACCTGACAAAATTCAATCCACTTCTAATATAGCTGTAACACCCCTATCCCGTGTCCGTCACCGGATTAAGGTTAGGAGTGTTACCGGACATATCGAAAGCGTTCGCGGACAAAATCATGCATTCAATCAACATTCTCGGACATAATGTCCCTTAAACGGGTCATCAAGACCATAAGCATGCTTACAATTTGAGTCGGGACTAAATCGAAACACATAGAGAATTCTCGAAAAATTTAAAACTTTACTAAACTACACTTGAGGCACGCCCGTGTGACATGACCGTGTACTTTTAGGTCCTATACTCACTTCCCCACCACGGCCACCAGGCACGCCTGTGTATTTGGCCGAGTACTTTTATGCTAGCTACTGACTTGCACACCACGGCCAAATGACACGCCCGTGTCGAGGCCGTGTGATGTTAAACTACATCCTACAATTCACCCACGGTCGTTAGGTACGCCCGTGTGCCACAACCGTGTGACATTATAGGCCATTTATGAGGCCAAAATGCCACCCATAACGGTCAAACCTACAAGCCATATTTAACAAGATGTCTCATGCACATTTTACCATCATAACATACCAAAATAACCAACCAATTCATGCATACTTGCCAACTAAGGTAATCACACTACAAACCATTCAAACCAATTCCAAACATACCAATTTACATGACTAAATCTAAATTATACCAAGCTCCTTTCATCAATATATACTTACCATCTCATAACCATTTCATATATCAACTAATCATGCCAAAACAACTTCACATATCACATTCATTAAGGCATATTAGCAAAACATAATTAGCCAAATCACATGGTTAAGTTCATTATACAACTTATACCAAAACTAGCCTATACATGCCATATTGAGCTATATACATTCTCAAAGTGTACCAAAATAAGTTTTAGTAGTGTGATGACAATCCATGACGGTCCGGAGCCTTCAGTAGCTTTGACGACCTACAGAACCAAGAAAACACATACAGAGAGTAAGCTTTCCAAAAGCTTAGTAAGTCAATATACAAACAAACTTAGCATAAAAGGCATATATTGCAAATAAATACATAGGCACATTCCATCCATTTGGCATATATCACAATTATGCTTTGTTTTATATACTTGTGGCCACATTTGCCACATTCATCATTTTAAGATTCTCATTCTCATATTTAAACATACACTTATTCGAATCAAAGTCTTATAGGTACTTACCTTTTTATACACACTTGTGTATATATATACCAATCGTACCTGAAACAGACATTCGTTCACTTGTTTGATCATGGCTCGGAATCACAATTCATAACACATACTTGCCCGTTGAACCTTAAGGAACTTAATAGGATACCCAGAAAGCTCGGAATGGTTGTACAATGCCAACGTCCCAGACAAGGTCTTACATGCACTCAGATATCGATGCCACTGCCCCAGACAGGGTCTTACACGAATCAACACGATGCCTATGTCCCAGACATGGTCTTACACGTAAAACTTGTATCGATGCCAACATCCCAGACGTGGTCTTACTCGTAAAACTTATACTGATGCCAACATCCCCGACGTGGTCTTACACATAATTAGATATCGATGCCACAGTCCCGGACAGGGTCTTACACGAATCTCAAATCAACGCCAACGTCCTAGACGTGGTCTTACATGATAAAACGGAACAGATACCTATGTCATGACATAGTCAAACCTATCTATTCCTAGGTTCGTACGGGGCTTCTCGGACTTAATTACTACATCGAACTTATATCGGAATTCAAATGCATAACTTGTCATAACATAAGCATTCAATATCATCATTAATCATATAAACAATTACAAATGCATACATATACATTTATTTTCATATTGACTTACCTCGGACTCGATATATCGGAATGAAAACGGCTACTCGATAACTTTCGCTTTCCCGCGATCTAAGTCCGTTTTCCTCGGTTCTTGATCTAAACATATTCAGAATTAACCCTTTTATTCACTAATTCATACAATTCAATCCATGGACACAATTTAGGGCTATTTGCAATTTAACCCTCAAATTTGCACACTTTATCAATTTAGTCCATTTTTCTCAAAACATCAAATTCACAAAATCCACACATACACATACTTGGCCGAATACATATATATCACATACAAACCCACATTTTTCATCAAATTCACAAATTAGTCCCTCTGTTTGCCATTTTCTCAATTTAGCCCTATTTAGCTAAATTCATCAAAACTTCAAGAATAAAACTTGTTCATCTAGCACCAACCTATCATTTAACACTTTTAAACATCACAAAGCTCAACATATCATCAATGGCATAACTCAAAAACATCATCAATACACAAAATTGAGACATTGGTTTGATAGTAGACGAAGCAACGATTGCGAAAACATAGAAATTATCGAAAACCGAACAAAAACATACCTTGAATTAGACCAAATTATGGCCGAACCCCTTGCCTATGTTTTTCTTTTCTTTCTTAGCTTATTCGGCACTCATAAAAAGATGATACCATCATCTTTCATTTGTTTCTTTTACTAATATTCATATTAATACTAATATACCATATTATCCTTATTACATATTATTTATAACCTATAAACATAAGGCCATTAATGACTTTTAGTCATCCACTAACTAATTATTGGCTCATTTACCTCATAAGGCCTCTTCTTTATAAAGTCACAACATATAAGCACTTTAACAAATAGCAAGCAACTTTCACATTTAATGCATTTTAATCCTTTTGTCAAATTAAACACACAAACGGACAATTTAGCTTACGAAAATTTATCACATGCTTAATCACATAACAATGGCACAGAAAATAATATTAAAATATTATTCAGACTCGGATTTGTGGTCCCGAAACCACTGTTCCGACTAGGGTATAAACCGAACTGTTACAATTCTCCCCCTTAGGGATTTTCATCCTCGAAAATCTTACCGTTAAACAGATTCAGATATTGTTGTTTCACTGAGTCTTCAGGCTCCCAAGTAGCCTCTTCAATCCCATGTCGATTCCACAGTACTTTTACTAACAGAATCTTCTTATTTCTCAACTCTTTCACTTCACGAGCTAAGATACGGATCGGTTCCTCTTCATATGTCATATCAAATTGGATTTCAATTTCAGATGGGGCAATCACATGTGACGGATCGGATCGATACCTACGGAGCATCGAAATATGAAATACGTTGTGTATCTTTTCTAGCTCAGACGGCAAGTTTGATCTATATGCAACAGGTCTGACACGTTCAATGATCTCATACGGTCCGATAACCTCGGACTTAATTTGCCTTTTTGTCCGAATCGAAGCACTTTCTTCCACAGAGACACTTTCAGAAATACCTTATCACCGATCTCAAATTCTATATCTTTTCATTTCAAATCTGCATAAGACTTCTGGTAATCAGATGCTGCCTTCAGACAATCTCGGATTAACTTCACTTTCTATTCTGAATCTTTAAAAAATCAACCCCGTGAAGCTTATTCTCACTGAGTTTAGTCCAATACAGAGGTGTACGACATTTATGTCCGTACAAAGCTTCATAAGGTGCCATTCTAATACTCGACTGAAAACTGTTATTATACGTAAATTCGATTAACGGCAGGTAATGTTCCCACGAACCATTAAGCTCAAGTATACAGCATCTTAACATGTCTTCAAGAATCTGAATAATTCGTTTAGACTGACCATCTGTTTGTGGATGAAAAGCTGTACTGAAATGCAATTCCGTGCCCAAACCTTCTTGCCGTTTCTTCCAGAATCTCGATGTAAACCTCAGATCCCTATCAGACACAATGGATAGTGGCACCCAGTGCAATCTTACAATCTCAGCAATATAAAGCTCGGCAAATATCTCAAGTGAGAAATCAGATCTTACTGGAATAAAATGGGCAGATTTCGTTAATCGATCAACTATGACCCATATCGCATCTTTCTTTCTCGGAGTCAGAGGCAAACCAAAAACAAAGTCCATCGTCACTCTATCCCATTTCCACTCAGGAATCAAAATCGGTTGTAACAACCCAGATGGAACTTAATGTTCAGCTTTCACTTGCTGAAAAATTAAACATTTCAAAACAAAATCAGAAATATCCCTTTTTCATACCAGACCATCAGTAGTGTCGTTTCAAATCATGATACATCTTAGTACTCCCCGGATGAACGGATAGACGACTATTATGTGCTTCATTCAAAATCAACTGAATCAACTCTGGATTTCTCGGAACACAGATACGATCTCAGAATCTCAAACAATTATCAATAATTTGAAATTCAGATTCAGAGTTCATTTCACACTGAGCTCGTTTCGCTAGCAATTCATTATCAGACTTCTGAGCATCACATATCTGTTGTAAAAACAATGATTTCTCTTTTAATTCAGCTGTCATATAACAATAATCAGACAAATTCAGTTGAGTATTCAAAGCTCGTAGTGCATACAATGATTTTCTACTCAATGTATCAGCAACAACGTTCGCTTTACCCGGATGATAATTTATCACAAACTCATAATCTTTCAACAGCTCAAGCCATCTTCTTTAACGTAAGTTCAAATCTTTTTGAGTCATCAAATATTTCAAACTTTTGTGATCTGAAAATATGTGACATTTCTCACCGTATAGATAATGACGCCAAATCTTAAGTGCAAACACAATCGCAGCTACCTCAAGATCATGTGTCGGATAGTTCTTCTCATGAGGCTTTAACTGTCTCGAGGCATAAGCTATCACTTTGCCTTCCTACATCAAAACACATCCCAAACCATTAAACGAAGCATCACTGTATACAACAAATTTTTTACCCGATTCTGGCTGTACTAATACTGGAGCTTCGGTTAACAGAGTTTTCAACTGATCAAAACTTTTCTGACATTTATCCGACCATTCAAATCTGACATCTTTCTAAGGTAATCTAGTCAACAGAGTAGCTATCACTGAAAACCCTTTTACAAATCTGCGGTAATAACCAGCAAGTCCCAAAAAATACGGACTTTAGATGCGTTTCTCGGAGGTTTCCAATCCAGAATAGCAGAAATCTTACTCGGATCCACTCGGATTCCAGAAGCTGACACAATATGTCCTAGAAAGCTAACCTCATGCAACCAGAATTCACATTTGCTGAATTTCGCGTATAATTGCTTTTCTCTCAAAGTTTGCAACACAATTCTCAGATGTTCAACTTGCTCATTTTCATCATATGAATAAATCAAAATATCATCAATGAATACAACAACAAATTGATCTAGATACGGTCTGAAAATTCTGTTAATCAAATCCATAAAAACAGCAGGAGGTTTGTTAGTCCAAATGGCATAACTAGAAACTCATAATGACCGTACCTCGTTCTGGAAGCAATCTTTGGAATGTCTGAATCTTTCACTCTCAACTGATAGTATCCCGATCTCATATCAATCTTGGAAAACACAGTAGCTCCTTTTATCTGATCAAATAAATCGTCGATTCTGGGCAACGGGTATTTATTCTTTATTGTTACCTTATTCAACTGACGATAATCAATACACATTCTCGTCGTGCCATCTTTCTTTTTCACGAACAGAACAGGAGCACCCCAAGGCGAGAAACTTGGTCTAGTAAACCCTCTATCAGTTAATTCTTGCAACTGTGACTTTAACTCTTTTAACTCTGTTGGTGCCATCCTATACGGAGCTATCGAAATAGGTGTGGTACCAGGTAGCAACTCAATACCGAACTCAACTTCACGAATCGGAGGCAAACCTGGCAATTCTTCAGGAAACACATTAGAAAACTCACAGACTACAGCCACTGACTCAACCTTCTTCTCTGATACTCTTGAATCAATCACATAAGCAAAATATGCCTCGTAACCCTTTTTCACATAATTCTGAGCTTTCAAAATAGATATCCTAGTAGACAAATCATGTAAATCATCAGATTCAGCCTGTACAATCTCATTATTCGGACCTTTCAAATCTATAGTCTTTCTTTTACAGTTCACAACAGCATCATGCATAAACAACCAATCCATACCCAGAATAATATCAAATTCATCAAATGGCAAAAGCATCAGATCAACAGGGAAACAGATATCTCGAAACAGTAACGGACGGTTCTTGCATACTTTGTCAACAAGGACACTTTTACCTAAGGGGTTCGATACTTTCATAGCAAACTCAGTAGACTCTACAGGCAAAGTCTTGCTGAATACTAAATTCATGCATATATATGAATGCGTAGAACCAGGATCTATCAAAGCAATCACAGAAGTATCATAAAGAGTAAAAGTACCAGTTAATACATCAGGTGATGAAGCTTCCTCAAGAGCTCGGATAGCATACGCTCTGGCAAGCGCGCTAGCTTCAGATCAGACAATATTGTCTCTCATAGTTCTCTGACTACCACTAACGTCTCTTACATTCTTCGTCCATCTACCTCTTGTAGATGCATTATCAGACCTCAAATTCTGAACAGTTTCTGGCTCGACAGACTCAGGGCAATCACGGATAAAATGATCAAGCGATCCACATCTGAAGCAAGCTCTGTCATTCAATCTACAACTTCCCGGATTCCTTTTCCCGCAATGTTTACATTCAGGTTTCTCAAATCGAGCATTTCCCACGCTAGCCATTGAAGTTGCTGAGGTTTTAGAACTCATTTGCGGTCTAAATTGATTTCTATTCAAATGTCCCACATTATCTCTAGAACGACTCTGATTTTCTTTGAATCTCTTTAAAGATGACTAGAATGATTTGCTCGGAAATCTCTTTCTCACATCACGAACTTCAGACTCAGCTTTTCTCTTATCTTTCCCGAGTGCCTCAGCTTTACAAGCTCTGTCAACAAGTACCACAAACTTTTTTATTTCTAAAATCTCGACTAACAAACGAATGTCTTCATTAAGACCATCTTCGAATCTTTTGCACATTATAGCTTCAGAAGATACACATTCCCGGGCATACTGACTCAGTCTCACGAATTCTCGCTCATACTCAGAAACAGTCATTCGGCCTTGTTTAAGTTCCAGAAATTCCTTTCGTTTCTGATCAACAAACCTCTCACTGATATATTTCTTTCGGAACTCGATCTGAAAGAAGTCTCATGTTACTCTTTCTATCGGAACAACAGAAATTAAAACCATTGATAGGCTGCATCCCGAAGTAATGATACAACACACTTTATGCATTCTTCCGGAGTCAAAGACATTTCATCAAATACCCGGATCGTGTTTTCAATCCAAAACTCAGCCTTTTTAGCATCATCATCTTTAGTAGCTCAGAATTCCTCGACCCCATACTTACGGATCTTGTCAACAGGAGGCTTATTCAACAGATTCAGATTTACAGACGGAGGTATATCGGATGTCTGAGGGGGATTAATCAGGGGCGGGGGTTGTGAAACAGTCGGGTTATTTCTTACGAACTGAGTGAACCACTCACTCATCATCTGGAAGAAAGCTTGTTTAGCTTCTCCCTCATGACCGCTCGTAGCCGGTCTCGAATCAGAGGGCGCTGTCCCTTGCGCGGGAGCAGGCGCATTACTTTCTACGTCGTTAGCTACGACTCTTTCGGGATCCATTACTATACAAAAATCACATTTATACGTCAAGATTCATCACACTATCACAATTCAGATATATGGCATGTATAGTTAGACTCTGACACGCTACGTTAGTCTGAGAATCGGCTAAATCTTAGCTCTGATACCAACCAAATGTAACACCCCTATCCCGTGTCCGTCGTCGGATTAATGTTAGGAGCGTTACCGGACATATCGAAAATGTTCGCGGACAAAATCATACATTCAATCAACATTCTCAGACATAATGTCCCTTAAACGGGTCATCAAGACCTTAAGCATGCTTACAATTTGAGTCGAGACTAAATCGAAACACATAGAGAATTCTCAGAAAATTTAAAACTTTACTAAACTACAGGGGAGGCAGGCCCGTGTGACATGGCCGTGTACTTTTAGGTCATATACTGACTTCCCCACCACGGCCACCAGGCAAGCCCGTGTGTTTGGCCGAGTACTTTTATGTTAGCTACTGACTTGCACACCACGGCCAAATGACAAGCCCGTGTCGAGGCCGTGTGATGTTAAACTACATCATACAATTCACCCACGGTCGTTAGGCACGCCCGTGTGCCACAACCGTGTGACATTATAGGCCATTTATGAGGCCAAAATGCCACCCATAAGGGTCAAACCTACAAGCCATATTTAACAAGATGTCTCATGCACATTTTACCGTCATAACATACCAAAATAATCAACCAATTCATGCATATTTGCCAACTAAGGTAATCACACTACAAACCATTCAAACCAATTCCAAACATACCAATTTACATGACTAAATCTAAATTGTACCAAGCTCCTTTCATCAATATATACTTACCATCTCATAACCATTTCATATATCAACTAATCATGCCAAAACAACTTCACATATCACATTCATTAAGGCATATTAGCAAAACATAATTAGCCAAATCACATGGCTAAGTTCATTATACAACTTATACCAAAACTAGCCTATACACACCATATTGAGCTATATACATTCTCAAAGTGTACCAAAATAAGTTTTAGTAGTGTGATGACAATCCGTGACGGTCCCGAACCTTCAGTAGCTTTGACGACCTACAGAACCAAGACAACACATACAGAGAGTACGCTTTCCAAAAGCTTAGTAAGTCAATATACAAACAAACTTAGCATAAAAGGCATATATTGCAAATAGATACATAGGCACATTCCATCCATTTGGCATATATCACAATTATGCTTTGTTTCACATACTTGTGGCCACATTTGCCACATTCATCATTTTGAGATTCTCATTCTCATATTTAAACATACACTTATTCGAGTCAAAGTCTTATAGGTACTTACCTTTTTATACACACTTGTGTATATATATACCAAAAGTACCTGAAACAGACATTCGTTCACTTGTTTGATCATGGCTTGGAATCACAATTCATAACACATACTTGCCCGTTGAACCGTAAGGAACTTAATAGGATACCCAGAAAGCTCGGAATGGTTGTACAATGCCAACGTCCCAGACGGGGTCTTACATGCACTCAGATATCGATGCCACTATCCCAGACAGGGTCTTACACAAATCAACATGATGCCTATGTCCCAGACATGGTCTTACACGTAAAACTTGTATCGATGCCAACATCCCAGACGTGGTCTTACTCGTAAAACTTATATTGATGCGAACGTCCCCGACTTGGTCTTACACATAATTAGATATCGATGCCACAGTCCCGGACAGGGTCTTACACCAATCACAAATCAACGCCAACGTCCCAGACGTGGTCTTACATGATAAAACGGAACAGATACCTATGTCACGACATAGTCAAACCTATCTATTCCTAGGTTCGTACGGGGCTTCTCGGACTTAATTACTACATCGAACTTATCTCGGAATTCAAATGCATAACCTCTCATAACATAAGCATTCAATATCATCATTAATCATATAAGCAATTACAAATGCATACATATACATTTATTTTCATATTGACTTACCTCGGACTCGATATATCGGAATGAAAACGGCTACTCGATAACTTTCGCTTTCCCGCGATCTAAGTCTGTTTTCCTCGGTTCTTGATCTAAACATATTCAGAATTAACCCTTTTATTCACTAATTCATACAATTCAATCCATGGACACACATTTAGGGCTATTTGCAATTTAACCCTTAAATTTGCACACTTTATCAATTTAGTCCATTTTTCTCAAAACATCAAATTCACTAAATCCACACATACACATACTTGGCTGAATACATATATATCACATACAAACCCACATTTTTCATCAAATTCACAAATTAGTCCCTCAATTTGCCATTTTTTCAATTTAGCCCTATTTAGCTAAATTCATCAAAACTTCAAGAACAAAACTTGTTCATCTACCACCAACCTATCATTTAACACTTTTAAACATCACAAAGCTCAACATATCATCAATGGCATAACTCACAAACATCATCAATACACAAAATTGAGACATGGGTTTGATAGTAGACGAAGCAACGATTGCGAAAACGTAGAAATTATCGAAAATCGAACGAAAACATACCTTGAATTAGACCAAACTATGGCCAAACCCCTTGCCTATGTTTTTCTTTTCTTTCTTAGCTTATTCGGCACTCATAAAAAGATGATACCATAATCTTTTATTTGTTTCTTTTACTAATATTCATATTAATACTAATTTACCATATTATCCTTATTACAAAATATTTATAACCTATAAACATAAGGCCATTAATGACTTTTCGTCATCCACTAACTAATTATTGGCTCATTTACCTCATAAGGCCTCTTCTTTATAAAGCCACAACATATAAGCACTTTAACAAATAGCAAGCAACTTTCACATTTAATGCATTTTAATCCTTTTGTCAAATTAAACACACAAACGGACAATTTAGCTTACGGAAATTTATCACATGCTTAATCACATATCAATGGCACAGAAAATAATATTAAAATATTATTCAGACTCGGATTTGTGGTCCCAAAACCACTGTTCCGACTAGAGTATAAACCGGATTGTTACAATAACTTTGTAAATATTTAATGAATTATAAATCGGGATTTCGGAACCACACTATCTGACACCACTAACTTTTGGGTCGTTACAATTCTCCCCCTTAAAAAATTTCGTCCCCAAAATTTACTTAAAAAGAGGTGGGGATACTAGGATCTCATCGTCTTTTCCGGTTTCCAAGTTGTTTCCTCGACACTGTTGCAATGCCACAAAACTTTCACAAGTGGAATGCATTTGTTTTGCAGTTCTTACACCTCATGAGTTAGAATATTGAATGGTTCTTCCTTGTAAGACAAGTGGGGCTGAATTTCTATATCTTACGGCGGAATAACATGAGACAGATCCAATTGATATCTCTCGATCATCGACACATGAAAAACATCGTATATTTTATGTAACTCTTCTGGTAATGCCAACCAATACGCAATTGGTCCAACCCTTTCGGTGATTTCATATGGTCCGATAAATCGAGTGTTTAGTTTACCCTTTTGACTGAATCGTAGAACTTTCTTCCACGGAGAAACCTTTAAAAACACTTTATCACCAATTTTAACTCAATGCCTCAACATTTTATATCCGCATATGATTTTTTTCTATCAAAAGTTATTTTCAATCTATCATGGATCACCTTAACTATATCCTCTATTTCTCGAATAAATTCTAGCCCAACAATTTTGCTTTCAAACAAATCATACCAAAAAACAGGTGTTCGACACCTACGACCATATAATGCTTCAAACGAAGCCATTTGCATGCTCGACTGGAATTTGTTAACATATACAAATTCAGCCAAAGGTAAATAATGTTCCCAACCTTTTTCAAAATCAATAACATACGCTCGAAGCATATCCTCTAAAATCTAAATAATACATTCTGATTGCTTGTCCACCTGCGGGTGAAAAGAAGTATTGAAGTTTAATTTTATACCCAAAGATTTGTGCAACTATTTCTAGAATCTTGAAGTAAACCGGAGATCCAAATCAGAGATAACCGATATGGGTACGCCGTGCAATCTAACAATTTCTCGAATGTAAACTTCAACTAGCTTTGGAAGTGAGCAATTGGTTCTAACCGCAATGAAATGAGTTGATTTCCTAAATCTGGTAACTATTACCCAAAAGATATTTCTTTTGCTCGGAGACAACGGTAACCCTGTCAGGAAATCCATCATTATGTGCTCCCATTTCCATTCAAGAATCGAAATAGGCTGAAGAAGTTCAGTGGGAACCTGATGTTCTGCTTTAACTTGCTGGCAAGTTAGGCATTTAGCCATGAACTCAACTATTTCTCTTTTCATTTCAGACAACCAATACAGTTCCCGAAAATCGTGATACAATTTCATTCCGCCATGATGCATAGCAAAAGGGATATCGTGAGCTTTGTGAAGTATTAACTCTTTCAAATCGGTAACGTCTGCAATAAAAATTTGATTGCGACACCTCAAACAATTATAATCATCAATACTGATGTTTTCTATCGAGACATTCAGAGCCATTTCTCTTTTTCTTGACAACTTGGCATCAACTAATTGTGCTTCTCTGATTTGGTCAAATAGCATTAGTTTGACTTTTAATTTAGCCGACAACCTACCGTCATTGTTAATACTGAGTGAGAGAACATCGCTCACAACTCAACTGATGCCTTTCTACTTAACGAGTCAACTACGACGTTAGTTTTACTAGGGTGGTAATTAATAGCACAATTGGAATCTTTCAACTGTTCAACCCAACGACGTTGTCTTAAATTCAACTCCTTTTGGGTTAGGAGGTATTTAAGACTTTTTTGATCAGTATAAATATGAAACTTTTCACTGTACAGATAATGGTTCCAGATCTTTAGAACAAAAACCTTAGCGACAAGCTCTAAATCTTGTTTCAGATAGTTGCGTTCATGTGTTTTAAGCTGGCGGGATACATATGCAATCACTTTCTCATCTTGCATCAAAACATAGCTTAGACCGCTGAACGATGAGCCACTGTAAACCATGAAGTCTTTCCCTGATTCAGGTAAGATTAGAATTGGCACTTCAATCAACATCTTTTTCAATTTCTCGAAACTTTCCTGGCACAAATCACTCCAAATGAATTGAACATTCTTTTTCAATAACTTCATCAACGGCATAGCTATCTTCAAAAGCCCATTTAGGAAACTTCAGTAGTAACCAACCCATCCAAGAAAACTGTAACACCCGTTACCCGTATCCAATGCCGGAATAGGGTACGAGGCATTACCGGACTTATTCACAAGAAAACATTCAAAATCGAGACATGAATTTCCACTCAAATTTAAAACTTTTCAAACACATTCATATTGTCCCTAAAATGAGCCTATGAGGCCCAAAACATGCATCGAAAGTGGTTCAGGACTAAACCGAGAACTTTAGAAACTTTTGGAAAACTTAGAAAATTTTCATGAAAAAGGGGTCACACGCCCGTGTGGGTTTGAGAACGCCTGTGTGACCCTAAGACACGCCCGTGCTTCAGGCCATGTTCAAATTAGGGAGCATTATGTTTATGACGTCATCATCAATATGGTCACACAGCCAAGTCACGCCCGTGTGCTTAGGCCGTGTGATCGATTAAAATTTCATAAATTTTCATAAAATAGATGCAGACTTGACACGGCTAAGGCATACGCCCGTGTTCGAGGCCGTGCCGTCCACACAGCTAAGACACACGCCCATGTGCTCATTACTGAGCATTCTGTTTTGCAATTATTTAGGGTGCAAGGGATACACAGCCGGATCACATGCTCGTGGGGTAGACCGTGTGTCACACACGGCCTAGACACACACCCGTTTGTCTACCTATGTGGACAATAAAAAGGCTCTTTACCATGTCATTTGTCACCCTTATTCACACATACACTCACATCAATTCAAAGGCACACAACATTACATACTTAGGCAACTAAAGCATTCACATTTATGGTTGAAACATATCAACTTTATATGTTTATCTAACATACTCACTACATTTATTAAACCCTAAATCAAACATACCAATCCCACATTCATTAGGCTTCATTCAGTTACTATCTAGTTACCAAATTATACTCAAATTCCCCATCTCATTAATAGGTCACAATTCCCACATCACACAATCATGTCATAAATCACTTTTCCAAATATTTGACATTCACCAAGCATACCATGATTATATCACCATAGACATTGACACATATATGAATATACTTAGGCTTCAACCATGTCTCCAACATAAGCCAACTTACATGGCTAAATAGCAAACAATCCTTTGACAATTACAAGCCAACATATTGGCTACAATCATAAAGACACATATAACCAATTGACTTAGTCCCTATACATGCCATAACTCAAAATACTTGAATTTATATATACCCAAAATGGTAGCTTGATAGTGTGATAGAATCTCCGGCGATCTCCAACTCGAGCTAGCTTATTAACCTTATAAGACATGGGAAAGGAAGGGGGTAAGCTAGATAGCTTAGTAAGTTCATATGCAAATAATAAACAACATTAATTACATATTGTCATATGAATAACATGATATATATTAACATAAATGTCATTAAACTTAATGAGCACATCTTGCTCAGTCATAAGAATAACATATCATTTACCACAATCAACAAACCATTTCAAACCTCACATAAGACATACACATTAATTATGAGTATTTACATTTCAAGCATATCCTCCTACATCTTACAATTGCCAAAACTCTTATCTTTCCATGTTTCCATAATCATTTTAATAGGCAATTTTGCCAATCTTTCCTTTATCTCATAATCGATAAATCAAATTTGCATGAATATAACATGTTATGTCATAACTCAATCGAGCCCGAAAGCCAATCACAAAATCGTCAATCGAATTTACTGTGTATTTCATACATCACAAGTATAGACTCATAATCACAAGGTTTTCATAAAATCATTCTCGTGGAAATTGTGAACTCATAATTTCATGAAGTCAATGCTTATAAACTTTACGTACATACCTATACCAATTTGTAATACTCACATACTTTTTCTCTTCTTTGACATACCTGTTGAATTTCCTGTTGAACCATTTGGAATACTAAAGGATACTCGGGGATCTCGTACATACAGTACTGTACCAATGCTATATCCCAAATATGGTCTTACATGTAATCTCATATCGATGCCAATAGCCCAGCTATGGTTTTACACGAAATCTCATATCGAAGCCATATCCCAGATATGGTCTTACACGAAATCTCATATCGATGCCATATCCTAGATATGGTCTTACACATAATCTTAGATAACCCTAATGTCATGACATTTGTATCCTATCTATTCCTAAGGTTCAACAGGGATTTTCTCGCTTGTCGAACTTTGTCGATTACATTCAAGGATTCGATCAGAATTCATATAATATTAAAGCATTTAAAACATAAATTAAACATTGCGTTATTTACATACGAACTTACCTCGGCATTAAAATGGCAAAAAGGACTAAATCGTCAAATACTCATTTTTCCCTCGTTCTAGGTCCAAACCTCATTTTTTCTTGATCTATAATATTACATTTAACTCATTTATTATTCAAATTGTTCAATACAGTCCAAAAAATACATTAAGGAAAAATTACATTTTGCCCCTAAAGTTTCACATTTTTACAATTTAATCCCTAGGCTCGTAAAATGAAATTTATTCAATTTCTTTAATAAACAAGCCTATCCAAACCATTTTCATAATTATAACAGCCCAAAATTTCCATTAAAACACACTTTTAGTACATATTTTACAACTTTTACAAACAAGTCCTTTTAGGCATTTTCACTAAAAGTCATTTAGTAAAAGTTGTTTATCACACCTTAAACAATCAATATCTTCCCTCAAACATCAAAATACATGCATGTCACACATGGGTAATTTTTTAAACATGAACCCTACTTCAAAATAATGGTACAAATAGGTAAACCGAGTTACGAGGACTTCAAAAATGTAAAGAGCATTAAAAACGGGGCTAGGATGCACTTACTATCAAGCTTGAAAAGTGGCACAACCCTACATATGGAGCCCTTATGAAATTTGGCCAAGGTAGAAGAAAGATGAGTCAATTTTGGCTTTATTTTCCCTTTTTATTCTTTTATTAACCAAATAACCAAAATGCCCCTAAAGACTTTCTTTGAAATTTTTCCTAAACATGTCCATTTTTGTCCATAAAAATAGATATTGGTCAAATTCCTATTGAAGGACCTCTAACTAAGAATCCATAACTATTTCATACTTAAAGCTTCTAGAAGACACATTTTGCAACTTTTGCAATTTAGTCCTAAAAGTCAAATTGGATACTTTACCAACAAAATTTCTCAACGAAATTTTCACACAATCAAGCAATCATATCATGAACCTTAAAACAATCATAAAATAAATATTTCTACTTTGGATTTGCGGCCTCAAAACCATTATTCTGACTAGACCCTAATTTAGGGTATTACAAAAACTGTAAACTTCTGACCCATTTCTCAGTTCTTTCCACTGTATTATAGCCTCGATCTTTTTCGGATAAACCCTAATCCCATTAGCTAAAATAACATGCCCAAGAAACACAACTTTGAGTAACCAGAATTTGCATTTGCTAAGCTTTTTGTACAACTATTTTTCTCATAACACTTATAAAATGATCCGGAGATGTTGCTCGTGCTCAACTTCAAATTTCAAATAGATCAAAATTTCATCGATGAAAACTACCACAAAATGATCCACATAGGCCTAGAAAATGTGGTTAATGAGATCCATGAATATTGCTGGTGTAACACCCCAAACCCGGCCTAGACGTTATGACCGGATCTAGCATGTCACATAAAAGGGTTTGTTTAAAACTATGCTTTTGTTAAAACATTCGCATTCTTTTTGAAACTTCAGCTTTGTCGTTCATGGAAATCAGATTTTTTATGGTTTCCTTGTAAAAAAGTGAGATTTTGGAAATGTGAGATTTTGGAAAAACAGCTATTAAGGTTTTTAGGAAAACTCTCATATTAAATCATATTATAATAAGCATTAACGGAAATGAAAGTTTAAAAGAACCTTAAGTCCAATGGCCTTATTACAAAATATTAAACCCAAACTTAATAAATCTCAAAATAAAGCAAAACGGAAATTTACTAAGATTTCGATGTATGGCCACCACAGAGTACTCCACATCTCCAAATCCTCAATGCTGAGGATCACCTGCAAGATTAAGCAGAGGGGTAAGTTACAAGAACTCAGTGTGTAATCCCCTAATCGGTCACTAACTAGGCCTGAGCCCACAGAAGCATACTGGGCCTTAGCCCATACAGAAGCAAACTGGCCTGAGGCCCATACAAAAACAAACTGGGCCTTAGCCCTATTAGCATGGTAGAACAGATAATGCATGCAATGCAATCCAACCTAATAACCAGTCCGCTACACACCACCCGTACCAGCCCAACACACCTGTGGGGATTTCTACAATCAACCCTCCATCCGCTACACACATCGATGGCAGTCATGCTGCTCATCGTAGAATTTGTAGCGAAGCCACCAGAATAACCGAATACACATGGCATAGCCACTAATGTGGCAGAGCCACTAATGTGGCAGAGCCACCAGAATATGTGGCAGAGCCATCAGAATATATGGCAGAGCCACCAGATTACACTTCCCCGATCATCAATATCCCAATCCCATACAGAATGTCGTGACATAATAATTTAATGTATGCAAAAATGTACCAACGTAGCAAATATACAGAATTCACACAATCATGCTAAATCTACCCTTGAGGGTACAACAGTAATTTACCCATCGAGGGTATTTTTGTAATTTTACCCTTCAGGGGTATTTCGATAATTTATCTATTTATGGCTTTTCGAAAGCCTAATGTCATCTCGTGCGACACAGGACCCTTATGGGATATCTATGGAGCTAATGGGCCAAAAATCCATTTCAGGCCCAAACGGGCCCACACGCTCTTGTGGCCCATTTCGCATGATGTCGGTCTCAGATATCCAGATTTCGCAACTACACTTACACTTTGATCATTTTTCAACAATTTCGCCCATGTGGGCCGAAAAGCCCGTTGGGCCCGTCACGCCCATTCGGCTCGGTTAGGCCCGTTACAGCCTCAGTTTCACGAGAGTGCTCATGACACTCTTTGCGATTCACCATCTTTACCCATGTCTCGATTTACCACTACGAGTGTTCGCACGCTCGAGTGGTCGCAAATGTCGATTTTTCGGCTTTTGGCCGATTCGCACAACGCCACAAACAATCAACCAGAGAGGGGTGTGAGATTACACACCTGGTTACGTAGAGTAATAAATAATCACTAGCGCCTTCACCTATACAAAACATAACACACAATTAACACATTCCACACTTGTACTACCACGATGGTACAACAGTCATTTGTCGTTTAGAGGTAAAATGGTAATTACACACTAAGGGTATTTCGGTAATTTTGTAATCCGAGGGTATTTTGATAATTTTGCAATTAAGGGTATTTCGGTAATTTTGCAAATCAAGGGTATTTCGATAATTTTGCAAATCGGGGGTATTTCGGTAATTTTGCAAATCGATGGTATTTCAGTAATTCCATAAACCAGGGGTATTTTGATAATTTCACAAACTAGAGGTATTTCGGTAATTTTGCAAACTAGGGGTATTTTGGTAATTTTACAAACCAGGGGTATTTCGGTAATTTCACAAACTAGGGGTATTTCGATAATTTTACAACCCAAGAGTATTTCAGTAATTCTGCAAACCAGGGGTATTTCGGTAATTTCGTAAACCAGGGGTATTTTAGTAATTTTGCAAACTAGGGGTGTTTCGGTAATTTTACAACCTAGGGGTATTTCGGTAATTTTGTAAACCAGGGGTATTTCAGTAATTTTGTAAACTAAGGGTATTCTAAACAGAGATAACAATGCGAATGGGCCTGAGGCCCATTCTCGGCCCAAATGGGTTCACACGCTCGTGTGGCCCGTTTAGCCCAAAACTAGCCACATATATGAGATTCACATAGTCTAATTCAACATCCACTACACAATCCTACAACCTAATCATATGGGCCCACGGGCCCATTGGGCCCATCATGGCCCAAACAACATCAACCCACAAGAATACTCATGGTCGCCTCAATTATCGCGTCGAAGCTCCCACACGTGCGCTCGCACGGTCGTGTGGCTACCATTGCCGTGTGATCGGCATTTCGGCACTTGCAGCTCTACAGCTAGAGTAGGGCGAAATACACAGCTGATAGGAATCTGGAGTTGATCTGCGCTCCAAAGACTCCTATGCCCAAACGCCAACCCAAGTATGCTTCCTCTCCTTATAGACAGCTCCATTAATAGCCAGCTTCTCACCTTCCCTCTTGCTAGCTTTCCGATGTGGGATCCCTCCTTCAGTAGAGTTTAAATCAAGCACAAATTCTGGCTGTCCAATCCGCAAAATAAATACTCCCTTGCTTGTCATGAGATTCGAACCCAGGCTCCCCTGTAGCATAATCCACGTCGCTAGCCACTTTACCAACTAGCTCCTTGTTGTCTTAAAACATGCGCAACTAAATATAAGTCTATGGCCAAAGTCTAAGTTCCATTTAAAAAGAAAATCAAAACGCAAGCACCAAGACTTGAACCTTGGACCCCTTGCTTCCTTGTGTGGCGTCATTCCCTTGTCACCTATGTGGCGTCATTTGCCACTAGACCACAACCCCTTTTGTATCATTTTTCTCCACATTTTATTCTTAAAGCCTACCTACTAACTCCCAGGGTTTTATTCACCTAAAACCAAAATTTTCCTAAAGCCCAAGTTTGATCCCGGGACTTCATAGAACCCCCTAACCTTCAAAAATCACTCACCTAACAGGTCAAACTTGCATAAATGTCGTTCTCATGTTCTCAAAAAGTTTAAACGCTCCCACGCCTAAGGCCCAATGGGGCCAATTCTACTAGGCCCAAATTCGGGTCGTTACAGCAGGTGCATATTTCAATCCAAAAGGCATCACCAAGAATTTGTATTGGTTATAACGCGTACAAGACGCTATTTTCGGTTCAGCGTTATCTTTCACTTTCAACTGATTGTAACCCAATCTCAAGTCAATCTTGGAAAAGACTTACGATTCTTTCAACAGATTAAATTAATCATCATTACGAGGTAGAGGGTATCAATTCTTAATCGTCAGTTTATTCAGTTGTCGATAATCTATACAAAATTGCATCGAACCGTCTTTCTTTTTAACAAATAATATTGGAGCTCCCCAGGGCGATATACTAGAGTGTACAAATCCACTGTCTAGTAAATCTTGCAACTAAACTTTTAGTTCCTTCAGCTCCGTTAGTGCCATACGATAAGAGGAAATCGACACCGGAACCTTACCGAAGAACATTTTAATTATGAACTCAACTTCTTGATCTGGTGGTAATCCTGATAATGCTTCACAAAACACATCAGGGAATTCACAAATAGTTCGAAGGTTGCTTATCTAACTATCACCAGCATTCGAGTTAATAACATAGGCTAAAAAAGCTTCATAGCCTTGAGAAAGGAGTTTCTTAGCTCGAACTACTGAAATAATACGAGTTGAACCACTCATTCTAACACCATTCACCTCAATCATGCTACCATTGAAACTCTGAACCAAAAACTTTTTTTACAGTAGTCCACAATCCTTCTGTGCTCAGTTAGCTAATCCATTCCTCAAATCAGATCAAAATCGCAAATGGATAATCAGCAAGTCAATTGAAAAAGTTACATTCTTAATATCTAAAAGACATCGCCTACACACTCAATTGACTAACACTGATTGCCCCAAAGGACTTGATACAACCATAGCTACTTTCGACGTCTCAAGCTCTATATTCCCCAATTTAACCAGTTCAACATTATATAAGAATGTGAGGATCCAGGGTCTGTCATAGTGTAAACATGCATAGAGAATAGTAGAAAAATATCTGCTACAACATCGATAGCATCTCCCTTTTTGTGAGTTCATACAACATATACTCAAGCTAGCGCTCTAGCCTCTGTCTGATGAACAACAGCTTCACTCCCTTTCTCGCACCACCTCTAGAAACAGAACCACCACCACTAATTCCACAACCCCTAATCGCAAGTGCAAACATCTATGTAGAGACAGGATCAGCATTATCACTTCTTGGACACTTTCGAGGGAAATGCTCTAAAGATCCACAACAAAAATAGGCTAACAACAATTTCCAGCATTCACCTTGATGCTTTTTCCTGCGGGCCTCCGAGCATGAAATGCCTACTAGGTATATGAGAAAGTTTTAGGGGGACTAAAGTGTCTGTAAGACCACACCACATTCGAGTTACCGCCAAAGGTATGGCACACTCAGTTTGCTCGAACACTGTGCAGATGGGCCTTGCAGTGGGATTAGTCCAGAGTCAACTAAATGAACTTGACTAGTAAAATAGTATATGCATCCTAATTTCCTTTTATATTTAAGAGAATTTCAATATTCATTTAACACTTCTCAAGATCCACTGAAAGGAAATTGAGCATATAGAGTAGGAAGGGAACATTTCAGATGGTATTTCTTTCCTTCTGCTCTACATTCTAGTTCTTCTTCCTAAACCTAAACAATACCTTCTTCTTCGTTAGGACTAGAAGCTAAGATTTTTTGTTTTATCAGTGGATGTTTCAATCTCCTAGTAAGTTTTATAACTCTGCATGTTGAGATTTTTGAAGAATACGGATGTTATAAGGTGTAATAATAGTAGAGTGCGAGTGGGAGGCCCTGCATAGGGGTCGCATGAAATTGATATGTTGGGAAATTGTTTATAAATAGAGTTTTAATGGAAGTTTCATAATCTTTTAAGCAGTTACTACTGCTGGTTCAGGTAGAACTATCAGAACAAAAACTCCGAGCTAAAGTAAAGGTGAGTTTCATGTGAGTCTTTAACCTGACTCATGGATGTTAATTTACAATATTTTTTGTACGTTGATGTCTTCTCGGATAATTGATAAGTGTATGTGTGTGAAGTATTGTAAAGTTCTGCATGTTCACAAATAAGGTATATGATGTGCCGCATGAATAAGATGATGTGTGGTGTGTATTCATGTGAAATTAGGTATTGGAAAGTACAAATCTATCAAGAGTATGAATGAAATCTAAGTAAGCGTGTTTAATATTAAATGAGAAATGCTTGACGATTTTGAGTTATGTTAAAAGGTGAGAAAGAGATCCATTTGTGTTGCCTCCAATAGGGCAAGTACATTGCTAACCGAATAGGCAGATCACTGAGAAAATGGAGATTTATTGTGTAGCCTCTAGTGGGACAACTATAATGCTAATCGGACTGACAGATCATGAAATAAACCTGTGGAAAGTCCATGACCATGGCACTTTTTAAAAAATCAATACGATAAGATCAATTCTGTTATTCCTTTTTGGAATATTCTATGATGCCTTTGTGGCGTATTCTGCAATGCCTTTGTTGTAACGCCCCATTTTTCTTTAAATTTGGCTTTTGAAATTTTGACATGTATGAGTGTCTGCTTCAGTGGTTATGTGTTCTGGGTATGTGTGAGAGGTCGCAAGTTCAAGTTTCAACTTGGGTAAATTTTGGTATTTTTATGAGTAAAGCCCAAACTCTGGTTGGTAGGCTTATAAGTTAAAGTGTGTAGGTAACTAACAGAACGGGTCTGCTGGTCTGGTGGTTAAGTGGTGTGTTATTGTGGTGGAGGTCTTGTGTTCGAATCCCTATGTGAGTAAGGGAATTATTTTGCTGCTAGTGTTGTGGAAGAGTTTGAGTTTTAATTAATCACTGATGGTTGAGTGTTTGAAAGAGAGAATTAAAGAGTTGAGATGGGGAGTTATCAGAATCTGATTAGAGCTTTAGTAGGAAAATATTCGACTCTCTCTCTTCTCTGGGTTGGGTGGGTTGATTTTATCCCCACATGGTGTGTAGGGTTGGACGGAGATGGTGTGTAGAGGCTGGTGGGTAGGACTCTATTTTCTGCCTATTCTGTCTGAAATGGGCTAACGCCCTGAAATATGTCTGATTCTGTATCTGAGTGGGCTAGGGTCCACACCGTTTCTGTAATGGGCTCAGACCCGAACTGTGAAAATCATGTGTGCTATCTGATATTTCTGTGTGTATGTTTTTTGTGGGGATTACACACTCAGTTTGCGAAAACTCACCCTTTTCTATTTAATTTGTTCAGGTAATCCCCAGCAGTAGATGGATCGGTGAGGCGGAGTGATACGAGCACGCCCAGAGCAACTCAATATTCAAACTTCAATCCTCTTGAGCTCAGATTCCTGCCTTTGCCTGCTTAGATTGTCAAGTTCTTCTATAAGAAGACGAACGACATTTGCTTGCTTATATTCCCAGTGTTTTACAAAGTATACTAACTGAGACGAGCCCTTTTCTGTATAATTAGTTAGCTCTATAAGATGTTGGAAAATCAACTATAGTTGGCTCCTCCACAATTGTTACCTCCTCCTAGATATCTTGGTCATCTCTTGGCTTTTCTGCATTAAACTGCTTCCCAGCTTCATGCTCAATTAGCTTGATTTGCACCTTTCTTCAAGCTGATTTAGTCGTGTTAGCTTAGTTCAGCTTCATTCGGCATTCAACTAGCCCAATGCCTTTTGGTGAACATGAAGAGACAAAGTTGCCAGGTGCTTTTTGGTGAACATGAAGAGACAAAGTTGCCAGGTGCCTTTTGGTGAACATGAAGGGACAAGGTTGCTGGTGCCCTTTTGAAAAACTAAGGGTTAAGGGACAAGGTTACTAGTGTCTTTTCAAAAACTTAAGGATTAAAAGGTTGTTAGGTGCCTCTTCAAAAACTCAAGGGTTAAGGGTTAAAGGTTGCTGGTGCCCTTTCAAAAACTTAAGGGTTAAGAGGCAAGATTAGAAGACTATTTGGCTAGCATTTGTTCAGCCTATAAAAAGGCTATGTAATTCTCATTTGACAACAATTCAGACTTTAAGAAAATTTTATGAACTTTTGTTCATTTGAGTAAGTTCATCTCCTCTTCATTTTCGTACAAGTTTCGTTAGACTTATCAAGCTTGCTTGTGGCGTCTTCGACCTGTTTGAACTTATCACCAAATTCCCTTTGGTGTGGCGTTCATCAACCTATTTTCATCTTTCCACCTTAAACATTATAGAATCTGGGGTGACACTCTTTAGTGTTGAATCGCTTCTTGTTTAAGTTCATTTATCCACCCCCATCAAAATTATCCTTTATCTATTTTTTTATTCTATTTATCCATATTTTCCAATTATTTTTCAAAGGCTTGATTCCTCCTCGTAGACGATTGGGCAACCCGCATACGTTTCGACTCATCCCGAGTCGGCCCGTATCATCTGGTATCAGAGCTACAAAACGAGGAGTTCCAACAATCATCGTGAAGCAGGAATTAGGTTTGTAAGTTAAAAAAAATTTTAAAAATATATCAATTTTTTTAAGTTGTGATTTTTTTATTTCATTATAGCATATTTGAAGTTAAAAAAACGAGAGATATAAAAAAAATTGAGGTTAAAAAAAATTCAAATAAAAAAAAAAAGAGAAGTTAAAAAAAACAAAGGAGGTGTGAAGTTTGCAAGTTTTGCTTTACTTTCATATTTCTACCCCCGATCTTAAAAAAAAAATTCTACCAGCATTCAAGTTCTCATCATTTTACCCTAACGCCACACATACCATTTTTTTTAGCCTCTCCTATACCTGTAAATCATTTAACCCTTGTAACCAACTTGAAGCCGACCCTTAAGCCACAATAAGTCTTTTGAAACGAAAAACGAATTTGTGAGACGAGATTGAGCGGTAAAAAGGCAAGAGAGATTTCATTAAAAGAAAAAAAGCCGAAAATTGAGTAAAAAAAACGATCGTGAGTGTTCAATATTTATTTTCTTTGTGAGTGATCAAGTGAGGTTTGTGGTGAGGTTTCTTTAATCTTGTCCAATATGTCTAGGAGTCCCGAACGATGAGTAGTGAGCGACGAAGCGTTAGATGCTGCTGGTGGTGGGAGAAGATTGCAACCACAAAGGAATGTTCCCAGAGGTAGAGGTTCTAATTTAGAAATGCAAGTTGCATTACGAGAAGTCATACGCTTGCTCCATTCTATCACCGAACATTTAGACCAAAGAGATGAACAGGGACAACGAGCAAACACTCCTCCAATTCTGAGAAGGGAACAAGAACGACCTTGGCTACATGACAATGACTTATACGAACCAAGTGAAGTTGACAGCAATCAAACTTCCAGACAGAATGAACGAAGAAGAGGTCCACGAGCACGTGATCAAAGAGATCGGAGGCTGGAAGACGATGATCTCAAGAACATCAAGTTGACCATTCCTCCTTTTCAAGGCAAGTCAGATCCTGAAGCCTATTTGGAATGGGAAAAGAAGATCGAACTTGTGTTCGATTGTCACAACTACTCCGAAAATAAAAAGGTTAAATTAGCCGCCATAGAGTTTTCCAACTATGCTATGATATGGTGGGATCAGTTAACTACAAACCGGAGGCGAAACGGAGAATGTCCAATTTCCACTTGGACCGAGATGAAAGCAGCCATGAGACGACGATTCATTCCCTCTTACTACCATCGGGAGTTACACCAAAAACTCCAACACCTTACTTGAGGATCGAAGAGCGTCGAAGATTATTACAAAGAGATGGAGGTAGCAATGATCCGAGCCGATATACAAGAAGAACGAGAAGCTACCATGGCTCGATTTTTAGTCGGGCTTAACCGTGAGATAGCAAATGTTGTAGAATTACAACACTATGTTGAAATGGAAGATATGATCCACATGGCCGTTAAGGTAGAAAAGCAATTGAGGTAGAAAGGAGCATTTCGAAGTTACTCCAACGCTAAACCTTCTAAATGGGGCCAAAGCTCGAGCAAGGGACTCCCCGCAAATAAGTCGAAGGACTCTACTTTTACCCCTAAGACCAACAAACCTTTGGCTGAAACAGACAAAGGCAAGGCTCCAGAAAGTTCTAATGCAAGATCAAGGGACATAAAATGCTTCAAATGCCTTGGTAGATGACACATAACAAGTCAATGCCCGAATAGACGAACTATGGTGATGCGAATTAACGGTGAGATAGAAATGGAAGACGAAGAAGAATATGAATCCGAATCCAATTCCGAGGCTGATGAGGACTTAGAACAACCTGTGGACGGCGAATTACTCGTCGTGAAGCGAAGCCTCAACCTTCAAGGTGTAGGAAAAGAGGAGCAACGAGAAAATATTTTTCATTCAAGATGCCAAGTGCAAGGTAAGGTTTGTAGCTTTATCATTGACGGAGGGAGTTGTACAAACGTAGCAAGTACTCTTATGGTGGAAAAGTTAGGCTTGACAACCACCAACCATCCGGCTCTGTATAAGCTCCAATGGCTTAATGATGGCGGAGAGCTTAAAGTTACAAAGCAAATGTTAGTATCCTTTAGTATCGGGAAATACTCCGATGAAGTGTTGTGTGACGTAGTGCTGATGCACACGAGCCACTTACTCTTGGGACGTCCATGGCAATACGACCGCCGAGTGATGCACGATGGCTACACCAATCGATATTCCTTCAAGCATCATGGAAGGAATGTAACACTTGCACCCCTTACTCCGAAGCAAGTGTTTGATGATCAATAGAAACTCAAGCTCTCTATTGACCAAGCAAATGAAAAAGAGAAAGAAGTCGAAATAGAAAACGAGAGAGAAAAGGAAGAGAAAATTGAAAGGAAAAGAAAAGAGCTTGTGAGAGAAAAAGAAACAAGAGAACAAGAAGGGAGAGAAAAGATGAGTGTTGATTTAACTAATCCACTTGAAGTTTGTTCTTGTTCTACTTCTTCTTTTCAGGTTTCTGAGAAATCGAGTGACGAATGCCAACTACAATACCTTCCCGACGAACGACGTTTTTGTTTGATCGAAAAGGGTAAAGTTGAAAATGTAGTTGAACCACACGAGTCCGAAGGTAAGGAAGGTAAGTGCTTTGATGAGATTCAATCTCCACCGAATCTTTCTACTGTTTGTGATTATGTAGATAACTTTGTCATTTGCCATCCTTTGATTCGTTATGATGACTTAAAAGGTGGTAAGGTGGGTTTACCCCATAATAACCATTGTGAAGCAAAGTGTGAAGGTGGAGTAACGTCTATTCGACAAGTGCAAGACTCAAGTAAGTATGACGATGAATTTTCTTTTAAATCCAAGTTGTTTGATTGTGGTTATTACGAGATTTGTTCATTGTCTAATACAAAATCTATGAGTTTTTGTAGATCAGTTTTGAAACTTGTCAAGAATTTCGATCGTTCGATTTTGAGTTTGCACAATTCCTATTGGTTTAACATGTTTGATTTTTCTAAACCGTTGTCACATATTGAATTTAATAATCAAAATCATGTTTTTAAACCGGGAATATGTTCTGTATCATCTGGTATATTTTATTGGAAAATCAATCAATCCCAATTGTACTTGAAAAATTTCAATCATTTTGGAAATTGGTTTCTGAATAAGGTAACGAATTTGTCAACCTTGTTTTCAAATTTTATTCGTTCCTTAAGCAAATTTTGTGTTTGTACATGCAATTCGTGTACATGGAGTCCTCATTTTGTTTGAAAAATGTTAAATCGCGAATAAAGCATAGATTACATTACATGCCCGATGAGAGAAGGTTCTTCTTGATCGAGCAAGGTAAATTCGATCTTCGAGTTTCAACTGTGAAGACAAGCAAGTAAGAACGGTCTCTGTCTTTTTGCGCCTAAAGGTAAGTCTTTGAAATAGTTGATATATTTTTGTTTTCTTCAGATGATGATATGCATTATGTTGATGAACTGCCTTTTGCAAAGCAATTAGATCATAATATACTTAGCCCTTCCAATTCACTTTTTTATGATCTATCTGTTGTGGATATTGATAGAACACATGGTGCTGAATCGTTTTTGTAAAGCATTTAGATCTTGATATGTTCAAATGTTCTGTTCTGCCAATTAATGGTCTATCTGCTTTAATGATTGACAAAAAGATTCTTGTGTTCGATACTTGTTACAATTCATGTGCGAGTGGTTCCTTATTTCGAACAAAGCAGGTTTGGATGTTCAACTTCGAGTGCCATACGCACTTTCTCCACTACTTGTTGTGATCTACCTTTTGGTGTGCTACTCGCATGATCATCTTGTCTTGTGGAATCCAATTAGATTGTATACCATGCTTTGAAGCTTATCCTTTTTTGTTCCAAAATTATGACAAGGCATGATCCTTTTGTATGATAAAGTGCTTATGCTTGTCCGCATGCGATTTATTTGTTTGGTGTTGTTTTTCTTCGGGTTGCAAGTATGTTTAAAACAGTTCTTGCTAATTCTTGAATGTTCTTTTCAGGTGTTACGATTATTATCCATCCCATTTGATCGAGGAAAGAGCAAAAGAGAATGTTGTTCGAGAAACCAACGGGTCGATTCGAGGACGAATCGTCTTGAAGAGGGAGGGGATGATACGAGCACGCCCAGAGCAACTCAATATTCAAACTTCAATTTCTTGAGCTCATTCCTGCCTTTGCCTGCTTAGATTGTCAAGTTCTTCTATAAGAGACGAACGACATTTGCTGCTTATATTCCAGTGTTTTACAAAGTATACTAACTGAGACGAGCCTTGTCTGTATAATTAGTTAGCTCTATAAGATGTTGGAAAATCAACTATAGCTGGCTCCCCCACAATTGTTACCTCCCTTTTCTACATTAAACTGCTTCCCAGCTTCATGCTCAATTAGCTTGATTCGCACCTTTCTTCAAGCTGATTTAGTCGTGTTAGCTTAGTTCAGCTTCATTCGGCATTCAACTAGCCCAATGCCTTTGGTGAACATGAAGAGACAATTAGTTAGCTCTATAAGATGTTGGAAAATCAACTATAGCTGGCTCCCCCACAATTGTTACCTCCTCCTAGATATCTTGGTCATCTCTTGGCTTTTCTACATTAAACTGCTTCCCAGCTTCATGCTCAATTAGCTTGATTCGCACCTTTCTTCAAGCTGATTTAGTCGTGTTAGCTTAGTTCAGCTTCATTCGGCATTCAATACCAATGCCTTTTGGTGAACATGAAGAGACAAAGTTGCCAGGTTTTTGGTGAACATGAAAAGACAAAGTTGCCAGGGTGCCTTTTGGTGAACATGATGGACAAGGTTGCTGGTGCCCTTTCGAAAACCTAAGGGTTAAGGACAAGGTTACTAGTGTCTTTTCAAAACTTAAGGGTTAAAAGGTTGTTAGGTGCCACTTCAAAAACTCAGGGTTAAGGGTTAAAGGTTGCTGGTGCCCTTTCAAAAACTTAAGGGTTAAGAGGCAAGATTAGAAGACTATTTGGCTAGCCTTTGTTCAGCCTATAAAAAGGCTATGTAATTCTCATTTGACAACATTCAAACTTTAAGAAAATTTTATGAACTTTTGTTCATTTGAGTGAGTTCATCTCCTCTTCATTTTCGTACAAGTTTCGTTAGACTTATCAAGCTTGCTTGTGGCGTCTTCGACTTGTTTGAACTTATCACCAAATTCCCTTTGGTGTGGCGTTCATCAACTATTTTCATCTTTCCACCTTAAACATTATAGAATCTGGGGTGCCACTCTTTAGTGTGAATCGCTTCTTGTTAAGTTCGTTTATCCACCCCCATCAAAAATTCCTTTATCTATTTTTTTTATTCTATTTATCCATATTTTCCAATTATTTTCCAAAGGCTTGATTCCTCCTCGTAGACGATTGGGCAACCCGCATACGTTTCGACTCATCCCGAGCCGGCCCATATCACGGAGGACTCAATGATGACCACGGTTCTGGATTTCTATTTTACGGTTTTATTTTTTTAGTTATGATTTGGTTATATTTGGGGTAAATTTTAGGTAATAAGGCCATTCGAATTTTTGTTTAAAACTTGGGAATTATTATTTTATAAACTGCTAGCAGTAGGACAAACGCAAGTTTTCAAAGTACACAGATTTTATCAAAATATGTATGACCTTGCAAATCGTTTTAAAAGCTTCCGCAACATAAAATGTTTTGAAAATGGTCAATAAATGATTAAATGACACGTTTTTAACAAAAGCCTAAGATATTTACAAATGGTTTAAACGTAGTTAAGTTTTCCAAAGCACTATCATGTGACGTCGCCAGATTTGGTTGTAACGTCTAGGCCGAGTTTGGGGTGTTACATTTGTAGTTTATTCTATGATTCTTTTGTGGTGAATTCTGTAACGCCCTTAGGGAAAAATCTATTTAATCGCCTTTATGGCGAAATCTGGGTAAGCTTTAAGACTTATTGCTAGTTGATTCTATGAGAGATTTGGGGAAGTTTGAAGATATCCCTGCCTGATTAGCCTTGTAGAGAAAATTGAATATGTCTTAGGGGCATTTCCTGAAAAGATTTATCAGTAATGTTTCTGAAGAGTGAATTCGCCATAGTGGCTCATCAGTACAAAGAATTTGGCATATTCATAATTATGGGTGGTCTAAGTGCTCGCTAGAACTGAGTTTGTCTACGTTATGTATAGAAGTTATCTAAATTGAGTATTTTCACATTATGTATAGAGGTTATTTAGAGTCTAAGTTGTCTGCAAAACCTGGGCGTTCTCATGATATGTAACATGGATGTCCAGGATTCCATGGGATAACTTCGAATGTTTCATCCATTAGAATAAGTTGCGGTTTGGAGTGATTTAAGATATGATCTAACTGGTATCTTGATAGTTTCCAAATTCAGTATGAGAATCCGCCAATGGTAGGATCTATATCAAGTTCATCTTAAAAATTTAATTAGTATAAGTATCTTCCAAAAATAACAACCGTGAGTGCACCATCCTGGGTAAAGTTTTCAACATCTATCTTGGTGAGTATCTGTCGAAGGTAGATTCTGTATGAATATCTTTCTAAGTAACACATTTGTTTTCCAAAGAGGAAATTAAATTCGCATTGAATGGTGAAATCTGTATTTTGCCTAATGAGTGAATTAGCGTATATGTATGCGTTCAGTATTAGAAAAGTATCTGCCAAAAGACTGAAAAGAATTCCAAAATCTTCAAGTTGAGGAATTCAACAATAAACGCTCAAAGGTGACCTGGGTTAAATTTCACTAAGTTCATTTGAACTTACAAGCGTCGTTTGTGATGCAGGTTTTGATTAAAGAGTAGGTATGCCAAATGGGACTAAGCCAGGAATGCACCAATGTACAGTTCAAGTTGCGATATTATGCATCATAGGACACCATAGGGATATGGCGCTTAGTACTCTACGCCATGAAAAAAAATTGTCTTTAACAAGGTTTTAAGTTGTAGCGTCATATGTTGCTTTTGAAAACCTGATGTAATTATTAAACATTCTCTTTTCTTAATCTTTTGTTTTAAGAACAGTATATAAAGAAATAAGAAGTATGTTTTAAAATGGTTTTACGCCTGTTAAAAAAATTTTGCTAAGTGTTTAAGTTTTGTAACATCCGATATCCAGATCCGATAATTCAAGTAGGGTATAAGGTGTTACACGAATCGCTGCCGACCACAGTCATCGGCCACCAACGTTGGCCCTTGCCATTGATCATCACCTATTGACCAATGGTAACCTCCGCTACTGGACTACCGTTGGTTTATTTTTTATTTTGGCCAGGTTAGGTTTGCATCGTCTCGGCCAGCCTTGGTGTTTCTCGGTTCTCCACGTTTTGCCTAAAATTATAGGTTACAAAAGTTCTATGTCTGTTTCGAACTCACATAATTTATTCTAAAATAATAAAATAAATCTTGCATGGAGATCATAGTCCATAATCTAATTTTACATACCCGAAAATTAATAATAATTACATTCAATTTTCTAAAAATCACAAGTTTTGCAAAATTACTTTATCATATATAATAAAATAATAGAATACATTCATTCACATACATATCCCTAAACATGCTAATAATTACAAGAATGTCACATCTTATCAAAATAAATTACAGATAAAGAAAAGAGAAAAGTTCCAGTATCAATTTATACTATAAACATAGCACAACCTGATTTTGATATCAATTGTTGGGAAAAAAACCTGGTTTGAAAACAATTTTCTTGCATAGTGGAAAATTAAAATTTTGAAAATAGAGTCAGTTTGTGATATTTATAGCAATAAACTTTTTCCCAAAATCGCACCCGTGTTTCCAGCTAAATGGCTCCTAGTCATTCCTAGCTTTCAACAGAACGACCTTCTTTGTTATTCTTGTACCACAAATTGCTTCGAGTATAGGCTTGAATGAATTCGAATCAAACATAGAATCATAAATTATTTGCTTTACTTTTAGTGAGAAAGCAAAAATCTCTATTCAATAGAAACCGATAAAATTGTTATTCCAAAAAAGAGAAATTATACTTAGAAAATAAATTCTCACTATTTTCGGGCAGAATAACAATATCTCCATGTTGTTTCAAACTTACTATACGTTTAGCCCTATTGGTGCTATCTATTTATATGGAGAAGAAGTGAAACCCTTGTTGAATTAGTAGAAGTCTATTTAATAGAAAAACAACTTCCTAGTTGAACTAAGAGAGTGAAGGGTGCCAACCTTAGTTAAATATACTAGGGTTTGTCATCCCATGTATTAACATGAGGAGCTTTTTGGCCTCTCCTGTATAAGTTCCAATTATAAGTGCTTCTTAGACTTTTAACCGAGTACTTTATAATTCAATCCAGCCCAATAAATATTTTTCTATTTTCCAAAATAAACATCATAAATTAATTTATTAGATTAATTTCTCAATTAAATAGTTTTCTCAACCCGATTCTAATTCCGTTAAAATCACGAAAATATTTACCGTAAAGAATATATGAAAAAATATATTTAATATTTCTACATTCAACGGGTTCACAATTACCAATTAATTTAATTCCATTTTTAAACTTTAATTAATTAATTAATAATTCAAAAAATCATAAATTAATTACATGACTACCAAGAGAGTATTTTTTTATTTAAAAATGTGACATCAACATAATTGACAAAAAAATTTAACGATGTCAACAATTAGACTTGATTTTCAAATTTGAAAAGTAAAGGGACTAAATTCTTGAAAATAAAAGTACAAAGACTAAATTGCAAATTTGTGAAGTGTACATAGACTTATGACATATTTTAACCTTTATACTACAAAACATTGATTATTATTTTTTTACAATTATTATTTAAAATTATTATTTAAAATTTATTATTAAATAAAATTGAAATTTTAAATAATTTATTAAAATAAAATATTTATTATATTAATAATTTTATATGCCTAAATATAAATAATTAAATATGTATGTTTAATAATATTGAAAATATAATATTTTAATAATTTTAAATATTTAAAAAAACAAATATTATTATCAATATAATAATATTAAGCTTGATTTAAGTTAATTTTCATATAAAAATAAAATTATTTATAGAGGAGCTCTTTTTCGAAAAATGACTTATGTTTTTCAAAAGAATAAGTCATTTTATAGGAAAAAGAGCTTATTTTACATTGACCTATAAGTCATTTTCTATTGACCAAGCTGTTTTCTGTGAAACAAACACAGGAAAATATAGAAAATATTTTCCGTAAAACTTTTTACATATAAACAAACGGACTCTTCGTGAGAAAACCACATTCTTTTCTGAATGCCTCTCATTTCTCTAGCTTTACCATTTCTGTTCATTTGATTCAACATGCAATTTATTTTCAATTTTAACGAGCTAGCGGAGGGACCGATTGGATATATGTAATTAGGGCTCAAATTATTTATAATTAAGTTTCAGGTTTTCATCTATTAATTATAAACTCAATTAGTCACGAAGTCATTCTATTATAGTATAATGACTAAGCTCTCCCTAGTGACATACCATTACAAAAATAATTCGATCAACGGTCATCCAATGACCTTATCATAAGTGTTTTACTCTCATAAGATATCCTTAATCCCTTTGAGATAAATCCACTCTCCTAATATGATCCTATTTTATCTCATGGAATTATTACATCTTCCTTTATGAAAAGTCAATTACTATCAAATAGTAATTAAGTCATTCATCACAAAGATGAACGACCCGTGGTCACGTTTACTTTTCATCTATCATGTAATGCCCATGAGATGATATCATTTACCTATGTATCGAGCTATGAATTCCACTATTGTGAATGATGCTACATATTGTAGAAGTCGTATACCCAATGCACCAGCTTTTGGTTCATTATCTATTTAAACTCAAGCTTTTATTTACATCAAAGTATATGAGTCAAGCATACATAGTCCATCATCCACTCAGGATTAAGGTATGTCACACTATGAACGTCACAAGTGAATAAATTCATAAACGGATTCAAGATTTATTCTTCTTGGGTCCAATCTGATGTACTATTAGTCGAATCAGTCACATATATGTCTCTATCTTTTAAGAGACATCAGCTCTAATGCCCAAGATAAAGCATTTCCCCAATTGGACTTGATAGACGACATATTATTCTTTCAACCAGTTTGCTCATTTCCAATTAGACTAAGGACGTGTTTACATTCATCTACTAATATAAGCTATCTTTTCGTATTACGATTGAAGTACGTAATACCTTAGTATTAGTTTAAACATTGAGAACCAGTGAGCTAATATTTGCTTCTAATTTACTTTGCATGCAAAAACCATATGAGGACATTATACAAAGAATATTAATGTAATCCATGGATCATTTTATTAACCAATCTGTTCAAAAAAAATTATAAGTTTACAAACAAATAGACTACACTTAGTGCACCAGATGCAACACAGACCTACCATCGTCTCTTGCTGGAACATTACTAGATCTACCCCTAACTCTCGCCATGGTTTTCATAGAAAAAGTGCTAAAGATGCTAAAACAAAGAGTAAAAAGGAAATATCGCACCATAAATCAAAACAAGATCTCGACACATAAATTGAGCAAAAAACCTAGAAACCAAAAGACTTAGAAAGCAAGAACACAATTGCATTCAAGAAGAAAAAAGGAATTTTGAAAAAATACGCAGAAGAAAAAATAATTTCAATGAAAGAACAAACAAAAAATATATAGAGGTTCTTTTGAAAATGCATCATTTCATTATTTTTTTCAACAACCAATAATAGTCCAACACATGTCACTGCAAAATAATGTTCATCGTTATCCCTATTCTCTCTAAGCATGGTCTCCAGATTATATTTATTATAAAGATTCTAGAAGCTTTCATAGCAACTCTTCAATTTCCATGTCAACCTACACTTGCATTTTCAACCATCTGTTGTTGCACCTTTTGTAGAAACTGCAACAACAATTTGTCTTAAGGCAGGCCACTTTATGATCTACATCTCCACTTGAGAGGGGAATATTTGTTATACCCCCGATCTAAGTCACGTAGCAGTACAACAAGCTACTTGAAAGATGCCCTTCTGCTTACTACTAGTTGATCCGTCACCAGAAGACCCATGACCCAAATAGCTTGACTCCAGCCAACCTTTCGTCTTCCCCAAAAGGATCTTAGTTGACCATCTTTACGAGATAACCACCCACTTTATATGGAAAGTCTTCACTCAGCACCTGCTCTTCTGTTTAGAATGCGACTCTTTAGGCTACCAAATCTCGTGTGAGCTTAATCACTCTCCACCATGGTTTAGAGTGAATGACGAAATGTGTCCCATCACGAACATATTTCCCATGCATTCCACAATGATGGCATGATAACAGATCCACCACGTCAACACCACCAAACAAGGAACCTCCCCTATAAATACCCCCTAGTGAAATGAAGAAGGGATCAACCCTCAAGCATTCAAGCATCCTTATTGCCTTCAGCAAATTCCATCGCAACCTTAGCCTTCTTACTCATTTTCATCATCCAACTCTCTGCCCAGACTAGATGAATCGACCTCTACTAGCATCATCCTATCCTTTTTCATGTTTCATCTCTTGTTGATATCCAACATCAACAAAATCAATTAAATTGAATTTTTTAGTTCAAGTGAAAATCAACATGTTTAAATCTTTGTGAATAGTGAACCAATTTAATTTAAACGAGTCAAATATGAAGATGTGCTTTGGTTATAATAATAAACACTTTAAGCATTTTTATTTTTCTTTTGGGGGTGGGATACCGTTGAACAATATACATGGTAGAAAAGATGTTTTACTAACACAACGACCATGTAAGTAAATGAGTATTAAAATGCTAAACTCTTTATTTCGACCCCCACAAAAGCAATGTGTATTAAATATTGTAAAAAGAAGTCAGATCTTTAATCTCTTTAAAGGGTTTCCAATAAAGCAATCCCACTGTTATTCCAAAGCAACCATCAAAAGTTTCCCAGCAATGTTATAGCTTCCAAATTCCGTCAATTTCTATTATTAGTCCTTATTTTTTAAGTTGTAGATTTAATTTGATCAATTTTAATTCATGTACCTTTTTAAATTGGTTAGTTTTATTCTTTATATTTTTTGAATTTTGAAATTTCAAATATAACCAAACAACAGCAATTAAATCCTTTTGGTTAAATTCTTTTATTAGTCATGTACTATACATAAAGTTTTAAATTTAATCCATGTCCTCCAATTAGATCGTCCTTAGTTCTTATACTTTTTGAAATTCAAAATTTCAATTTTGAGGCAATCAAAAATTGTTAATCTCATTAGCTAGCTTTTTTTTTTTAATAATACATAGAAATAACAATTTGGTAAAACATTATATATGTGATAATATATTTTGCCACACCAAAATTTGGAAATAGTTGAACTTAGCTTAATTAATTTAACAACTGTCATTTGGTTAGAGTTAAAATTTTAAAATTCAAAAAGTATGAAGACTAAAAATAACTATATTAAAGTGCAGGGACTAATGAAAAATTTTAACATCCAATTCCAATAATAATTGTAGGCCTAATTATAATTTCATAAACTTTATTATCTTGAAATTTAATTTTGATTTGGTATAAGTTAATGTTTCTACTTTTATAAAGTTATTGATATATTTAAATTTATAGCTTTATTAACTATTGTTGTTAAAATGATAATTTTTTTTTCTTCATCTCACAATTAGCATCACATGAAAATCTAATAAATTATATTCAATTAATAATATATTTACATACAAATTGAATACTTAAAGTTCTTTGTTCACCATAACAATAGCAATTAATGATCTTATTTATCTATCTACTCCTACTGATATACTTATATAAAAATAGAGTGATTAAATTATTGTAAAATAAAATATAGGATTAAATCATTAAATTCAATATAGTGCAAAGACTTAAACCAGAAGTAGACTATTAACTATATTATATATTTATTTTCATGCATGGTGTAGGCCACGTGACGTGAATAACCTTTAATTATCCTATAAGTAAAAGTCAAGAAACGAGGAAATTGATGCATTTACAAAAACAAGTTAAACATGATTTAAAGTCCCAAAATTAAAACGGAAAGTTTGTTCACCCACCTACCATAGAATAATGCAATAAATATACGATGGCTAATGGAGTGGCCAGGAAACATCTTAGTTTTTTTTTTTTTTTTTTTTTGGTGAAAGATTAAAAAAAACTTAAAGATTTCTAAAAGACATTGTACGCTTTGTCCTGAAGGAGAGCTGTGGCCACGATATCTGGTGGCAGTTCAAAAATTCGGAGAGCAATCTGCCAAGAGAGTCCTATCTTCGCAAGTTGGTCTGCGGTTGAATTACCTTCCCTGGGAACATACTTAATTTCCCAATGGTCTGCTAAGAGCAATAGTCTTTTGATCCTTCTGAGAAGTGTAGTTTCCGAGTAAACCATGTCTCCTCTAGTCAAGGCCCTGATTACTTCAAGATTATCAGTTTGGAGCTTGACCTTTTTGTATCCTTTATTCAGTAGAATGAATACTCCATCATGCAGCCCCCATAGTTCTGCTTCCATTGGTGAGCAGCTGCCCAGGTAATGAGTGTATCCTAAGATCCAATTACCATCCCGATCACGTAGTACTCCTCCCGCTGCAGCGTTTCCGGATATTCTAGCCACTGCTCCATCAGAAGAGAGAAGAACCCAATTGTCAGAGCAGTTTTGATGGAGCTCTGGAGAAATCTCGACAACCCTGGGTTTAGTGATAATGGCCTCAAGATTTTGTGCCCAGCTGAGTGAAGCTTTAATGAGTTCGAGTGGCGTTCCATCTATGCTTTGGAAGATGAAGAGATTCCTATTCTTCCAAATTCGCCAAGCTATGATCCCAAATAGGCATGACCAAGTAATATCTTTGTCCTGCATTTTAAAATGGCAGCTAAGATTAGTAGTGAACCAAGTTTGTAGAGGGTCAGAAAAAACCTGTGTTGTTTCTCTGGAGGGACTATGAGCTTCCAAGCTTCCTTGGCCGTCCGACAATCACGTAGAACATGCAAGATGTCTTCGAGATTATGGTCGCATCTAGGGCAAGCACTGCTGTGGGCAATCCCTCTTCTGCATCTCTCTGAATTGGTTAAGAGTCTCTGATTCGCCACAATCCATAGAAAAATCCTAACTCTTTGGGGCCCTTGATATTTCCAGATGACTTTCCAGGTATCGTCTTTAGGTCTCCAAGAATTTTCCTTTAAGGTCCAATAAGCACTTCGGATAGAGAACGAACCGGACATTGAGCGTGCCCAAATGATTCTATCTTCGCCACCGTCTGGGTGGGGTGGGGGAATGCTTACAATACGTTTCAATTTGTCCTCAGGTAGCCAAAGACGAAGCATATCTATATTCCAAGAACCATCCGGGAGAACCCAATCCTTCAAAGTGCTGTCCAAGTTGAGCCTGGTTTGAGCGGAAACATAGGATATCAATGGTCCAATATCAGGTATCCAATTGTCTTTCCAGCCACAGATGGTAGAGCCATCCCCAACAGACCACATGAGATTTTCACGAATGAGGGGCCACACCTTAGATAAAGATTTCCACAGGTGCGAGCTTTGGCTCTTAGTAATAATCTCAGGAAGCTGGTTTTTCCATCCATACTTCGAGCGGAGAACTTGAACCCATAGGGCATCCTGTCGTGTGGCCAGATTAAACCCAATTTTCATAAGAAAGGATTTATTATGATCTTGGAGATGCCTAAGGCCGAGCCCTCCGTAAGTTCTGGGCTGACAAATGGATTCCCATCCAACCAAGGCGATTTTTGTGTTGCCAGCTGATCCTCCCCAGATAAACTGTCTGGCTATCTTCTCTACCTCATCACACACCCCTTTCGGAATTTCTAAGGACTGCATAAAGTAACTAGGGATAGTTAAGAGGACAGATTGGGCCAGAGTGATGCGCCCTGCAAGGGAAAGTTTCCTCGCGTCCCACTTTTGGAGCTTGTTTCTCACTTTTTCGATCACGAAATTTAAAGTACTCTTAGTGACGCGGTCATGTAGGAGAGGTACCCCCAAATATCTTCCTAGGTTAAGCACTTTCTGAAAACCAAGAAGTTGGCTGATCTGGTCGCTTAGGTTGCTATCCACACCCTTTGAGAAGAATGTATTGCTCTTTCTAGCACTTATTTTTTGTCCTGAAAGGTCGCAAAACCGTCCTAGGAGCTCCTTTAGCAAGAGGGCTTGATCTATTTCCGCTTTGCAAAAAATAACCAGATCATCTGCAAAAAAGAGATGTGATAGGGCCGGTCCCGATCTGGAAAGTCTAATAGGCTGCCACTTGCCAGTGTTCATCTCTGAGTTGATGAGGTGAGCTAACCATTCCATACACAGAACGAAGAGGTACGGAGATAGCGGGCATCCCTGTCTAATCCCCTTGCAGGTTTAAAGGGTCGAGATGGGACACCATTCCAAAGGATTTGCATAGTGGATGATGAGATGGCATTCATAATAACCTTTTTAAGTCTCTCGGGGATCCCGGCGGCGTCCATTGAGACCTCTATGAACTTCCAGCTGATCTTATCATAAGCTTTCTCCAAATCTAACTTAATGGCCATCCACTTCTTGTTACCTCTCCTGCTGCGCATAGTGTGTATGATTTCCTGTGCTATGATGATATTATCAGATATGTTCCTCCCTGCTATAAATCCTGCTTGCTGTGGAGATATGTAATTTGGGAATACCACTTTGAGTCTATTGGCAATCACCTTCATCACCACCTTGTACAAAACTGAACAAAGGCTGATTGGTCGAAATTGACTGAAATCATCCGGGCATTCTTTCTTCGGTATAAGGACAATGAGAGTGTTATTGAGATCCTTCTCAATGTTGTTGCCATTGAAAACTCCTTGTACCCACTCACAAACTGCTCCCCCAACTATATCCCATTGACTTTGGAAGAAGTGTGCATGAAATCCATCACTACCTGGTGCTTTTAAAGGCGCCATATCAAAAAGGGCTTTCTTGATCTCCTCCTTAGATACCTCTTTATCGAGAAATTCAATATCTTGCTTCTTGAGCCGGGGAAAGATATTAGAAGGGACATTAGTAGTGGTTATCGTGGTTTCCCCGTATAACTTCTCAAAGAACTTAACGGCTTCATCTCTGAGAATGTCCTGCTCTGAGCACCACTCCCCATTGCTGAGACGTAAGGACAAAATGCGGTTGAATTTCCTCCTTTGTACCGTTCGGCTATGAAAAAACTTGGTGTTTCTGTCTCCAAATTGGAGCCAGTCGCATCTAGATTTTTGTTTCCATAGGAGCTCCTCGTGGTTGAGCACATTTTCCAGCTCATCTCGAACCTCGAACTCTAGATTGGCTAGTCTTCTAGAAGTCGTCTGATCTAAGGCTTTCTGGATGTTCCAAAGAGATCTCAAGAGTTGTTTTTTACGAGTGCCAATAAACCCATAGATGTGTCTGTTCCAATCCTTGACATGTGATGTAAATTCAGATAGCGTGAGGGCCATGTTGCCTGAATATCTCCATTTGTTCGAGACCAAATCCTTGAAATTTGCGTGCTCTGTCCATCCTGCAAGAAAGCGAAAGGGTCTCCCTCTTGGGGCATTAAGGGTGGGCCTAGTTTTAAGGAGAATGGGTCTATGGTCTGATTTAATGCGGGGGAGGTGGTAAACCAGGGAATGTGGAAAAGCAGAAATCCAAGCATCGTTAGCCAATGCTCTATCCAACCTCTCGGAAGTGTTTCCTCTTTGCCAGGTGTAGGATGGTCCTATATAACCAAGGTCCTGCAAATTACAAGTATCAACAAAGTTACCAAATAGGTTGCATCTCTTACCTATTGACCGATCACTTTTTTTGTCCTCGGGGGATAGAATAGCATTAAAGTCACCCAAAATCATCCATGGCAGGGAATCTTGAGGTAAGACGTCCATTAGCTCATCCCAGAGGGCTTGTCTTTTAGTTCTATCAGGGCTACCATAGACAACAAAGATAAAAAAGCCGTTGTTATTGTTAATCGCATTGACCTTTATATTAAGGAGCATAAATTGAGGGTGGTTGTGGATAATGCTGATGGTAATAGAATCCTTCCAACCAACCCATATGCCTCCTGAAAAACCTACAGATTCAATACGGTGAGAGCGATCAAAACCCAATTTATCGATAATAGAGGTGGCTTTATGGCCACTAACTCTCGGCTCCAGTAGACATACAATATCTGGTTTGTACTCAAAATTGTACTCACGAAAAGCTCGAAGGAATTTATTACTGGCACACCCTTGACAGTTCCAAGAAAAAATAGAGAGATTAGAATTCATGATGCTTGGGAGAAAATAATAAGAACGTAGAACTTTGTCAACCTGTAAAAAATGAAATTCCAATCGATCCAGGCAAGAAATAAAAGAACAGACTTAAGTACTTTTACCAGTGTTCAGGGTAACTTCGTCTGAGTCCACATTTGTTGACATGGATAGAGACTCGGCTAACCTGGTCATAGATTCACTCAAAGGACTTTTAGAGGATTTCTTATTCTTATTGAGGATTGCTTTTCCATGTGTATTTTTATTAATTTTCCTAGTGACCCGAAATCCACTTTCCTTACCCCCCGTTGATTTTCCGGAAACCCGATTCTTGATCACACTGACATTAGGCCCTTGCTCTTTAAATGTGACGGCTGTGTGCCTAATATCATTAAAACTGCCAGTAGAGTCTGTCATTTGGACTTCAACCAATGTAGACGATGTTGATCCAAATTTAGAGGACATGGAATGGCCATCAGCTCCATTAGATTCTTCTTCGTTGGTCAAATGGTCCTTATTGTCGCAAGGAGAAGCTGGCCCGATGGGGTTTTCTCTCAATTTAATTGGCATTGCATCGCTTGTATGTTGTGGTGGGCCCCTTTCTTCTAAAGCTTTGTCTTTATCTTGTAGTGCCTGGCCCATGACCTCATTATTCAATGAGTAGCTTTTTCCAGCACATGGAATTAAGCTTTTTCCAACGCATGGAATTAAACTTTTAGTAGGAATATAATTTGTCTTTATGCATGGTGGGCCCTCTTTGTTGGTGGCTTGCATTTTATTATTTTCTAAGTTGTCTGACAACTTTTTTTCCAAACGGCTTCATTTTTGCTATGCGCATGCTCTGCTAGAGCATTGAATCGGGAAGCGTTTTGAGTGGCCGGCAATTCCTTGACCGTTTTAGCTCCTTCTAGCTGTATTTCTTTGTTGGTTCGAGATCTGTCCCGGGCCATGTTTTCCTGCACCCCATTTCCGTTGTTGATTTTAATAGAAATATTATTTTTTTGAATATTTTTCCTTGATTTTCTGTTGACCACCATCCAAGGCCCATACGTGTCTCCCTCTCCTCCTTTCTCTGCCGGCGCCGATATGTTTTCCGTTTGTGTTTTCCCCGGTGCGGCCTCCGTTCGCAACAAAGGGCACAGCTCCTTGGTGTGGCCATATTTTCCACAATTGTAACAGATTGCCGGTAACGCCTCATATTCCACTCTTTGTTTCATGCCATTTACAAGAACTTGAGCCGTCAAAGGCTTGTTCAAGTTGATGTAAACTGCCATTCTAGCAAAGCGGCCTCTGGTTCTGTTGTCGGTATTGATATCTAACCGTACGACTTTCCCAATGAGTCCACCTATTTTCAGTAGAATTTCCTTCTTGTATAAGAATCCCGGGAGACCTGGTAGTCGGATCCAAGCCAACACTATGCTTGGAAAGGGCTGAGAGGAATCAAATTCTTTGGTCCACGGTTGAACTGTCAGGTATTGCCCGTAAACCAACCATGGCCCCTGAGATAGAACTTTGATGTAATCATGTGCAGAGTGGAATTTAGCTAAATAGTATCCATTTTCAATATCCATGAGATGAAAAGGTTTGGATGGATTCCATAAGCTATTGATTCGGTTAGAAAGAGCCTCGTACCCGATATTTCTTCCAAGCAATTTAATCACTACTGTTGATTCCATTTCTTTGAGTAGAATTTGTTGAATCCTTTCCGAGAAATCTATTGCTGGAGTACCATTGACAGTGGATATACGTATATCTCCCTCCAAGAATTCAAGATCTTCAACACTTTCGTCTGAAAGGGAGGGCGATCTTTCGTCTTCTGGAGAAACTGATTTGGTCCCTAGGAGTTTATCTTTCCACGAAATTTTTGGATTTGAAGCGTTTTCGACCACCACGTCCATGGCTTCTTCGTGTATTCCTTCTTTAAAGCGAACTTTTTTAGTGATACGATCCTCCTCCATACGGGAACCACCTCCATCAACATCATCCAGTTGAGTAGACACTTCCCCAGCTTCCAGAGATTTTTCTTTCTCCATACTTTTCGGAAATCAAAATTTTGGAAACATCTTAGTTTAACCAATAAATTTAGTCCTCTTTGTGGGCTCTTTCATTTCACCCTCGCCGTTTTAAGTTGACTTTTAGAAAGTTAAAACCAACAAAAATAATAAAAAATATTAATTATATTTCAAAAGTAAATAAATTAAAACTCGTGTTATATTTATATTTAACGAGTTCACTTCACATCTTATTAATTTTATTGATCAATATCATAGACTAGAATCATCTTGCGAGCTAAGAACACCTACGAGCCTAAGACTTTGAAATCACACGTCGTGAGATCACATCCTTGATACAGACAGAATACTTGCCATTTATATATCTCATTCATCCATTATCCTGATATTACAACCTATACTTATAGAAACAAGACATTCATAAATTGATTGAGCTTCAGAGAATACAAAATCAATACAGAAAAGACACGTGACATTTTGGGAATGATGAGAGAGGCTCCTATGATCATTGAAATAGAACAACTTTTGTCTCTCCTCTTACTGTCTTTGCTATATCTCTTTTATTTCTGTTGAACTCCAATTATTTTGAAATTTTAAAATTTCGAATCGTTCCAATAAATCGTTACAAACTACTATAATCTCTATCTTATGTAAATAAGGTGAATCATTTGTTAGTGGATATGTTAGGTTGGCACTATTTTAAAATTAATATAATTATATTTGTTTCAATGCCAAGTTGTATGAATTAACATATCAAAGGAATCAAATCCTGAACAAAATCCTGTAGAATGTTGCTTAGTGACACCAACTAAAGTTTTTTTTATATATTCTCCTTCAGCATTTACTTCAATTTAATTAACCAAAGTCAAACTAATATACATATTATTTTTTAGCTAAGAGATGCCAAGTGGTATATTGTATAATTTAAAAATTGCTTAAAATAAATAAAATAATAGATATTGAGCTTTGTTGTTTTTTCAGCACAACCTTAGTTAATACCGGTATACTTAGTGCTATTTACTTAAATTTAATTAGGGCGGTTTCATAATAATAATATAAATACTGTAAAGTTAGTGTACATCATTATTTTAGGATATTTTCATCACTCTATTTTATAAAAATTTAAAAATAAAAATTACTTCTTCAATTTGTTTTTGTTGAAATTACTTCTTCAATTTTAATTATCTAAATTTTGATTTTTTTTTAATTTATAAAAATTAAAAGGTTAGTTCAATATGATAATACTGTTAAAATTTATTATTAGATTGATATCATAAAAATCAACGTTTAGAAATATAAATACAAAATATTAGCAAAAATAATCGCATCATGTACCAAAAATTGGCACCTGGATTTGTCAATTTATCCTAGATTGATACTTATGGTTTTTTTGTCCCAGATTGGTACTCAAATTTTTTTTCCATCCACTATATTGGTACCAGAGACTAACGACATTAATTTTTTTGCTGACATGGCAGCGTTGGCCAATTGCGTGTTGTCATGTACCGTCTTCTTGTACCTCTTCTTGTTTTTTTTTTTTTTGTTTTTGTTTTTTGTTTTTATTTTCCTTCTTTTTCTTCCATTTTTTTCTTTTCTTTTCTTTTTTTTTCTTTTTTTGGCTTCATCTTTCTTCTTTCTTTTCTTCTGTCAAGAACCCCAAAAATTTTCCCTCACTTTCTCACCATCCAATCTCCACCAACATCACATCTCTTAAACCCCTTTTATTTTACTCGACATTTTCTAGCTGCTATTTTCCAGCCACCATCAACTAACCTCTACCACTTCACCTCCCCTTCTCAAACTAACCTACAGGAAAGTTTTCTTTTTGGAGTCCAAATCTAACCACGATTTTTCTAGAAAGAGGAGCCTCGTAGGGTTCAAATCGATTAATAAAAGGCAATTCGAATACATGGTAACTAAACCCTTAGGGAAGAATTTGGTGATGGGCCAAGTCAAGATCCTAAAACGAGGTGAATTGTTGGTCGCCGCAGCGAAGAAGATTGATCGTAGATGTTCTGATGGATCAAAGGGTGACTATAAGGTTGATTTGAGCTTGGGGTCGATGAATCGATTGGGCCTAGATTTGGAAACGATGTAAAAGAAAATTAAGCTCAAGGAGTTCAAGAATGGCGGTGGGTTTTATGGTGGCTCTTCTTCCCTCGTTTTCCCGCCGCCTAGTTTGGTTTTAGTCCCTGAGTTTTGGGGAAAGAGAACAAGGGTATGTCCTTAATCGCTGCGTCCGATCATTAAAACTGAACTTGGTATGATTTCAAGTGGGAAATTAAAACCTGGGTTTTCGAAATCATTGCTATTTGAATCCTATATTCTTTCTTTATTTTTTTCAAGAAGAAGAGTGAAAGAATCAACGAAAGAATATAAGGTTTGGAGTGGTTCTTCTTCTAAGGTTCTTCTGTTGAAATGTGTGAAGCTCATGAATATCTTGGTTCCAATTTTATATATTTGTTGAACGTAAAGAAGCTGCTAAGGATAGCCCAGGGACACTTATGATGAGTTTAATTTCAGTACTTCATATGTTCAATTGCTTTTTTCTCTCAATTTCTGAAAAATAAACATAGTAGAAATTGTTCAAGGGAAATGAATTGATTGCTGTAACACCTCTAACCCGTATCTGTCGCCGGAATAGGGTTACGGAGCATTACCAAAGTTTATAGAATAATTACATATATTTCACATTATTTACTATTTATGTCTGATACTAATCATATTGTCCCTTGAATGGGCTCTCGAAGCCCAATATAAGCATTAGAATCAAATCGGGACTTAATCGGGATATCAGAAAAATTTTCATGAAATTTCAAGATTTTCCTTAGATGCAGTGCTCACACGCCTGTGTGGTCAAGGGACACGCCCGTATGACCCTATAACACGCCCGTACATCAAGCCGTGTCCTGCTTCGTGTAACTCTCTGACTTGCATCACATGGCCAAGTCGCATGCCCGTATGCTAGGCCGTGTTACCCACACGGCTGAGACACACGCCCGTGTCTCTACTCGTGTGCTCAACTCTAAGCATTCTGTTTCTAAAATTTAAGATGTAGGGGACACACGGCCAGACCATACGCCCATGTGCTAAGCCGTGTGTCACACACGGTCAAGACACACGTCCGTGTGTCTACCCATGTGGACAAAATAAAGCCATTTTCTAGCTTTATTTTTCTCCCCTTTTAGCCTTGCACCTACACCAACACTTATACATAATTTATCACATTCACCAACCACACTTTCATACCAAAATTTAAGTCTTATACATGTAAATTTATGCTCATATTTATCTAGATACCATGTTCACATTTGTGTATATTGTATCAAATATGCTAATTTAATTCATTCTGTAACACCCCTAACCCGTAACCATCGCCGGTGTAGGGTTAAAGGCATTACCGGACAAAATGGAACCTTTTACAGGCATTTCATAAAATTATTCAACGAATCAAATCAAAGTGTCCCTTAAATAAGTCTACAAGACCATAAACATGCTTTAGAAAAGGGCCGGGACTAAACCGAACACATACAAAAATTTTCAAAAATTTAAAAAAAATTTCAAAGTTACAAAGGTCACACGCCCGTGTGGGCAGGCTATGTGCCTCCCACGGTCTCAGACACGCCCGTGTGTCTAAGCCATGTCAAAACAGGGCATACATACTGACTTGTCCACACGGCTGTGGACACGCCCGTGTGTCCAGCCTGTGGTTGAGTCTAACTTGTTTTGATATGCAACCACGAAGGACAGGATCGAGCTACACGCCCATGTGCTCAACCGTGTGGGCAAATATAGGCCATTTGCAAGGCCAAAATGCCACCCACACTTTGGGTCATTCGTACAAGCACAATTAATCATCAATCCAAGCATCAAAGGCAACCAAAACATACCAAAATGTACATCATTTCTAACCACTTATGAGCTTAACAATCACACCAACTTATAAGCCATTCGGTTCAATCCAACCACATACATTTTCAAGTATAAATCATCACAAATCTATTTTATCTATATAACAACCATTCATCAAATATATACTTACTTTGCATCAACAAGCTTACCATTATTATGACCATTTCACTAACCATCAAACTTTACCAAACAAGGCATCATATAACATGGCTACTCATTCATAACACAACCATTTGTCTAGCCATATCACATGGCTGTGTACATATCTCAAACATATTCCAAAACAACTAGCCTATACATGCCATATTTAACTATATACACATTCAAAAGTACCAAAGTAAAGATTGATAGTGTGGTGATGATCCTCGACGATTCCCAAGCCTTTCGTAGCTTCGACGATCTATAAAACAAAGCAAACACACACAAAGTAAGCTTTCAAAAGCTCAGTAAGCCATATACAAATAAACTTATCATATAAGCATTCATTATTCATATCAAATATAAGGTTTCTAATAGCTCATTTGTACATTCATAATTCTTCTTTGGCTCATTAGTTTAGCCATTTGCGTACCAACATACATATCACCATGTACTTCATTAGATCATAGTTCACCCATTCATATATCACATTTTATTTCATCAAAAATATACACATATTTCATCTAGGTAAGTTCATATATATACTTACCTTTCGTACACATATATATAGTGCACATATCAAACGTACCTAATTCGATTATACTTTTCACATAGCCTTTCATTTTCTTAGAATTGCCCGTCGAACCATTCAAAATCAAATAGGATATTCGGAATCCTCGGAATAGTTGTACAATGGCAACATCCCAGACGTGGTCTTACATGTAACCAAATATCGATGCCACTATCCCAGACAGGGTTTTACACAAATCCAATACGATGACAATGTCCCAAACATGGTCTTATACGTAAATCTCAAATCGATGCCAACGTCCCAAACGTGGTCTTACACGATATCACATATCGGACACCTATGTCATGACATATGTAATCCTATCTATTCCTAGGTTCGTACGGAACTTCTCGTACATTGATACATTGTCGACACTTCTTCGGATTTCATATAATTATCATCTCGTACACATTTATCACAATGAAATTTCATATGAACATACATAAATAAATACATAAACATTTATTTGTATATAGACTTACCTCGGATTCGAATAAGCGTACGGACTCGACTATTCGATCACTTTTGACTTTCCGCAGTCTAAATCCGTTTTCTTCGGTTCTTGATCTATACATATTCAAATTTAACTTATTTATTCACCAATTAACTTATTTATTCACCAATTCATTCAATTTAATCCAAGAACACATATTTAGGGCAATTTACAAATTAGCCATCACATTTTCACATTTTGACATTTTAATCCTTATTTTACAAAATTAGAAAATACACAAAATTTGCACATACCATGCTTAGGTCGAATATTACCCATGCTCATACAAGTCCACACATTCCATTTATTTCATATTTTAGTCCTTCAAAATATTATTTTCTCAATTAAGTCCAAATTACTCAAATTCATCAAAAATCCAAAGATAAACTATGTTAATTTATCACATATATTTCATATTTCATTTTTCATCATTAAACATCACAAAACTCATGAATTCATCAATGATAGATTTCAAAATCATCATCAATTCACAAAATTGAAGCATGGGTTTTGAAGAACATGAAGCAACGATTACAAAAACATAAAAATTATCAAAAACCGAAGCAAAACATACCTTGAATCAAGCTAAATGAGTGCCGAAACCTAGCTTAGTTTTCTTTCTTCTTTTTCTTTGATAATTCGACACCAAGATGATGAATATGGCTTTATTTTCATGTTTTTATTTTATTTAACATATTAATATACCATTTTACTATTTTACCCTTATAATTAACATTAACATACCACTATCATATGTCCATTGCCGTCCAAGCCACATTAAAATGGCATATTTTCCTTTTAAGGCCTTTATATTAAAAGAACATGGCATTTAAACACTTTAACAATTATCAAGACACTTTTACATTTTACGTGATTTAGTCCTTTTCTCAAATTAAGCACAAAAATGAGCAAATTAAATCACGAAACTTTCACACATGCTAATTCACATACTATAAGCACGGAAAATAATATTTAAATATTTATCTAACTCGGATTTGTGGTCCCGAAACCACTATTCCGACTAGGGTCTAAACTGGACTGTTACACATTCATACCTATCTCTTGTGATTTCTATTAATCAATCATTTTCAAACATATACCATGATATAATCTTTTATACATAAACACCAAAACATGTTCATAACTAGCCATTCCAATAGCTAGTCATTAATAAATATTTACATGCCATTCCTTGTCCAATTTAACCTATACATTCAATTATAACCATAATTGTTTTACCTTATATATCAAATTGAGTCTGTAACACCCCTAACCCGTAACCATCGCTAGTCTAGGGTTAAGAAGTGCTACTAGACATAACGGAACATTTACAATCATTTCTCAAACATAAATACATTCTCATCATAATATAACAAATCTTATAGATAGAGTCCCTTTAAGAGGTCTACGAGACCTTAAACATGCATTAGGAAGGGGTCGGAACTAAACCAAGCACATACAAAATTTTTCTGAAAATCAAACATTTTCCAAAGTTACAAAGGTCACACGCTCATGTGGGTAGGTCGTGTGCCTCACACGGCCTCAGACACACCCGTGTGTCTGACCCGTATGCGAGTCTGACTTGTTTCGAAATGCAACCTTAAGAGACACGGTCGAGACACATAACCGTGTGCTCAACCGTGTGGGCAAATATAGGCCATTTGCAAGGCCAAATTGCCACCCAAATTTTGGGTCACTCCTACAAGCATCAAGCCATACCAAATTCATATCTCAAATGCATCCAAAACATACATTTTAACCATCATTCCTATCAACCAATTCAAGCATGAAACATACCACTTACATATCACCAAAACATACCAAAATGACCATTAACACAACATCACATATTCACCTTATAACTATCATTTTCACATATCCAAAACACATACAAAAGTCATTTAACTATCTAGCCATATCACATGGCAAGAACTATACATCTCAAAAACATTCCATAATCACTAGCCTATACATGCCATATACCAAATATACAACTTCCAAAAGTACCAAAATAGATGGCCGATAGTGTGATTGAGTCGCTGACGATCCCCGGATCTGAGCTAGCTTTAATGACAATGTAAAACAAAGAAAAACTTCACACAGTAAGCTTAAAAGCTTAGTAAGTTCGTAATATAACATAATTAATTCAACAATTCAAGTTCAATATGTAAAATTAACTAACACATTGATCAATTTGTATCATCATTTAATCTCACTCATATCCATTTACCACATCTATAGATTTATGCACAAGCATTCATAATGCCTTTAAAACCAATTCTCTTCATCAATCATTCACATAATCATCCATCTAAATCATACACGATATCATCAACCACATAGGTTCCGTACATACTTGTACCATCTCGTATTTATTTATCACATTTACCACTCAATGCAAGAAGCCATAATTCATTCAATCCTCTTATACTATTCGATGGATTCGCACACTCAGTGCCATTTAATTAGCCGAAGCTACGATAGTATCGCACACTCAGTGCCATTTAATTAGTCGAAGCTACGATAGTATTGCACACTCAGTGCCATTTAATTAACCGAAGCTACGATAGTATCGCACACTTAGTGCCATCACTTTAGATCGAAGATATCTCAATATTGCACACATAGTGCCAACTATTATAACCAATACTGATGTGAGCTTGCCCATGAAGATAGATGCTGAATCTATGAAGCTGCCATCGGGGCCAATTACTCAAGCCCGTGCCAAGAGATTTCAAGAAGCCGTGGCATTCTACATTGCACGAGTTTGGATCGAAGGAATGGCCAAACATAAAGTGGCCAACTCAGATAGCTCGATGTGCACTTTTCTACAAGCTGATTTAGCTCGTGCTAGCTCAAGGGAGCTCAATTCGACACTTAGCTAGCTTAATGAGCTGATTGCATATTTTGTTTTACTTCATGCATTTACTTTGAATAAGTTTAATTAAATGTGTTAGTTAAATTCAGCTCAAATAATTAAATTAAATAAATCTGGACATATTAATTTCAAGTATTAAATGTGTCTTATGTTAGTACATGTTTTTAATTTGTCTTATGTTAAGACATAAATTAAATGTGTCTAGTTTTAGGACATAGTTTTAAGTTGTCTAGCTTAAGGACAAATTTATTAGGGGCTGCTAATTAATTTGTCTTAGCCAAATTAATGTGTCTCAACTTTATTTAATTGCTGCCATTTAATTTGTCTAGGATGTATGTGTAGATAGCATGATTGTGTGTAGCCACTAAAGACACCTTTTTCGTGATCAACAGCAGCATTAAAGAAGGCATGTTGGCCGGATTTAATGTGCAGTAAAAGGGGAGCTGTTCAGCATGCAAGGGACGTCCATTTAATGGGCTGCTGATTTCTCCTTTTTCCATATGCCTTTTCGTGGAAATTAATGGACAAAGAGTTAATGTCCAGCTAATGCTATTTCGTGAACATCAAAAGGCTGCTGGTTGATGTTTCCAAGTGACCATTCGGCCAACAACATGATTGGTGATTAATTTCTTCAGGGTTGAACGTCCCACTCCCCCAAAGAAGCATTTAAGGCATCTTAAAGCACCAAGGCTAAATGTAGACTAGTCTCCATCAATGGCCAGCCGAACCATCCCATTCTAGAAGCTCACTTTTCAGATTTCAAGCTAAATTATTCTAGAATAAGTCTAGGAAGTTGCTAGGAAATTTCCTAAAAAAACTTAAGGCTTAAGGAGCTGTCAAGAGACCATTTGGTTAGCCTACCTAAGCCTATAAATATGTTATGTAATTCACTTGTGAAGGCTAATGAATAATTTTATAAAATTTATTTACTTTGTGAGTTTGTTTTCAACTCTCATTGTTCTCCAAAGACTCATCTGACTTATCAAGTAACCCTTGTGGCGTCAACCCGTCTTTGTTATTCCGAACTTATCACTTTGCACCCAAAGTGTGGCGTTCAAGTTATACTGAGGTTCCTATCCTCTTTGATAGCAGGTCGAGGTCTTATTCACCTTCTTTACTATCCTATCGACATTTTTCCAAACCTAAGTATTCACATAAGTCTCGGGTTATCACACCTTTATTGTGTTAGTTCAAACTTGAATCCTTAGCCAAATTACCTTCATCATTTCCCGAATCGTTCCATAATCCCATTGAACCTATTCAAGCCTAAATCACTTCTTTCTTTAACCGTTTCTTGAAAAGCCTTCAACTTACTCAATTTACGATTGGGCAAACCATACGACTCGAACCATCACCGAGGCAAGTGCGTATCAAGTTGGTATCAGAGCTAGTTAAATTTGACTAAGTATCGACATTTTCGGGAGTCTCAGAATTGTATCTTGTTGAAAAATTCATCAAGTTGTATTCCATTCTCCTTGTATTCATTATATTGTAATTGAAAAAAATATGAAAATATATAATAATAAAAAAGATCGTGAAAGTTTTGCAAAATTGTGATTGTTCTCATCTTTTCTACCCCGATCAACAAAATCAATTTTTACCATCATCTCTTCTACCCAAAACGCCACACTCAAACCCGATTTTTCCCTTTTTGTTTGATAGCCTACCCCAATCCCGACATTATTCCCCACCAAACCACATCAATTTTGTAAGCTGACCCCAAATGGTACTGATTCGTTATCTAGTTTGCGAAGAACTTCGAGAGGAGAAAACCGAGTGTAAAAGGCAAGAGAGATTGGTGAGATTATTCGAGAGAAATGAAAGCCGAAGTGAGTGATTTTTCTTTGAGAGTGATTTGTGAGTTTTGTTGTGTGATTACAAGTATCAAAATGTCAGGCGGATTTCGTCCTATAAGAAATATCAGAGGAAGAGTGCCGGATCACACTCTACAAGCGATCATGCGAGAAATGGAACGATTATTTGATCAAAAGCTCGAGCCAATCAAAGATCGTCTATTTCGAGTTGAAACCCAAGAGCAACGCGAGGCAACTCCGAAAGTTGCAAGGCAAGGGGGAGGGTATCCAATCCACGATCCTTACGAAGCAAGTGATCCAGAAAGTGAGCCTTCATCTGTTCAAAGTGTACATCAACGAGGCCAACAAAATCGGGGCCCTAGAGATCGAGGTCGTCCTGATGACATTCTCAAAAATATTAAGATGTCAGTTCCTCCATTCCAAGGGAAGAATGATCCCGAAGCATACTTGGAGTGGGAAAAGAAAATAGAACTCGTCTTCAAGTGCCACAATTACTTGGAGATCAAAAAGGTGAAGCTAGCGGCCATTGAATTTTTGGACTATGTGATCGTGTGGTCGGATCAACTAGTGACTAGCCGAAGGAGGAGCGGAGAGAGGCCTATCTCTACTTGGGTCGAAATGAAGGCTGTTATGCTGAAGCGCTTTGTTCCCTCCTACTACCATCGAGACTTATATCAGCGGATGCAAAATCTCACTCAAGGCAATCGTAGCATCGAAGACTACTACAAAGAAATGGAAATGGCTATGATAAGAGCCAACATGGAGGAAGACCGTGAAGCCACGATGGCGAGATTCTTAGTCGACTTGAATTGAGATATTTCCAATATCGTCGAACTTCAGCATTACGTTGAAGTTATGGATATGGTCCACATGGCAATCAAGGTTGAAAAGTAATTGAAGCGGAAATGAGCCACTCAAACTTACCCAGCAACTTCTGCCAATAAGTGGACTCAATGAACAAGCAAAGCTCCTATCCGACCTAAGGAGCCTTTCGTTGCTGCTAAGCCCAACCAACCAAGTGGCAAAACTAGCAAGAAGAAAAACGAGGCCGTTCCGAACCGTTCTCGCAATATAAAGTGTTTCAAGTGTCAAGGAAGGGGCCACATTGCTAGTCAATGTCCCAACCAACGAGTGATGGTGGTACGGTCAAATGGCGAGATCAAGTCCGAAGATGAAAGGGAAGAGGATCTTGAAATCCCCACGGAGGAAGATGAAGAACTCGAGTTTCTCGTCGAATGAGAAATACTCGTTGTTAAGTGAAGTTTGAATATTCAAGGAGCCGAGGAAGAACAACAACGAGAGAACATCTTTCACACTCGTTGCCACATTCGAGGCAAGGTGTGTAGCTTGATAATTGACGGAGGGAGTTGCACCAATGTCGCGAGTTCCTTGCTCTTTGAAAGACTTAGTTTAGCCACTACGAAGCATCCAAATCCTTACAAGCTGAATGGCTAAACGACGGAGGTGAACTCAAAGTTACGAAGCAAGCCAAAGTGGCATTTTCAATCGGAAAACACCAAGACGAGGTGGTTTGCGATGCTGTACCGATGCACGCAGGACACCTTCTGTTGGGCGTCCTTGGCAATTTGACCGACGGGTAGTTCATGATGGCTACACAAATCGGTATTCGTTTAAACATCTCAGAAGAAACGTCACATTAGCCCCTCTCACACAGAAGCAAGTATATGAAGATCAACTCAGAATGAAGCAAACAATAGAGAGAGAAAAAGAAAAAGAGCAAAACAAAAGGATTGAAAAGAAAAAGAGAGGAAAAAGTGAGGAGATTGAGTAAAAAACACAAGTGATAAAAGAAAAAGAAAAAGAGTGTGAAAATGAAAGAACGGGTGTTTTTGCGAGAAAAAGAGAGATTCGAAAATTTTTGTTGACAAAAGAATCCATTCTTGTACTTATGTACAAAGAATGTTTGTTGGAAATTAACGAGATTGATACTTCTTTGCCTACTCCTATTGTTTCCTTGTTGTAGAAATTTGGAGATGTATTTCCCGATGAAGTGCCGAACGGGTTGCCTCCCATTTGAGGCATCGAGCACCAAACCGACTTCGTGCTCGGTGCTGAAATTCCCAATAGATTGGCATATTGAAGTAATCCCGAGGAAACGAAGGAATTGGAAAGGCAAGTAGCCGAGTTAATGGAAAAAGGCTACATTCGCGAAAGCCTAAGTTCGTGCGCGGCTCCGGTCTTGTTGGTACCTAAGAAAGATAGTTCATGAAGAATGTGCATTGACTGTCGCGCCATCAATAAAATCACCGTCAAATACCGACATCCTATTCCTTGCCTCGACGACATGCTTGACAAACTCAGCGGAGCCCAGCTCTTCTCGAAGATTGACTTAAAGAGTGGCTACAATCAAATTCGTATGCGAGAGGGAGACAAGTGGAAGACCGCATTTAAGACTAAGTACGATTTGTACGAATAGTTGGTAATGTCATTCGGTCTCACAAATGCCCCTAGTACTTTCATGCGTTTAATGAATCATGTTTTACGTGCTTTTATTGGAAAATTCTGTGTAGTGTATTTTGATGATATTTTGGTTTATAGTAAAACTTTGGAAGACCATGTTCAACACTTGCGTGCGGCACTTGAAGTGTTGCGAAAAGAGGTACTTTATGCTAACCTGAAAAAGTGTTCTTTTTGAACTAATGAAGTTGTGTTTTTAGGTTTTGTCGTGAGTGACCGTGGTTTAGGAGTTGACCAAGAAAAGGTCAAGGCGATCAATGAATGGCTGCGTCCAACTAGCATCAGTCAAGTAAGGAGTTTTCACGGGTTGGCAAGCTTCTACCGAAGGTTTGTGCCTAACTTTAGTTCCTTAGCATCGCCCTTGATAGGTGTAATCAAGAAATACTCCCCCTTTGTTTGGACTGATGATCAAGAAAATGCCTTTATTAAAATTAAAGAATGTCTAACTAACGCTCCATTATTGTCTTTACCTGATTTTAACAAGACATTCGAGATTGAATGTGATGCTTCAGGCATTGGCATTGGCGCTGTTTTAATGCAAGATGGATGGCCTATCACATACTTTAGCGAAAAGCTCAACGGGGCCACGTTGAATTATCCAACGTATGACAAGGAATTGTATGCGTTGATCTGAGCCCTAAAGATGTGGCAACACTACCTCTGGCCGAAGGAATTTGTAATCCATTCGAACCACGAGGCCTTAAAGTATCTCAAAGGACAAACGAAGCTCAATAAACATCATGCAACAACCCGATTTAGAGGTTAGCCGGAACAGTGATCTCGAGATCACTAATTTGAGATTAGAGAAATTTATTTTTATGTCATTTTATGATTCAGAGCATGATGGTATATGTACATGAGAATTTTGGTACTTTAATTTTAGCGATTTCATGTTTAATCAAGAAAAAAAGGACTAAATTGCATAAAGTGCAAAAGTTCCATTCTATAAGCTAAAGGTACCAAATAGCCATAGATTGACAATTGGAGGTCTTTAAAAGGCAATTAGACCCCCAATATGTGCTTGGCCTGCCATAGACTAGCATAGGAGACAAGAATTGACCAAGTTGGTCAAAGTTGGTGGTGTTTGGTGGATTAAATTGTTAGTTTAATATTAGAATAAAGAAAAGATGATGTCCATCTTTTCGCTCATCCTTCTCCACCAAAAATAGCAAATAGGGGTTTTTGAAAGCTTAAATTTTCAGCAAGCTCTCATCCATATAAGTAAGTGTTCTAGTGATCTTTTCTTGAAAATAGTTGTACTTTAGGGGCCCCTAAAGCTTAAGATTTCAAATGAGGGGACTATTGTGCAATAAGGTAAAAAGTTTAGAGTTTTTCCATGAGAGCTATCTTAGTTATTTGCTGCATTTTTATGGAAGAAATTGAGTCTTAGTTGTTAGATGAACAACTTTTGTGAAAGGTGTTGTCTTGAAAACACCTAATTGGACCTTGATGAAAAGGTTACAAATTTGAAGTAATTATGTGAAATGTTGAGTTTTGATGATAACTATAAGAGTATTAAATGTTCACCTAGGCTTGTTGAAGGTAAAAATGTGATTAGAATTAATTTCCGAGCCTAGGGGCAAAATGGTCATTTTACCAAAGTCTAGGGGTAAAATAGTAATTTTTCCTAAGCATGATTATTGAAATATTTTCATTAATGTGGTGATTAAAATGAGCTAAATTGCTATTATAGAGAAAGAAAAACCGAGAATCCGCCTCGATCGGGGAAAGAACAAAGTCTTGGACTAAGCCGACGAGTTAGCTTATTTTGAAATCGAGGTAAGTTTGTATGTGATTTATGCAATAATTATGTTAGCATAATTGAGAATGGTTGGTATCTTATTGATGCATGATGCTCTACTAAATTAATGTTGAATGAGATGTTGAGGTCCTAGTGAACTATATTGAATATGAAAATGCTACCATCGAGATATGGAATAGATAAGGTCTCGTATAAGACCACATCCGAGACATGGCCTCGACACCGATTTGAAATCTTGTATAAGACCATATCCAGGATATGGCTTCGGTATTGGATTGAGAATCGTGTAAGACCGTATTTAGGATATGGCATCGATACTTGATGTGAAAGTCCATATAAGACCATATTCGGGATATGGCATTGGCATTTAGGAGTGACTCCATATAAGACCATATCCGGGATATGGCATTGGCATTTAGGAGTGACTCCATATAAGACCATATCCGGGATATGGCATTGGCATTTAGGAGTGACTCCATATAAGACCACCTCGGGGATGTGGCATTGGCTTTGTACCTACATTAATGACGATGAATATGAGTATTTGACTATCCCTAGTGATTAATGGGATAAGTAGATGAGTTTAGAAGTAGAAATCAGAATTGCACTAAAGTCATGTGAATGAGTGAATACAGGTACTCGTGAATGAGTCACGAAGAAACGATTACGATGTGTGGCACGGTATGTGCTAAATAAGGGCAATTGTAAGTAAGTATGGCTAGGAGCCTATGACTTGTGTATGGTTAGTTAATGTCATGTATGGATTATTTTATGAGCTTATTATTGCTATTTATTTCCATGCAAACTTACTAAGCTTTATGCTTACCCCTTTCATTGCCCTTCTTCCTTGTAGTATTGCCAAGGTAACTCGAGGAACGTGGACGTAGGAGTTCGGGAATCACACTATCGACTTCACTTTGGTATAATAATTTAAACTTATTTTGAGTATGGCATGTATAGGACTTGGGTATTTTGTTAAGTTGTAATTGTTAGTCAAAGTGTTGGCTAGGTAAGTTGTAAAAGTCATTTTGTAAATGGCCTTATGAGTTAGGCAAATTCTTGGCAAGTTCTATTGCTTAATGAAGTATATGTCCTTTTGTATATCTTGATTTTTTTGAGCTCCTAGAGATATTTTTTTATTACCTTTTATGTTGGAATGAGTTCTTAGATGCGCCATTGGGATAGGAGTTGTATTGTTTTGAATTAGAATATGTATGAGTGTAACGAAGGGTGGCAAGGGCTTGGTATATAGCCTGCTAAATGTCCACTTGGGTAGACACACGGGCGTGTGTCTAGACCGTGTGGAAGGTACGGCTAGCACATGGGCGTATGCCCAGGCCGTGTGGAGTCTGCACCTTGCACTTGGGATTTAAATCGTCACACGGCGAAAGCACACAGACTTGTGCGTAGGCCGTGTGGATAAGTCAGAATGACAAGGTTTGGCACACGGGCTAGGGCCACGGGCGTGTCAAGGCCGTGTGACCTTAGTCAGAATCGACCACGGGTGGAAGGCACGGGCATGTCTTAGGGGCACATGGACGTGTCCCTGAACCAACACGGGCGTGTGGCCGCTGTTTTGTTGAAAGGTTTCTCGAGTTCATAAAAGTTCCTGGAATAGTTTCGAAACCTCTATGTGGTATGTTTAGGGCCTCTTAGGCCGAGTATGTGCAAGTGATGGGTTTAATCAAAATTTTATAACCTTATTCGAGACGTTTAAGTAAAGTTAGTTAGGTAATGCCTCAAACCCGGTTCCAACTTGAATACGGTAAGGGGTGTTACACGTCATGCCAAGTGGGTGGAATATTCGGAGTCGTTTCCATATGTGATCAAGTACAAAAAGGGTAAGGAAAACGTTGTAGCCGATGCATTATCGCGAAGGTATGCACTTGTTAATTTGTTGGGTTCTAAACTACTTGGTTTTGAGTTTATAAAAGACCTTTATATGTCTGATGTTGATTTTGGTGAAGTCTATAAGTGTTGCTTGCATAGTGCACATGAAAAGTATTTTCAGCATGAAGGCTATCTTTTTCGTGAAGGCAAGCTTTGCGTACCTCAAGGATCTGTGCGAGACATACTTGTTGATGAAACCCATAGTGGTGGACTTATGGGCCACTTCAGAACTACTAAAACTTTAGCAATATTGCACGAGTACTTCTTTTGGCCCAAGATGAAACGCGATGTTATAAGGAAGTGTGAACGATGCATCACTTGTAAGAAAGCGAAGTCAATGATTAAACCGCATGGTTTGTATACCCCGTTACCTATTCCCAATGCACCGTGGGTTGATATTTCGATGGACTTCATTCTGGGCCTACCTAGAACCAGACGAGGGAAAGATTCAATATTCATTGTTATAGATCGTTTTTTGAAAGTGGCTCATTTTGTACCTTGTAATAAAAATGATGATGCTACTAACGTTGCTAATCTATTTTTCAAGGAAGTTGTTAGGTTTCACGGGATTCCTCGAACCATCATCTCCGATCGCGACACAAAGTTCTTAAGTCACTTTTGGAGAACATTGTGGGGCAAGTTAAGCACCAAATTACTATTTTCGATGACATGCCACCCCCAAACGGATGGCCAAACTGAGGTAGTCAATCGAGACTGTCAACTTTGCTTCGAGCCATCTTGCGGAAAAATTTGAAGATGTGGGAAGAGTGTCTACCTCACGTGGAGTTCACGTACAACCGAACTGTTCATTTAGCCACGAAATATTCTCCTTTTGAGGTAGTATATAGCTTTAACCCTATTACCCTTCTTGATTTGGCACCTATGCCTGATAATGAGCTAGTGCATGTAAATGGCAAAAAGAAGGCCGAGTTTGTTAAACAACTACATAAAAACGTTAAGGATAATATCGAGAGGACTGAACAATATGTTCGAGGAGCAAATAAGGGGTGCAAACGAGTCGTGTTTGAACCCGATGACTGGGTTTGGATCCACATGCGCAAAGAAAGGTTTCCCGAGCAAAGGAAATCCAAGCTTCAACCAAGGGGTGATGGTCCATTCCAAGTGTTAGAATAGATCAACGATAACGTCTACAAAATCGATTTACCGGGTGAGTATGGAGTGAGTGCAAGTTTTAATGTGGCTGATCTCTCTCTTTTTGATGTAGGTGACAATTCAATGACGAATCGCCTTGAAGAGGGGGGATGATGTGAGCTCGCCCATGAAGATAGATGACGGATCTATGGAGCTACCATCGGGGCCAATTACTCGAGCCTATGCCAAGAGATTTCAAGAAGCCGTGGCATCCTACATTGCGCGAGTTTGGAACGAAGGGATGGCCAAACATAAAGTGGCCAGCTCAAATAGCTTGATGTGCATTTTTCTACAAGCTGATTTAGCTCATGCTAGCTCAAGGGAGCTCAATTCGGCACTTAGCTAGCATAATAAGCTGATTGCATATTTTGTTTTACTTCATGCATTTATTTTGAATAAGTTTAATTAAATGTGTTAGTTAAATTCAGCTCAAATAATTAAATTAAATAAATCTGGACATCTTAATTTTAAGTATTAAATGTGTCTTATGTTAGTACATGTTTTTAATTTGTCTTATGTTAAGACATAAATTAAATGTGTCTAGTTTTAAGACATAGTTTTAAGTTGTTTAGCTTAAGGACAAATTCGTTAGTGGCTGCTAATTAATTTGTCTTTGTCGAATTAATGTGTCTCAACTTTATTTAAATGCTGCCATTTAATTTGTCTAGGATGCATGTGTGGACGGCATGATTGTGTGCAGCCACTAAAGACACCTTTTTCGTGATAACAGCAACATTAAAAGAGGCATGCTGGCCAAATTTAATGTGCAGCAAAAGGGGAGCTGTTCAGCATGCAAAGGACGTCCATTTAATGGGCTGCTGATTTCTCCTTTTTCCATATGCCTTTTCATGGAAATCAATGGACAAAGAGTTAATGTCTAGCTGGTGCTATTTTTTGAACATCAAAAGGCTGTTGGTTGGTGTTTCCAAGTGACCATTTGACCAACAGCATGATTGGTGATTAATTTCTTCAAGGCTGAACATCCCACTCCCCAAAGAAGCATTTAAGGCATCTTAAAGCACCAAGGCTAAATGTAGACTAATCTCCATCAATGGCCAGCTGAACCATCCCATTCTAGAAGCTCACTTTTCGGATTTCAAGCTAAATTATTCTAGAATAAGTCTAGGAAGTTGCTAGGAAATTTCCTAAAAAAACTTAAGGCTTAAGGAGCTGTCAAGAGACCATTCGGCTAGCCTAGCTAAGCCTATAAATATGTTATGTAATTCACTTGTGAAGGCTAATGAACAATTTTATAAACTTTATTTACTTTGTGAGTTTGTTTTCAACTCTCATTGTTCTCCAAAGACTCATCTGACTTATCAAGTAACCCTTGTGGCGTCAACCCGTCTTTGTTATTCTGAACTTATCACTTTGCACCCAAAGTGTGGCGTTCAAGTTATACCGAGGTTCCTATCATATTTGATAGCGGGTCGAGGTCTTATTCACCTACCTTACTATCCTATTGACATTTTCCCAACCTAAGTATTCACATAAGTCTCGGGTTATCACACCTTTATTGTGTTAGTTTGAACTTGAATCCTTAGCCAAATTTCCTTCATCATTTCCCGAATCGTTCCATAATCCCATTGAACCTATTCGAGCCTAAATCACTTCTTTCTTTAGCCGTTTCTTGAAAAGCCTTCAACTTACTCAATTTACGATCGGGTAAACCATACGACTCGAACCATCACCGAGGCGAGTGCATATCAAATACACTTCTTCATCTCGCACTCTTAGTGCAATTCATCGTAGTAACAATTATATTTACGCACACATAATGCTACATTTCTTTGATTTCTCATTTCACATTTCTAATTCAACAATCATATTTCTATTCATTTCATTATAATTAAACATTGTTTAAACAATTTGTATTATACACAAACTTACCTCGAACGTAGAAACACGATACAAGTCGATTAATCGAGCACCTTGTTCTTGCCTCGATCTAAATCCGAATTCCTCTTTTCTTGATCTCAATTATGCTTATCAATGGCCGAACCCTAGCTTTCTTTTTCTTTTCTTTTTCCTTAGCAATTTCGGCAAGATGAACATGATAGTGGCCTTTAATTTATGTTTTGTTTTATTTATTATTCATTAATTCATGTTTTACCATTTTACCCTTAATTAACACATTATATATTCATTCATTTAATGGCCTTTTATGTCAAAATCCACTATCAATGGTCTAATATCAACATAAGGACCTTTCATTTAATAAGACATGACAATTAAGCACTTTTAACAACTAGTACACAGCTTTTGCATTTTATGCGATTAAGTTTTTTTTCACAAATCGACACACAAATGATAAAATTTTCACACATAATTTTCACACATGCTTAATCACATACTGTAAACACTAAAAATAATATTAAAATATTTTTTCGATCTCAGATTTGTGGTCTCGAAACCACTGTTCTGACTAGGGTCTAAACCAGGCTGTTACAGAGTCGATGTATAGTGTGAGTGATCTCCGTTGAGCTTCCAATCCAACGAGCTTCCGATTTACTATAAAACAGGGAAGAAATAAAACAGAGCAAGCACATAATGCTTAGTAAGTTCGTATAACTTGATAATTAACTTACCAACTATTCATATTAAAAATAAACATGTAAATCACAATCAACCATTCGATCTCAAGCCCTAACACATATTCTCATCACCCTTGTTAGTAACTTAATTCATATAAACATCAAGAAACACATATATGAGCTCAACAATATTAGGATTCTCATACACATATGTTTTCCACATCATGTATTCATATTACATATATACAAATTATTTCCATATTTTTCGGGTACATTCTATAATAATTCATCTCGAGTTTTAGTATATTTCATGTCAGAACTTTGCTTATTATTCAACTGAAATATTGATAATTACACATATAATACACTCGAGATGTACATATCTATTCTCATAGATGAATGTATTCATCAAACAAATTTCCATGTTCGTATATCATAATTTCATACTTCCATATTTCATATAACATCATTTTCATGTAATTCAGGCAGATACATGTAAAAACACATTCCTTTTCATGTTAGGATTTTACCCGTTGAATTATTGAAAATATCGATGGATACTCAGGTAGTACACACAAAGTATACAAATCAGTAAATTCGTCAATTCATATTCAGGAGTACCCATTAGGGCACTTAATCAGGAAACACACTCTTAAGCCACATATCATATAACAGGATTACCAGTCCAGGCTAAATCCTAATTGTAACATATGCTCAAGAGGGATTATATCAGGATTACCCGTCCGGGCTAAATCCTATCTGTAATAAGGTCAATAAGATTACTCGTCCGAGCTAAATCCCATCAGCAACAAATGCAGGACCTCATTCATTTTTGGAAATCACATATCCATCAATTTTTCATTTATTTAAACGAAATTTGACATTTATCAGGCAATTGTTGGGTATGTGATCAATCTCATATATTTATACATTTATGCAATTCAAATGTTCACATTCAACTCAGGCATAAAAATAACATTTTTATCATTTATCACTTATCAGGTATTATCATTTATTTTAGGCACTTTCATTTATCAGGCTTTAACGAATATGTGATCATTTTACATAATTATGGCATTTATACAATTTACATACACAACATTCAATTCAAGCATATAAACATATACAATTTAGTTATACGAACTTACCTCAATAAGTGTTCGTGTACATAAAGTCTACTAATCCGAGATTTTCTTCTTTCCTCGTTCTAACTCCTTATTCAGTTTATTGGGATCTATACAAGTAAATTTAACATCAATTTAATGTAACTCATAATGTAACTCATACTCAATTTAGTCCAATTTACACTTTAGGCAAAATTACCATTTTGCCCCTAAACTTTTAATAAATGACGATTTCGTCCTTAGACTCGGACAATAAAATTCATGCAATTTAATCCTTGTTCCGAACCTAAATGACTTTTTCATGTAATATTTACAGCCCATATATTTCATAAAAATCAGAATTTTTCCATGGATTTCTCTTTTTTACAATTTAGTCCCTAAATCAAGTTTTCATCAAAATTCACTTTGTAAAAGTTGTTTATCTATCAACAACCTTTCATTTTCTACCATAAATTTCATAATTCCAGCATATTCATCCATGGTAAAAATTCTATGCTTTGATATCTTTTCAAATTGATCCCCAAAATAAATAGATTAAGTTACCCCAATCTCAAAAATATAAAAATTACTAAAAACGGGGCTTGAATACTTACCTAATTTGACCAAGAAAGCTTGATTTCTCTTTCTTAGGGTTTCCATGCAAAATATTTGGGGAAGATGATGAAAAATGATGATATTTTCATCTTTTATTATTTATCACCTTTATTTTTTATTCTTCCAATTTTGTCCTTTTCTTTAATTTTATTTTCCATGGATGAATCATCATCCTTAATGAATAAGCATTTTTAATGGTCTAATTACCATATAAGGACCTCAAATTTAAAGTTCTGTACCTATTTAATCCCTTTAGCTATTAGAACTCAACTTTTGCACCTTGTGCAATTTGGTCATTTATCAATTTAAGCATGTAATCGATAAAATTTCTTTACGAAATTTTCACACAACATTATTATCATATTATAGACCATAAAATAATATTAAAATAAATTTTATTTTCGGAATCAGATTTGTGGTCCCGAAACCACTATTCTGATTTCTCTAAAAATGGGCTGTTACAATTGCAATTTTTTCTGGTATTAGTTTAACAATTTGATAAATTAACAAAGCTTTTCAACTTAGAATTAATTTGTAACACCCCGCCTGACAAAGCCTTAATGTCTGGATGTTGTTTAGGGAAACAAGACGGGTGAGATAAATTTCGAATATGTATAGTGTTAGAACTAGACTAAGTATAAGAACCCTTGAAGCATGTTTGTGACGCCTTGATGTTGGTGAACATTAGGTTGGCACATAGTGATCAAGAAGTATCTTTGGTAAGGAAGGATTCTCTCAAAAGCTTTGATGGCACATAGAGTGGGCGAACTCCGTTATGGATAAGGGAAAAGTCTTTATGATGCGAGTTTATGTCTGTAATGTAGAGCATCCTATAAGGTTGGCTTTGAGCCAGTTAAGATGGAAGGAACAATAGTTAGGAACCAACCAAACGAGAACCAAGATAGTTAAGGACCACAGGTAAGTACTCTATTTTCTTGGAAATTGTAGATTAGGATAATACCACCCAATGACTGACGTGATGTTTAACAAGTTTCAATAAAGACTTGGGTTGAGTTAAGTGTTTAAGATAAGGTATGAAGAAAATATCTTATCTTTTTTTTTTTTTTTTTTGAGATAATAGGACTAGAAGAAATGTGAGGTACTCCTCTAAGCTAAGTATAAGACCACGATGCTTGAATAAGATTTCCTTAAAAGTAGGGTAACATTCAGTGTTTGGGTGAGCCCTGAACTTAATAAGTAAACTAAGTATTACTCCAAATGGTAAAGAGTTGTTCGCCCCAATGATGCTCTTGGTGTGTTAAGTAGGCGCATAACCAATTTTGAACTATGTCAAAAAATTACCTTAGAAAGGAATAAATCATTAGGAAGAAGAAGTCTAGTAAGGTATTAAGGAAACTCGAATAATAGGGTCGTCACTAAGAAGGCATGACGCACCAAGTGTGATCAGTTAAGATACCAGTTACGCTTTTACGTAATGACTAAGGACAATGGATGGTTAAGGCCTAAAGGTATGTTATGTAAATATATGTATTCCCATACACATCTTTTTACAACTGTTAAGAATTTATCTGGTGGGTTGTAAGAGTTGGGACGTCTGTCAAATATCCATAAGGATAAAGGTAAAATATCAAGGTAACCTGGGTAAGAAATGGGAGACCTTTCTCTATCTTTTTCAAGAAGTAATCTCTGTTTATAAAAAGAGGAGAAACGAAGAGAATTCCTCTCATCCTTCAAGCTAAGTTGAAGATATGGATCTAGGCTTTAAGATGCCCCTTGTAAAAGGATTGCTGATCTACTCGACAGAAGCCCAGATTTAATGTTTAGAGTTGTTAAAGACGCAATTAGGTGAGTCCCTAAGCCAACTCTTGCAAATGTATCATATATGTTAAAACCTTATATGAAAATGACTAAGAATGTATGATGTGATGATTTTGTGAGAAATGTATAATGCGATGATTTTGTAAGAATGTATGGTGTTTAGAGCTGAATGATTCGTATGGAATATGGATATGAACAAGTTTGTTGTGAAAGAGTTTGTCATGAGTAAGTAAGATTGAATGAGCCTATCAAGTATGAGTCTATGCGAAGTCTTTGTGTCTATATTCAGAATCGTCTAAAGGGGTTCATCGGGCTAAAAACACAAATCTCTGAAAGGAAAAGTCCATGGCACTCTGAAGACCATTTAGTGTAAGACCATGGTTGTGCTATGACATCATATGAAAAATATTTAAAGGACAGTTGGGTGAGTACCAAATGATGAGGGGCAAACCTCATGACAGTGAGTTTAAGCGAATCCCTATTGTCAAAAACACCAATTTTCGTAAAAGTGAGCCATTGTGGCTATCTTTGAAAGGACGCCTTTATGGAAATCTCTGTTATAAAAGGACGCCTTTGTGGCAATCTCTATTAAAAGGAAGTCTTTGTGTTGATATCTGTTAAAGGAATCCTTTGTGGTAATCTCTGTTAAAGAAAGTCTTTGTGACGATCTTTGTTAAAGGAAGCCTTTATGGCTATCTCAGTTAAAAGGATGCCTTTGTGGATATCTCAGTTAAATGAATGCCTTGTGGCAAGCTCTGTTAAAAGGATGCCTTTGTGGCGAGGCTCTGAAAGGAAAGCCTTTGTGGCTATCTTTGGAAAAGAACGCCTTTGTGGCAAAATCTGAAGAATGAGTCTCGTGATGACCATCTGAAGACAATGTCTTTAGGCGGACATCGAATGGATGGTGAACCTCATATAGTTACAAGTGATGTGGCTAGTGTGCGCCAGAGTACATGGCGAGGTAAGGTAAGGTTATGTATTGAAAGTATCTATAGAGTGTGCACTAAAGTAAGGAAGATATGCGCAAATTCTGAGTTAAGTATTGGGCGTAGTCTACCTCGCCTGGAGAAAATGATAAGACTAGTAAGTATGGAAAAAGATATTAAGTATGATAATAATGTAAGATTTAAGAAATGTTATAAAAAGTAAAGAAATGTTAAGTATAGTACTCTCAAGAGATAGAAATGGTTTTGAAGAGAGAAAGATTGTAGCCTGAATATTGTACCCGTCAAAGAAGGAAAAAATGTCAAGAAATGCCCCAAGGATGTGCAAAATAACATATGCAACGTAGAATGAATGAAAAAAGTATTCTAAGGTTTAACTCACTAAGTTCTCGAGAACTTACAAAAATTGTTTCTATTTTCAAGTCTGCAAAGGAATGTACGCAAAGAGATGATGCCACGGCTACGCTAAGGAAGCGATGCGTTGGGCTGTTATGCATATAGAGGAAGGTAAATGGCTTGTTCGAGTCTGGGCATAAGTTCATTAAGTAGTATCCCAAAGTATATCCAATAGACTAAGAGATAAAGTAGAAAAGTTTGAAGTTCTATTGAGTCAAAGTAATAACCATACATTGTATTTTTACAAGAAACTCTATAGTAGTCATAGATAGTAGTCTGTATATAGGGGAAATGTAAATGTAACCTTATAATGTACGCCAATAAGAGATTCTATTACACTTATAGAAAGACGTTTACATCAATGAATAAGAAAGAAAAAGTTTTAAGTTACATCTGTATAAGGCATAACACCTGGGACTCGAATCTGATAAATTGGGTCGGGTCGACAACATTACATGCTTGGATGGTGAGAAAGTGAGGGAAAATTTTTGGGGTTCTTGAAAGAAGAAAGATGAAGCCAAAAAAGGAAAAAGAAGAAAAGAAAAAGGGAAGAAAATGAGGGAAAAGAAAAAGAAAAAAAAAGTACAATAGGATGCCACATGGCGGTGTGCGATTGGTTAACTTTGCCACGTCAGCAAAAATTAACGTTGTTAGTCTCAAGTACCAATATAGTGGACAGAAAAAAAGTTCGGGTGCCAATTTGGGACAAAAAATCATAAATACCAATCTCGGAGACATGGACAAGTTCGAGTACCAATTTTATATTTTAACCCCCTCCAAAAAAAATTCAATTATAGGTAATTACCCTAAACATAACTAGCTCATTGGTTTTACTAAAGTAGGAGACCAAACTCTAGCAAGTTAAAATAGATGAACTATTTTTTCATTTTTCATAACTGTTGAGGTAAGTTTTGACTGTAGTGATAACTATACTTGGCACTGTGCAAATGTTTTACCTTGTCTTATTTGTTGGCATGTTTAACCAAAATCTCTTGGTTGTTTGCTTGCATTTTTTTTATGGATTTTGTACAACCAATCTTGTGTTTATTGGAGAAGAGATTGAATCAAGCAATGTTACTTTCAAGGATTCTTATGTGGTCTACCTATCTTATATACTGAGAAGTGCAATGTAAGATAATATAGGTTGACTTTATGAAGATTTATCTCAATTTGTATCCTTATAAAAAGTGAAATAAATTTATGAGATTTAGAAAAATCATAATAGATTAAACTTTACTTAGTAAAGTTGAATTCGTGCTCTAAATACGAAAGGCTTGTTCAACCTTGATAGAGATTTGATTGTTGAGGCAATTATGGAAGGAGTGCCAAGAACAATGCGCACTGTGTTTGGCACTACTCAACCTCATAACTTTAAATATTTGGAGTTGTCATTTTTTGTAAACAAAATATTTGGGTTGTAATCTTTATTGTTATTTTGGATGTGTGCAACCTATTTTTGAAGATTAACCTTTTTAAGAAACATATATTGAAGATTGGATCAAGTAAATTAAATCTCTTATTTTATCGAGATTGGCTTGACTGATGTGAAGATTTACTTAGGAGATATTTGATTTATTCTAAATTTTATGACGATAATTGTAAAGCATTTTTATGAAGCTATTTTAGTGGATTCTTGATTTTAATTGGTCTTTATCTTAGCAAGCCTAAGACTCATATATATTAAATGCTTGTGTAAGTTTAAAGACCTAAGAGTTCTTTAAATTTATCTATTCATTAGGAATTTATCTTTGAGAGTGTATTTTTGTGAGTAAACAAGTGATTTAGATTTTTAAGTACAAAAGTGAAATTGCTAAATCTAGGTGTGTTAGGACTTAAAATAACTTGTTGTACGAGATTAAAAAAAAAGATTATCTCTTTGGACAATACCCGTAGATATACAGAAGTCAAACTATATAAGCATAATAAGGTGTGTTATTCATTGTAATATTTCTTCTAGCACTGCTCAATCTTGCACAACCTTTTAATGGATTGGGAATTGAAAATAAGCATTAGATTTTGTGACGTGGAAGTAATTTTAATACAAAAATCTCAAAGTCTAATTTTGACTGGATTTTTTTCTAAAAATGCGTAGACATCAAATAAATATGTAATTTCTTTAATAATGTTTTTCTTATTTTTAACTTTTATCTTTTTCTATATTTGTTATAAAATATGGTGGAGGAAATTTGAAGATTTAGGAGTAATATTATAATGAAGGACGACTTTTTGAGCGATTTAATTAATTTGGAAACACTACGCGCTTAGCATTTTAAAACTTCCAATGAAAAATTAAAAATTTCAATACAAGTGATCAATTTTAAGCATTGTCTGAATACTATATTGGATTTCACAATTTCTTTTTAAATGTATAAAATATAAAACTGGTGGATAACCTGAATCACAGACTTTTAATTTTTAATTAGATTATCAACTATTTATATTATCTATTAATATAAGTTACTTTATGATACAATCATATAATATAACTTAATATTAATTAAATATTAAATAATTAAAGAGTTAATATTTGTCTTCATTTTATTTTGTGCCCAAAAATCGTCGAGCACATTATACAAGAAATATTAATGAGGATAATAAAATTTTATTAAGGTAATTTATTTGAAAAATTACAAGTTCATTTAGCAATATGACTGCACTAGATCCCAACAAGTTATGTATTTGAAATAGTTTCAATAATTTTTTTTATATATAATTTAAATAATTCATAAAATACATTAAATTATAAATAATTGTTAAAATTATGATTTGGCTTTAAAAAACAAAAGCATGCATTTCTCAAATGCAAAAATGAAAAATAAGTGCTTTTACATTTGATTAACTTAAAAACAATCTATTTAGCATCGCTTATGAAAGCAGTTTAAAAAAAACCAAACAATGTTTTAACTGCATGGCTAATGAAATTTTATATTTTTTTAATTTTAAATATTCGAGATGAAAATAATACTAAAATTCGAATATTTTAAATATAGTAGATACAAATATTTAACTGCCGGACACCTGTGATTAACTTAATCATAATTACACTTTATTTTATCATTTTTATTTGATCTCAATGTTGTAAATCTAATTGCATTTTATAGGAATGCAATGATTTTCAATTAGGAAACAATGTTGAAATATAAGATCGGGATGAAGATAATTTTCAGAAATGATATATTTTTAATATAAATATAATCTTAATTATGTTTAAGAATATTATATTATTTTTGGCAAACAATTATAATATATATTATTCAAGTTAATACAATACTTTTAATAGTCATTTCTATTTCTCTGTCTTAATCCAAATATATACCTCATTGAATACTTTTATTATTATTATTATTATTATTATTATTAACCTCACCAAAAATAATAATGAAGTGAGATAAGCAGTGTAGAGGTGTGCATGGGGCGGGCCGGGCCGGGTTTGGGTCGGGCCCAACTAAAAATTTAGGCCCGTTGATTGGGCTCGGGCCGGGCCGGGCCCAAAAAATGGGCCTAAAATTTTTCCCAAGCCCGGTCCATATAAAAATACTAAAACCCAGGCCCGGCCCGGCCCGCCCGTATTAATTTTTATATAATTTTTAAATATATAATACATCAAAAATATTAAAAAAATCAAAATAAATATTTTTCAACAAATTGAAAATAAATTTTAAAAAATATGTAGACTTAAATAACACTAAAATAGATGCAACTTAACAAGCAAATGCCTCTAAAATAATAACAAAATTAACAAATGTCTTTAAAATAATAACAAAATTAACAATAAAATAAGTTTTATATAATGTCTAAACAATAACAACAAAATAATAGAAACATAATAGTAAAATGGTAGCAAAATAAAGAGAAAAATAATAAGAAAATAATATTTAAAAAAAAATTTGCCTTTAATGAACTAGGGCCGGGCCGGGCCCGGGCTAAAAATGCTACCCGAGCCCGGCCCATTTTTTAAACGGGCCTTATTTTTTTGTCCAAGCCCATTTTTCGGGCCTATATTTTTGCCCAAACCCTCCCACATTTCGGGCGAGCCTTCGGGCCGGGTCGGGCCGCCCAGCCATGCACACCCCTAAAGCAGTGTGAAAGACAGTAGGGAGGGACCCGGTCCATTTTCTTCCATGGGTACCGGCTAATATTTCATGACTCATTAAAAGTGATGCCACGTGGCTAACTTAATAGTCCCTCGAGGCTCTTAAAGAAGGAATTAATACGTAGTCAACTCTGTCATGAGCAAAGCAATCGTTAGATTCGCGGTGGAATAATCGAAGGGTTAGGAAAAGAATTACCGGCACCATCCGGTTTTGTAGAAAAAATAAAAATAAAAAAAAGTTGGTCAACTGTTTTATATTAATAAAAAGGGAAGGACTACACGTGATTCCCGACTTTTAGTCAGCTTTGAGCCTGTCTTTGAAATTCTTTTTCATGTAAAATTTGTTTAAATTTAACCTTCAATATCGCAAAATTTCAACTTTTTATCAACAGATTTGATTGGCTTAAGACATTTACAAAAAAAAAAAAAAAAAAAACTACCTCTAATGTTTCTAGATATCATCCATTCAAGTTTTGTTTTTGTCTAATATGAAAATTGATTTAATTTTGCCATTCCTTTTGGATAATATAAAAACTAAAATTGACTTCACCCATCACCCTAAGAGTTCAATCAAACCTCAATCCATGCCTACAAATATTTGCATGTCAAGAAAGCAAAATCAAAATGAAGTATGATACATAACGACTCCTCTTCTCCATGCCTAAGGAGGAAAAAGTCCTTCGAAATAAAACGAATACGAAAGAAACCTAAACATAACTATGCTTGTTGGGTTTGATTAGTAATAGTGAGAGTTTCTACTTTATATGGTCATCGTCAACGTTGTTGATGAGTTATTTCAAACCCCTCATTTACTCCTTTGGACCAAAACCAAATCTTACATCATTTTCTCCTCGCCTTGGGTCCAAAACTTCCAAGAAAAACAACAACAATACGATACAAAAGTTAGAGGTGTGCATGGGCTGGGCCGGGCTGGGTTCGGGTCAGGCTCAACTAAAAATTTAGGCCCGTTCATTGGGCTCGGGCCGGGCCGGGCCCAAAAAATGGGCCTAAAATTTTGCCCAAGCCCGGCCCATATAAAAATACTAAAACCTGGCCCAGCTCGGCCCACCCGTATTAATTTTTTATATTATTTTATATAATTTTTAAATATATAATACATCAAAAATATTAAAAAAAGCAAAATAAATATTTTTCAACAAATTGAAAATAAATTTTAAAAAATATGTAGACTTAAATAACACTAAAATAGATGCAACTTAACAAGCAAATGCCTCTAAAATAATAACAAAATTAACAAATGTCTTTAAATATTAACAAAATTAACAATAAAATAAGTTTTATATAATATCTAAACAATAACAACAAAATAATAGAAACATAATAGTAAACTGGTAGTAAAATAAAGAGAAAAACAATAAGAAAATAATATTTAAAAATAAATTTTTTTGCCTGTAATGAATTCGGGCCGGGCCGGTGTAACACCCCAAACCCGGCCTAAACGTTACGACCGGATCTGGCATGTCACATGAAAGGAATGTCTAAAAACTGTGCGTTCGTTAAAAAGCTCGTATTCTTTATAGTTGTTGTTAAAAATCGAGTTTAAGTAATTTTGAATAAGAAACGGTTTATTATCATCTTAGGAAAATCCCATATTGATCATTTAATAATAAGCAGTAAACAAATCAAAAGCTAAACCAAATAAAATACCAAAAATACAGTTAAAGTGGCCCTATTACATAACAAAAATCCCAGTTACAAATAAGTTTAACTAAGAGAACGAGTTTACGAGAAAAAATTGTATGGCCACCACAAGTCTGCCTCGGCTCCCAAATCCGTGATCTAACGATTACCTGCAAAATTAACTAAGGGGTGAGTCACCGAGACTCAGTGTGTAAATCCCCAATCCAAAAGATGTTAAGCTCGTACACAAATTCATATGCAAATATGCATGTCATGCAACCCATCCAACCTATCCATCCGAAACTCCCAGATCTACCCCGTGTGGTACCAAACCACTGGTGGTGCCAAACCACTGGTGACCCAAAGTCACTGATATCAATATAATTGTTGTGCCAAACCACTGGTGACCCAAAGTCACGAATAATCCATATGTGGGGCCAACCCACGTTGTGATACCAAATCACTGGCGACAATCCCGTTATATCAAATGTGGGGCCAACCCACTGTGGTGCTAAGCCACTGGGACGAGTCGCTATGAGGTGCCAAACCTCTGGTGACCCAAAGTCACGAACATCAATAATCCAAGTGTGGGGCCAACCCACATTGTGATACCAAATCACTGGCGACAATCCCGATATCAACTGTGGGGCCAACCCACTGTGGTGTTAAACCACTGGGACGAGTCGCTATAAGGTGCCAAACCTCTGGTGACCCAAAGTCACGAAATTAACTGTGGTACCAAACCACTGGTGGTGCCAAACCACTGGTGACCCAAAGTCACGGATATCAATCTTCCCCCTCCTCTCATCATACCCATGTCCATGCCATGTTCATCAGTCATAATAATTCGTGTATGCAGTATGCCAATATGCAAATCATATATCAAAGATAACGCATGAAACGTATGACCATCATAATCAGAACAACAAATACGATATAACCAAGCTAATCAACCTCTAAAGGGTATAACAGTAATTTTTACCTACCAAGGGCATTTTCGTAATTTACCTTTTAGGGGTATTTTGGTAATTTACCCACTAAGGGTATTTCAGTAATTTCGTACCTGAAATGGCCTTTCCGAAGGCCCAATGTCGCCACGAGTGACTCAACTACCATTTGTGTTCGAAATGGACTATTGCGGGTTTGGGGTGTTACAGCCGGGCTGGGCCCGGGCCAAAAATGCCTTACCCGAGCCCGGCCCATTTTTTAAACGGGCCTTATTTTTTTGTCCAAGCCAATTTTTCGGGCCTATATTTTTGCCCAAACCCTCCCACATTTCGGGCGGGCCTTCGGGCCGGGTCGGGCCGCCCAGCCCATGGACACCTCTATTAACAAAAGCAATTAAGTTTAATTTTGGTCTTGCTCTCTTCTCTTTCCACATTTCAATTTCAATCTCTTTCCTTTTAATCTAAAAAATCTACTCTAAATTAATAATTCAAGTTGAGTTGATAATCATTATAAAAAAAATTATTTTTAAATTGGATTACATATTAAATTTAAAATTATAAGGTTTTGAGTTTGAATTTAAATATATATAATGAACCATAGATTTTGGGTGGCTTTATATTGGCCATAGAATCAACTTTATTTTACAAAAATGCTATATAAGCCAGTTTAATTGAAGTTTTTAGATTGCACTTCAATTATTAAATTACAAAGTAAAACTAGAGATTAAATTTAATATGTGTAATTAGTACAGGGACTGAGAACAGAATTTAGACCTAACAATTATCAATGCTTTCTCCATGAAATTCTTAAAATCAACCTTAGCCGTTGGATTAAATCTCCACTATGAATTCCCATCATATCTATTACCCGGTCACCCGGTCATCGTTCAACCTTTATAATCAACCCTTGTTCCTCCCTCATCTCTAACTCTTTGCTTTTCATCTTCTTCCCCTCCTTTTCTCAGGCTTCAATGACTTGCTGACCTCTCAAGTTTCCTTCCCTGCAAAGCTTCGTTTCTGTTTCTTTAACCTAAAAATGGCGGTGGATCTGATGAGTTTTCCGAAGATGGATGATCAGATGGCGGTACAAGAGGCTGCATCGCAAGGCTTGAAGGTCATGGAGCACCTGATCCGTCTCCTTTCTCACCAGTCCAACAACGTCGACTGCACCGACCTCGCCGATCTCACCGTCTCTAAATTCAAAAAGGTCATTTCACTTCTCAACAGAACCGGTCACGCCCGGTTCCGACGCGGGCCGATTCAACCCCTTTCTTCCTCATCTTCCCCCTCGACATCATCCTCTGCTTCTCTCTCTGTTCCGAATTCTCAAAACAATCTAACTCTAACTTCTGCTGCGATCTCAACGCCGGCGACCATAAATACGGCGCTGGTCGGTACTTCGGTTGTCAGTCCTTCTAGCTTCGTTCAATCTCAGCCGCAGAGTTTGACTCTGGACTTCACAAAACCTAATTTGTTTGGCTCCAACGGTAAAAGTACCGAGTTGGAGTTCACAAAAGAAAGCTTTAGCGTTTCCTCTAACTCTTCGTTCATGTCTTCTGCCATCACCGGAGACGGCAGCGTCTCGAACGGGAAGCAGGGATCATCTCTATTCTTGGCGCCGGCACTGGCCGTTTCGACGGGAAAGCCGCCGCTATCGTCGACACCGTTCAAGAAGAGATGCCATGAACATGACCACTCCGATAACGTTTCCGGCAAGATATCTGGCTCCGGCAACAGCAAGTGCCATTGCTCAAAGCGAAGGTATATAATATTGTTTTCCTAGTTTTATCCTCCAATTCATGGCATATTTTAACCGTCAGTTTAGGTTTTTGACTTTAATGGGATACCGTAAACAAAATTCAAAGTCGAATAATTTAAAGTAACTTAATGAGTTAACTCGAGTCGAGTTGCTTTGAAACCGGCCGAGTTTAGCTGGAATCAATATCATGTAGATCGTGGGGCGAATTATTGGTCAAAGCCTGGGGGGTTGTTGAACAGTTTAGGCATATTAAATGATAGAGCGCGCGTGATAACGACAAAAGCTGTAATTTTAATTGGGAGTGGCATTCAAATTTCTTAACCTCGGTGTTACAACTATTTTGTCTTATGAGATGCTTTTCAAGTTTGACTTTTCTTTTTGGTTGAATATACGGTCCCCTTTATGGCAAAAAAGATAAAATAAAAAAGGAGGGGGGGGGGACCATAGCACTGGTGGTGCATGATAGGGAATCCTACTCCACTTTATTATTTTAGGTCAAATTATTGCTTATGGTTTGTGTATTGGTTACATGAATAATTTTCAGGAAAAATAGGGTGAAGAAAGTAATAAGGGTTCCTGCCATAAGTTCGAAGATCGCCGATATTCCACCAGACGAGTATTCATGGAGGAAATACGGGCAAAAGCCAATCAAAGGCTCCCCATTTCCGCGGTATCCTGCTGTTTTTCCTTTTTCAATATGCAACTTCATATCATTAGATCAAACGGTTGATAATTTGTGTTTGACTTATTTTCTCAGAGGATATTACAAGTGCAGTAGCTTTAGAGGGTGCCCCGCGAGGAAACACGTGGAGCGAGCCCCTGATGATCCGTCAATGTTGATTGTAACGTACGAAGGGGAGCACCGACACACTCAACCCGCAATGCAGGAGAATATGTCTCCTGCCGCGGGAATGGACTGGTCTTCAAGTCAACGTGATAATAAGCAAATATTAATCTAAATTAATTTATACATAAAAAAAGAGTTCAGTGGTGTTTTGTAATATTTTGGAGTAGGTTGGGGCAATTGGATGTAAATTGGTATTGTACTAATTGTCATGCCAAATTAAAAAGTAGAGTGACAAAGTCGTTGAGATTATGATTAAAGTAAAAGTTCTTTCTCTCTCTTCACATGTGTGTGGATGCAACGAATGAGATTCTGTGATAGTGAAGATTATATATTTTGAGGCGTTAAAAATTAATAATTTTCTTTATTTTTTAAAAGGGTAAATTACCTATTAGTTGCGAAACTATGCTTTTTAAGTCAACTCTATAAGTTTATAAAATGGTTATTAAAAGTTTTTTTATTTATGAAAAGGTTAAAATAATTTTTTATTTTTTCTTTAATTTGTATTAGGAAAATTGAATACTAAAGTGATTATTTTATAATTTTTTATGATTGGTGATAAAATTATAGTTAGGTGACCGTTCTTTTTCAAAATTATATTTGATTTATTGATGATGTGTGGTTGAATAGATAAAAAATTGTTAAAGAAAATGTCCAATATTTATAGGAATGGGAGTAAAAAATAGGTAAAAGTCTCGTAGAGATTCTTGTATTAAAAGTCAAATCAGTGGTAACAAAAAAAAAAGGTTTCAAAACTTTTTTTTTGAAAATCGAACCTATAAATATTTTTATTAAATATTTACGAATTTATATATAAGTGAATTGAATTTTGAATTGGTAATTTTGCTAAATTCGGGATTAGTTAAGGTACAAGGATTAAATTATAAAAGAGGTAAAAGTTTGATTATTATGAAATTTTATTAATTAGAGATGGAACAAGGACTAAAGTGGCAATTATATCACTTTATAAATAATAGTGGACGGTAAGTAGGTGTTTTCATCATAATTCGGTTTAAAAATTTAAAGAAATAATAATAAATAAAAATAATGAGAAGTGGGGGAGCTGGTGGACAGACAAAACAAAGGAAATTTTCTTTCTTTTTTTTTTTTTTCTACCATGGGAGATACGACTAGTGTGAAAGTACTTAAGGGAGATACGACTGTATTGGGGTGGAAAGGAAGGAATGAAGTTGCTCAAGTGGAAGTCTGAAGCTTGCTAGCAAAAAGGCGGAAGGACCAAACGGCAAAAGGGAAATATAAACTAGTGTGGGAAAAATATTTTGGTGAGATCCCTAACTCCAAACTTCAAAATTTCTATTTATTATAATGAACTATTGTGCTTGCTTTGGTTGAAATTTGTTGGAGCTGCACTTAGGATTTCGGTTAATAAAAAGAAATAAGATAATGTGGTAAGTTTCCCTTGAATTGTACACACTTACTTGTTTAGTTAATTTCCAAGTTGAATTAAATTAGTTGGTGACTTCAATTAAGTTGTCTGAATTTTATGAATAAACTGTCAATTAGCTGCTGTTGATTTTCGGTTAGAAGCAAATAAAACATGTTGGAAATTTGAAGAAATGGTTGTGTAAAATGGCTGTTGTTGGATTATGGTGTGAGTTTAATTCAAGACTTGTACTCTTATGCTGGTAAGTGTGATGAAAACTGAGGGAAATGTCTTGATGATTGTTAGTGTCGTAATCATTTTTTGAAAAACAGGAATTGACTTGGTTTTGAAAACAAAAATAAAACGGGAGTCGCCACCGATCTTTATTAAGTGTGATCGGATCACCTTTGCTTTAATAAAACATTTTGATTTACTAAAACAGTGTTTTTGGTCTACGAAATTTGAGAAAACGGGTTCAGGAGTCGGTTACGTGCGAGGAAGGGTTAGCACCCTCGTCACGCCCAAAATTGGTACCGATTTGATTAATTGATGTCCTTGTGTCAAAAGTTGAAAATTTTAAAAGAATTTAAAAATTCGATCTCTTTTGGAAATATTTGAGTTTTCTCTAATTGAATATCAAGATTTTCTCGTTCCGAAGGAATAAAATATCACATCCAGTACGTTAGGACACGATAATTTAAATTCACGAATCCAAGATCATCTCTTAATTCTCGAGACTCATGCGTTAAAAAATATCAAAAGGATATCCGATTGTTTGGCCAAGCGAAAAAACCGAAACCCAACACATAGGGCACGATCTCTCGAGTTCCAAACACAGAATATTGCCTTATTTTGAAAATTTTTGCTTTTGGATAAAATTGATAGAAAATTTAGGTTATGTTTTAAAGAAACATTATTCAAAACGTGAATAGGGTTATGCTCGGCGAGTAATGGTAATGTGACACGAATTTGGTGAAACGATAACATAATACACATAATACATAACATTGGAATCGTTAATCTAAAATATTAACATGCATGAATAATAATAATAACAATAGTGGGACAATAATATGAACAATAATAATGATGATGATAATAATATCAAAGGTATGGAAATACGAACAAACAAATCACAACACATGCAAGAATGATAATCATATAGCTTACTTAATTTAAGCATCAATATTAATAATCAAAGAATAGCGAATCAATCAATTTTAAAGAAATAGTACATGAAACAATTTAAAAGAAATAATTGACAAAATGATTTTAAGAAAAACACATAAAATTAAAGTAAATAATATATGAAATAATTTAAAAAATAATGTCCAACTTTAAAATAAACAATACACATTTAGTTTAATAAAAATAAAAAAACTCAAAATGAATAATATTGGTAATAATAATATTTTGAAAAATAAATAAATAAATAAATAAATAAATTATTTAAAACAAGTTGAGGACTAGATTGGAACCAGAATGAAATAATGAGGTCCAGAATTGCAATAAATCAAAAGAAGCGAACGAGGACCACAACGACACGTGTGGAAACCTGTAGGGACCAGACGGGTAAATAACCCACCCTGATGCGCAGCGTTTCGGCTCGGGCCGAATGGAAATAGCGCGTAAAATTCAGGGCCAAATTTAAAATTTTTTTGAAAAGAAATCAGGTGCAATTGAATGAGGGCGCAACGTGGGAGGACCCGACGCACAATTTACCCATTAAAGGTAAAACGCGAGGATCCTTCGCTATATGGGTCGGGTCACACGGGTCTCCCCAAAACGACGCTGTTTTGGCGCCTGGGGAGACCCCTGAAACTGTGCCGTTTTAGTGAGCATATTTAAGCCCCAAAATCCCTTTCTTTCATTATTCAAACCCCCCATTTCTTCAAAAAAATAAAACTTCAACCTCTCCTCTCCCTTAGCCTGACGATCGGGTTTCCCCCGTCCCTATCGCACTACCGTTGCAGTCGGTGGCCAACGGCGCGTGGGGAGGGGATTTCAGCCCCGTTCGACGCCCTTTTGTCGAAGGCCTGACCTTTGGTGTGCCAAGACGAAGGGAAAGGGCCCTTTATTCCCCTCTTCAGGTCGAGTTCTGGCAACAGAGAAGGTGGACGGCGACATTGCGGTCGCGAATGTTCGGTAATGCCCCCCTTTCTTTTTCTTTTTTGATTTCGTTTATAAAGTTTCTTTTTAGATCTAAAATAAATAAAAATAAATGACAGTGAATAACAAAAGAATGAAAATGAAATCAACCTTTAGCTTTTTCTTTTGATTGCTGATAATTTTTGAGATTCGTTCGGGCCGAAGCCAATACAAGGGGTGGTTCTCGGTTTTTATAACTGAATTACAGATTTAATTTTTTGTCTATTTTTGTTGTTTTCTTCTTTGTCTCGTTGCTTGGTCTTCGTTTCTATCCTGCAGGTGTCAGACTCGTGTGGTGGATGTGGCAGAGGCGTGGAGGTCTGATGGTGGCGTGCAGGTGCTAGTGGGGATTGATGGCAGAGGCGACGCTTAGGTCGAGGCTAGGGTTTTCTAGCCGCTATTTTCTGTTTCTGAAAATGGGCTGCTATGGATTAGGCTAGAACTGGGTTTGGGTTTAGTGGGTTGGTTTAATGGGTTTTAATGGTTTAGTAATTAGGCTCCGGGTTTGTTTTGTAAATGGACTATTATTTTTGGACTGTTTTTATTGGGTTTTAATGGGCCCCGGGCAAAATTTGGGTCTTACAGTTAGTTATTGAGTGAGCTGCCATGACATGCAAACCCCATGCATGTTGTCCAAATATAATTTATTGTTATGAAATTAAGATGTCCTGCTGCTGGAATTGATTAAATATTAATGTCCTAAGCTGTCATAGCTACAATTAAGATGTTCTGTGCTTGGAATTGAATAAAAAAATTAATGTACTAAGCTGCAATTAAAAGATTTCATGGTTAAAATTAAGATGTTCTGCTTTTGTATCATGATTAAAATGTAAGTTTTTATGCTGTCTTAAAACATTATCTGAAGTGGATTAATAATGAAATTGTAATATCTTAAAGCGGAGGAGTTTATAATTATAATTTATTATGCTTTGATGCTGTGATTAAAATGTATAATATTGATAATGTGCCGCTAATATGTAAATTGAGTGTCGCTAAGAGTAGGTTTTCTTGAAATTTTTGTTTACATGCTAGGTAAGTTGATATCCTTCTAATAGACTCGGCTGGAAATTTGAAATTTGATGGCGTATATGGCGTATATAATGCTGCCAAATGTTGAATTATCGTGCCATCCTATTTGCTTTTGGAAGGTGTTGTCGGTTGGTAATTAAGCAAGCTGTAGGCAGTTTTATTGAATTAATAATGCCCAATTGATATATGTTTAAGCAATTTGGTTACTATATTTGTAAGGTTGGTTTATTTGAGATGGGTGGTTTGTTAATGCTATTTTGAAGTTTAAAATGTTAAAATCGATGATGGTTACATTAATATTGTGATTCGACTATTATGACAAAAATGTTGTCCCATTTTTTAAACACTTTTAAATGTGGTATTGACCGTTAAATATTTTTACTGAATATCGTTAATGTTGTACCAACAACCCTAGACGAATGGAATTACTAGAAAAACAAAATTTGAATTGATCTTTTGAAGGCAATAAAATGATGTCTAGAATGAATGTTTTTGCAGCTCGGTTTGTGCATGATGAAACTATCCAAATTGATATTTAGAACAATTCATTATGATTGTTTGAAACTAAGTTTGTTGCTACTTAATTATCTTGTAAGTGAGCAGGAATAAATTGATGTTATAATGGAAATCAAGTTGCCTAAATGTCGTCTAAATGAATGTAAGTCTAGGGTGTCCATAAATTTTATTAAAATTTTATTTATATTTGTTATATGGAATGGGTTACAAATATCAATCGTATATAATAGAGCATGTACTTCAAATAGTATTGTATTTATATTAGGCTAAGTTAATGAATACTGTATGCTTAAATTGTTTTATTTAGGGTAAAATTTAGGATTGTGAAAAATATAACGTCGATAATGACAAATATATCGCAAAGAAAAGAGAAATAAAAATTTAAAGAACACACAGATTTTACGTGGAAACCCTTTCGGGAAAAAACCACGGGCAGAGGAGAAGAAAATTCACTATGTCGAATTCGAATCAATTACAAGAGGAATAGACTATGTCTATTTATAGGCTTGTAAAGCCATATTCTAATAGGAGTGTAGTATGATTGAAACTCCTTATTCTAATCAATATCAAATAGATGGAGTTTAATAAGGTTTAAAAAACCTTATTTAAAATAAAATAAAAGAAGTGTAGTTCTATAGGGATTCTTCTTTTATTTTATTTTACCATTGTATTTTATAAGGATTTGGGTCACTTAATTCTAACAATCTCCACCTATCGCAAACTCTCAACGAACAAGTTCTTCACCTCTTCCATAAAACCCCTTAAGGGTTTAACTTCAACAATGAACACCAACCAAGTCTAAGCAATGCTCAAACTTGGTTATAGGAAGTGACTTAGTCATCATATCTGCAGGATTTTCATGAGTACTAATTTTGCTCACAACAATATCACCACGGGCAATAATATCACGAACAAAATGATATCGAACATCAATGTGTTTTGTTCTCTCATGAAACATTTGATCTTTTGTAAGGAAGATGGCACTCTGACTGTCACAAAATACTGTGCTGATTTGAAGGTCTTCATTGAGCTCACTAAAGAGTCCCTTCAACCAAATAGCTTCTTTACAAGCCTCAGTAATCACCATGTACACAGCTTCAGTGGTAGACAAAGTGACTGTAGTTTGCAAAGTAGCTTTCCAACTGATTGCACAACCTGCGATTGTAAAGACATAACCAGTGAGAGATCTTCTTCTATCAAGGTCTCCAGCAAAATCAGCATCAACATACCCAATGACTCCATCTCTAGTTCTTCCAAACTGTAAGCAAACATCAGTAGTACCTCGTAAGTATCTTAAAATCCACTGAACTGCTTTCCAATGTTCTTTACCGGGATTCGCCATGTATCTGCTAACTGCACTGACTGTATATGATATATCTGGATGTGAACAAACCATAGCATACATGAGAGATCCCACTGCACTCGAGTATGAAACATGTGGCATGTACTCAATCTCATCATCTGATTGTGGAGACAAAGCCGATGAAAGTCTGAAATGGGCTGCTAAAGGAGTACTAACAGGCTTAGCACTCTGCATATTAAACCTGCAAAGAACTTTCTCAATGTACCCCTTCTGACTTAGGTACAATTTACTTGCTTTTCTATCTTTGAGAATCTCCATACCAAGTATCTTCTTTGCTAGTCCTAAATCTTTCATATCAAATTCTTCACTTAGTTGGGCTTTGACCTTTCTTATCTCTCCTTTATCTTTTGCTGCTATCAATATGTCATCAACATAAAGAAGTAGATACACAAAAGAACCATCACTGTTTTTCTTAAAGTAAACGCAGCTGTCAAAACTACTTCTTTTAAAATCATGAGAAGTCATAAAAGAATCAAACCTCTTGTACCACTGTCTTGGTGACTGTTTCAAACCGTAAAGGGACTTTTTCAGCAAGCAGACATAGTCCTCTTTTTCTGATACTGTAAAATCCTCTGGTTGTTGCATGTAAATATCTTCCTCAAGTTCTCCATGCAAAAATGCAGTTTTTACATCTAACTGCTCAAGCTCCAAATCATTCATGGCCACAATACCAAGTAAAGCTCGAATCGAACTATGCTTCACAACTGGGGAGAACACATCTGTGAAGTCCACTCCTAGAATTTGACTGTAACCTTTTGCAACAAGCCTTGCTTTATATCTGGATTCTTCAACTCCTAGAGTCCCTTCTTTCTTTTTAAACACCCATTTACAGCAAACAACCTTTTTACCTTTAGGAAGTTTCACAAGATCCCATATTCTATTTTTATGGAGTGATTCCATCTCCTCTTGCATAGCAAACATCCACTTTTCTGAGTCTTCACAGCTAACCGCCTCAGAATAATTAAACAGCTCTTGGTTTGCATCTATATCTTCGGTCACATTTAAAGCATAAGCAATTAGATCAGCCTCGGCATACTTCTTTGGAGGTTTAATTTCTCTTCTACTTCTGTTTTTGGCAATAGAGTATTGTGGTGAAGAAGCAACTCTATTCTTAATTTTTGTACCGGCTTGAGGAGTCGACCTATATTAATCTGAAGCTCCACCTACTTTTAATTTTCTTTATTGGAAGAGCCTTTAAGAGATAAGTTAAGTAGCATAGCAGTTTCATCAAAAACAACATCTCTGCTAATCACAACTTTTCTATTTTCAGGACACCATAACTTATACCCTTTTACACCAGCTTTATAACCAAGAAAAAACACATTTAATGGATCTCGGTTCCAATTTTCCATTATCAACATGAGCATACGCAGGACACCCAAAGATCTTTAAATCAGAATAATTAGCAGGATTACCAGACCATACCTCTTGTGGAGTCTTTTTCTCAATGGCAATAGGTGGAGATTGGTTGATCAAAAAACATGCAGTAGAGGCTGCTTCAGCCCAAAACGACTTTGGTAAGTTGGCATTTGACAACATACATCGAACCTTCTCCATGATCGTTCTATTCATTCGTTCTACAACGCCGTTTTGCTGTAGAGTATGACAAACTGTCAAGTGTCTCACGATCCCTTTGGACTTGCACAGTTTATTAAACTCATCAGAACAAAACTCTAAGCCATTGTTTGTGCAGATGTATTTTATTTGTTTTCCTGTCTATTTTTCAATCATAGTTTTCCAAGACTTAAATGCGGAAAACACATCGCTTTTCTACTTCAGAAAGAATGCCCAAACTTTTCTGGAAAAATCATCAATAAAATTTAGCATATGTTAGCTCCACCTCTCTAAGGCACTCTTGATGGCCCCCACAAATTAGAATGAATATACTCCAACGTTCCCTTCGTGTTATGGATTCCTCTAGTGAATCGAACTCCCTTTTGCTTCCCAAAAATGCAGTGCTCACAGAACTTTAGTTTGCAAATTCCTTGCCCATCAAGAAGTCCTCTTTTGCTTAATTCTGCCATGTCATTCTCACTCATATGCCCTAGGCGCATATGCCAAAGTTTAGTAATATCATCATCTGACAAGGAAGAGGAAGCAATAGCTGCATCGCCAATAACAGTAGAACCCTGCAAAACATATATCTTGGCAGTCTTTCTCTGCCCTTTCATCACAACGAGGGAACCTTTGGAAATCTTCAAAATCCCACTTTCAGCTGTGTATTTGTACTCTTTTGAATCAAGAGTACTTAACGAAATTAAATTTCTCTTCAATTCTGGAACATGTCGTACGTCACTAAGTATTCTGACAACTCCATCAAACATCTTAACTTTAATTGTTCCAACACCTGCGATTTTAAATGAAGCATTATTTCCCATCAAAACAACACCTTCAAACACTGTTTCGTAATTTGTAAACCAATCCCGATTGGGACACATGTGGAAGGTGCAACCCAAATCAAATATCGACTCCTCACTCACTTTAGAATTGCTAACAGAAGCGACTAGAAGTTCACCATCGCTGTAGTCTTCTACAACATCAGCTTCATCGGAATTTTCTGGTTGTTTTCCCTTTTAATCTTGTTCTGTAGCTTATAGCACTCGGATTTAATGTACCCTTTCTTCTTGCAGAAGTTACAAGTTTTACCTCTGTTTGAAGACTTCGATCTACCTTTAGATTTACCGTGAAGATTCCGTTCCTGTGTCCTTCCACAATCATCATCAGCATTCCGATCTTGTCTCCCACGAAAAATAAGACCCTCTCCCTGAGAGTCAGTTTTAACCACGAGATGCTTCATCTTATCATACGAGGTCAAAGAATCATAAACCTCATCAACTATGAGAGACTCGCGGCTATATAAAATCGTGTCTCTAAAGGTTGAATAAGACGTGGGCAACGAACAAAGTAGAATCAACCCTAGATCTTCCTTATCATATTGAACCTCCATGGCCTCCAAGTTTGAAAGAATTTCTTTAAACACTGTTAAGTGTTCGTGCACAGACGCACCTTCCTCCAAACGATGAGCATAAAGACGTTGTTTCATATGCAACTTTCTAGTTAGAGTTTTCGACATACATATTTGTTCTAGCCTCTTCCATAATGCAACGACGGTCTTCTCCATCACATCTTGCAAAATTTCGTTAGACAAATGCAGATGTAACTGTGTTAACGCCTTTGGATCCTTGCACTTCTTCTCTTCCTCCGTCAATGTTGAAGGCATCTTATCTACCCCTAGTAGGGCTTCCTCTAAATCCATCTATGCAAGAACTACCTGCATCTTTATCTGCCACAATGCGAATTTGGTGTTGCGATCCAACAGAGGAATTTCATACTTCAAAGACGCCATTACCGTGATCGAGATGAAAAAAAACCTAGAAGCTCGGATACCAATTTGTGAAAAACATAATGTCGGTAATGACAAATATATAGCAAAGAAAAGAGAAATAAAAATTTAAAGAACACAGATTTTACGTGGAAACCCTTTCGGGAAAAAACCACGGGCAGAGGAGAAGAAAATTCACTATGTCGAATTCGAATCAATTACAAGAGGAATAGACTATGTCTATTTATAGGCTTGTAAAGCCATATTCTAATAGGAGTGTAGTAAGATTGAAATTCCTTATTCTAATCAATATTAAATAGATGGAGTTTAATAAGGTTTAAAAAACCTTATTTAAAATAAAATAAAAAAAGTGTAGTTCTATAGGGATTCTTCTTTTATTTTATTTTACCATTGTATTTTATAAGGATTCGGGTCACTTAATTCTAATAGGGATACTATTATTCATGCTTAAGTTATGGAGATACCACTGAAAACTTTACTTACTGTCTGGGTTTCTTTTTTGTGTAGGTTAGTTTAACTTTTGAAATTATTTTTGGGTTTTGACTGCAGCATCTCATTCACAATCCCGGTCTCAGCAATTTTTAGTTGTTCCACTCTAAATTAATTATTGGCATGTACCTAGTAGGTTAGGTTTCGCGGCAAATTATAATTTTTACAATCGGACTTTGATTATCATAGTCTTGTACCAATATATATTTATATTTAGGTTCGATCGGTTGTTTGTTATTAGATGCATATATAAATGAAATTTGTATTTTCTATAAGTAGGTTTAAGGAATGTATATTCATTTATTTCGTCTCATTAATTGTAAATTTAGGTACGAATTATTCATAGTTGCTTTGGCAACAATTGTGACACACTGTAACTTGGACCTAACGACTGAGTCGAGTATAGAATGTTACAAAACTTTAGCGAAACAATGTTCACAATACTATTTGAATGTTCATGAATCCAAAATAGGAGTTTGAAAACCAAGTAGATAAAATTTAGGCTAAATTACAATAATTTTCACTAAATTAAGGTTAAATAATGCTTAAGTCTTTATTTTTGTTGCCCAACTATCAGATTTTATAATCACATCACCCATGTTATCGAGTTGTAGGATTTCAATCAATTATTTGTTAGTTGTTGCTACTAGTTTAATAGAATGATGATGTGTAAAATTAACTCAAAAGTTAATAATTAGTTTTGCTCCTAAATTATAATGAAATATTTATTTGGTAATTTATAAAAGAAAGTAGCGATACTTCTAAAATAATTTTTAAAAATCTCAAGAAAACTTAAAAAAATAATAATTTTAGAATTTTATTCTAAAGTTATAAAATAATTTTAAATTATAATTATGTAAAAAAATTATAAAATTCTAATATATGCCAACAATGTATATTATCCCTAAAAAAACTTCTTAAAATATTTTTTCACTTATCTTAATTCATGTTTGTCATTTATTTACAGGACAACTTTATAAAAAGGTTATAGATGATGATGGCTATTATTAGGTTTCAGAATACCAAGAAAGAGGTGAATTGGTATTTTTAAAATAGTCTACAAACTTTTCTAAATGATAAGAAAATGGAAGAAAAGCTTGCATAGTCAATTTTATAGTGGTTTGGGCCCAACTGCTCAATTCCACTACCTTGTTTACTTCAATCAAGGATTTCTCAATTCAAAATAAGAATTGATATCTTTCAAGGAGAGATTTAACCTTTACAACACTATCTTTTTGTAACACCCCTAAAATTTCTATATCTTAAAAGTAGTTATAAATTGAGATAGTGTACAAATGATTTCTCGATAAAGTAAAATAGGGAAATGAAAGTGATAAAAGAGAAGGTTGAGGAGTATCAAAGCAAGTTAAATTGAAAAGTATGTTGTAGTATACTAAATTGAAGTAAGGATTAAATCGTAAAGATGTAAAAAGTTTTGAGGATCAAGTATAATTATTTGAAATTTGGGGGAATGAAGTATAAACATGAGAAAAATTAAAGGACAAAAAGAGAAAATAGCCCAAATTTCTTATGACATGAAATTGGTGTGTAGGGACCAAATTGACTAAGTAAAGAAATATAAAGGACTAAATTGTAACTTTACCAAAAGTAAATAATAACTCAAGGATGGAATTTTGAAGAAAATCAATGATAAAATGGTCAGTACTCAAATTAGATAATTATTGTGTAATAATTAAGAAAGAAAATGTTAAATTATGATTGATTAAATATTTTATTATTTAATTAATAAATTAAATAACACATTTGCATGGAAACTGTAACGCCCTGAATCTGGGCCTAGTAGGATTGGGCATTGTGCGTGGGAGACGCTAGGAGACTGCACATAAAAGTTTATGTGTGCAAGAAATATCACAAATTGGTTGTTGCTTTAATGGTTAAGTGATTAGGAGTGTTTGGGAGTGTTGGAGAATTCCTGGGTTCAAACCTAGGCTTTAGCAAAAAATTATGTTTTCTCTTAAAGGAGCCTTGATGATAGTGGGTAGGCTTTAAGAATATTTTTGGATGAATTTATACCACAAGGAGCAATGTGGTCTAGTGGAGGTGGTGTTACAAATGAGCTAGTGGTCGGAGGTTCGAATCCTCGCTTGTGCAAATAGGGATTGTTTTTGCTGATGGCCATGGAAGGAGGTGGAGTTGGACTGAGACTCTATGGATGACTTGGTCATGAGTGTTTCAAGGAAATTTGAATTGAAGGTTGAGTGATTTAGGGGAGTGTTTCAAGGGAAGAAGATTGGATGTAGGAGTTTGATTGCAATTCAAACTCGGTTGGTGGCTAATTCAATGAGAAAATCAGGGAATTTGAAATGGGAAGGGTTGTTTGCAAAGATTTGAACTCCCCATTGTGCAAACTCGGTCATAGGACCTTTTTCCCATAGTGTCGAATTCTTTTGTTCCATTTCGGGTTTTCTTTGTTTTCAGTTTCTTTTCCTCTTTTCTCTGTATTGCCGTGCATATTCTTGAATTTTATCGTTCGTGCAACCTTTCTATCTCTTTGCCGTTTGCTTATTCTTGAATTTTATCGTTCGTGCAACCTTTCTATCTCTTTGCTGTTTTAGTATAGAATTGAAAGGCCGAACATAAGAGTTGTTCTTACATGTTTCTGGTTATTCTTTTTCTTTCATCTCTGAACTGAACTTCTCCACCCTCTCCCTCTCTCATTTGTTTTGCGTGACAGAATACCTTTTGGTCTCTTCTCCCTCTTTCTCTCTTTGTCGATATAAACTTCCTCCTTAACACTATCTTTATCCACCGTTTCTGATAGGAGTGTGACTGTTTTTCGTGGGACTCAAGCCTAGAGTGTACCTTAGGAGGCCGAATACTCCTAAGTAGTGGCAAGTTGTTGTTCTTTTGGTTCCAATCTTTGTCATTCACAGTCTTAGTTAACAAGATGGTAATGCTATACAGATTTTGTCAAGTTTTGGAAGACGGCTTTGATCGGTGGTTAAAGGGAGGAACCAGTTGCTATTCAAGGTAGGCAGTTAGTACCATTTTGGAATTAGGTGCTATAAAGAGGGTGCTAGTGATAAAGTGATGGCAAAGGTGCTGGCTGAGATTGAGCGCGTAGCCTCTACTCCCAAGATTAAGAGGCGTGCAGTGTTGGCTATTCGGGACTTTTCGCTAGGTTGCGGAAGGATGGCTGCACCAAACTCTGGTTCGAGTCGGCTAATCTCTGTCGACTGATCTAGTCAAGGTTCTAACGATCATGAATTTTTAGTACTCTACGTGATCAGGTGTGTAATAGTACCCTGTATTTGATAGTCGGCGGGAAAGCCGATAGAGTGTGTGAAACTGTATGCTATGTTTGATAACCGGCTGAAAAGCTGAAAGTATGTGTTGTATACACTGCTATGATTGTAGAACGACAAAATGCCGAAAAGCCAGAAATATGGCGTATGATACCACACGAACGTGCGATCGTGCACGAACATGGGCGTTAGTTTTTAGAGGCCACCACGAGCACCCTCGTAGTCTTGGGTTGTTCTGGGCCTCGATGGGTCGAAATGGGCTGTGTGGGCCAAGTGGGTTTGTGGGCCACACAAATAAAATGTATGTGATGTGGTAAGTGTTGTTTGGACTGTGGCGTTTGCATAATTGTGGTTGTTTCTGGGCTAAATGGGCCACACGAGTGTGTGGGCCCACTTGGGTCGAGTAATGGGCCTAAGGCCCATTTACACTGTTGTGACTGTTTAGGTTACTTAAGTGGCTCGAGGCGATGGTGGATCTTCTGTTAGGTCACTGAGACCTCGATTTGTGAAATTACCGAAATACCCCCGATTTGTAAAATTAACAAAATACCCTCGAATTATAAAATTACCGAAATACCCCCAATTTGTAAAATTACTGAAATACCCTATGATTGTAAAATTACTGAAATACCCCTAATTTATAAAATTACTGAAATACCTTTGAATTGTGAAATTACCAAAATACCCCCATTTTTGAAATTACTAAAATACGCTCGGTTTGTAAAATTACCGAAATACCCTTGTAAGGTAAAATTACTGAAATACCCTTATAGGGTAAAATGACTCTTTTGCCCTTGTGGGTAAAGGACTGACTTGTGCTATGATTTGACCGGGATTGTATCACTGTGTTTTAATTGGATTAACAATGGTTGTATGACTGATATGCTTTTAATATATGTCTAAATGACTGTTACTAAGCATGGCCATTTTGCATAAACGTGTAATGATTGAGCATGACATACACGACATATTGCATGGGGTTGGGACATTGATACAGTGGAAGTTCTGATAAGGTCGCGCGGGTCCAATGAGACGACTGTAGACCCATTATTGATCTGTTAAGGTCGCACGGGTCACATGAGACGACTGTGGACCGACGGACGGCTTAAAGCCGCGTAATCTGATTTTGGCTCTGTCCCAACCTAAGTATGACTCTGTGCCATCTTGATCATTGCTTTGTGCCAATCGTATTTACCGGTGGCTATGTGCCTAACATATATATTGATGACTCTGTGTCGATCATAATTACCCGTGGATGTGTGCCGATTATATTACCGTCGATGATGGCTATGTGCCAAACTTATTACAGTTATCGATAGCTTTGTGCCATCCTGATTATGGTTTATAACCATTCTGTTTATGGCTTTTAGCCGTTCTGTCCATGACGCCAAGCCGTTCTGTTGACTTAGTGCTGCAACCGGTGCTAAGCTTGGTGTGTTGGCTGGGTGAGTCGATTTTATCCCCACGTAAGTGTAGGGTTGGTACGGGTGGTGTATTGACTGGATCGGGGTGGGATGCATCCTCATACTATTGCATATTTGTTTATGAGATCTATCACTGTACTGGGCTTAGGCCACTTGTTCTGCTATTGGTTTGGGCTATGCTCAATTGATTCTATTATGGGCTGTGACCCAAGTGATATTGTAGTGGGCTTTGGCCCACGTATGCTCTTAATTGGACTGTACTGTTCTTGTTGAAGGGCTTTGGCCCAGACTGCTCCGGTTTCTGTTTCTGTATACTGACTGTTACTCTAGTAAGGGGATTACACACTGATTTTTTTTTGTAAACTCACCCTGTTTTTAACTGTGCAGGTAATTCCCAGAGTTAGGAGGATCGGTGCTACGAGGGACTCGGAGGTGACCACACAACTACGACTGTTATGCTTTGGACTTTATATATGTTTTAAATTTCGTTTTGGTTTTAATTTCTGTAATAAGGCCTCTCTGGATTTAATTCTGAATTTGGGATTTTGTTATGCTTTATATCTGTTAGACATAAACGAGTTTTCAACCCAATTATTGTTTTTAAAAACATACGTTTTAAACATCTTTACCTTAAATTAGCTTCCGCAACTAAAAGAGATTTTTAACGAAGTTAATAACGTTTTTAAAAGTGATTAACTTTTCAACGAACCACGTTTTGAAATTGAATGAATACAAACTGAGACTTTAGTTTTTAAATATTAAGGAGGGTTTTCAATGAAAACATGGTTTTCAAAAAACACTTTAATGTGACACGCCAGATTCGGGCCTAACTTTTGGGCCGGGTTTGGGGTGTTACATTTAGTGGTATTGGGTTTTTAAAATTGAATTTTTGAAAGAACTGTTTCAAAGGAATTGAAGTATGTGAAATGTTTTACTGAATATTTTCCTGAAAGTGTGGCTCTCCGAGTCTCCGACGCTGAATTCGTAAGTTTTCTGAATATTTTTGTCTGTTTAGAAATTGAAATATAGCGAGTTAGAAATACTGTGGTTTCTTTAGATATTGGACTGTATTTTTGGTATTTATTCTGTGTGTGTTTAAAAATATTGGATGTGATGTTCTGGATATAGAAATTGTAACCTATCTGCTACGATAGGTGGATGTTTTGGATGTGTGTTAAAGACATTGGGATCAGAGAGCACAGCGGTGGCATAATGTTGTAGTTGTTACACGACTACCCTGTTAGTTGGAAATTTAGGGGACAAAATTTCTTTAAGGAGGGGTGAATTGTAACGCCCTGAATTTGGGCCTAGTAGGAGTGGGCCTTGTGCGTGGAAGCCGCTAGGAGACTGCACATAAAAGTTTATATGTGAAAGAAATATCACAAATTAGTTGTTGCTTTAATGGTTAAGTGATTAGGAGTGTTTGGGAGTGTTGGAGAATTCCTGGGTTCAAACCTAGGCTTTAGCAAAAATTTATGTTTTCTCTTAAAGGAGCCTTGATGTTAGAGGGTAGGCTTTAAGAATATTTTTGGATGAATTTATATCACAAGTAGCAATGTGGTCTAGTGGAGGTGGCGTTACAAGTGAGCTAGTGGTCGAAGGTTAGAATCCCCGCTTGTGCAAAAAGGGATTATTTTTGCTGATGGCCATGGAAGGAGGTGGAGTTGGAATGACGCTCTATGGATGGCTTGGTCATGAGTGTTTCAAGGAAATTTGAATTGAAGGCTGAGTGATTTAGGGGAGTGTTTTAAGGGAAGAAGATTGGATGAAGGAGTTTGATTGTAATTCAAACTCGGTTGGTGGCTAAATTCAAGTAGAAAATCAGGGAATTTGAAATGGGAAGGGTTGTTTGCAAAGATTTGAACTCCCCATTATGCAAACTCGGCCATAAGACCTTTTTCCCATAGTGCCGAATTCTTTTGTGCCATTTCGGGTTTTCTTTGTTTTCAATTTCATTTCCTCTTTTCTCTTTATTGTCGTGTATATTCTGGAATTTTACCGTTTGTGCAACCTTTCTATCTCTTTGCCGTTTTAGTATAAAATTTAAAGGCCGAATATAGGAGTTGTTCTTACATGTTTGTGGCTATTCTTTTCTTTCATCTCTGAACTGAACTTCTCCACCCTCTCTTTCTCTCATTTGTTTTGCGTGACAGAATACTTTTTGGTCTCTTCTCCCTCTTTCTCTCTTTGTCGATATAAGCTTCCTCCTTAATACTATCTTTAACCATCGTTTCTGATAGGAGTGTGACTGTTCTTCGTGGGACTCAAGCCTAGAGCGTACCTTAGGAGGCCGAATACTCCTAAGTAGTGGTAAGTTGTTCTTGTGGTTCCAATCTTTGTCATTCACGGTCTTAGTTAACAAGGTGGTAATGCTATAAAGATTTTGTCAAGTTTTGGAAGGCGCCTTTGATCGGTGGTTAAAGAGAGGAACCGGTTGCTATTCAAGGTAGGTAGTCAGTAACATTTTGGAATTAGGTGCTATAAAGAGGGTGCTAGTGATAAAGTGATGGCAAAGGTGCCGGCTGAGATTGAGCGCGTAGCCTCTACTCCCAAGTTTAAGAGGCGTGCAGTGTCGACTATTCGGGACTTTCCGCCAGGATGCGGAAGGCCAATTGCACCAAACTGTGGTTCGAGTCGGCTAATCACAGCCGACTGATCTAGTCAAGGTTCTGGCGATCATGAATTTTTAGTACTCTACGTGGTCAGGTGTGTAACAGTACCCTGTATTCGGTAGTGGCGGGAAAGCCGATAGAGTGTGTGTAACTGTATGCTATGTTTGATAACCGGCAGAAAAGCCGAAAGTATGTATTGTATACACTACTATGACTGTAGATCGGCAAAATGTCGAAAAGCCAAAAATATGGCGTATGATGCCACACGAACGTGCAATCGTGTGTGTGGTGAATCGAGCCTATGAACATAGGCGTTTGTCTGTAGAGGCCACCAAGAGCGCCCTCGTGGTATTGGGCTATTTTGGGCCTCGATGGGTCAAAATGGGCTGTGTGGGCCTAGTGGGCTTGTGGGCCGCACGAATAAAATGTATGTGATGTGGTTGTTTGGACAGTGATAATTGCATAATTGTGGTTGTTTCTGGTCTAAATGGGCCACATAAGTGTATGAGCCCACTTGGGCTGAATAATGGGCCTTAGGCCCATTTACACCGTTGTGACTGTTTAGGTTACTTAAGTCGCTTGAGGCGACAGTGGACTTTCTGTTAGGTCGCTGAGAGCCTAATTTGTGAAACTACTGAAATACTGCCGATTTGTAAAATTACCAAAATACCCCCGAATTGTAAAATTATCAAAATACCCTTGATGGGCTCGAAACTAACTAATATTTCGACAAAGGCAAGCGCACCTATCGAGCAGTAGTATAGTTGTGGTGAGTCCGAAATATCGTATCCTCAAGGACTAAAATTACTAGTAATAACTATCTTTCTATTATCTAGCCTAATAGTTAATGGGGTTTATTTTAATCTAAACTTTAACTAACTAATTTACTAAGAACGCAACAGAGAGTGAAGAAAATAATTGAATAAACCAAATAAAGACAATACCCAAGGAAGAATCCACCTAGACTTCACTTATTATTCTGATTCTGAATTAAATGATTTATTCACTTGACTTGATCCGTAGAAATCCCTAAATTATGTTAATATCTCTTTCAAGACTAAGAACAACTGACTCTAGGTTGATTAATTGAAATCACTTTCTAATTAAAACCCCTATCGTCGCATTAACTCGATCTATGGATTCCCTTATTAGATTTGTCTCTAATCCGACAGATTTATGTCGTCCTATTTCTAGGATTGCAATCAACTCCGCTTAATTATGTTGGATCTTCTCTTAAACAGGACTTTTGCTCCATTGAATAAGCACATTAAACGTGAATTAATATTCCTGAAAACATCAAAACGAGGATTAAGAACACATAATTAAGAACAAGAACAAGTATTTATCACGTAATTTAGATTTATTGAATAATAAAATTCATCTAGGTTTCATCTCCCTAGGTATTTAAGGAGTTTAGTTCATAACGTAAAAGGAAAACATCATAGAATTAAGAAAACAACAAGACATAAAGAACCCAAAAACTTCTAAAGAACTTGATGGAGATCTTCAATCTTGGAGTGAATCCGCCTTCTAGATGATTCTGACGGCTTCCTTCGAGTAATTTCTTCAATCTACTCTGCGTCCTCCCTTTAGGTCTTCCTCTGGCTCGTATTTATAGACTTTAGAAGGCTCAAAAACCCTAATATTTGGATTTTTCCGCGTGAAAACAAAGCAGGGTGCGGCAGGGACACAGGCGTGTGCTCAGGCCGTGTGAGAAGGCCCAGGCCGTGTGGGAATTTGCATGGCTCTCGATCGACATGGGCGGGCACACGGGCCTGTGTCCAGCCCGTGTGGTGCGGGCTTTGGCCGTGTGGATCCTTAAGATGGCCCGTTTTGTCTGGTTTTGGCCCGTTTTCTGTTCCTTTCGCTCCCCTATGCTCTCGTAAGTATAGAAACATGAATTTAAAGGATTAGCAGTATTGAATTCACCAAATTCTATAAATAAACATCCAAAAACACGCTAAGCGTGGGATTAAAATGTGTTACTTTTATGGTTTATCAAATATCCCTACACTAAAGCGTTTGCTTGTCCTCAAGCAAAATCCTCAACTCACAATTAAAATTAAACTTCCTTAATTCATAATTCTCATCAATAATGTATTATCATAATTCACAAATAATTTATACATTGATAATGTAGCTAAAAGAGTTCTAAAGATTCAAACAATCTAAGTCACAAATTTTTGTAGCACGAAAACATAGGTGTTCCCCCTTACCTAAATAATTACCTTTGATTCAAAATTGACAAGAATTGACATCCTCACTAAAGATTCATTCAAATCACTCTACGTGTTTAAGGTTCAATTTAACACTCAAAAGTCAAACATGACAAGTTATTACCATAGGCTTGCATGAAAATCAAATCTCCACCACTAAAAAAATGAGATGATACACAAATCAAAAGGTCTTAAAAAGGGTTGTAACGGGGCTTGGGTTAAAGGTGTGGATAAAGGCTAAATTAGAGGGTAGAATCGAGATTAAATTGACAATTTACCTAACTAGAAAAATAAACTAATACTGAATAATTACAACTGAAAAATAACATGAGCTTCTTCTCAAAATGTGAAATTAACTGCTTAAGCTCAAATAACATAGAACTAGTAATATATATTTCCACTTTTTCTATGTACAATAATAAGACGAATTTAACAACTGAAATAAAGAAAATAGTTAGGAAAATGATCAAATCAAATCTCGACAAAAGGGGAGTCATAAAGTAGGAGAAGCAAAAATTGGGTTTTGGGTTAATATTAATGGGTGAGTCAAGAAACGGTTTATTAGGCTCAAAGGGTTTTACTAGGGGTTGATTATGAATATAGGTTTTTTGGGATAAGTGGGTTAAAACCTAGGTGCCTTTATCATCTCAGCATATCAAATCAAAAGTGTGGTCTCGACATGCATAATCGAAGCAAGTTCTAAAATAACAAATCAATATTGACACACTCATAACCAATAATAAAGTGAGCAAGAAAAATATATGCTTTAAAAGGCTCAAAATCTCATAAAAATTATGGTTTTTGATGTCAACCTTGCAAATTTCAAACTTCAAGATAATATTTAAATTTAGGGAAACAACGTAACAAATTTTTAATTCTGAGAATAGACTTATCATGCTTGATTCTCTAATTTCTTAAAGTTTAAACCATCAACGCACAATTACATATGACTTAATCCAAAACATATCAATAAAAATCATAAGTTTAATAGAAATTTTATTCTAATAGTAATATGAGAAAATTTATTTAAGAACAAGACATAATTCATGGATCTTCGGATAATGATATAATTAACCTCCCCACACTTAATATGTACATTGTCCTCAATGTACAAAGATAGATAATAGCAATGTAAGCAGAAAATAATAAGAGAGGGAAGGAGGTGAAACTTCCTGAATTACGGATGAACTCCTTAGAAATAAGCATGATGAACTAGGCAGAGGTGAAGGTGGGGGAGAATACTCTGGTAGTTTGTTCGTTCCTTAGTAGCACCTTGAACCTTTTGAAATTGAGGAGTCATCAGTAAAGTTTTAGGGAGTTTTAGTAATGGACTTCGTTATGGGTACTCGATAATAAACAGCCAGAGATATAAAGAAATCAAAATATACTAATATAAATCAAAGACAAGAAAGATAAAGAGAAAGAGTTTAAAAATTAAAATAAAAGAAAAAGAAAAAATAAATGGACTCAAAGGTCCTCATCAACAGATGGTTCGCGAGGTGGGGGTGGTGGTGATATCTGGAAGTGCTGACAAATCTGTTGTAGAGTCGCCTCGAGGCCGTCAAATTATCGAGTCAATGAAGCAGTCGCATGAACTGGACTATGAGGAGGTGGTGGCATATCTGCTGTAAGGTGGTTGCGCACGGGGAGGTCGCGCCAGGACCCTTCTGCTTTTTTCGAAGTGGGATGGCGACTTTGGTTTTACCTCGAGTATTAGTCATGGTGTATCTAAAAACGATTTTCAATAAATAATTTAAGAATCACCAAAAGTAATATCGAAATAGTCCTAAATAATAGTATATTCTTAACATAGTGAATTCAAAAGTTAAACAAAAAACAGATATTTTAAATTATTATTAAAAAATACTAACTTATGGTACCCTTAACACATGAAATAAAAAGAATCCTCAACTACTAATATAGAAAATAAACCTACTTAGAATAAGTAAAAAATGGAAAATAGTCATAATCATAAGCTAAATCTAAATGGAATTAAAAATAAGAGTAAAATAGTAAACAAAATAAAGATAATAAAAATAAATAATAGAAAATAAATATGAATGAAAAATAAAGGGGAAAAAGAGTGACCAACGGTGGCAAGGATGGTGGCCGGAGTGGGGTGCGACGGGTCAGGGAAGGACAGTGAAGGACAGTTGGTCGACTAATTTCGGGTGAGGGAAAGGCTGGTGGCATAAGGTGATGGCTGGTGTGGTGGCGATGCAAAGAAAAGGGAAGGGGAAAGGGGACGACGAAGCAAAAGGGATGAGGGGGATCAATGTGGCCGGAAGTGGGAAGGGGGGAAAAGAAGAATGAGGGAAAAAAGGAGGGGGTCGTCGGTGGCTGGTGGCCGGAGTTGTGGCGGAGGGAGGTTAGGGTTTGGGGGCTTTGGAAAGGAGAAGGAAGAAGAAAGAAGAATTTGGGTTTTAAATAGGTGACACGGTCGTGTGTTGGGTCACACGACCGTGTGGCTCGAATTCCAGCCCGTGTTTGTCGTGATTTGCAAAAGGTTAGTTTTTGCACAACCTTAGACACGCTTGTGTGTCTAGGCCATGTGGTCCACACGGCTGCGTCGCACGGCCATGTACTAGGTCCTTCGCTTCTCCCACGCCTGTGTAGAAGTCCACATGTCCGTGTGATCACTCACACAGCCGTGTGTGTTGCCCGTGGAGACCTCTGACTTGTTTTAGAATTTGAATTTTGAAAAATTGAGCTCTAGTTTTCACATGGCCTAGGACACGCCAGTGTGGAATTTGCACATGCCCGTGTGATATCACACACGGCCGTGTGTCGTGTCTGTGGAGCCCCCTGTCAATTTCTTTGAATTTTAAAAACTAAGTCCCCATATCCATACGGCCAAGGACACACCCGTGTGTCCAGGCCGTGTGGGACAAAATACCTACATTAAAAGCATGAACGAAGTGAACATAAACTAATTAGTAAGGTTAGTGCTCGGGTTGCCTCCCGAGAGGCACTTATTTAGAGTCTAAGCTCGACTCACCTTGCATTCGCATAATCATAGTGGTTTGAGTAGTTAAAACTCCTCATTCCTGCTATAAATTTTGTTAAAATAAGGTTTTAGACGAGTACTATTAAACTTGAAGGTGCCAAATTTGGAATGAGTTACCTCGACCGTACCGTATGGGAAAATATTAAGTACCGTGAAAGGGGTTGTTCTATTAGGTTCAGAAGAGGCAATACAAGGATCTGCATTATCCATTAGAACTCGGTCTCCAACCTTAATTTGACTCGTTTTATTTTTAGGCTCGTCAAGGCTTTGCTTTGGTTCATCATGTACTTTCAATTTCTCCTTAAACTGTGTTTGCCATTCATCTAGTTCATTGATTTGTAGTTTTCTTTCTTCATGAACAGTTCTTTCTCAATATGATTGCTAGACCATAGTTCTGTCATCTTTTTTCGAGGAATTTCCTGCAAAGAAGATTGAACATTAAGTTCACTTACATTAACAAGATTTGTATCATCTTGATCACTAGATATTCTAGCAGAATCACGTGTTTGGAGTTTAATCATGTCATCACCTACACAAAGTATTAATTCCCCTGTACCAACATCGATAACGGTCCTAACAGTTGCTAAAAAGGGTCGTCCTAAAGTTAAAGGGATGTAACTATCCTCATTCATGTCTAAAACAACAAAGTCTACTAGGAATATGAATTTATCAATTTTGACTAGTACATCTTCAATTATACCTGTAGGAAATCTAATGGTTTTATCAGTCTATTGAATGCTCATCCTAGTTTGTTTGGGTTTCCCAAGACCTAGCTATTTAAACATTTTATAAGGCATAACATTGATACTTGCCTCTAAATCAGCTAAAGCATTATTAATAGATAAACCACCAATTAAGCAAGGAATCGTAAAACTCCTTGGATCTTTTAATTTGCGGGGTAGTTTATTCTGTAAAATTGTTGAGCAAACTGCATTTAGCTCCACATGCGACGCATCATCTAACTTCCGTTTGTTTGCCAAAAGCTCTTTTAAAAATTTTACTGAATTGGGCATCTGCAAAAGAGCTTCAATAAACGGTAAGTTAATATCTAATTTTTTTTAAAAGTTTAAGAAATTTACCGAATTGTTTATCTGTGTGGTCTTTCTTCGTCACATTGGGATATGGTACACGAGGTTTGTACTCTGTACTTACCAGTTTTGGTTTATTATGGCTTACCTCAACCTTACCTTTATCTACCACGTTTTCTTGCCTCGATTTTGGTTCGTCTAACCCTTCACTATCGTGAGCAATAATGGCATGAAGTTGCTCCTTTGGGTTAGTTTCAATGTTGCTTGGCAGGCTACCTTGTGGTCGTTCAGATATTAGCTTAGCAAGCTGACCTATTTGATTTTCGAGCCCTTGAATTGATGCCTGCTGGTTTTTGAGTGCTGTTTCGGTGTTTTGAAAATGAGTTTCTGACACTGAGATGAATTTTGTTAGCATCTCCTAAAGGTTCGGCTTCTTCTCCTATGGGTAGGGTTGTTGAAAGCCTGGAGGGGGTTGTTGTCTCTGATTTCCTTGACCACCCCATGAGAAGTTTAGGTGGTTCTTCCAACCTGGATTGTAAGTGTTACTATAGGGATTATTCTGAGGTCTAGAATTATTACCCATATAGTTCATCTATTCGCTTTCTATACTAGGGTTGTAGAACGGATAATCTTTATTACCCATTCCTCCTCCATTCGTATCGCACTGAATCAATGGATGTACCTGCGAAGAACCACACAAATCATCAATCTTTTTATTTAAAAGTTCAACCTGGTTTGATAGCATGGTCACTGCGTCGAGGTTAAAAATGCCAGCGGCTTTTGTTGGCTTCGTTCTCATTACTTGCCACTGATAATTATTCAGTGACATCTCTTCTATAAACTAATTAGCTGCTTCAGGGGTTTTGTTATTTAGGGTTCCATCGGCGGCTGCATCAATCAGTTGTATAGTTAAGGGGTTCAAACCGTTGTAAAAGGTTTGAACCTATAACCATAAAGGTAACCCATGGTGAGGGTACCTCCTCAACAAGTCCTTATACCTCCATGCATCGTAAAACGTTTCTAAATCCATCTACACAAAAGAAGAGATATCATTCCTCAACTTAGCCGTTTTAGCCGGCAAAAAATATTTCAATAAGAATTTCTCGGTCATCTGTTCCCAAGTAGTGATAGAACCTTGTGGTAACGAGTTCAACCACTGTTTAGCTTTGTTTCTTAACGAAAAAGGGAATAATCGAAGGTGAATGGCATAGTCAGAAACACCATTTATTTTGAAAGTATCACAGAATTCTAGAAAAGTTGATAAATGAGTATTTGGGACTTCGTCCTGCAAACCATCGAACTGAACAAACTGTTGAATCATTTGAATAGTGTTAGGTTTCGGTTCAAAATTATTTGCAGCAATAGCAGGTCTAACAATACTTGATTCAGCCCCAGTTAAATTAGGCTTAGCATAGTCGTACATAGTACGAGGAGAGGATTTTCGGCAACCACCGGAGGAAGCGGATTATTATCAGCCATCTCCTAAGTAGTATTAGTATCGTCCTCCTACTCTTCCTCTATGTATTGTAAACTTTGCCTTATCTCCCTATGATTTCTGTGAATGGTACTTTTTATCTCCTCAATTTGTGAAATTACCAAAATACTCCCAATTTCTAAAATTACCGAAATACCCCTAATTTGTAAAATTACCTAAATGCCCTTGGAGGGTAAATGACTGTTTTGCCCTTATGGGTAAATGACTAACTTAGATTATGAATTTGACTGATTTGACTGGGATTGTATGACTGTGTTTTAACTGACTTGACGATGGTTGTATGACTGATATACTTTTAATATATGTCTAAATGACTGTTACTGAGCATGGCCATTTTGCATACACGTGTAATGATTGAGCATGACATACACGACATATTGCATGGGGTTGCAACATTGATACAGAGGAAGTTCTGATAGGGTCGCACGGGTCACATAAGACGACTATGGATCTAGTATTGATATGTTAAGGTCACATAGGTCGCATGAGACGATTGTGGACCGATGGACTGCTTAAAGCCGCATAATCTGATTTTGGCTCTGTGCCAACCTAAGTATGGCTCTGAGCCATCTTGGTCATGGCTTTGTGCCAATCGTATTTACCCGTGGCTATGTGCCTAACATATATATTGATGACTCTCTGTCGATCATAATTACCCGTGGCTGTGTGCCGATTATATTACCGTCGCTGATGGCTATGTGCCAAACTTATTACAGTTACCGATAGCTTTGTGCCATCCTGATTATGGCTCTGTGCCATCCTGATAATGGTTTATAACCATTCTGTTTATGGCTTTTAGCCGTTCTGTCCACGGCGCCGAGCCATTATATTGACTTAGTGCCACAACCGGTGCTAAGCTTGGTGTGTTTGCTGGGTGGGTAGATTTTATCCCCACGTAAGTGTAGGGTTGGTACGGGTGGTGTGTTGGCTGGACCGAGGTGGGATGCATCCTCATACTGTTGCATATCTGTTTATGAGATCTGTCACTGTACTGGGCTTAGGCCACTTGTTCTGCTATTGGTTTGGGCTAGGCTCAATTGATTTGTTATGGGCTGTGACCCACTGATATTTTAGTGGGCTTTGGCCCACGTATGCTCTGAACTAGACTGTACTGTTACTGTTAAAGGGCTTTCGCCCAGACTGCTTCGGTTTCTATTTCTGTATAATGATTGCTACTCTAGTAAGAGGATTACACATTGAGTTTTCGTAAACTCACCCCATTTTTAACTGTGCAGGTAATCCCCAGAGTTAGGAGGATCGGTGCTGTGAGGGACTCGGAGGTGACCACACGACTACGGATGTTATGCGTTCGACTTTATATATGTTTTAAATTTCGTTTTGGATTTTAATTTCTATAATAAGGCTTCTCTGGATTTAATTCTGAATTTGGGATTTTGTTACGTTTTATATCTGTAAGACGTAGACGAGTTTTCAACCCAATTACTATTTTTAAAAACATATGTTTTATACATCTTTACCTTAAATTACCTTCCGCGACTAAAAGAGATTTTTAACGAAGTTAATAACATTTTTAAAAGTGATTGACTTTTCAACGAACCATGTTTTGAAATTGAACGAACACAAACTGAGACTTTAGTTTTTAAAATATAAGGAGGGTTTTCAATGAAAACATGGTTTTTGAAAAACACTTTAATGTGACACGCCAGATTCGGGCCTAAGTTCTGGGCCAGGTTTGGAGTATTACAGAAACATGAAGAAAATTATACATGCATGCTTCCAATGCCACTTCTATATATAAAAGGGGACTTTCATTTCTTTACAATTTGGTCTATTACCATAAAATCCCAGTTTTTCTCCCAAACTCGAAAATTTCCTTTACCACCCAAAATGAGAAGTGAAATAGAGATACTAAAGAGTTAGAATATCATCTTGAAAGAAATAAATTAGAAGTGGAAGTGGAGAAAGTTGTGGAAAAAGTGAAGAGATTAAAGAGACAAGGTAAATACTTCAAGAACTTAACTTTATTTAATTTTAATTGATTATGCTAAATAGTTGAATTAATTATGAATAAGCTCATATTATGTAATGAATTGATTTGATATATTGAAATAATAGTAAAAGGACTAAATTGTAAAGTGTACAAAAGTTTATGATTTAAATAAAGTATTAAGATAAAGAGTTTAAATGATGTGTTAGGTGTTAGCGAACTAATTACAAAGTGATATTAAAGTGAAATTATGGTAAATAATGAATTTTCATGATGCAAAAGACTAAATTGTAAACTTAAAATTAAAAATAATTGAAGTGAAGTGCTTAAAAAAAAGATATGTGAAGTAAGAAATTATAATGAATATTTTGATTAAAGTGTTATGTGATAGTGAAACTGAATGAAAAATGAAGTTAGAAGGACAATTATAATAATTATTGAGTTTTTGTGATGTTAAGGACTAGATTGCAAAATAATTGGAAATGACTACTAGTTTTAGAAACATAGGAACGTGATCTCCAGTATAGGCATTTATTATGTTTTAATGTGTCCGTTAAATGAGAATGAAGAAGTAATGGAAATATTGTAAATTATGAAAAGAAAGTTATATAAATTATAGTATGTAAAGTGAAAATGTTATTAAGTTTACATGTAAGCTTTAAGGGACTAAATAGAAGAATAATCAAAATTATAATGTTATGTACAATCAAATAATCTTGTATAAGAATGTAATAGTTTGATAAGTGAAATAAGTGTTAAATGTTGATTTGAGTGAAAATAAGTGAAATTTTCACTCAGTTTTGGACAGCAGCAGTAGTTCAACTTTGAAAATTCTCTAAAAATTGTAGAGATCGATTTAGAGATTGAATTAAATATGAAATTAAATCTTATTGAGTTAGTTTAGTATAAAAGAAACAGTGTAAGTAAAAGAATAATAGACTATGAGATATATGAATTTTTGTGAGACAAGGGCAGAATGATATCAGGTTCCCTATTTTGACTTTGAAAAAATATTTCAAATTGTACAAAAATTTTTAGGACATGAAATTTATATTATTAAAATATTTATGAGTATACTTTTAAGGGAAATAAACAGAAACATTATACGAGTGCTGTACTGAAAGATAATTAATTTTTAGTGAAGAAGGGTCAAAGCTGCCTAATAGCAGAACAAGGGAAAACTAAAACAAATTACTGTATTAATTGGAAGAAGAGGAAATTCTAAAATTTTTATGGTAAAAAGGTAATTGAGTTTATATTCAAAAACAACAAATGGATCTTAATTTGAAATACTGTAGACCAAGATATAAATAATTTACTGACTACTACTCAAGTGGACAACTAAAATTATGTAAATAGTAAAATTGAAACTAATGTTGCATATAGGCATACAATACCAAATGCCATAAATTCTCATATAATTACATGTACATAAAGGATGAGGAATGTAGAGGAGGAGGAGGAAAAATGGTAGAAGAGTTATAATATTAAGAAATTGCTGCAAATGATAGATTTGCTAATACATTAGAGAAGTTCAAATGTATTGTTGAGGTACTAAGTGAGTGATTGTTATAAAACAAATTAAAGAAGTCTTAAATGATAAATTGATTGTATATGTTAGTAATAGTTATGGTGTGTAGAAAGAGTAAACTATTTTTATAAAAGTAAGTCCTCTAAAGGACTTATTTGTAAAACTTCGATAATTATGTTAAATTTATAAACTTTGTTATCTTTGATTGAATAGCATGTTACATTATGTGGACTTGATGTGAAATGAATTGGATCGGTTAAATTTTAATTTTTGGACAAGGATTTAAGTGAAAAATGTTAAAAAGTAGAAAATTTTTGAGGCAGGGAGCACATCGCGATGACAGGAGAACCACGTCGTAAAGATCATTCAATCTAGTGAAGTCAGTGAGTGTAACACCACAAATCTGGCCTAGAAGTTAGGCCCGAATCCGACGTGTCACATTGAAGTGTTTTTGCGTAAACCTTGTTTTCATTGAAAACCCTTCTAGAGAAAAGTTAAGTAAAATCCAGTTTGCTTTCAAAACGAGGTGTAGCCAAAAACCATTTCCTTATTACTATGTAAAAATTTCCTTTGACAACGGAAGCTCGATCTTAAAACACAATTATTTTCAAAAACTTGAATTTCGCTTAAAAGAAATAGATCTAGGTTCCGTTTTAAAATTTCAATGCATAGTGGAAGTAATGGAGTAATAACCAGAGGGAAAGCCTTATTACAATCCGAAATAAAATAACTTAAAATAACTAACTTAAAATCCAAAATTTAGATATTAAGGATAATAGGTCAATCGTCTTGCTAGTTGGCCACCTCTAAGTCCCTCCATCCGTCGAACTGCCTACTGAGGATCACCTGTGAAAAATAAAAGGGGGAGTGAGTTTCGAAAACTCAGTGTGTACGACCCTCGTCAAACAAATAGCATACATATCATATTGTTAACATAATGATATCATACATGCAATGCTGTGCAAGCCCTCCCCAAATAATCTATCCGGTACACATCGTCTCCGTCTAACCGAAACACTTCTGTGAGGATTTCTAAATCGACCCTCCCATCCGATACACTTCAAGGGTAGCCCGGTTGCGGTACTACCAAACGTTGCAGCAAAGCTGCTTATCATATAATGGGCTTAAAAAAAAGCCATTGGTGGATCCACAATTGTCAAGCAACCATGCGATCCTCATATACTTCCTCCGTTCCATAATTCCCACCCATATGCATCCTAAACAGAATATCATATGAATGCAGCAAATATACATGTAACATCCATAAAGCTTATATTCAACACATAGGGGTATTTTAGTCATTTCAATATCAAGGGTGTTTTTGTAATCCTACCCTACAGGGGTATTTCAGTAAATCTACCCTACAGGGGTATTTCAGTAATTCTTAACAGTATGGGTCTTAGTTATAGACCTTGGCTCGTCAACAAGTCCTCGTGGCTAAAGTGAACAGACACTACGCATCAGGTAAGATTCCAGAGAAGAGGAGGTGGGTCATTAAGACTGCTTAAGTACCAAGATCTCCCTAGATCCAATCCTAGACATGCATATGCCCGTTGCCACACTTACCTTATGACTTGTTCACAGTTGCACTTAATAAATTATTAAAGTTTTATGTAAGGTTAAGCAATTTACCAAATACTAAGCCCAAGACCCCTTACAAAGCCCAAACAAATTCGCATACGTTCATATGGCCCACCAGGCCCAATCTCATTCGTATGGCCCATTAGGCCCAAATCACATTCATATGGCCCATCTGGCCCAAATCAATTCCAAGCCATGTAACCAGCATGACTAGTTCATCACTTATTACTAAATCATCAAATTCGCCTATTTTGAGCCTACGGCCCATCGGACCCATTTTGCCCATTCTGGCCCGATTGGCCAAAACACAGCCCAAGTCCATGAGATCGCTCATGGGGCCTCTGATAACGTATCGATTTTCCTTTACGAGTGTTCGCGCACTCGTAAGACTACCGTAGCCAAAATTTCAGCTTTTTGGCATTTCAGCTTTTCGGCATTTCAGGATTTGCCGATCTAATGTGTGTGTACTGTATGTACACACCTGATAACAAAACACACTGCGATCTCCTTAGCCACGATCCTAAAAATGATGTCGCTCAATGATTAATCACATATACTTATCGAATACTTTACCAAAAGCCGAAGTCTCACCTTAACCTTACTTGAAACACCAAGCCTTAATATCTTTTCCTCGACCACTAATCACGAGTACTTCTTAAATCTGCATCAATCTTAATTGTTAAAAACTAAACCATAAGTGACTTATATCCATCTTAAGTCACCCTTACATTCCTTAAGACCATTCGGCCAACCTTCAAAACCAAAAGTGAAGAATACTTACCCAAATCCCGAAATGCATAAAGAGTAATTCGGCAGAGGTTTGAAGAACAGAGATTCGATATCAATCCCCTACCAAAAATCGATTTAGAAGAGTGAGGGAGAGGAGAAGTCAGTTCTAGCAAGATCAATTGAAAGAGTAAAGTACTTACACAAGAATCAGCTAGGTTGAAGAAATAGTGATGTCACAAAAAGAATTTCGACAAAGGGAGGGTGGAATTATTCGACTTTAGAGGGTTTGGAAAAGGTAACACAAAAGTGCTTGTGTGAGGGTAACTACAAGATATTCAGTAATAAAAACAAAAACTGACCTATTTGCAAAACTCTCCAAATGCCGAAAACCACAATGAAAATTCGTAATACCCCCTAAAAGACCCAAAAACGACACTCATTTACCCTCCTAAGCCGAATTTATACATTTCCACTTCCCAAAACGGCACCAACTCTTCACACTTCTCAGCTCCTAACTTTTCTCCCTAATAATTTTTCAATCTCATCCTAAATTTTCTCCAAGATAAGCTCCTACAATCTCTCCATGACCATTTCAAACCTATCATCCATCAGACTTTCACTGTAACACCCCAAACCCGGCCTAGAAGTTAGGCCCGAATCTGACGTGTCATGTCAAAGGCATAATTCAAATGATTTTGCTAATTAAAAATTTAAATCCCAAAAGCCCAAAATCCTTGAGTCTTGTTAAGTAAATAAAAAAACCCATTTTATAATTTTAAGTACTTCGAAAACCAAGTTTAAACGTAAGAAATTTACTCAGGTTTTAAGAATTAAGTAAACAGTTGAAACAACAAAACCCAAAGTCTAAAGTCAAAACGAAGTACAAGGCCTTATTACATCCAACGAAAATAAACAATTAAAACTATGTCTTTTGAAACAAATAAATAAAAATTTAAACATCTTGTAGTGCGGCCATCCCCGAGTCCTCTCCCACGTCGAGCCATTTACTGAGTATCACCTGAAACATTAAATAAAGGGTGTGAGTTTCAAAACTCAGTGTGTACAACCCTTGGCATTCAATTCAATATATAATTATCACATTGGCTTGAGCCCTATCAAAATCAGTGGTCTTGGGCCTTGGCCCACAATGACCTCATATCATATCATATCATATCATACACAAAACAAGGCAATGCAAAACCCTCCCCAAAAATCCACCCGCTACACACCATTTCCCTTCCAACCCTACACACTTGTGGGGATTTCTAAATTGAACCACCTATCCTCTACACACCAAAGGTAGCACTCACAGTGGCACTACTCAATGTTGCAGCAAAGCTGCTAATCATATAATGGGCTTAAAGCCACTGGTGGATCCATGGTCGTCAAGCGACTATGCGATCCTCAAATCTTCCTCCGTACCATAATTCTCACCCATATGCATCCTAATTAGAATATCATATGAATGCAACATGCACATGAGTAACATCCACAAAACTCATACTCATCACATAGGGGTATTTTCGTCATTTCACAACCCAAGTATATTTCCGTAAATCTACTCTATAGGGGTATCTAGGTAATTTTGCAAATCAGAGGTACTTTGGAAATTTTGTAAATCAGGGATGTTTTGGTAATTCTGCAAATTAAGGGTATCCTGGTAACTTCACAATTCGGGGCTATTTCAGTGATTTTGTAAATCTAAGGATGTTTTGGTATTTTTTTTTCAAGCTAAGGGTATTTTGGTTAATTTTACAAATCTAGGGTATTTGGTCCCTCTCGGGTATTATTTATGAACTTTGGCACATTAACAAGTCCTTGCGGCTAAAGTGAATAGACACTATGCACCAGGTAGGATTCCAGAGAAGTGGGGGTGGGCCGCTAGGGCTGCTTAAGTACCAAGCTCTCCCTAGATCCAATCCTAGACATGCATATGCCCGTTACCACACTCTAACCTAGCGACTTGTCCACGGACATGTTTAATTATTAGAAAGTCTTATGTGGTTTAAGAGTTGATCAGTACTAAGCCTAAAGTCCATAAAACCCTAACATACTAGTCTACATCCCCATAAAGCCCATCAAACCCATTTCACGTTTATATAACCCATAATGGCCACGTCACATCTTTATAGCCTTCTAGGACCAAGTCTCAGTCATATGGCCCATTAGGCCCAAAACAATTTCAGATCATGTAACATGCTTGCTTAACCCAATTCATATAGTTAAATCAAACCATTTTATCAAACTTAGCCTCAGGGCCCACTAGGCCCATTTAGCCACTTTCGGCTTTCCGGCATTGCCGAAATCATGTGTGTGTGTGTAGTGTTTGTACACACCTGGATACCGCGACGTGCTATTCTATCCTTAGCCTTGATCCTACAACCAACCAACCTTCAATCAACCACTCATACTTAATCAAAATATTTACTCAAAAGCCGGAACCTTACCGTGTGCCATCGGGTTCTAATGGCCCTTCCTTCGCTACTAATCACAAGTGTTCCCTAGATCTGCACTCACACATACACCATCAAAATTCGAGTGACTCGTAATCCACACAAGTCATCCACACATTTGGCCATTCACTTCAACCATAATCAATTTGAGTATCCTTACCCTTGCTAATGATCCTACCACGCTTGCGATCTCCGATCCTTACCCTTGTTAATACAAGATCATCGATAATGAAAAATTAGATCACCCTTCGGCTTTTAACAAAACATACTAAGGAGAGTTAACAGAATACTTACCGAATCCAACCTTAGATCCTGCGGCCTAGATAACTACCGAAAGAGATTCGGCTTTTAACCTTGACTGAGAGTAGCTACCAACTGATTTATGATAGAGAAAAACAACAAAGATTCGGCACTAATGGGGATTTTAGCAAGGAAGGATGATGGTAATTCGGCAAAGAAGAGAATTTGGCTATAGGGGAATTTGGCTTTTAGAGAAAGAAGAAGAACACAATTCTAATAGGAATTTCGGCAAAAAGAATGATGGGTTTTCTTTTCGGCAAATGATAGAATTCGACTGAGGGGGAGAAAAGGAAGAAATAGCAGAACCCAAGGAACCCTTCAATGAATTCGGCACCCCCTTTTTATAGCCAAAGCCGAATCCTACCTTCCCCCCACAATCCCATTCGGCACCAACTCCTCCCTCTCCTCATCTCCTGCCTTTTCTCCCTGATAACAATTTATTCTTATCCAAAATTTCCTCCACATCCAACACACCTGTTTACTTCAAACACTCTACGGCAAGAGTTCAAAACCAACACAACTCTGGCCGTCCATACATTAAAATAAACACTCCACAAAATACCACTCCTAAGTCTCGAACCTTGGACCTCTTCAGCTTACAACACGCCACCTTATAGCTCCCAAGTGACGCCACTTACCACTGGACCACAAGCCCATTTGTGTCCTATTTCTTCTTCATTTATTAAAAAGTCCTACTAACTAAGTCACTGTTCCCTAAGGCCAAAACCAAAATTTTTCCTTTACCCTTACTTGATCCCAGGACATCTCCAACACCCCTAGACACTCAAAATTCATAAATCCTCAAAGCCCACATGCCAATTGTCATTTTTCTCGCCCACTTAAAATTTTTTTCTAAAATCCAAAGCCCAATGCCCAATAGGCCCAATTCTTCTAGGCCCAAATTCGGGGCGTTACATTCACTGTAACACAAACTCTAGCCGTCCTGACAGCAAAATAAATACCCCAATAAAATACCATGCCACTACTCGAAGGACTCCCTTGCCTGCTAATGATGCAACCTCCCTGCTCCCTAAGTGGCGCCACTTTGCCACTACACCACAAGCTCATTTGTGTCATTTTTCTTCTTTATTTATTTAAAAGGCCTACTAACTGAAGTCACAGTTCCCTTGGGCTAAAACCAAAATTCTTCCTATACCCTTACTTGATCCCAGGACATCTCCAACACCCCTAGACACTCCAAATTGATTAACCCTCAAAGCCCACATGCCAATTGTCATTTTCTCGTTCACTTAAAAATTTTCTGAAACCCAAAGCCCAATAGGCCCAAAAATTCGGGGCATTATAGTGAGTGACGTTGCGATGTAAAACCCCTGACGTTGCGACATCAACCTGAAATTTTTCAAATTTTGTATTTTAGTCCCTATTCAATCTTAGATTGTGTAGAAAGCTATTATAAACCATATAAGATTTGAAAATAAATATGAAACATCTATGAAATATATATTGAACCAAATTTGATTATGTAGACACTTAAAATAAACTGAATTAGACCGTAGTTGCTCTGGCAATGAATGTAGCATCCTAATATCCGGTCCTAACAATTGGGTTAGGTATAAGGGTGATACACTTTTTTTAAGGCTTGGATAGAATCTTTCCTCTTAGCTTTTGTGGCTCAACTAAAACCTTTAAAAATTACAATTGGTGATAAAAATGAAGTAAATAATAAAAATCACTAATAAGGTATGTGTTTACAAAGTTAAGCTATAAAAGAAAAGAAATGAAAGTGATAAAAGAATTAACGATATGAACTTTGAGACTATGTACAAGAGAAATAAAATAGATATAAAGAATTTGAAGCTTTTTTATTAACTTTGATGCTTGAATACGTTTCTCTTTTGTCCTCAATTCTTCTTGACTTGCATTTATGTCCTCTAATTGAGTTTTGGATGTTTGGAGCCACTGGAGGGAGTTTCTAGTTGTTGGAAGAAGTAATCTTGTGCATTTGTTGCAGTCTATAGGGTCATGTCTTAATACTTAGAAGATAGGTATTAAGACTTGGATGAAAAATAGTTAGTAGAATACATGAGATATCGAGACCTTACACGGTGAAATCGGAACAGTGGTTTCGAAACCACAAATTCGAGCTAAAAATATAATTTATTTTTATTTTATTATATGATCCATATTATACTATAAAATTCGTGTGAAAAATTTGAAAAGAAAATTTTGCCGATTATGTGTTTAATTACGAGAAAGACCAAATCGCATAAAATGCAAAAGTTGAATTCTAGTAGCCATAAGGATTAAATAGCTATGGAATACAAAAATTAAGGTCCTTATATGGTGATTAAACCATTAAGAAAAGTATGTAGTTTTTTCTTGGTGACTCATCCATGGAAATATAGAAAAAGAGTAAGGACTAAATTGGAAAGTGAAAATTTTAATTAATTAAAAGATGATAAAATAGATATCATCTTATTTTCTCATCTTCTTCCCCAAAATAAAACATGGAAACCCTAGGAGAGAGAGAAGAAACTTTCATGGCCAAATTGGGTAAGTTTCCTTATTTCGTTTTTAGTAATTTTGATAGTTTTAGAATCGGGATAGTCTAAACTATCTATTTGGGGGATTAAATTGAAAAGTTATGTAACACCCCAAACCCGGACAAGACACCACGTCCGAATCTGGTATGCTACGGGGAAAACCATTTTGGAAAACTAGATTTCTCGTTTAAAAGCTGAGTGAAAACACAGTGTGTTTGAAACAGATTTGGAGCAGTCTTGTTAAAAAAAACAGTTGATGTATTTGAAATCCAGGGATTTTGAAAACTTTGCCAGAATTTGTAGTTAAAACGAGTTATTACCATTTAAAACCTTATTAGTTTCTTAGTGATACATAAAACACTTTTAAACTTAGAAGAACTACAAGTTTGAATTGAAAACCATTTGTATTTGTTTATCAAAAGACTTTGAGTGATACCCGATGGTATAGTTTAAAAACACGTCGCGTGATAACTTTGAAAACATTATCTTTCCAGGTTTTAGTAAAATTCATACCGGCTTATTTTTGTTAAGGCATATTAAAATCAGCTTAAAATATAAACATCATAAAACATAACTTAAAAGGCCTTTTACAATCCGAAATAAAACCCAATTTAAAGTAATAAACTAAAGTACCCAAATAGTAGAGTCCGAGTAAACTTTATTAAAGCAAGGCATGTACACCCGAGTCCCTCCCGGCTCCAAGTTCGCGTCTACGAATCACCTGAAATGTCAAAGGAGAGGGTGAGTCGAGTGACTCAGTGTGTAAATCCCGCTCCCGATAAAACAACAGGCTAACACACAACATACATAGCAATATAATCAATGCAACCCGATCCTAACCATCCGTATCACCTTTTCTACCCCGTGTGGTACCAAACCACTGGTGGTGCCAAACCACTGGTGACATATAGTCACAATGTGCTACCAAAGCACTGGTGTCCCAAAGACACAATATCCGTCAATGTGCTACCAAAGCACTGGTGTCCCAAAGACACAGTTGTGCTACCAAAGCACTGGTGACCGAAGTCACAAATCCAATGATGATGGGGCCAACCCATCGTGTGTTACCAAAACACTAGCAGACGATCCCATATCTCAAGTGGGGCCAACCCACGGTGGTCAAACCACAGGGACAAGTCGCAATGAGGTGCCAAACCTCTGGTGTCCCAAAGACACAATGTGCTACCAAAGCACTGGTGACCGTAGTCACAAATCTGGTGATGGGGCCAACCCATCGTGTGTTACCAAAACACTGGCGTCGATCCCGTATAATCATCTGTGGGGCCAACCCACTGTGGTACTGAGCCACTGGGACGAGACGCTGAGGTACCAAACCTCTGGAGGTGCCAAACCTCTGGTGACCCAAAGTCACAAAGTGTGCTACCAAAGCACTGGTGCTCGTCAGCACAATACAACACTGCTCCCTCCTCTCGTATCACCCATCAATCATGCTAAACTCATGTAATCATGCATATCATACTATCATGCATATCATGCCAATGTGTCTAATCTCATACCCCATGTCACATATCCATAACCATGATATCATACAGATCATCAATAACTCATAATAATAGCACTGACTTACCCGAGTCCCGGCTCATACCCATTGGGGTATCATAACAGTCACCACTGTCCCATTAATTATCACACAGGTTATTAATAATATCACTAAATAATAGTGTGTTAGTATACACACCTGGTAAAATCGAGTCTAAAGATCCCTACGAATCACTCTGAGTCCCTTGACTATCTGGCTCCTAGAATCGGCCACAAGAAAACCATTAAGCAACCACCATATTCGGCCAACATAGGACTAGGCACTAAGACCATTCGGCCAAATACATACACACTCAAGGGTTAATTTCAATCCCTTACCTTGCTATTGGTCTGATTCCTTATCAAACCCGAACCACAGCAATCCTCTTTCCAACAATCGGCCACCCCTAACAAGAACAGTTAATCTTTTGTTACCTTTGCCTTAAATCGAAACCAAGGAATTGGACTACTAATAACAATATCAATCACTTACTAATCGGTTGACAGAAACAAAAACGGCTTCTCTTGCTTGCTTCCCCAATCCAAAGATCCTATAACGAAGAGATTAGAATCCATCCCAATTGACCATATTCGGCCCTAAATTACACCAAAACCGATTGAGAACAGAAAGGAAAATAAAAGACCATTCGGCTATGGACTTACCAATTTCAACCGATTGAAGCAAGGCCTCCAATACACCACTGATATTCGGCCACTACAACTGCTAGGAGAAAGAGAGATATTCGGCTAAGAGACAATATGCATTCGGCACTTAGCGTACTAGGAGAAAGAAACAAAGTGTGATAAGAAAGGTATTAATTTCGGCAATCAAAGTCTCAAACAGAGAGAAAGGGTAATGGAGAAGAGAGGGTTTCGGTTTTAACACAATTAACCAAAAGAGAAAGAATGAGAGAGAAGCTTTTTGAGAAAGGAGATTCGGCCAACAAGGTTTCAAAAGAAAAAGAAATGGAAGTGGGATGCTAGGTTCGTCTTAACAAGGGATTTTGAGAGAAAACACAAAGCCAAATTCGGCAAAGATGAAGTTGCTTAAAGCTTTCGGTTTTGAAAAGGGAAAAGAGAGACTTACTTGAAGGAAATTCGGCTTAGGCTATTGACAAAAGAAAGGACTTTGTTTTGAAACAAGGTGACCGAATAAAAATGCCCAAAAATACCAAGATGAATTTCGGCTAACACCTTCTAAAAGGGCAACACAGGTTCGGCAATTGAGAGCTTACACTTGCGGTTTTGGTATGGCCAAAAGAGAAAATTGCTTCACAAAGGCTTTTGGCCGAAAATGCACAAAATGAGAAGTGCATTTCGGCACAACTCCCTTCCCTCAACCAAACCGTACACACCCCCACTCCAACCCCACAAAATTCGGCCAAGAATCCCCCCATTCACTCCACTCCTCTCATTCAAAGTAGTTTGAACAAGTCCTCCTCCTTAATTTGCTCACCACCATCCAAGTCACCCCTTGACCAGGTCTTAGGCAGAGTTTGAACTGCCACAAACTCCTCCCTCCATGCCGTCAAAATGAGTGCCAAAAAGTGGCCACTCCGCAGCTCGAACACAAGGCCTCCACCTCATTTGAATGACGCCACCTAGCTCCCAAGTACCACATGCCTTGCCACTTTGCCAGCTCTTCATTTGTGCTATAAAACCACAATTAAAATTCTTAAACCCCAGCTTCCTCAGCTCCCCTGACTTAATACCCAAAAACCAAAATTTTCTTATTTACTCAGGCATACACCTAGGCTACACTTAAGCCCCTAAAACATAAAAATAACAACACAGCACACTACAAACATGCAATAACATGCAACATCGAAATAGCCCCCTAACCCGGGATATTACAGTTCTACCCCCCTTAAAAATAATTTCGGCCTCGAAATTACCTGATCAAAAGAGTTGCGGGTATTGCTGTCTCATCGTATCCTCGGGTTCCCACGTCGCTTCTTCTACACCATGATTCCGCCAAAGTACCTTAACCAAAGGTACAGACTTCCTACGTAGAACCTTTACATCTCGATCAAGAATCTGCACAGGTTCTTCCTCCATAGTCAAGTCTGGATTTACCTCGATCTCTTCCACTGCTACCACATGCGACGGATCTGAACGATACCTCCGAAGCATCGAAACATGAAAAACATCATGAATCTGGCTAAGCTCTGCTGGCAACTCAAGCTGATACGCCACTGGTCCAACTCGTCTCAACACCTTATACGGCCCAATGAACCTCGGACTTAGCTTGCCTTTCTTCCCGAACCTCAGAACCTTCTTCCAAGGCGAGACCTTCAGAAACACTCGATCCCCAACAGCAAACTCTATATCTCTTCGCTTAAGATCGGCATAAGACTTCTGCCGGTCCGAAGCTTCCTTCAATCGAGCCTGAATCAACTTAACCTTGTCCTCAGTCTCAGCTACTAACTCAGGTCCTAACAACTGACGTTCCCCTAACTCTGTCCAACACGTAGGTGAGCGACACTTCCTGCCATACAACGCCTCATACGGTGCCATCTTAATGCTCGCTTGGTAACTGTTGTTGTAGGCAAACTCAGCTAATGGTAGAAACTCCTCCCAGCTACCTCTGAAATCCAAGACACAACCTCTCAGCATGTCTTCTAAGATCTGAATAACCCTTTCTGATTGTCCGTCCGACTGCGGGTGAAAAGCCGTGCTAAAATCCAAACGAGTACCCAATGCTTGATGCAATGCCTTCCAGAACCTAGACGTGAACCTGGGATCCCTATCCGAGATTATCGAAACTGGCACACCGTGCAACCTCACTATCTCTGAAACATACAGCTTCGCCAACTTCTGGAGTGAGTAATCAACCCTCACCGGAATAAAGTGAGCTGATTTAGTCAGACGATCCACCACTACCCAAACTGAATCCTTCTTGCTTGGCGTAAGCGGTAACCCACTGACAAAATCCATGGTTATCCTTTCCCACTTCCACTGAGGAATCTTTACAGGCTGAAGCAAACCCGACGGCAACTGATGTTCAGCCTTGACCTGCTGACAAGTCAGACATTTCCCAACAAACTCTGTCACCTCTTTCTTCAAACCAGGCCACCAAAACTGCTCTCTAAGATCCTTATACATCTTGCTACCTCCAGGATGCATAGCATGAGGACTGCTATGTGCGTCCTGAAGAATCTTCTGCCTTAGCTCAACATCTTTAGGCATACAAGCCTTACCCTGAAAACACAGAACCTCATCACTCGACAAGCTGTAACCATCCACACCACCATTCTGCACTTGCAACCTTCGCGCACCCAGAACCTCATCCTCTAACTGTTTCTCTCTAATCTGCTCAACCCAAGTAGGCTTAACCTGCAGCTCTGCCAGAATACTCCCATCGTCATACAAACTCAAATGGGCAAACAAAGCTCTTAAGTCCGAAACAACCTTACGGCTCAACGCGTCTGCCACCACGTTAGCCTTGCCCGGATGATACTCAATAGAACAGTCGTAATCCTTCAGCAACTCAACCCATCTGCGCTGCCTTAAATTTAAATCCTTCTGAGTCAGTAGATACTTCAGACTCTTATGATCCGTGTAGACTATCGATCTCTCTCCATATAAGTAGTGCCTCCAAATCTTTAAGGCGAAGACTACAGCCGCTAGCTCCAAATCGTGCGTCGGATAGTTGACCTCGTGTGGCCTCAGCTGCCTAGAAGCGTAAGCCACAACCTTACCTTCTTGCATCAGCACACAACCCAGACCCGTATGTGATGCATCGCAGTAGACTGTGTATTCCTTACCAGCCTCAGGTTGAATTAGAACCGGAGCCTCAGTCAAAACCTTCTTTAACTTGTCAAAGCTTTCCTGCTGTTTCTCAGTCCAAACAAACGGAACCTCTTTCCTTAACAACTTGGTCATCGGCGCTGCTATCAACGAGAAACCCTCAACAAACCTTCGGTAGTATCCGGCCAAACCCAGAAAACTACGAATCTCAGCCACTGTCCTAGGTGGCTTCCAGTCCAACACAGCCTCAATCTTACGAGGATCTACTCGAATCCCCTCAGCCGACACTACATGACCCAAGAACGTCACTTCTCTAAGCCAGAACTCGCACTTACTGAACTTAGCATAGAGTTGCTTTTCCCTCAAAATCTGCAGCACCACTCTCAAATGCTTATCATGCTCTTCCTCTGTCCTTGAGTACACTAAGATATCGTCTATGAAGACCACGACGAACTGATCCAGATACTGCTGAAACACTCTATTCATCATATCCATAAACGCTGCCGGTGCGTTAGTCAACCCGAATGGCATTACCAGGAATTCGTAGTGCCCATACCGAGTCCGAAACGCTGTTTTATGGATATCAGCCTCCTTAACCTTTAGCTGATGGTACCCAGACCTCAGATCAATCTTAGAGAATACCGCTGCACCCTTCAGCTGATCAAACAAGTCATCTATCCGTGGCAACGGATACTTGTTTTTAATCGTCAGCTTGTTCAACTGGCGGTAGTCTATGCACATCCGCATCGTGCCATCTTTCTTCTTGACAAAAAGAACTGGCGCACCCCACGGCGAAACACTTGGCCTGATAAAACCTCGATCCAATAACTCCTGGATCTGAGCCTTAAGCTCCACCAATTCCTTTGGTGCCATCCTATACGGAGCAATAGACACTGGCGCAGTCCCGGGTAACAAATCAATCCCGAACTCTACCTCTCGATCTGGCGGCAAACCCGGAAGTTCCTCAGGAAACACATCGGCAAATTCCTTAACAGTACGCACCTTCTCGACAGCAGACTCTTTAGCCTCCAAGGCATACACATGAACCACATACGCTTCACAGCCCTTCCTGACCATCTTCTCCGCTTTCAGAGCAGATATCACATTTGATAAGTAATCTCTCCTATTACCTATCATAGCCACCTCATCACCATCAACCGTCTTAAGAACCATGCGCTTAGCCGCACAATCCAACCTCGCCTGGTACTTGACCAACCAATCCATCCCAAGAATCAAATCGAACTCCCCAAACGGCAGTTCCATCAGATCAGCAGCAAACACTACCCCTTGGAGTTCTAGGGGTACCTCTCTAAACAGTTTATCTACTACTACAGAGTGACCTAGAGGGCTAATCACAGTCAGCTGCCTAGAAGATATCTCAGAGTCTAAGTCCAGTGTCTCTACTATACTACTGGCAACATAAGAATGCGTAGAACCCACATCAATCAAAGCAGTATAAGGAGTACCAAAAATCAAAAACGTACCGGTTATGACGTCCGGTGCGTCGCCTTCCTCTCGGCGCCTCGCAGCATATACTAAACCAGGCTGTCTAGCATCAGAACTACCCGCACCTCTGCCCGGTGCTCCACGGCCCCGACTAGATCCATAACCACCTCTGCCATTACCACGGCCTCTCTGCGGTGGCGGTCCATTACCTCTGAACTGATTACGGCCCTGACTCTCCGACTGAATCCTGGCCATCCTACGCGGACAGTCCCTAATGCGATGCTCCAGAGACCCACACTCGAAGCACCCTTTACCCCCAGTCCAACAGCCACCCCAATGAGATTTCCCACACTGGTTACACTGCGGCGGTCCCTGCCTAGCAGCAACAAACCTAGCAGACTGATTCTGCCCACTCGGTCTAGCCCTCTTCTGCGGATTACCAGACGAACCAGAAGACCCGAAGCTCCTCTTAAGCCTACTCCTGTCCATACTCTGCCTCACTGACTCCTTAACACCCTCAGCCACCTTGGCTTTCTCAACCAAGACAGCAAACTCGCGCTCCTGCTGTGGAGCAATCAGCAGCCTCAACTCGTCTCGCAGACCATCCTCAAAACGAACACACCTCTCATGCTCAGTGGCTACAATGCCCCTGGCATACCTACTCAGCTTCAGGAACTCAGCCTCGTACTCAGCAACAGATTTACTCCCCTGAACAAGCCTCAGAAACGCCTTTCTCTGGGAGTCGATGTAACTAGCCCCGATGTACTTCTTTTGATATGCAGCCCGAAAATAATCCCAGGTCAAATCCTCTGCAGCCACACTATCCCGAACTGTGAGCCACCACTGATATGACTCATCCCGGAGAAGTGACACAATACCTTTCAGCTTCTCTTCAGTCGTCAAGTCCAGATCATCCATGATCCGCTCAGTTGCCTCTAGCCAGTACTCAGCAGTGCTAGGAGCAACACCAGAAACACCTCGGAAGAATTCGGCCCCATTAGCCCGGAGTCGCTCAGGAACTGATTTCCTAACTCCTGCACCACCACTAGCCCCGGCTACCCTTTCCAACACTCGCAGCATCGCCTGTGACACTGCGTCATCCCCGGTCTGATCTTGGAACTCACCACCTCCAGCTGGTGGCGGAACCGGTACCTCATTTTCTGAACCCTGCCCCGATCCTACGGGCTCAGAAACTGTCATTCTACCCCTACCTCTACCACGAGTATTACGACCACGTCCGCCTCGAGTGCTCATATCTAATCTTTCTACGTATCTGATTAGAGAATTTTATGCATCAGTGTTTATTCCACTTGTTTAAAAAGCAAGTCTTATGAATATTAAAGAGGATTTGTTCTCGCAAGTTCACAGAATCCTATCAGTTTCAATCTCTAAGGTAGCACACTATCGCTATCATCAATCATATAACATCCAATCAAATCACAGAGAATAGTTCGGGGTACTTACCTGGCGAACTGGTGCCGGAGACTCGGTGCCATGCCTTTCAAAACCATTTATTTAAACCCAAAACACTTAAGACATCTTTTGGAAACATTTTGGGCCTCAGGCCCACAGCCGAGCCTTTGAACTTGGCTCTGATACCACAAATGTAACACCCCAAACCCGGACAAGACACCACGTCCGAATCTGGTATGCTACGGGGAAAACCATTTTGGAAAACTAGATTTCTCGTTTAAAAGCTGAGTGAAAACACAGTGTGTTTGAAACAGATTTGGAGCAGTCTTGTTAAAAAAAACAGTTGATGTATTTGAAATCCAGGGATTTTGAAAACTTTGCCAGAATTTGTAGTTAAAACGAGTTATTACCATTTAAAACCTTATTAGTTTCTTAGTGATACATAAAACACTTTTAAACTTAGAAGAACTACAAGTTTGAATTGAAAACCATTTGTATTTGTTTATCAAAAGACTTTGAGTGATACCCGATGGTATAGTTTAAAAACACGTCGCGTGATAACTTTGAAAACATTATCTTTCCAGGTTTTAGTAAAATTCATACCGGCTTATTTTTGTTAAGGCATATTAAAATCAGCTTAAAATATAAACATCATAAAACATAACTTAAAAGGCCTTTTACAATCCGAAATAAAACCCAATTTAAAGTAATAAACTAAAGTACCCAAATAGTAGAGTCCGAGTAAACTTTATTAAAGCAAGGCATGTGCACCCCGAGTCCCTCCCGGCTCCAAGTTCGCGTCTACGAATCACCTGAAATGTCAAAGGAGAGGGTGAGTCGAGTGACTCAGTGTGTAAATCCCGCTCCCGATAAAACAACAGGCTAACACACAACATACATAGCAATATAATCAATGCAACCCGATCCTAACCATCCGTATCACCTTTTCTACCCCGTGTGGTACCAAACCACTGGTGGTGCCAAACCACTGGTGACATATAGTCACAATGTGCTACCAAAGCACTGGTGTCCCAAAGACACAATATCCGTCAATGTGCTACCAAAGCACTGGTGTCCCAAAGACACAGTTGTGCTACCAAAGCACTGGTGACCGAAGTCACAAATCCAATGATGATGGGGCCAACCCATCGTGTGTTACCAAAACACTAGCAGACGATCCCATATCTCAAGTGGGGCCAACCCACGGTGGTCAAACCACAGGGACAAGTCGCAATGAGGTGCCAAACCTCTGGTGTCCCAAAGACACAATGTGCTACCAAAGCACTGGTGACCGTAGTCACAAATCTGGTGATGGGGCCAACCCATCGTGTGTTACCAAAACACTGGCGTCGATCCCGTATAATCATCTGTGGGGCCAACCCACTGTGGTACTGAGCCACTGGGACGAGACGCTGAGGTACCAAACCTCTGGAGGTGCCAAACCTCTGGTGACCCAAAGTCACAAAGTGTGCTACCAAAGCACTGGTGCTCGTCAGCACAATACAACACTGCTCCCTCCTCTCGTATCACCCATCAATCATGCTAAACTCATGTAATCATGCATATCATACTATCATGCATATCATGCCAATGTGTCTAATCTCATACCCCATGTCACATATCCATAACCATGATATCATACAGATCATCAATAACTCATAATAATAGCACTGACTTACCCGAGTCCCGGCTCATACCCATTGGGGTATCATAACAGTCACCACTGTCCCATTAATTATCACACAGGTTATTAATAATATCACTAAATAATAGTGTGTTAGTATACACACCTGGTAAAATCGAGTCTAAAGATCCCTACGAATCACTCTGAGTCCCTTGACTATCTGGCTCCTAGAATCGGCCACAAGAAAACCATTAAGCAACCACCATATTCGGCCAACATAGGACTAGGCACTAAGACCATTCGGCCAAATACATACACACTCAAGGGTTAATTTCAATCCCTTACCTTGCTATTGGTCTGATTCCTTATCAAACCCGAACCACAGCAATCCTCTTTCCAACAATCGGCCACCCCTAACAAGAACAGTTAATCTTTTGTTACCTTTGCCTTAAATCGAAACCAAGGAATTGGACTACTAATAACAATATCAATCACTTACTAATCGGTTGACAGAAACAAAAACGGCTTCTCTTGCTTGCTTCCCCAATCCAAAGATCCTATAACGAAGAGATTAGAATCCATCCCAATTGACCATATTCGGCCCTAAATTACACCAAAACCGATTGAGAACAGAAAGGAAAATAAAAGACCATTCGGCTATGGACTTACCAATTTCAACCGATTGAAGCAAGGCCTCCAATACACCACTGATATTCGGCCACTACAACTGCTAGGAGAAAGAGAGATATTCGGCTAAGAGACAATATGCATTCGGCACTTAGCGTACTAGGAGAAAGAAACAAAGTGTGATAAGAAAGGTATTAATTTCGGCAATCAAAGTCTCAAACAGAGAGAAAGGGTAATGGAGAAGAGAGGGTTTCGGTTTTAACACAATTAACCAAAAGAGAAAGAATGAGAGAGAAGCTTTTTGAGAAAGGAGATTCGGCCAACAAGGTTTCAAAAGAAAAAAGAAATGGAAGTGGGATGCTAGGTTCGTCTTAACAAGGGATTTTGAGAGAAAACACAAAGCCAAATTCGGCAAAGATGAAGTTGCTTAAAGCTTTCGGTTTTGAAAAGGGAAAAGAGAGACTTACTTGAAGGAAATTCGGCTTAGGCTCTTGACAAAAGAAAGGACTTTGTTTTGAAACAAGGTGACCGAATAAAAATGCCCAAAAATACCAAGATGAATTTCGGCTAACACCTTCTAAAAGGGCAACACAGGTTCGGCAATTGAGAGCTTACACTTGCGGTTTTGGTATGGCCAAAAGAGAAAATTGCTTCACAAAGGCTTTTGGCCGAAAATGCACAAAATGAGAAGTGCATTTCGGCACAACTCCCTTCCCTCAACCAAACCGTACACACCCCCACTCCAACCCCACAAAATTCGGCCAAGAATCCCCCCATTCACTCCACTCCTCTCATTCAAAGTAGTTTGAACAAGTCCTCCTCCTTAATTTGCTCACCACCATCCAAGTCACCCCTTGACCAGGTCTTAGGCAGAGTTTGAACTGCCACAAACTCCTCCCTCCATGCCGTCAAAATGAGTGCCAAAAAGTGGCCACTCCGCAGCTCGAACACAAGGCCTCCACCTCATTTGAATGACGCCACCTAGCTCCCAAGTACCACATGCCTTGCCACTTTGCCAGCTCTTCATTTGTGCTATAAAACCACAATTAAAATTCTTAAACCCCAGCTTCCTCAGCTCCCCTGACTTAATACCCAAAAACCAAAATTTTCTTATTTACTCAGGCATACACCTAGGCTACACTTAAGCCCCTAAAACATAAAAATAACAACACAGCACACTACAAACATGCAATAACATGCAACATCGAAATAGCCCCCTAACCCGGGATATTACAAGTTATCAAGATATGAAAAATGGTTCATGGATGTATATGTTGGAAATTAGAAATTTATGGTAGAAAATGAAAGATTATTGATAGATAAACAACTTTTACAAAGTGATTTTTGATAAAAACATGATTTAGGGACTAAAATGTAAACTTGTGAAATTAAAGGAAAAATTCTAAAATTTTATGAATACATGTGCTGCAAATTTTGTCATGGGACTTTGGTTAGGCTTGGAATAGGGAGTAATTTGCAAAAGTTTCATTTTCCGAGCCTAGGGACAAAAATGAAATTTATGAAAGTTAGGGGAAAAATAGTAATTTTTCCTAGGATAAAAATCTAGTCCACATGAATGTAAAATATGATAAATTGATGTGAAATCTACTCGTATAGATACGGATAGATCAAATTCGGAGTTAGAACGAGGAATGAGGAAAATGTCGGATTAGTAGATTTTACGTACACAAACCTTTGTCGAGGTAAATTCGTGTAACTAAATTGTATATGTTTTTATGATTGATTTAAATGTTGTGTTTGTGAATTTTATCAATTTTGTAAATATGGGAAATGATCACCTACTCGATATAGCCCGATAAATGAAAATGCCCGAAAAAATGGTAAATGAATAAAACGTTGCTTGTATGCTTGACATGAATTTGGAATGTGTTTCACTCGAATTACATAAATGTTACGAAGGTATGAAATAATCAAATGCCCGATAATGCTTGAAAAGTGTTTAAATCTCGGTTGAATAAATGAAAAATCGATGGAAATGTGATTTCTCGAAACAAAAAAGGTCATGCATTTGTCACAGATAGGATTTAGCTCGGATGAGTAATCCTTCGACCTCAATTCTGATAGGATTTAGCCCGGACGGGTAATCCTGATATAAGTCCTCTCGAGCATATGTTATCGATTGTCGAGGTAAGTATGTGTAACTAAATTGTATATGTTTTTATGCTTGATTTAAATGTTTTGTTTGTGAATTTTATCAATGTCATAAATATGTGAAATGATCACCTACTCGATATAGCCTGATAAATGAAAATGCCCGACAAAATGGTAGATGAATAAAATGTTACTTGTATGCTTGACATGAATGTGGAATGTGTTTCACTCGAAATACATAAATGTTACGGAGGTATGGAATAATCAAATGCCCGATAATGCTTGAAAAGTGTTTAAATCCCGGTTGAATAAATGGAAAATTGATGGATATGTGATTTCTCGCAACGAAGGAGGTCATGCATTTGTTGCGGATAGGATTTAGCTCGGATGAGTAATCCTTCGACCTCAATACTGATAGGATTTAGCCCGGACGGGTAATCCAAAATGGACTCTATAGGGAATTCTTTGTCAAATAAAGGATTTAGCCTTGACTGGTAATCCAACAAAGCCCATAGAGTATATGTTACAGTCAGAATTTAGCCTGGACTGGTAATTCTACTGTATGATATATGGCTCAAGAGTGTACCTAAAAGGTACTACAGGATATGAATTGACGGACTCTGGAATTGTACACCTCAAGTGTACCACCGGTGTATCCATCGATGTTTTCAATAATTCAACAGGTAAAAATACTGATATGAAAAGAAAAAGGATTTTTACATATATCTATCGGAAAAATATGAAATAATGTTACATGAAATGAAATATGGAAGTATGAGATGTTTATATATGAACATGAAATGGTTTGATGAATACGTTCATTTATGAGAATAGATTTGTACATTGACTTTATTAACGAATATGTGCATTCTTGATTATGGACTTGTACACCTTGAGTGTACTAATCGTGACCCTGATATTCTGAGTAAAATGAGTAAAGTTCTAATGTGAAATGATCTAAACTCGAAGTGAACTATTATGAAATTATACTTGTAATAATAAGATGAATCATGCATGTTGAATGAATACATGTTGTGGAAAGCATATGTACATGGAAACTTGATGGTTGTTGAACCCATATATGTTTTGAGGTTATTATGGAATATATGACTAACAAGGGCAATGAGGATATGTGTAGGGCTTGAGGTCAAATTGAATGAATGTGCCTTACATAGTTACCTCAAAATAAAACAAATGGTAAGTTAAGTACCATGTTATATGAACTTACTAAGCATACAATGCTTACCTCGTTTTATTTTTCCCCGTTTTAGAGTAAATCGGAAGCTCGGTGGAGATCACTCACACTATCCGTCGACCCATGTCGGTACAATATGGTAAATCAATTATGGTTGTAATGGCATGTATAGGATATGTTGGCCATATTGGCATGTAAATGTAAATGATGCTTGTAATCTAGCCATTGGAATGACTAGTAATGGTTGTTTTGAAATACTTGTAATGTTATGCTTTGGTAACCACATGTGTATGTTAAGTAGTTGATCATATCATGTTTAACGCATGAATTGAGCAAAGGTAGGATAGTAAACATGTATGCATGCAATGATAGGCCATGTTGAATGATAGAATTTGTTTGATTTGAATGCTTGAAATGGTTAGTATTTGGATGTGTGATTCAAATGCAGGTCATGGGTGTGATTTTGGGTGAGAAATGAAGCTAGGAATGACTTTATTTTGTCCACACGGGCAAACACACGAGCATGTGTCCTGACCCTGTATGACACACGGCCTACCCCATGGGCGTGTAGCCAGGCCGTGTGTCCCATGCACCTTAATTTTGAGAAAAAGAATGCTCAGACTTAAGCACGCAGGCAGAGACATGGGCATGTGTCTCAGCCTTGTGTGTCACATGGCTTAGAACACGGGTGTGTGTCTTGGCCGTGTGAAACCTACACCTAATTTGAATTGAATTTAATAACCACACGGCCTAGCACACGGGCGTGTGGCATGGCTGTGTGGCGCATGTCAAAGAGCTACCTAAATTGGACACGCCGTGTCCCTTGTTCCACACACCTTGAAATTTTTTTGAAATGTCACGAAAACTTCTTAATGTTTTTGATTAAGTCTCGAGTCGATTCTAATGCTCGTATTGGCCTCAAGGGTCCATTTAAGGGACATTATGAATGATCTCGGTTAATGAATAGTGATTGACATGATCTATTTGCGAATGTTCTGAAAAGTTTTGAAAATGCTCTGTAACCCTATTCTGGAGACGGATACGAGTTAGAGGTGTTACATTTAGTAGTATCAAAGCTACGATTTAGTCAGTTCTCGGACTGAACATAGCATATGTGAAGTCTAGAAATACATGCCATTATTTAACCTGTGATAGTGTGATATCTCCCAACTCTGATGAAAAATTGTTTTACAAATAGATAGAGATACTTTCCAATCGAGCTAATTCTGATGACTCCGAAAGAGATACTCAAATGTCTAAGTAAAATGTTACTGATGATGGAATAGAATTTGAAAAGGTATGGATAGATGTTTTATAGTGCATGAAAATGATAAGTGTTATGTTATATGAGCATATATATGAAAGTTAAATTTTGAGGCTTATGATCTCCACCCCCTTACCAGTGTAGTGTTATACAATGAAATTCACAAGATTTATATGGAATAAGCTCATGAATGTGGAACTAAAGAGTTCAAAGGCTGAAAGACTTATGATGTAGTCAAAATGAGAACGGGTTAATAAGTAAAGACGGTATTAAAGAGATATCAGATTTTTCTAAAGATTATTTTGAATATGTGATGTCATTGTTAAGGAAGAAGTTATTCATGAGTAATTGACTTATCCAAATACGATAATTGTGACACTCCTAACCCGTATCCGTCGTCGAATTAGGGTTACAGGCATCACTAAACCAAATATCAAGTCAATGCACTTCATTCGAACTATCATGTGCTAATTTCATACCATTTCATATTATCACTAATACACATGTATATGTCATCTAATCTCAATATATCCATGAGCATATTACGCTTCACATGGTCATTTTTAAGCAATAGCCGAACTTAAAATGATAAGTGTTCATTACATTTCTACTATCAATGTTACAATCAAGCATACATCTTATTGAGCATATATTACACCTTTGGACATGTAAGCTTTCCATTTCAATATTACAATAGAAAATAACATTCACTATCTATTTATCACACATTAAAATATACCATATCTTCGAAAATTTTCAAATCAAGACATTATCTATTAGTAAATATTAAAATCAACAATGATCATCTCACATACATAAACATATGGTTAGGCATATCTTAACTAGATATTACATCCGTGAATTAACCAATTATTCCTCATAACTGAACACTCATGTGCACATCCAAAGAATATTTTAAGTTCCCAACAAAACAAATGTAATGGTCAAATGTATACCTTAGATTACCAATGAACCGATTCCACACATAATTTAATATGAGAAAATTTCTAAAAATAAACCTATAAGTCATTCAACAATTTTTCATTTACATTATATGATACACATGCCTTACATGAATTTCACGTATATGCACCTATCAAAATGAAATTATAACATAGTTGAATATACACAACACATAAGCAGCATTTCAAGTATAGTTAAGCATCCCAAACTAGTAAGAAAGATGATCCCCGAGCTTGAGCTTCCACCTTAAAAATCTAAAGAATAAAAGCAACAACACCCAAGTAAGCTAATATAGCTTAGTAAGTTTTAAACAATTTATCTTATAATATCAATATTACTCATTGTAAATACATCTTAGATCATCTATTATTGCTCACATTTGGTTTTGATGTATAATACATTTCTATCATCATTCATTTTCATCTACTAAAATACAAGCCGCTATCACCAAATCATATTTTTCTATCCCAAATAATCGAATCTTCCAAATGAGCTAAGCAACATTACATTACTCTAATAAATATATTTCATACTAACTCAAGCATTTAATATTAAAATTAAAAATAAATATAACATTCCATTCAAGTTGCACTTTACCTGTATATATATATATATATATATATAAGATTTGAATGATGAAATTTCATAGAACCAACTTACCGATTTCAACCTTTCGATACTAAAGTTGATCGCACACTTAGTGCCCCTTCGCCGGTTTCGCACACTTAGTGCCTGGACATCTTATTCGCACACATTTAGTGCATTTCGACCGATATCACACACTTAGTGCTCGGTACTTATTGAATCGCACACTTAGTGCTCGGTACTTATTGAATCGCACACTTAGTGCTTAAATAACCGATATCGCACACACAGTGCTCGGAGTATATATATTCACACACATAGTGCCAGCAACCCCATGTTCCCTCACAATGAAGTACACATATGTTCTAATCTTTACTCGTATACATACTATTAATTGGGGATTCACAATATTCATCACTTATTCGCATATATATATAAACATCACATTCGGATCGCACTTAATATTTATTTAGCACATGTTCATCATCTTCAAATAATCACCTTTCATATCATCTTTATCTAAACCATCTTGTATTTCATAAAAACATATACAACAACTCAATTAAATCAAGTATCACATTCGGCTACTTCATGTTAATTTAATCTTCTCATTCGGCAATATGGCAATTAATTTGCTTAAAATCTTTTAACATATGTGAATAGTACAAAATAAAATTCAAATCAATCCAACTATTTAAATCTTACCTCGGAAATTTGATGAATTAAGCTTCCCGGCTATTCGTTTAACTTTGCTTTTCCCCGATCCAATCTCGTTTCCTTTTGTTCTTGATCTAATTAAGTTCAAATTAAACTCATTTAATTATATTTCCATTCAATTTAATCCATAAATACTAAATTGTGCAAATTACTATTTTACCCCTGATTTTTATGATTTTTACAATTTAGTCCCTTATACATAACTCACTAATTACACAAAATTTGGCTTCCACCCTTTTACGCCGAAACTTCATAAGGACTACACAAGTCCATTTATTACATAAATTTCTAAATTTAACCCTCCTAGAAAATATTTTCACAAATAAATCCTTAATCATCTATATTCAACAAAGACTTAAGAATAGAATGTGTTCATCTAGCCCAAATATCTCATTTTGTACTAAAATCATCATAGAAACTCAACTTCACATCAATGGCATATCTCACATACATGACTAATACACAAAATTAATACATGGGCTTGAAAGTAGAATGAACAACAATCTTAAAAATGCAAAAATCATCAAAAATCCAAAACTAAACTTACCTAATTTTGGTCGCAAATGGCCGAATATTAGAGAGAGCTCAAGCTTCTACTTTTTTTCTTACTTTCGGCCAAGGATGAAAACAATGGCTTTCTTTTTGCATGTCATTTTATTAATATTATCTTATATTATAATATATAAATCTTTAACACATATTTTATGCTTATAAAAACAAAATAATAAAAAAATCAAAGTCATAATGCCGTCCACTATGCCAACAAATGGACAATTTATAACTTAAGTCCTCTCTCATAGATAAACACATCAATTCAATCACTTAATTAAGAAGATAGCTACTTTTTACACTTACGCAATTTAATCCCTTGTCTAAAATTAAGCATCCAAATAAACGAATTAACCTACCATATTTTAAGACATGCTCAAACACATAACATAGATATCAATTTAAATGTATAAATATTTATTTAACCCGGATTCGTGGTCTCGAAACCACCGTTCTGATTAGGGGTAAACTTGGCCTGTTACAATAATTACCGAACGGATTAGCAGAAAATTCTTCTGAACTAACTCTTTCAGTGAAGTAAATAATGTAAGATTATTGATGACTTTATTGGTCAGTGGAATAGTGATAAAAATGCAAAGATATTTGAATACAACTGTTATAATTGAGTATATTACAGCAACATCTCCTGGGTATTCTATAAATTCTGTTATTCTCAGAGGCATATGAAATTGTGCATGTACATATGCAATATTTGTCTTATTGAAAAGCTAGTAAATCATGATAGATGAAATTACTGTAAGTCTGGTTGATTCATGAGTGGTATTGCTCTATCATACTTAGGCTTTCTAATTCATCATAATTGATATAAGATTGGATGATAGGGCTCATATGATATCATTTTATACTTCTTCTGAGTATGTGTGATATTGCTCTTCTGAATTTTCTCCGAGATGTCATCAATCTCTTTATTATTTAAGCATGGTTTATTTGTGAAAGATATTCATTGGTTAGTGGTAATTATACTTATTACCGTTATGAATTCTGACTTGATCATGGGAATTTGGTAATATGGAATATAGATTATAGAAACTGTATTATTGCATTGGATGATATTGGAGCCACCTTGGTATTCCTCTTTTATTTGAAAAATATTATTGAGGTTGAGGTATTGTTCCATTTATATTGTGGAAACGTTGGATCTATTATAGTATTATGGTTTTAACCTATCTTATGATTGTGACCTCGGAATAATTAAAAGCTTCAATATCCTTTTTAATTTTTGTGAAAGTGTTTTCTATAATAGCTACATCAATTATATGGATATTACAAAAAGATGTAAGATTTGAATGGACTGACAAATATTAGTAAAGTTTTGATCAATTGGGAGCCCTGATGACCGAAGCCTCAGTTCTGGTTCAATCTGAATCAGGTAAGGAATTTATTATTTTAGTGATACATCATTGAATGGATTAAACTTTGTTTTGATGAAGAAAGGTAAAGAAATGGTCTATACTTCCAGCTGGATAAAACTACGAGAAAATAATTACCCGAAATATGATCTTGAGTTGACAATTATTGTGTTTGTACTGAAAATTTAGTAACAGTATCTGTATGGTGAAAATATAATATAAGTACTGATTATAAAAGTTTGAAGTATCCGATGTTTCTAAAAGATTTAAATCTGAGATAGTGTATATGGTTTGAAAGGTTGAAAGATTATGATTTGATAATTGTGTATCACTTGGAAACAATGAATGTGGTTATAGATGTTCTGAGTAGCAAATCTTTATATATTTTGCAAGCCATGGGTATCGAATATGATTGTGTGATAATAACTTAATTTTAGCTAAGTATAGAGCTAAACTGGTGTCTCTACCAGAGATCAGTGAAACTAAGAAAAGAGATAAAGAGTTGTGAGTTAAATGAGTACAGGGTCAAATAATTTCTGAATCAAAATTTCAGAATAGATTAGGTAATGTCTATTATTCAGACACGGAGTCTGTGTACTGAAGAAATTAGAGCTTGTACTGAAAATTTTACATGAATGATCACAGTGGTACTATGTCTGTTTATCTGGGGAATGATGAAATGCATAATAATTTGAAAAAAATGTATTAGTAGCTCGGAATGAAAGGTGGTATTTCTGAAATCTATATTTAAATGTTGGATGTATCAGCAAGATAGAGATGATACTTTCAATATGGCTATAATCAGTGAAAATACTGAAATGGAAATGGGACATAGTTACTATGAATTTTATATCGGGATTCTCCCTGTCTATGAAAACAAAGATATTATTTGAGTAATTGTCGATTGTTTGACGAAGCCTGCACATTCCATCCTAGTATGAGTGGATTTTCCACTCGATAGATTGCTTGAATGATTTGTTTTTGAGATTGTCAGATTATATGATGTGCTAGTTCTATTATTTCTGATAAAGATCTACAGTTCATATTCTGATTCTGAAACAAGTTACAAGAAACTCTAGGTACATGGTTACATTTTAGTACAGTATTTCATCCTTAGATGGATGATCAATCTGAACATATGATTCAGATTTTGGCAGATATGCTTCGATGTTGTGTACTTGAATTTGAAGGTAATTGAGAAAAGTATTTGTCTTGGGTTGAAATTACTTATAACGGTTAAACAGTCACATATAAAATTATACTGTACGAGGCTTTATATGATCACAAATGCAAAACTCAGGTGTTTTGGACGGAGTTCAGTGAGAAAAGATACATATGGTAGTTTTGATTCGTTGAACCCAAAAGAGATGAAAGGGACCTGAGACAGTTTAAAAACAATATTTGATATTCAGAAATCCAATGTGGATCTAAAATGAAAAGAAATAGAGTTTCTAATGGTGACAAAGTATTTCTGGAGATTCACCATGAAAGAAAGTTCCCCAGTTTGCCCGTAAAGGCAAATTAAGTCTGTGGTTTATCAGGTCATAAAGATTATTGAAAAGAATTGGACTGGTTTCGTATTGATTGGTATTATTATCAGAATTCTACAGAATTCATAATGTTAGTATATGTGTTATGACAGAATCGATCAGACCCAACATCTGTTATTGCTTTGATAAATGTTCAATTCAGCTTGGCATGACTTACAACGAGTGACTGGTTGAAATTTTGGCATGTGAAGTGAAAGAAACGAAAAGTATAAAGGTATCTTTAGTGAAAATTCTTGGACAATGATATGATATAGAGAAAGCTATTTGGGAACCGGATAAAAACATGAGAAAGTAATGCCTAAATCTTCTTACTGGTAAAATTTTTTAGGATGAAAATTTCTTAAGGGGGAGAGTTGTAACTAGGGGAGAGCAAAACTCGATTCGATTCGATTCGAAAAAATTGAAAAAAATTTGAATTTCGAATTATTCGAATCGAGTTAATTGAGTTAATTGAATCAACTCGAATTTTGAGTTTCGAATTTCGAGTTTGAATCGAATTAAATTTTCGAATTCGAATAACTCGAATAATTCAAATAAACCGAATATATATATTTTTTTATTTTTTTAGTTAACCCAATTTCCCTCAAGCCCAAGCCCAAAGATTTATTTTCCCAAACCCAACCCAATTCCTCTCCCAAAACAAACCCCCAAGCCCCAGCAGCAGCAGGTAACAAATTCCATCGTCTCCACCACTCCAACTCCAAGCCCCAAATTAATTTTCTTCTTCTCTGTTCTGACTCTCAAACTCTCGGCTGCACATTTCTCTGGTAAGTTGTCTAATCTCTTTTTCTACTCTTCAATTCCATATTTCTTGAGTTTCTCTTCTTCCTGCTTTACTTTTGGTGTAGCTTAATTTAACGTTAGATCTGAATTCTGAATAGCTGATATGACTTGTGAGTGCTATAAGTAAACCTGATTCATGCAAGCTAAAATAGTTTTATTGTTGTCCCTAGATTTATTACTTGTAATGCTAGGCAGTCATTTGCATGCTTCCTGACTCCTGGAATGAATATTCAGCTTATTGGAGAAGCTAATGATTTTGGAGGAAAAGTATTTTTTACTGAAATGCTACCTTCGTTTTCAGTTGGATAATTTTGTCAGTTCATTTATGTGTTCTCTTTAGCTTATATCAGCTGGTTCAGTGCATGATAGAGAGAAAACTGAGGGTCAACAAAGTGGAACTAAGCATAAATGTAATGATTTATGTTTAACTTGTGTTGCATATTATAGTTTTGTTTTCTCTGATCCATTTTTTGCTTGATAAGAATGGCATTGATTAGAAATTTGTCATTTTTCCCTGGAAAGGGCTTGGTAGAATTGTCCTTAGAATTGCAGCTCATGGCTAGAGATATTCGTAGTTTTTTTCTAGAAGTTTTAATTGTTGTTTGTTGCTAATTATTATGCATATGATTTAATTTAGTTTAGTTTAATTAAGTTAAAGTGATAGTAGGGTTTAGATTCTGCTCATTCCATTGTTTAGATCAGCGCATATTGGAATCTTCTCCCTGTTCGACTGAATTCCCAAATTTAGTTGATTATGTCATTATCTTTGGTGCAATGCAATAAGAATTACACGCTTAGCTATATTTGTTTTGTAACATCCTAAAATTTGGAATTTTACGTGTTGCATTATTTTTGGTGCTAAGCTAGTTAAATTATACATTGTGTATGTTTAGGGGATCGTAAGAAGGCTCGGGGTTTATTTGGTCCTAGTAAAAATTTTGGCATTTAGCACGTTAAGGAGATAGAGTAAGTAACCTTAAAGCTTATGGAAATAAAAGAGTAAATTGCTCGCATAAATGAGCAATGAGTAAAGAGGTTATGGCGCCACATGAAGTACCTTGAGGGAAGAGGTTCAAATCCCATTGTGTGTAAATTTTTGACTTTTATTTTTGCATTCTTTCCCTAAGTGTCGGCCAAGCATGTAAATAAGGCAAGGTGGACTTTTTATTTTTGGCAAGATGGCTAAGAAAAATAGGAAAGGTTGAAGGTGAGGAAAGAAATCAAGAGAAAGGGGAAAGTAAGGGGAACATGTGGCCTTTTTCAAGGGAAATGTTATGGAAAGTATGGTTGGCAAATTTTTGACCATTAGGGGCATGAATGTGGACAGTTTTGGGTGTAAGAAGGGTAGCCGAAATTTCCTTGGTGTTTTGGTAAAGCTTTAGTGCTTGTTTTGGTCAAATTCCTTTAGCATCAAGAGTGCCATTTTCTCCAAATTACTATTCTCTTAACCGAATTTTGTCTTTGGCAATTGGTAAAAGTTTTGGTGTTGTTTTGGCCAAATCCCTATTTGCAACTTTGGTGTCATTTTTTTTCTTTTCTCTCCAAATTTCCTTCTCCTTGCCGAATCTTCAAACTTTGAGGGTGCATATTCTCTTCTTTTCTTCCTTCTTGCCGAATGTATCCAAAACATTGAGACCAAAAATTTGTTCACTCATCTTTTTTGAAAACCGAAGCTAGGCAAATATTTTTCTTCTTCTTCCTTTTCTTTTTTCACAAAATCTTTCAAGCATCTCTTCTTTTCTAATCTTTTTCACCATAGCCGAATATTTTGCCCATTATTCCTCCATAGCCAAAACCTTTCATCTTTTCATTAATCTTTCTTTTTCATTCGAGTTATCACTCATTCCTTGATCAATCGGTAAGTGTTCTTTTCAACATTTTATTTTCTTTATCTATGCCGAATTTATGCTTTGGTTTGGGGTGGTCATATTGGCCGAAACCATCACCTTATTCTCTTTCAAACGAGATCATTTTCTTCTTCGTAGTGATATATTGGAGGGCCGAAACTTTGATTCTTCCAGAGTTATCATACAATAGTTGGGAATCGGTCCTAAAAATCTTTAAGGTAAAGAGTTCTTCAAGGATTCTATAAAATCGTTCTTTATTCGTTAAGACGTTATTGGTATAGTGATAATTAACCGATTATAATTATAGGGATTAAATCGCTTGATCTTCCAATAGTTGATCACTCAGAATTAGTGGTAAGCCGATCTTTACCCTTTTGACAATCCATATTTTATCGTAATATCGGTCTATATAAGATCTAATCAAATGGAGGCTTGTGGTACTGGTACGAAAGGAAAGTCGAGTGGAGATCTCAAAAGGAGCGGATTAGCGATCCCTACTCCTAAATTCAAGCGAAGAGCGGTATCGGTGATTCAGGACTTTCCACCGGGTTGTGGACCCTCATCCGGTGAGAATCGACTATTTGAGGTCGTTCGCAATTTTGAGGCATCAGCGATTCAGGATTTTCCACCAGGTTGTGGACCGTCAACCGGGGAAAACCGACAAATCGTGGTCATTCACGATTCCAAGGGTAAGCACCGTAGATCGTTCATTTTAGTGTTGATTAATAAATCGCGTATGTCGACTAATCAAGTGTTATAATATTTTAGGTGTCGACGATCAAGAGAGCTTAGTGCTTACCGTAATCAGGTGTGTAATCTCACACCGTTTTTCGTGGGTTAAAGATTAATATCAAATTGGTAGTAAATCGCTTGACTAAAATCGTATTATGGTGAAACAGGGAAAATTGGCTTAGGTCTCACTATTTTGATAAAATTGACAAAAATCGGTATTAACACTATGAAAGATTACGAAAATGCCCCTAATGGGCCAAATCGATATAATTTGCTATATGGGCCGATTTGATAATTTGCTATATGGGCCGATCTGATAATTTGTTTTATGGGCCGATCTGATAATTTTCTATATGGGCTGATCTGATAATTTTCTATATGGGCCGATCTGATAATTTGCTATATGGGCCGATTTGGTAATTTGCTATATGGGCCGATCTGATAATTTGCTATATGGGCCGATTTGATAATTTGTTATAATGGGCCGTACTTTTGATAATGAATATCCAAATAAATTACTGTTGTTATTGTAAACAAAACCATGAATTGTTATGCATTATATACATGATTTTGCATGGGATGGGATAATATTGAAGAGAAGTTCTGGTGGCTCTGCCACATAATTTTGGTGGCTCTGCCACAAATCTGTTTAGTGGCAATGCCACGTAAATTCTGTTATTCTGGTGGCTTGTCCACAATTAAATTTGTTATAAATGGATGCCTACGATTGGTGTATTGGCGGGGTGGGTTGACTTGATCCTCACAGGTGTGTTGGTTGGTACGGGTGGTGTGTAGCGGATGGATTACTAGGTTTGGTTTGGGAATTGCATTTCATACACATGTTATATTTGATACATTATTATTATTGTAAATGGGCTTTGGCCCAAATTATTGCTTAATGGGATTTTGGCCCAAAGGACAACGGTAAGGGGGTTATACACTGAGTTCTAGTAACTCACCTCGTTTTTCCTTACCCCTTTCAGGTAATGATTAGTGATGGAGACTTGGGCCATGGATGACCCGGTGGAGGCCATACTACAAAAATGATTTAATTTGGAATTTGGATTTCTTTTAGTACTTTAATTACTTTACTATTTTGAGTTAAGGTTGTAATAAGGCCTCTGGATTATTTTTTGTTTTGTTTATTGTTTGACGAATTTATAATTTGCTCTAAGCACTTCAAATTGAGATTGTTTTCTAACAATTTAAATAAGCGTTTTCTTAAAATGGATATACAAAAAGGGTTTCATAACAAACTTTCATAAATATATTTTAACTCGGAAATTTCTCTTAAAAATTTTCATCAAACACTTTTCGAAAATTATTTTCAAATTCTTCTCGAACTATTAACGATATTTTCAAAGTCACGGTTTATAAGATTTTTATATCTCAAAATTTTATCGATTTATCAATCAACCTTTTATTCAATAATACTTTATTTTTTTAAAATGGGAGTTGTTTTAATTGATCTTAAATCTAAATCTATTTATGTACAAATGAAAAAGGACTTAGTAGTATTTTCCTCATGTGACATGTCAGATTTGGCCTTAACGCATGGGCCGGGTTTGGGGTGTTACATGTTTTCTAGTTTTTATGCATTTATCTTTCCCAGTATTGACCATAATTCTATCTACGCTAAAAGGAGAAAGGATTTTCATGGCAGTTCTAAGGTGTTCAAAGAGTGGCATAACTATTTTTGGCCTATCGATATGTTTTTCAGCTAGTTCATGTTGCATAGCTATTGATACTGATGCACAGGGTTGATACACCAGCATGATAACTGTGTACTTGTAGCAGTATTCTCCAATATTCAACTTATTGGAGACGCTAATGATTTTGGAGGAGAATTATTTCTGGTGAATTAGCTGAATGTTTGGAGTTGACTTGCTTTTTGTTTATTTTTATTGGAGAAGCTTATTTGTTTATTTTAAATGGTTGGAGTTGACTTGCTTTCCATTTTTGGAAGAAAAAGATTACTGATAACTTCTATCGGAGAAAAGTCTTATAGACTATAGAGAAATAAGGAAGATATATAAAATCCCATATATAAATCAGGTTTTATGCTAGTAGTTGGTGAAGTTGCAGTTCATTGCCACTCGTGTTGTGAAACTCAAAAGTGAACCTGCTCAACAAATGTTGCATCTATGACTAAACATATTGAACTTTTCAACTTTCTCCTTTGGTACAGTTGCGTAGGGAGAGGATTGCCAAAAGAATCTGAGCTTTTATTTATTCACTTATTGTTTATTTGTTGTTTATTTGGACTCATATTGTTTATTTAGGTTGATGTTGTGCTGCTTTTGTTTATTCACTTACTTCAATTTTTTTTTGTATGATCATGTTTAAAAACTTTAAAGAAAATTATTTTTTTGAAAAATTACATAAAAATAAACAACACTAAAGTCAATTTTTTTAAATTTAACTCGAACAAATATATTCGATTCGAATTTCATCTCAGTCGACTCGATTCGAGAAAATTTCAAATTAACTCGATTCTCGATTTGAAAACTCGATTAACTCGAAAATTTTCGATTCGATTCGATCGAATGCTCACCCCTAGTTGTAACATCCCAAATTTCAGTGAAATCGGAACAGTGGTTTCGGGACCACAAATCCAAGCCGAAAATAAAATTTATTTTTATTTTATTATATGATCCATATTATACTAGAAAAGTCGTGTGAAAATTTTGAAAAGAAAATTTTACCGATTTTGTGCTTAATTACGAGAAAGACCAAATCGCATAAAATGCAAAAGTTGAATTCTAGTAGCCATAAGGATTAAATAGCTATGAAATTCAAAACTTAAGGTCCTTATATGGTAATTAGACCATTAAGAAAAAATATGTAGATTTTTCTTGGTGACTTATCCATGGAAATATAGAAAAAGGGTAAGGACTAAATTGGAAAGTGGAAATTTTAATTAATTAAAAGATGATAAAATAGATATCATCTTATTTTCTCATCTTCTTCCCCAAAGTAAAACATGGAAACCCTAGGAGAGAGAGAAGAAACTTTCATGGCCAAATTGGGTAAGCTTCCTTATTCCGTTTTTAGTAATTTTGATATTTTTGGAATCGGGATAGTCTAAACTATCTATTTGGAGGATTAAATTGAAAAGTTATCAAGATATGAAAAATGGGTCATGGATGTATATGTTGTAAATTAGAAATTTATGGTAGAAAATGAAAGATTATTGATAGATAAACAACTTTTACAAAGTGATTTTTGATGAAAACATGATTTAGGGACTAAAATGTAAACTTGTGAAATTGAAGGAAAAATTCTAAAATTTTATAAATACATGTGCTGTAAATTTTGTAATGGGACTTTTTTTAGGCTTGGGATAGGGAGTAATTTGCACAAGTTTCATTTTCCGAGCCTAGGGACGAAAATAAAATTTATGGAAAAGTTAGGGGCAAAATAGTAATTTTGCTTAAGATGAAAATCTAGTCCACATGAATGTAAAATATGATAAATTGATGTTAAATCTACTCGTATAGATATGGATAGACCAAATTCGGAGTTAGAACGAGGAATGAGGAAAATGTCAGATTAGTAGATTTTACGTACACAAACCTTTGTCGAGGTAAATTCGTGTAACTAAATTGTATATGTTTTTATGATTGATTTAAATGTTGTGTTTGTGAATTTTATCAATTTTGTAAATATGGGAAATGATCACCTACTCGATATAGCCCGATAAATGAAAATGCCCGAAAAAATGGTAAATGAATAAAACGTTGCTTGTATGCTTGACATGAATTTGGAATGTGTTTCACTCGAATTACATAAATGTTACGAAGGTATGAAATAATCAAATGCCCGATAATGCTTGAAAAGTGTTTAAATCTCGGTTGAATAAATGAAAAATCGATGGAAATGTGATTTCTCGAAACAAAAAAGGTCATGCATTTGTCACAGATAGGATTTAGCTCGGATGAGTAATCCTTCGACCTCAATTCTGATAGGATTTAGCCCGGACGGGTAATCCTGATATAAGTCCTCTCGAGCATATGTTATCGATTGGGTTTAGCCCGAACGGGTAATCTAGAATGGACTCTATAAGGAATTCTTTGTCAAATAAAAAATTTAGCCTAGACTGGTAATCCAACAAAGCTCTTAGAGTATATGTTAGAGTTAGAATTTAGCCTGGACTGGTAATTTTACTGTATGATATGTGGCTCGAGAGTGTACCTAAAAGGTACTACTGGATATGAATTGACAAACTATGGAATTGTACACCTCAAGTGTACTACCGGTGTATCCATCGATGTTTTCAATAATTCAACGGGTGAAAATACTGATATGAAAAGAAAAAGGATTTTTACATATATCTATCGAAAAAATATGAAATGATGTTACATGAAATGACATATGGAAGTATGAGATGTTTATATATGAACATGAAATGGTTTGATGAATAAGTTCATTTATGAGAATAGATTTGTACATTGACTTTATTGAAGAATATATACATTCTTGATTATGGACTTGTACATCGTGAGTGTACTAATCATGACCCTGATATTCCGAGTAAAATGAATAAAGTTCTAATGTGAAATGATCTGAACTCGAAGTGAACTATTATAAAATTATACTTGTAATAATGAGATAAATCATGCATGTTGAATGAATACATGTTGTGGAAAGCATATGTACATGGAAACTTGATGGTTGTTGAACCCATATATGTTTTGAGGTTATTATGGAATATATGACTAACAAGGGCAATGAGGATATGTGTAGGGCTTGAGGTCAAATTGAATGAATGTACCTTACATAGTTACCTCAAAATAGAATAAATGGTAAGTTAAGTACCATGTTATGCGAACTTACTAAGCATACAATGCTTACCCCATTTTATTTTTCCTTGTTTTAGAGTAAATCAGAAGCTTGTTGGATTGGAAGCTCGGCGAAGACCACTCACACTATCCATCGGCCCGTGTCGGTACAATATGGTAAATCAATTATGGTTGTAATGACATGTATAAGATATATTGGCCATATTGGCATGTAAATGTAAATGATGCTTGTAATCTAGCCATTGGAATGGCTAGTAATGGTTGTTTTGAAATAACTTGTAATGTTATACTATGGTAACCACATGTATATGTTAAGTAGTTGATCAAATCATGTTTAACGCATGAATTGAACCAATGTAGGATAGTAACCATGTATGCATGCAATGATAGGCCATGTTGAATGATAGAATTTGTTTGATTTGAATGCTTGAAATGGTTCGTATTTGGATGTGTGATTCAAGTGCAAGTCATGGGTGTGATTTTGGGTGAGATATGAAGCTGGGAATGACTTTATTTTTTCTACACGGGCAGACACACGGGCGTTTGTCTAGACCGTGTGTTACCCCATGGGTGTGTAGCCAGGCCGTGTGTCTCCTGCACCTTAATTTTGAGAAAAAGAATGCTCGAAATTGAGCACACGGGCGTGTGTCTCAGCCGTGTGTGTAACACCCCGAAAATTTCTACAGTAAAATATTATCCTTGATATAGTAAAATAAGGAAATAAAGTGACGAGAAGAGGAAATTTGAGTTATGTCATTGGGAAGTATATTATGACATATTAATTCAAGAAAGGACTAAATTGTAAAAGTGAGAAAAGTTTTGTTGCCCAAGAGTAAATACTTAAAATATAAGGGGTTGAAGTGTAAATATGAATTATTTGAAGGACCAATAGTGTAAATATTTTATGGGTGGAATGATTTAGAAACTAAGAAAGATGGATGAATTAGGACCAAATTGCATAAGTGAAGAATTATGAGGGACTAAATAGTAATTTTACAAATTAAGTGATGACTCAAAGATGGAATTTAAAAAGATCACAAAGGGCAAAATGGTCAATTAGAAGAGAGAGAAATCTAGAAAGCAATGATGATGTTGATGATACTTTATAACTATTTAATTAGAAAAATATTATTTAATAAGATATTTATTATTATTCTATTATTTTATTTAATATTTATATATTATTGTTATTATATTATGAAATAAATTAAAATATGACAAATGGATGGTAATGATAAAACACGTGTAATAATATGTATATGTACAAGTGTAATATTTATATTGTTTATTAAATAGATATTTATTTATTTATTATCATTATGTAAAAGATATTTATTTGATAAACAATTAAATTATAAGATTTTTATGTAACTAATAAATTAATTCATGACAAGTGTAAGATAAAAATTTAAGTACAAGTGTAAAAAAATATTTGTATACATTTGTAATATATGTATTAGTTATTAGTTAGATATATATAAGATATAAAGGAGAAAAAAAGGAGAAGAGAGGAGAGTTACAGAGAAGAAGCAACGAAAATAGGGAAAGAAAAAAGGAAAGAAAAGAAAAATGGGGAAATTTGAGATTTGAAGCTTGGAGCTCATTTTGGTAAGTTAATCAAGTCCTTTTCTTTTAATTTTGATATTTTAGAAGCTTTAGAATAAGGCTTTGATGAAGCTAAGTTGACATATTGAAAGTTTATGAGTTCTCAAGTATAGTTTATGTTGAACAAAAACATGAATTAGGGACTTAATTGGATTTAATTGAGAAGTAAGCTATAAGTTTTCTGTTGTAGGGACTAAATTGATGGAAATTCAAAATTAGGAAAATGTGCTGAAAATTTAGTAGTTAAATTTGAGTTTGGATGGAATTTGAATAGAAAAGAAGTATGAAGCAGTAGACTAAATTTAAAAAATCACCAAAAATTGTATAAATCGAGTTAGAGAATGAATAACATACGAAATTAAAGCTTATTGAGTAGAGTTCCTTATGGAAGAAGTGATATAAGCAATAAAATTATAAATCATCAAATATAATAAATTTTGTGAGAATAGATCAGAATGATTTTAGGTTCCCCTGTTCTAACTTTGGAAAATAATCAAAAATTATATAAAAGTAATTATGGCTTAAATTTATATTTTTAAAATCCTGGATGAGTCTATTTTTAATAGAAACAAACAGTAACATCATCCAAATCTCGTACAAGGAGATAATTAATTTTTAGTGAAGAAGGGTCGGAACTGTCAGATAGCAGAACAAGGGTGACTTTAAAGAATAAATTGTACTTATTGAGTAAACAAAAAATTCTGAAAATTTTATGGTAAGAAGATAAGTAAGTCTAGTTTCAGGGAAAATTAGTGGATCGTAATTTTGAACTCTGTAGCTCAAGATATAAATAATTTAGTAACTATGACTCAAATGGACAACTTGAATATCCATATAAGTAAATAGTAAAAATTATAGATAATGTTACTTACAAGTGTATTATTTATACTAAGGATGTGGTATGGAGAGGAGGAGGAGGAAAAATATGTATATGAATAATCAGCTAGCATGGATTTATGTTAAATGGATAATTTGCATGTTTTAGACTCAGAGACTAAATTAAATAAAAGTAAAACTTTAGGGGTAATTTTGTAAAAATATAAAAATGACCAAATTGAGTGAAATGAATTATTTTATTGTCTAAATTAATAAATTGAATGAAATTATTAATTTAGATTAAGATCGGTTGAAAAATTGATGAAAATAGAAAATTACCAAAATGCCCCTGAATCTTAGTATTTTTGCAATTTAGCCAGGTAAGTTCGTGTAACTTAATTATGTGATATAAGAAAATATGAGTTGATGGTACGTGAAATATTGATATAATGAATTAACTGATTTATGTTTATGAAGAAACGACAAAAGAATGATATTTATCATGACTCAGTTTAATATGTTTCCAAGTGTATGTGTTCCGGTAATGCCTCGTACCCTATTCCAGCGTCGAGTATGGGTAAGGGGTGTTACAGTGTGTGTCACACGGCTTAGAACACTGGCATGTGTCTTGGCCGTGTGAAACCTGCACCTAATTCGAATTGAATTTAATAACCACACGGCCTAGCACACGGGCGTGTGGCATGGCCATGTGGTGCACCTAAATCGGACACGACCTGAGGCACGGGCGTGTCTAAGGGTCATACGGGTGTGTCCCTTGGACCACACGGGCGTGTGAGCCCTGCACCTTGGAAAATTTTTGAAATGTCACGAAAAACTCTTAGAGTTTTCGATTCAGTCTCGAATCGATTCTAATGCTCATATTGGACCTCGAGGGTCCATCTAAGGGACATTACAAATGATCTCGGTTAATGAATAGTGACTGACATGATTTATCTGAGAATGTTCTAAAAAGTTTCAGTAACGCTTTGTAACCCTATTCTGGCGACAGATACGGGTTAGTGGTGTTACATTACAGACAAGTCTTGAGACTTGATCGTAAGTCTCAATACTTAAGGTAGTAAGTCTTGAGACCATTTACTCTCAAAAGGCCCGTGGCTACTATTTACAAGTCTTGATACTTGTAGCCTAAAGTCTCGAGACTTGGCTACTAGGTAATGAGACTTGGTACATAAGTCTCGATACTATACCTCTCTTAAAAGCTCTGTTAGAGTCTATTTGAGATGTATCAAGACTTTGCAAACTAAGTCTCAATACATGGCTTGAGAAATGCTTTGGAAGGCTTAGAAACACTTTTAAAAGGTCATAGAGATACTCAATAACTTTTTTGAATTGTCTAAGTAATTCAATAACATTGTTTTTTGAGGTTTTATAACACTTGAAAATAAAATTTACATATTTTGATTAAGGAATTTTGGAATTTATTTTGTTATATCAAAACATTTGAAAATCAAAACTAACAACCTCTCCTTTTTTTTTCATATAACAAAACCTTAAAAATTTATTTTGTAAAACTCCCCCAAAATCAAATACATTTTTGAATAGTCAAAGGTTCCAATAATCTCCCCTTTGGAATTTTAACAAAACGAAACAAACAAATAGACTCCCCCTTTGTATAATCATATGGTAAGAGCAGATAGTAGAAATCATTACAACACCCTTTAAGAAATAATGCATTTATTGAATAGAAATAGTAGCAACCAACCAACTGACCAAAACAAATTGAACTAAGATATAAGAAACCGATTAAACATCACAAGCTAAACTAAGAATAAATGAACTAAAACAAAAACTAAACACAATGTGATGAACTACTAAGCCATCATTGCACACTTCCCTACATCACTACACCTAGGGGCCTTTTCCCTTATTTTCCAAAATTACAAAACTTCTCCCTTATCACCAAGAAGAGGTTTCCAAGTCATGTATCAGATTAACTAGTCTTGACTTGAAATTATTCAAGCATTAAATCTCAATATTGATGGTATCAATATCGATTCACAACACAGTGAGAACATGAGCTTTCTGCCCAACAACAATACTTTTAGAAGCGTATGACTTGTTGGGGATAAACCCATGTATCCAATGAACAAGTAAAATAAACGAATAGATTGAAAAGATTAAATACGCAAATTTACATGGAAATAATTCTCAAAAGAGGATAAAAAACCACTAGTAAAAGGGGAATTCACTAATATATAAAACAAATACAAAAATGGAGAGAATAAAAAACTCGAAACCTCGAAAGAAAAACCCTTCCAACTGAAGACACATAATTCTCTCAATCTATATATTTTATGTTGTTTTTAGACATTGAGTAACTAAGGCCTATTTATAGGCTAAAATTTGCAGTATTTATGACTAGAATATCCCTAGGTTAATCAAAGTTCAAGTGAGAAACTAAAACATAGTTTAACTTAGAAAAGGAAATAAATGTTATAGGAAGGCCCTACATAGAGGTCGCTTGCAGTTGAAATACTAGTAAAATGTCGGTAATGAGGATTCTAATGGAAATCCTATGATCGTTTAAGCAGTTGCTACTGGATCAGGAAGGACTATAAAAGCAGAAGCACTGGGTCGAGGTAAAGGTAGGTCTCTGGTGAGTTTCTAAACATGACTCTTACATGTCATGTAATTATGCGAATGCATGTCTTTAGAGATATCTACAAATACATAAATGAGGTGAATAAGGTGCAACATGTTACAGACTTGTGTACTATATGGTGTTATTACCGGCGTGTGTGTAGTTCTTATTTTATACTTCATGATTATAAGGGTTTAGTGCTTGACAATTTCTAAGTAATGTAAAAAGATGTGAATGAGATTTATTGTGTAGCCTCTGATAGGGCAACTGTAATGCTAATCGGGCTGGCAGATCACGAGATAAGTCTGTAGAAGTCCATGGCCATGACATCGTATGATAATACACCAAGAGGGTGAGAATGCATAAGACCATGTAGGAGAAAACCATGGCATCCACCGATATGGCCCATCAGGACAGTAAACACAAAATTCTCTAGAAAGCCTTTGTGGCGATCTTTTTGGAAAATATTTGTGGCGATTTATCTTGAAAGCCTTTGTGGCAAAACCTTTGGAAAGCCTACGTGGCTACCTCTTTCTGGAAGCCCTTGTGGCATGTTATCTCAGAAATTAGTAGAATAAGTTCTGTAATGTTCAAGTGGAGAGATACTAGTCTACCATGTGTGAGATCTGAGTATGATAGTGAGGCATTTTCTAGTAGAATACTCGACAAAATAACCAGTTGTGGATCTTGTGATCAACCATGATAGGGATCTTTAGAAATCTGGGATGTTGGTAGAGTATGAATTCTCCATACTTGAGAACTATTGAATTCTATATCTTGGTAATTATAGGAGTATGTAAAGAATTCGCTAAGAATAGAACTCACTGGGTAGTGATCTAAGAAGCGTAACTAGCTACAACTGCAAGGGACTCGAGTAAAATAGTTAACGTGAAAAGAGTATAAGATGGTTAAGTGCAATAATTGACTTATAGTTATCTGCCAATTGAGAATCAGAATTGTATCCGCCACTGCCTGAGAAGGAAACCCAACTCAAGGAGTCAAAGGCATCTACATTTTCGTAAAAAGGTAAATCTGAGCGAGGCTCGCAAAGTTTCTTGGAAACTTATGTACGTGTTTTTGGGTTGCAAGTCTGTGGGTGGAACCTGTACGTTCGGAGGGATCAAGATAGGATTGTGCCAGAGTAACAGTACGTGTTGCATCATTATGCATACATAGGGTACTTTAGGGGCATGGCGCTTAGTATACTACGCCATGAAGAATTTTTTTTAACAAAGTTTTGAGTTGTAACGTCTTATACGACTTTGAAGGATCTAATGTATTCTTAAATATTTTCTTTACCTAATCTTTTGTTCTGTAGATAGTTATTAAAAATTAATATGAATTATGTTTTAAAAATGGTTATACACCAGTAGTACAATTTTTACTAAGTGTTTATGTGTTGTAACATCCAATATCCAGATCTGGTGATTCGGGTCGAATATAAAGTGCTATAGTTGAAAGTTTAGGGCAACTTGTAACTTGTAAGTAGTAGCTGAGTTTTTAGCCTTTTACATTTGGGTTATTTGGATGCATATGTGCATATTCTGTCATCTAAGATAGTGAGAGAAAAGGGTTTTCACTTTTCAATTTCGATCCTTTTTCTTTTGGCATTGGGTGGCCCATGGGGGATGGGAGGAAAGGGTTGTGTAAGTAGACTAATTCAGGTTGGGCCGTGTATAGGCCAAAAAATCCTAACCAAGACTCAGCCTGTTCAGAAAACGAGCATTAATTTTTGTCCAAGCCCATTTTTGATCTTATATTTTTACCCAAACTCTCTCACTTTTCGAGCAAGCCTTTGGACCTGGATGGGTGGCACAACTCATCATCAGGTTTAGTTGCAGCTGATAATTTTAACATTTTCAATTTTTACTTATAAATATGTCCAAACAATACATTTCATATACTCATATCATTCCCAATAAATTTAGGAAATTTCATTACTTGACCCAAAAAAACCACTTTTTTTTTATTTTAAAAAATTTCCTATAGTAATTTTATCCCTACACAACACTATCATAAAAAAAAAAATCTTATAATTTAACATTATTACAATCTATAAATCTCATCATAATTATTAAATCATTGTCTGAAATTGACTATATTGCTTAATTTTCCATAATCATTGCTTTCTAAAATAATCACCAATATTTTACCAATAAAAAAATCCCATGACTTACAATACTTATTTTTTGAAGTAAAGAAACTGGTATTTATAAATGAACTAAAACCGAACAGTTACATCACACTAGCAATAGCGCAAAAAGAAAATGAACCGTTCAGCTTGAAAAAAAAACAAGCCAACTATTGAATAACGTTGGGGTGCAACTTCATTCGAAGCATCAAAAACATTCCTAGGTCCTTCAACTCCAATGTATCCTGAAGATAATAAATTTCGGAGACTCTTCGCATACCTAGTCTCCACCGTGGTCTAATATGGGGGTCCGTCCACCATTGGTCCTCTTCTACTACAGCAGCAAATTTAAGCACTCCTTGAGTTAGATAAATTGTTTCTCCTCTCTTTAATCCTTCTGTTGCTGAAAAGGTGAGCCACACCATTCGTCTTTCTCGGTGCATGCCTGAAGTGACAGTGACTGTAGCTTTCCCGTAGCGATTTTTAGTTTATTATATACGAACAAATGGTAGATCTATCCACCCTATCTGCAAGAAGCTTTTTACAACTGTCAAAGCATCCCCTTCTATTTTCACCTCCTAAAACCCCAAATCTAATCCCATCTTCACCACCTGGTAACATGCAAGGGCTTCTACAACAAACGGCAAAGGTATATGGTTATTAACTACTAATCTGGAACCCAAGACTCTCTTGTTTGCATTCCTAAACACTAATCTTGTGCAGGACTTCATGAAATGATTTTGAAATCCCATGATTTACGACACTTATTTTTTTAAGTAAAGCAACTGGTATTTATAAATGAAATAACTAAAACCGAACAGTTATATCACACTAGCTGTATCGCAAAAAGAAAATGAACCGTTTAGCTTGAAAAAAAAACCAATTGCTGAATAACGTTGGGATGAAACTTCATTCCAAGCATCAAAAACCTTCCTAGGCCTTTCAATTCCAATGTATCCTGAAGGTAACAAATTTCAGAGACTCTCCGCATACCTGGCCTCTAGTGTGGTCTAATATGGGGGTCCTTCCACCATCGGTCCTCCTCTACTGCAGCAGCAAACATAAGCACTCCTTGAGTCAGATAAATTGTTTCTCCTCTCTTTAATCCTTCTGTTGCTAAAAAGGTGAGCAACACTATTTGTCTTTCTCGGTGCATGCCTGAAGTGACAGTGACTGTAGCTTTCCCGTAGTGATTTTGAGTTTATTATATATGCACAAATGGTAGATCTATCCACTCTATTTGCAAGAAGCTTTTTACAACTGTTAATGCGTCCCCTTCTATTTCCACCTCCTAAAACCCCAAATCTAATCCCATCTGCACCACCTGGTGACATGCAAAGGCTTCTACAACAAACGACAAAGGTATATGGTCATTAACTACTAATCTGGAACCCAAGACTCTCTCGTTTGCATTGCTAAACACTAATCTTGTGCAGGACTTCATGAAATGATTTTGAAATACCATGATGTACGACACTTATTTTTTGAAGTAAAGAAATTGGTGTTTATAAATGAAATAACTAAAACTGAACAGTTACATCACACTAGCTGTATCGCAAAAAGAAAATGAACCGTTCAGCTTGAAAAAAAAAAGCCAACCGTTCATTCTAAGCATAAAAAACATTCCTAGGCCTTTCAACTCCAATGTATCCTGAAGGTAACAAATTTCAGAGACTCTCCGCATACTTGGCCTCCACCATTGTCTCATATGGTGGGTCCGTCCACCATTGGTCCTCCTCTACTACAGCAGCAAACGTAAGCACTCCTTCAGTCAGATAAATTGTTTCTCCTCTCTTTAATCCTTGTATTGCTAAAAAGGTGAACCACACTATTCATCTTTCTCGGTGCATGCCTAAAGTGACAGTGATTGTAGCTTTCCCGTAGCGATTTTGAGTTTCTTATATACGCACAAATGGTAGATCTATCCACCCTATCTGCAAGAAGCTTTTTACAAATGTCAAAGCGTCCCTTTCTATTTCCACCTTCTAAAATCCCTAATCTAATCCCATCTGCACCACTTGGTAACATGCAAGGGCTTCTACAAGGTATTGAAATGATTTTGAAAAGCAACATCAAAATTAACCTTCACAACTAGATTTTTCGACGGCCTCCATCTCTCTAACTCTACCTTTTGAATGGGTAAATCTTGATTGAGAACATCTAGCTACCGTATATAATTGTAAATGAGATAGACTGAATTTGAAACTCTCTCCTTGTCACTATCATGAACTTTTTTGCTTCTAGTCGTCCATATAGTCTAAATTATGCATGCCACAATCCTACACTAATAGGTGGAGTTATTCTATAAAATATAGGTCAATCATTCTTTGCAATCCAATTCAGATACTTATTGTGGCCATTTAATATTTAACAGCTGTCAAATTTCTTTTATATCAGAGCAGTCACGAAACACATGTTCTAGGGTCTCAATCTCGTCACTACACCTGGGGCATCTAGCTGAACCAATTAGTCTTCCGTAATACAAGTTGCTAAAAGTATGTAATTTTTATTTTCGCTGGTAAATTTAAGAGCCAGAGTTTTTTTCTAGAAAGATGTATAAATGGTTTGGTTGTAATTAGTCATAGATGTATAAATACTTTGTAGCAGCATTTTGTAACCACTCTACATTGAATATTCACCCGTAGCTTCCCCCTCCATACAAGTTTTTCGTCATGTGAAATTCGCGTAAGAGGAATGCAAATTATTCTCTCTGCATCAACATTACTAAAGGTATGAGTAATTAAGTTCTCTTTCCACAACCTTGTATTTGACTCGATCAAATTTTCCAGCAATTGTATATTTGAATCACTAATGTTATCTTGGATTTTAAAGTTTTTAGACCCTGACATTGATAAGCTATAAAAGTAACATATTTCAATCTCATTCCTAATGCATTTTTGGATGATTAATTATGCAAATTAATGAATTTGATGCTCCTAATCCTTTAAATTCATGTTTTTATACTTAGGAGAGTATTTGGAAGCGAAAAAAGAGCCAAAATCGAACAAAAGAGCTACTTTCACAATCCATACGAGCTGGGCATTTCCACACGGCTGGCCATACGCCTGTGTGCCAACCCATGTCAATTTCGCACTCTACTTCTCAAATACGCGAAAAAACCCATTTTTTAGGTTTTCTAAGCATTCTAAAGACTATAGATACCAATTAGAAGAATAAAGAAGGGGAGCAATCAGAAAAGATCGAAGAAAACACTCGAAAAACACCATCAGAATCAACTCAGAAGAGGATATCCATCAAGATCAAAGATCTCCTTTTAATTTCTTTTGAAGTTTTATTGAGTTTTTTATGTCTTGTGGTTATTCTGACTTTGAGATGTTTTCATTCAGAATTATGAACTAAATTCCTTAGATACCTAGGGAAGATGAAACCTATGATGAATCTTATTATTTGATTTCTGATTTGCATGATAAATACTTTATTCTTTTTCTCAATTATGTATGCTTATTTCTTGTTTTAATATTTTCGGGATATTAATTCATGTTTAATGTGTTTATTTCAGTGGAGTAAAAGGCCCTATTTAAGAGTAGATCTAGCATAATTGGGTGGAGTTGCATGTAATCCTAGAAATATGATGACATAAATCTATAGGATTAGAGACAAATTTAATAAGGGAATCTATAGATCGAGTTAATGCAACAATAGGGGTTTTAATTAGAAAGAGATTTCAATTAATCAACCTAGAGTTGTTCTTACTCTCGAAAGAGATATTAACATAATTTAGGGATTTCTACGGATCAAGACATAAATGAATAAATCATTTAATTCAAATTCATAATAATAGGTGAAGTCTAGGTGGAATCTTTCATGGGTATTATCTATCTTATTGGTCATCTTCAATTATTTTCCTATTTCATTCCCTGTTGCGTTCTTAGTTAAATTAGTTTAGTAATTTTTAGATTAAAACACAATCACTCCAATTTGTCGGCTAAATAATAAGAAGACAGTAATTACTAGTACTTTTAGTCCTCGTGGATACGATATTCCCTACTCACCATAGCTATACTATTGTTCGATAGGTGCGCTTGCCTTTGTCGTATTTATAGTTAGTTTAGTGGCCATCAAGTTTTTGGCCCCATTGCCGGGGACTAAAATATTAGGAACACTCATTAAAGAACTTGGGTGAGCCACTTTCTATATAAGAACAATATGAGTGAGATTTATTGTTTCCAACAACCTACCTCAATTCAGAATGTCGAGGCAAAATGATCCAACATCCTAACCAACAATATACCAAAATTTCTAAAAGAATAATGATGGGAAACCATTAGCCCATGAGGCTTTTGTTGGACCTATCTCCTTCAATGTTGAAACAATTCCCTACATATTATATTTTGCATTCAACTGTTGATTCATGCTATTTGAAACACACCACTCTATACCCAAATATATATGACTTGGATCTCCTACACCTTATGTAGTGAAGAGTTTAGCAAAATAGTCTTTCGCAATAGTTGTCATCTCTTGGTGGTTCGAAGCAAACTCCTTATTCTCCTTCTATAATCCGCGAATATGATTTGTACGTTAACTTTGAGATACAAATTTATGAAAGAACTTCATATTTCGGTCTCCCATTTTCAACTAATTTTCTCTTGCCCGTTGTTCTCAGTAGAGTTCCTCCTTTTCAAATTCCAAGTCTAGGTGTAGTTTGACTTCTAATAGTTTTGCTAGGGTCTCTTCATTTCTGTTCATCCTGTCCAATTGGTCGATGTGCTGTATGAGATTTCTTGATAAACCAGATTTTTGCTTCTTATACTGTTTTTCCCAATCTAGTAGCCCAACACTTAATTCAGCAAACTAGTTAGGCACATCACCCGAGCTAGTTCCCCTTAGGCATCAAACGTCTAACTCACACGATTCTTTTAAAGTTTCCTACACATTGCCCTTTTCCTAAGTAAACCATGTGCTTGGATAACCCATATCCTCCAATTGATACTCAGCTAAAATTGTCCGAAACTCCTTCATACGACCTTCGTCCCTAGGCAAACCCCTTTTCTTCTCAAAGGAGTATAGAATTTCATTAAAGTTACCATAGACCATCCACGATAAAGCCTTATTTCTTCTTAACAACCTTAACACATCTGATTTCCTATATGTATACTCAGAAATGTTGGAAACTGATTTTTCAAATCTAGGCCTTTTCTTTCCATCACTGATTTCCAAAAGACTGTCCTACAAATCGTGTTCCATAATATCTTTTCCCAGTCCACTAGAATATCCTGCCTCTTTCCTATCTGACACATTCAAATTTTCGTCCAAATTAAATCCCAAAATAGGATTAATTGATTGTCTCGATTCTTACCTTTGATTTTCCCACAAACTCCTCCTAATTTTTTTATCCCCAAATTTGTTCCCAAAAAAACTTTGTTATCATCATCACAATGTCACAAACTCGTTATGGTAGCGGCTCTTTTTGACAACACTTTTAACGACAAATCCCATTTTAATTCCAACTCTTTTATATCGTGATTGAGTCGAGCGGGGCAAAAGTTATCCCCATGTCCAAGGCATCCACATAAAAAACAAAAAAGTGTTAACCTTTCGTATCAGAATCTACAACTCTCTTCTTGTAAGATTTCGAATTCTCCAACTGATTCTATTTCAACTTCTATGTTTTTGTGGTTTCATTTTCTTTTTTCAAAATTTTCCACTGATTTTTTTTTTGTTGAATGGAGAGAACTTTTTGAAATTTTGGATAGGCAATGGCCAAAGAGAATCTATGTATAGAACTAGCTAAAATAAGGCTTCTGATCAGGAACTTTTGGTCGTTGGAAAGATCAATTTGGTAATTTGATTTAATTTAATTTCAGAGTTTTTACTTAATTCATTTAGTTATTCTATGTTTTCTTAGATTTGGTTTGCTTAATGATTCTTTTTTTTTTATAACAAAGGGAGTCTCTTTTTATTGCTTAATCTAATTATTTTATTTTGATGTAAAATAGATGATGTTGTCCAAAGTTGAAACTAAGAAGAAGAATGGTGAAGATTCTGGTAATAGGAAGTTGTTGAATGAAATTGAAGCTATAAGGAAGGCTTTGTATTTGGATAAGAACCCTTCAAGGACTTCATTTTCTACTTTGAATACATGGTCAAAACCAGCTGGGAAAACATACTATCCCGAACCAAAATCGAAGCTTAAGAATAGTAATGAGGACCCATCTCGTAAAGACAAGAAATCCATTTGGAATTGGAAGCCTTTGAAGATATTCTCAAATGTTAGAATTCGTAGGTTCGCTTATTGTTTCCAGCTTCAAGTATACTCCATTGAAGGTTTTTATTCTAGTTTTAGTGATTTTAGTCTATGTGTGCACTAGAAGGGGCGAGATGGGGGGCTAATGACTCGTTCTGCTAAGGTTCTTGATGGAACTGCTAAATTTGAAGAGAAGCTGATGCATACATGTTTGGTACAAGGTAGTCGAAGTGGACCTCATCATTCAGCCAAGTATGAGGCCAAGCATTTCTTGCTCTATGCCAAGTAAGTTGGTTCCTTTGGAAGACATAACTGACAAGACTATGGAACAAGTAGCATGGGAAACCGCCCTTATTTTGGAGGGACCAGAGAGGTTTATGCCTCCATATTTCTTTCTTAATTTTTTTTTTTTTTGCTAAATCATCCTATGTATTGATATTGTATGTACTGATATTTCTTACTAAGGTTACTGGGTTATGTCTAACACTTCAATGCGGCAATTTTGCATAAATCATTAGTAAGTGATGCTTTACTATATTAATTATTGCTATATAAATGAATATGCACATTTTGGTTGGGGTGTTTTCAAGGTCATGAACATGCTTTACCGTATGTGTTGTAGTTTAGATGCTCCTCCAATTGCTACTATTTGAAATGGTAATAAATTAAGTTTTGCAATCCTCATCCAGTAACAAGGCTTGGCTAATTGTCATCAAGATTGTGATTTAGAATTGTATAAGTATAAAAGAAATTTTAAAGATTACACTTTGAATTTCTATATAGTAAATAGTTTAATCTTGTCTTGTCTATACATTGGAGAAATTTGTTATGCTTTTTGCTTGACCTGCTGATAACTCTTGAAAAGAGTTATATTTTAGGCCTTTACACTTAGTTAATTTTTGTACTTGAGTAAATTTAGTTGCATTTTAGGAAATTATATTAGTATTTTTATAACATTGCATCATGAAGCTTGAATTATGCTTTCAATGTCACTATATGTTACTTTTACTTGTGGGAGGAAAAGAATTGCGTGTTGTTTATAACAAGTGCAAAAATGAGGAAAAGAAGTGAATGAGTGAAGTTTTGTCATGACAAAAGGTTGGATAGATTACCAGCACAAATGCCATGGCAATTCTAGGAAGATGCTGACTCAGTCATCAATTAGTGCCATTCTCAGCCAGTTGTACTTGTACTAGAAATATCCACTAAATAAAGAGGGAGAAAGGAGTGTGCGCTGAGAGAGGGATCTACCATAGAAAAAGAAGAAAGAGAAAGAAAGGAGGGGGCAGTTTTTCCTCACATAATTTCTCGTGGGAGATCTCGAAATGAAAGAAAGAGGGTAACAGTTAAGGAACAGAGCAGCAACACAAGAAAGAAGGGGAAGCATCCAACCTTGGGCTTTGCAAGGTATTGCAACACTAGAGTTGAGGGCTGGATTGGCGAAAGCTTCCTGAAGTTCTTCCTTCATTATCTTAATTGATTTTTATGAATTTTAACTTTGGAAATATGTTGTTGAATGATACTTACATTTTGGATTTTAATTTCCAACTCATGAGCTAATATCATCGATTTAGGATTACTGGATGAATGTAACACCCCCAAACCCAGCCTATAAGTTTAGACCGAACTTAGGATGCTACATTGATCACCGAAGTGATCATGGGAAAAAAATTTAAAACCAATCGACCTTAATTTCATTTCCGAAAACCATTCATATTTTTACGAAACAAAAACATTTAATCATTTAAAGTTCTTTCGATAAGATTACCGTTAAGTATGAAAAATAACCAGAATAAATGAACGAATGAAAATCTAAAGTGGAAACTATACCATAGTCTTTTAAAACCTTGCAGTTCAAAATTAATCGAATAATATAATCGTAGCAGAAAACAAAACTGTTAATTTAATGTTTACGAGACTGCCCGAGATCTCCGCGTACCGAGTCCAGCATCCAAAATTCTGAAAAGTACCTGAAAGGGAAACAAAAAAGGGGGTGAGCTACACGAGCTCAGTGTGAGTTCAAAACCAACTACTACAGAATCAGAAACAGAAAACCCATAGCAGTTGGAAACACAAAGATTTATATACTTTTTCATACCTAATTTTACCTAAAATCATGCATTTTCGATGGAATTTTTGCTATAAAATAATTAATTTTTATAAAATAATTAAATTGTATTAAAATTTTGAACATGTTAATTTTTAGTCAATTTTACAATTATTTTTAGTGAATTTTGATTATTTTTGACAGATTCGTACAAAGGGTGAAAATTGACCCGGCAGACACCGTTAGAAGAACAAAACCGAGAAGCAATTCGAAGTAACAAGGCGAATTAATTTCCAGCCTAAGACGGTCCAAATATGTGTATTAATTCATAAGATAATTAATTTTAATTTATTCCCAATTTAATTTGGGCTAAATAAATTAATTTTAATTAATTATGGAAAAATGGCCCAGTTGAACCGTACTAGTTGAACCAAATTGAGCGAACCGAACCAGCCACCAATTGGGCAGCCCAGAACCGTTCAAATGCTGACCCAAATCAGAATTTTAGCTGATTAAATAAGCTTGTAAAATGGCCCTTGGAAGACTTCTAAATTGCATTCAAACCCCATCTTAAATTAAGGCTTTACGGATTTTCCCTAAGCTAATTTTAGCAAAGTTGAAAGTCTCAACTTTGCCATGTACGATGGCCAGCCATGAGGGGGCTCTTTGGCTGCTGAAATTTGCTATTTTTAGCAGCCATCCTCAGCGATATCAACTCCCCTTTTCTTCCCATTCAAATCATCCCTTATTCACATCTCTTATCTCACAATTCTTCTCTCCTCTCTCACCTTTTCTCCCATTCAAAGTTCCTTGCTCTTGTGTTGATTTCTCCTCTTGGGAAAGGGATCTTCTTCAGCCATTTTGGAGCAGCAATTGAGTGTTCAGAGCAACCTTGATCGGTGAGGACAACAAAGAAGGAGAAATGGAGCAGCCTAGTCAAGCCACGGAAAACCATCGGATTTGATTCTTGTTCCCTATCTCTTTAATTTTTGTTGTTTTTATGATGAACATATCTATGAATATTTATGTTGTTGGAATGGTTAATTTAATCAGCTTAGCTTGAATTTAATTCGTGTTGGGTTGATTGCGTTTCGTCCTTTTGATTTGTTAAATTTATGTTTATGCTATTACAGGCCTCGGTAAAATGCTTGATTAAGTAAAATCATGCCTAAGTTATTCTGGCATTATAATTGTTTAGATAACTAAAGAATTAATTATTTAAACGCATTGAAATTGTAATTAATGGGCACAGTACTTAATCAGTGCATGTTTAGTTCTTCTAAGGTAGCTGAAGATTAGATTTGTATTGTATTTGGCGATACATATGCCTTGCATAACTTGCAAGATTATTGTGATTAAACTGTTTCAAGGTAAGGATACTTTGTTACCTCACATAGTCTTTTATATGCTTATTAGGTTGATTTAATCGTTTGAATTGACATAGGAATATGCGACAGATTGTTTAATTTAATAAGTATGTATGTGCAATAACATGTTTACCTTTATAAATCTGTTTTATCGGTCGAATTGACATAGGAATATGTACAAGAGATGAATGGATTTTTTATTTGTAAATATGTTCATAAGTTAGCAAATTACCGAGTTGCCGTGATTTATTCATAACAAGTATAAGCATAAGTTTAATAATTCTAAGGTAAGGAAATATAATTAATCCAACACAATTATATCATCTTGATTAAAATCAGCTTTTGAAATCGTGCATTAGAACTTTATTTTATTTAATTTTATTTTACTTTGTTTTCTAGTTTTTAATCATTTCTCAAATCCAAATATTTTTCCTTCACCAAAGTGTTTAAAATTACTTTCATAAATAATTCTTTTACAGTCCCTGTGGGTACGATAACTCGACATTTACTTGTCACTTTATTGCTTTTTACGATTGTGAACACTTGCACATTTCCATCGTTCCAGCAGTTCAAATGTGGAACATAGTCACAGAATCCGGTGGAAACTTCGAGACAGAAGTCTCAATCAGATTATCACAGTTCACAAAAGAGTCACTAGTTCTATTCAGTCAGTCAGATACAATCGGAGTTACAATATGTAGAACCACAAAAGTTCTTTTTAATCAAACAAAACAATCAGATATTCTAGCGCATATAACAGTCAAACAGATGCTTATGAATGCAATTGAGTTATAAAACCCACCCATCCAGCCAACACACCACTCCGTCCCCCATCACTCCATCCATCCCTGCACTCCAATAATGTCCACGACCCTTAGAGTATTGGAACTGCCCACGACCCTCTGGGTATTAGGGGCTATCAATAAGCTGTACAGTGCCATGCGGTAAACCGCGGTATAGACATGTTGTATGAACTGCTAAATCAGATAGTGATGATACGCAGTGAAGCTGGCGTATAAGAGGTATAGTGCAATGCGGTAAACCGCTATACCAATAAAGTGCAGTTAAACCGCTAGATGAGATAAGTACATGCAGCAAGGCTGACGTATGCGCTGTACGGTGCAATGAGGTAACCCTGAAACACCCCAAACCCGGCCCACGAGCTTTGACCAGATTTGGTATATTCCTCAAGTAAACTGATTCAAAACTCTTTTGTTACTTAGGAAAAAAACTTGTGCGTTTTGAAAGAAAGTTTGTTTTTGGGTTGGGCTTGAATTGAAAATGAATTAATATTATCTTAAAACTCCCTTTTTATTTAAGATGACAAAACACTTGGAGTTTATTTTTTTTTAAAATAAATTTTACTTGATCCTTAAATAATAATTTGTAAACATAATAAAAAGTAAAAAGAAATAAAGAAATTCAACTATGGCCTTATGGCCTTATTACATCAAATAATTCCCAAAATAAACTTAAAGTACTTAAAATAAAATAAAAATCCAAATTAATTAAATTCCTTGTTGTGCATGGCCATCCCTAAGCTTCTGCCGAGCCCGGTCCATTACTGATCGTCACATGAAAATAGTCCCACAACGGGGTGAGTCAACAGACTCAATGTGTACACAACACTAAGTCATAATAGAATCAGGCATACACATGATACACATTCAAATCATAGAATACATTTAATGATGCATTCCCAAACCCAAACCTATTTGTCCATCCGCTACACACCCCCGTACCTGCCAGTCACACCGTGGGGACTACTAAGTCGACCCTCCTTCCGCTACACTCCAAATTTGCGGTCTTAGGTCACCGCATACTGTGGTCTTAGGTCACCACTTTCAGATTACTGTGGTCTTAGGTCACCACTTTTCAGATATCACGGTCTTAGGTCACCGTGTTCGTGGTCATAGGTCACCACATTCACTTCCCCTTTCAAACAAACCCATATGCCCCATATAATAACAATATGCATGGATATGCCAGATTTCACATTCTTATTCTTATTCTCATGTTATAATTAACATATTTCATAACCCTAGTAGGAGTAGGAAACGTACCTGAGTACTTAGTACCATAACATGGTACCTTAGCCACTTTCATATTCTTATTAACACATGTTTTAATAAACATAGCCATAATACATATTATAAAGTAGTGTGGGGTACATACCTGATTTGCTTAACTAATTCCTTGAAATCCCGAAAGACCGATCTATTGCTTAGATCCTTAATCCCTACATTTGATTAATCACTTATTATTTAGCATAGAGCCTATTTGGCTATAAAACCAAATCCTAGTAGGATTAGTATACTTAAAACTTACCTTGCAATTTCCAAATCATTTCCTTACATTTCCTAGTTTCCAAAAATATTCACTTTCCTCTTTTAAACTTAACATTTCTAAAGCATTTCCTTACTTTTCCATACATTGCCTTACATTTCCATACATTTCCATACATTTCCTTACATTTCCTTACATTTCCTTACATTTCCTTATTTCTAGAATTCTCATAACACATTCATAATTTATAAAACATGCCATTTTACCACATGGTTCCTTGTGTCATGCTTCACACGGAGTTTCTTTTAAAGCCTCATTTACCTAGCTCCCCTTTTTACTTAAAAACCAATAATTTTCCAAAGCTTTCTTCTTCCATCCTAGAATTCTAAAAACCCTTAATACACTTCCAACACTGCCAAAACCTACTAACTCATGAATTAGGCACGAACGCATAACCCCTGATCTAGGATGTTACAAACCCCCTAACAGCATATTCCACGACCCTCAGGGTATTGGTACTGCCCACGACACTCTGGGTATTAGGGGCTACCAACCAGCAAATCAACTACCAGTTCAATTCAGTTTCAGCCTTCCTTCTCTTCACAATCCCACCCAAAAACATTGTATACATATGAAGTGTGCAAACAGATGAATAGAATCATAGTACAAAATTAGAGACAATCATTCACAACCAGTCAGTCAAATGCAGATAGGAGTATACTCAATTACCCAGATTCAGATACAATGGCTATGTAGCCTCACAGAACAGTGACACCTAATCAGACAATCAAACAAAAGCATATTGCACACACACACCCCGTCAATCGGGTTCAGAAACAAACATGTTACGCAACCAATCACGAATCTCACCTAAACCGAAGTCAAAATAGAGTCATAATTACCCTTACTAAAGCTTAGTCAAAGGTTGCAACACACAGAGTCACAAGTACGCTTAAATTGACCTAGAACCAAAATCTGGCGAGATAAGGCCACACACCCGTGTACTCCGGCCGTGTAGAGCAGTCTCGGCCATGTGGGGGTCCAAACGCCCATGTGAAGGGTAGCACACAGCCGTGTAACAGAGGCACATGCCCGTGTGGCTCATGGACACGCCCGTGTAACTCACTGACCAATTTCGCTAAAGTCAAGTGCAGAGCAGACACGATCGTGTGAGGGTCTTACACGCCCGTGTGTTCTGGAACACACGCCCATGTAGGATCCCTAAATCCCTAAATCAGCCACACGACTGGGTGGTCAGGCCATGTGGCACAAAATCACTCAAACCCTAATCCACAAATGCACACATCCGTGTGCCCGAGGGACTTGGCTGTGTGAAAATCGATAAAATTCCCAAATCGGCCACACGACCGTGTGGCACCCAATTTGGCCTGAAAACCCTAATGCCCAATTTCACACGGGCGTGTGGGTCGACACACACCCGTGTGGCCGTCTGGGTGGTCACAAAACCACCCTAAAACAGCCCCCAAAACCACCATTCCAACCACCCGATTCGTCCCCAACCTTTTCCCTATCAACATATATCACAAAGTGACAATTTCCCATCACTTCCAACGACTAAAAACCCAAAACCAACGGTTAAGCCCACAGTCAAGAAAACCCGAACATAAACTTTGCAAAAACATAAAACGGTGTAGTAAAAGCCTGAATCCCACACCTGATTTGACGCCAGAGGAGTGAAACTCTTCGATATCTACACAACAAAACCATTCCCCCCCAAGCGACAAAAAGAAGGAAAAGAACAGAGGGAAAACCAAACAAACAAAACGTCCCAGAGACAAAATTAAAATTAATAATTAATAAAATAATTATAAATAATTATTACCACTCAATAAAAATAAAACAAAATAAAAAGAATTCCAAAATATGCATACAGTAACTCGAACCCATAACCCAAAGGTTCACTAACACTCACTCAACCACCAGACCAGCATGCCCATTCTACCACTAAATTGCACGACTAAACACATATATGCAGCCTCCTCACTGTCCCTATGCTCAAATCCCAAAAATTCTAAGCCCAAAATTCGGGGCATTACAATGAATCTTTAGTTGCTTTAATGACCAAGGCATTATCCTAATTTGATTTACTGTTTCATTCGATTTACGTTATTTTAAAATGTACGCATGCAGTCTCTAGACATAGATGAATGTATGGTATGTTCATAAACTTGATTTAATTCTAAAAAGATTAGATGAGTTGGATTGTGATTGAATGATACAAGCAAGTATTCAATAGAATACTCGTAGTACTTTAGACATAAAGCTGAGCCTTGTACAGAGAAAGAAAGAAATAATGCTAGGTAACCTTCTTAAGGCTTGTAGACATGCAAAGCCTTAGATAGGGTAGCTTGAGGTCTGACTCTCGAAAGAAGCAAACTACCTTAGGTCTAGTCTGAATAGTAAGATTTTGCCATGACATTATTATGTTATGAGGAAAGAATATTAGTAATCCCAGCCTTCCCATTCAACAGCATAGATCTTCTCAACTTTGTCTCCGTATCTTTGCCACATCATTTTAAGTTAGTTATTTGATTTTATTACATACTTGATTATTCTTATTTGATTTTATTGCATACGTGATTATTCCTCTATAAATATTTATTCTATTTTGTCACAGCCTGATTCATATAGTTTATAGTAATAGCTTAACTGAATTAATCCTATCCGATCCCTAAGGAGACGATCTTATTTACTACTTTATTACTTTATTTGACGTGTACACTTGCACATTTGCATATTATATTCACACACGACAAGTTTTTGGCGTCGCTTCTAGGGATCGATAATTTGGTGAAATTTGGTTTTGTTATGTTCTTATATAATTCCATTAGTTTTATTTAACTTTTTTGTTTTTAATTTCTACAGGTTTGCTGTTAGTGCATGAGTAGATGAATTCCTGATAACAAAGAGTATCTTTTTGACCTAGAGATCGAGAGAACTTTGAGAAGAAGGAGACGAGAATTGTAAGATATGCCTAGGATTGGAAATGATCTAGGTATGGAAATGATCCAGAGAACCTTGAGAAGAAGGAGACAATAATTCCTGCTAACATCGAGATATTGTTTTACCTATCCCTCGTGTGATGAATGATAGAGATAGACCCATTCGAGAGCATGTTTTGCCAATTTTGGATTATTTGAATCCAAGATTAGTAGGCCGCATATTTAAGCTCATCATTTTGAGTTGAAATCGGTAATGTTTTAGATGCTGTAAACGGTAGGACAGTTCGGTGGATTGCCTACTGAAGATACATGACTGCACTGAAGACTTTTCTTGAAAGTCTATGACTCATTCAGGCAACAAGGGGTTCCTGAAGACGCCCTGTGACTTAAACTATTTCCATATTCATTAAGAGATCGTGCCAGAGCATGGTTGAACGTTTTGCCGTCAGGGATGGTGGCATCTTGGAATAATCTTTGTCAAGGTTTTTCCTGCAGTATAATCCTTCAAATATGAAATGCCATGTTACGAAATGATATCACATCTTTTCCGCAATCAAAGAATGAGACATTATATGAATCTTGGGAGCGATCCAATAAATTACTTAGGAAATGTTCGATGCATGCTTTCCAACATTAGACACAAATGGAAATGTTTTACAATAGATTAAACGCGTACACAATGGTGGTAGTTGATGCGTCTGCCAATGGTACTTTGCTAGATAAATCATATAATGAAGCTGTAATTCCCAATTTCTGTCCGGGCCCATTAGTCAAAATAAAACCGAATTAAAAACCCAAAATATTAATAAAGTCCTTTTAAATGTCCACTTACAGAATAAACAAGAACCAAATTTAATTAAACCAGAACCCAAATCAGCCCTATTTACAAACCCAACTCCAACACTGATTTACAAGCCCAAATCGTCAGGCCCAAACCTGAACACCTATCTCAACCAAACCCCAAACCCGAGCCCAACAAGCACTGGCCCAGGAACTAAACAGGATCTGGGAACCCTAGGGTTCCCCTCTTCCCGAGTGCCGCCGCGCGTCACTCGTACGCGCGCCGCTCCAACTACCCGCGCGCGTCACCCCGAGTTCCCCACGCGCCCTGACATCGTTTCGTATCCCCCCACGCACGTCATGCTGCACGCACCTTGGCCTTCACGTCTCCCCACCAGCACCAGCACCAGCACGCCTGCGCACACCTCGGCAACCGCTCGCACCCATGCGCTCGCGCCCATACCCTGCAGAAACACAAACAACGGACAACCAAAACAGCAAAACATGGGAAAAAAATAGTAAACTAATGAAAGAAAACGTTGTGCTTATCGGCTATAAAGCCATGGAAATCGATGTAATAAGGGTTCGGTTTTTGGCCCTTTCGCATAGAGCTTTTACAAGAAAATAGAAAATAAAAGATCGAGACCATCTTAAGGTTGATTTTTCTCCTCATTTTTCCTGTCATTGTTCATTGCCTTTTATCTTTTCGCTATGGTTAGTTCGAATCTCTACTGAACAAATATAAAAAGAAAAGGAGCGCCTTACCTGGTTCGAGCACTGGTCGCGGCGGCTTCTCAGCGGATCCGACAGCACCTTGGACCAGGGGCGAAACCCTAGCAGAGCATCAAAGGAAAACGGGGGGCCTTCAAATGTTTTCTAAAATATGAAAATGAAAATGTTTTATTAAACACAAGTTCAGGTTTAAATACAAAACACGAAACGGCGCCGTTTGGGGAGGGGCAGATCCGCGCGTCGACCCGTTTTCGACCCGGAGGACCCGCGTGTTTGGTTCAAAGGAGATATTTACTACATCAGTCTCTCCCCGTTTATTTTGTTCGCAAATCTCGTTTTGCTTAATTTTAATTTGGCTATTAAACTTCGTTCTATTTCCATTTTAGTCCAGAGCAAAACACGGCGCGTAAGGGGAGGAGAAATTTCGTTTTTGGCCCCGCTCCTTTCGTGCATATTTCAAATAAACCCCTTTCTTCTTTCCTTCACTTCAAATCGACCCTCAAATTCCATTTTTAACTCAATTTGACCCTTTTTTAGTGTTTTGCAATCATTATTATTCTTATTATTATACTTATCGTTACTATCACTATAATCATTATTATTTTTGTTATTATATTTGTATTGATATAGTCGGCATATGTTTCGTACCATTATTGTTATTCTATTATTACTACTATTACTATTATTATAAATATTATTAATATTATTATTGTTGCTATTATATTCATTACCACTATATCATCATCATTATTAGCATTTTTGTTATTATTATTATTACTGTCATTGTATCATTTATGTATGTGCATATGTTACTATTCGTCCAATCCTTGCCATTATTATTACTGTTTCTTTGTTTTATTTTGTTATGCGAAACGTTGTATAGCTTGTCGATAAATATTTTCAAATTCGCGTATTTTACGGTCAACGTTTACTCGTCTCATCATTGAATTGTTTTTTTCAAGCTCCAACATAGCCTATGATTGCGATTTTGAAAAACAAAGGCAATATTCGGGTGTTTAGAAGCTCGAAAGATTACATCCTAACGTGCTGGGTGTCGACTTTTCGTCCAACTAAATAACCGAATATCCTTCTTATACGCTTTGAAGACCAAAGATGATCTCGATGTCAAGGTACAAACGTGTCGTATCCTAACGTGCTGGGTATGACATTTTTATTCCTTTGAGACGAGCCAATCTTGAGATTCAAACCCAACTTAAAGATTTTTCATTTTTACCTTAAATATTTCCAAGTTTTCAGCATTAGGACAACATCAATCAATTTGGTACCAACTTTGGGCGTTGCAAGGGTGTTAATCCTTCCTTGCACGTAACCAACTCCCGAACCCGATTTCTCAAAATTTCACGGGCCAAAATTATTTTAATAAACCAAAATGTTTCATTAAAATAACACCCCAAATAAAAGGTCTGTGGCGACTCCCTATTTTTAAGTCGGTTCCCGTTTTGTTTTCAAAATTGGTTTCGACAGCTTGGTGACTCCGCTGGGGACCTCGAGAGTCAGGCCGTAAATTGATTGATTTTTGTCCTTTCGATGGAAAATTTGGAAGTTCATTTTGAAAAATCATGTTTCTCTTTGATGCATTTACTTGTGCTATGGTGTCGAGTTTCGTGAAGTGCTCCAGCATTGCATTGCATGACCGTTGGTCACACCTTTAAATGGGAGTAAGAAACTAAGCCTTCGTGAGGTCTTCACCTCCGCATGGGCTAGTGGATTGCTTCCGGCATACATCCGTACCTATGTGCTTCGTGAGGTTTTCACCTCCGCATGGCCGTAGGGAAATGTATCCCCCTGAACCGAACTCGATCCGTATGGGCCTATAATGGGTAAGGATCAAGGAATCTGCTGGTTCAGGTACCTCTCTCTAGAACCAAACCCCATATAGGAACCCTAGAGCCTACCCTAGGTAGAATGTTGAAATAGTTACCTAGATAAGTGTTTAATGATATCTTACCTATTTTGATTATGCGATGTTAACTTGTGTTGATTTGTTTGACTTGCATGACATTTCATATAGAAGGTGTTAATTTCTGCTCGGTTGCTAAAATAGGAAGTTTGCTATGGAAAAGAACTTTCTTGATAAAGTAGAGGACAATGCGGCCGTGCGCACGTGGTCAGAAAAGTTGCAATTGGAAAAAGGAGATAGCTTAGTTGAAGGGCATGTGTAGGAGCTGAGGGACTTCTCCCGTGTTAGTGTGACACAAAATGAGATCCAAGAGTTGCGGGATATCTGGACCAACTGGGGAGATGAAGTTAAACAGATGTTCTGCCACCGTTTCGGTGATATCGCTTCCTTATTGGATGTTAAAATAGATAAACACCTGTTTCGGGCTATGGTCCAGTTTTGGAATTCTGCATACAGTTGCTTCACTTTTGGAAAGGTGGATTTAGTGCCAACAATAGAAGAATACACCACTTTGCTCCGTATCCCCGAGGTGCAAGTCCACAAGGTTTATATTAGGCCTGCCTATGTTCCTCCTTTGGTGAAGAAATTGGTGAGAATTACGGGAATGAGTGAACAGTGGATCTCGACCAGGATCCAACAGAAGGGTGAGGGGAGGTGTATTTCTTGGGTAAATTTAAGGGATCTGATTTTGACGCATCCTGATGAGAAAAGGAAAGTTGATATCTTTGCCTTGAGCCTCTATGGATTAGTCATCTTCCCAAAGGCCCTAAGGCACATAGATGAGGCAGTAGTGGATCTATTCGACCGTTTGGATAAACAAGTCACACCAATCCCAGCAATTCTTACAGAGACTTTCAGATCATTGAATGCATGCAGAAGATCGGGAGAAGGAAGGTTTATCGGATGCGCGCAGCTATTGATGGTATGGTTTCACGGGCATTTTTGGAAGATGGATAAAGTTTCTTGTCGACCCTTTTATAAGGACTATTCACCGATAAGAGAGGAGGTGGCCATGTCAAGGCGAGAAGACATAACAGAAGAAGGATGGATGGCGTTTTTCCAGAATCTTCAAGAAAAAGACATTAAGTGGAGAGCCCCGTGGACGGTGCCCGGAGAAATCTTTTATAGATGCGGAGACTTCAATTGGGTACCTCTACCCGGAATTTGGAGAGTCATCGGGTATGCCCCATTGTTAGCAGCGAGGCAATACCAGTCGAGACAGTTTGTCCCAGTAACACATGGGTTGGATCGAAGCGAATCCTCTTATACAGAAGAGGGTTATAAGAAGAAGATTAAGGAAATCGCGAATGCTTGGAAACAAACTCATCGAATGAAGAGGTTAGCTGCGGGCGAAACGGCGACTTCTGAGTACAAAGCATGGCTAAACAAGAGAATCAACGATAATATCCCGGGACCAAGTTCGGATAATGCTCAGTCTATGGAGGAACGATTGCGAGTGATACCAACAGAGTTGGAAATTGTAAAGCGAGATTTCGTGCAGCGGAGTTCAGAACTGGAAAAGAGAATCGAGCAGTTGGAGGAGGACAAGATGTTTTTGAAGTTGGATGTGGAGATACAGAAATCGGAAGCGGAAAAGATAAGGAAAGGGAAGAGCAAAGCCGAAGAAGAGTTGGATAGCCTAAAGGGGGACTACAAGAAGCTGCGTCTCTCAATGAGAACTGCCGGACTAGGAAAGACTTCAAGCCAATGGCGGCAAGAGCTACAAGAAGAAAGAGCTAAATCCGAGCAATGGGAAAAGAAGTTTCAAGAAACGAAAGCTTAGAAAGATATCTTAGAAAAGCAAGTGGCAGAAGGTCAGAACGGAAGAGATGAACTGAAGACAAGGGTGGCAGAGTTGGAAAGGTCCCTCGACTATTACCGAAACCGTAACTCGGTAAGAGAATTAAAGGCAAGTTTGAACAGAATCGAAGAAATGAAGAAGAAGACCGAAAAGTTGGAAATGGAGTTGCGGAATTGTCAGAATCACATTAGATATTTAAAGGAGAACGAAGAACGGAGAGAAGTGGAGCTGTACCACTCCCGGAATCAAGTCAAAGATAGAGATTACTTCATGGGGGAGGCTATAATCAAGATAGGAGAGATAGCCGATTATTTACAGACTCTAGCTATACAAGCTGACACATTGAGCGTACAGTTCGAGACGCAGTCAGATCGTGGGCGAGAGTTGGCTTCCCTACTGACTAAGATTAAAGCCTTAGGCGTTAGAGCAAAGCTGTTCTTGTAATCTGTTTTATGTAAAGAGCTTTATTTTCTAAGGAAGTTTCCTATGTGGAATTGAATCAGAGTTGACACCTTTTTGCATTCATGCATTTGCATTACATCGCATCATACACATCGAATCTCACAAAAGGTTTTCTAAGGAAGTTTCCTATGTGGAATTGAATCAGAGTTGGCACCTTTTTACATTCATCTCATACTTTTGCATTACATTGCATCATACACATCGAATCTCACAAAAGGACCCTAAAATTATGGCAGTTACCCTGGAACATCACTACGGTACGAGAGGCAAAACAAGAATAATGGATCAAAAAATGGAAAGACTAGAACAAATGCAAAAAGAAATCCAGGATCAAATAAAAGAACAAGCGCAACTACAAGAGCAATTGGCTAAAACCCAGAAGGACATGATGGAGCAGATGCAAAAATCCCCGGACAATATGGTGAACCAACTAATACAATTGCTGTCTAAAGAACGAGGCATTGCCACTAGCTCAGGGAACGACAGTGATAACCCCTCCCTTCCCCCGCTAGATGTCCAAACACCACAAGATACGCATCCCCAAAGGGTATCTGTCACTATCAGGCCATAATATCATGCTGATACCACAACACCGACACACCTCCCGACGGGTTCCGGCACTAACCCAGGAGAAAATCTGGTCAGTCCCGGTGTCTCAGATCTGGATGAGATGGCTGAAAAGGCAAAACAAGAACTGCCAAAATGGGTGGAGGAGAGATTCAAAGCCCTGGAAAATGCCGGTAAACGTCAGGGAATAAAGGCCAATGACTTAAGCTTAGTCCCCGACTTGGTGCTCCCTTACAATTTTAAGATGCCGGAGTTCGAAAGGTACAATGGGACAAGTTGCCCAGAGGCCCACATCACTATGTTCTGTAGAAGGATGACGGGCTACACTAATAATGACCCGCTGCTGATCCATTGTTTCCAAGACAGCCTGATAGGGGCAGCATCCAGATGGTACAACCAGTTGAGTCGTGCCAAAATTGGGTCATGGGATGATTTGGCTCAAGCATTCTTGGAGCAATACAGTCACGTAACGAACATGACCCCTGATAGGATCACCCTGCAGAACATGGAAAAGAAAGGGAACAAAAGCTTTAGGCAATATGCACAGAGATGGAGAGAGGTTGCCATCCAGGTCCAGCCACCGCTTATGGAGAAAGAAACCACAATGCTCTTTATCCGCACGTTGAAAGCCCCATTCCTCATGCATATGATAGGAAGCGTAACCCGGAGTTTCTCGGACATCATAACTACTGGAGAAATGATTGAAAATATTATGAAAAGCGGAGGGATCGAGACGGGGGAGAGTGCCAAAAGAATGCTCCCAAGAAGGAAAGAAAGTGAGGTGAATAATGCGAGCATAGGACACCCGAGGTCAATCACCATAAATCAGCCAAAAGCAACAACCACGGGGCAACAGGGGTTACCCAAGAAAGAACCTGGTACATCAAGACAAGATAATGAGAAGCTCCAATTCACACCAATTCCGATGACGTATAAGGAAATGTATCAAACCCTGTTCGATGCACATATTGTGTCCCCTTTTCATCTAAAACCAATGCAACCTCCGTACCCCAAGTGGTACGACTCGAACGCCCAGTGTGAATACCATGCAGGGATCACGGGGCACTCAATAGAGAACTGCTTGGCTTTCAAGAATTTAGTAGAGAAATTTATCAACATGGGCGTGGTCGAGTTGGATGACATGCCAAACGTAACAAATCCTTTACCTAATCACGCTAAGGGCGGAATTAACGCAATCAGCGAAAGTTCAGAAAAAAGGATCAAAACAAATATCGCAGAGATAAAGACTCCCCTGAGATGGGTCTGGAAAGAAATGGTCAAGCATGGACTAGTCATCACGGAAGAAAGTCGAGGAGAACTGACAAACTATTGCGAGCACCATCAAGAGTCGGGACATGAGATTCAGACTTGTGGAGAATTCAGAACTCTAGTGCAAAACTTAATGAACAATAAAGAAGTCAAATTTTATGAGGAAGGCGCAGAGGATAGGAGCATATGCGCATCAGAGTCAACAGAAAAAAGTTCGAAAGTTCATCTTCCGATGATCACTATTTCACGTCCCAAAAGTGATAAAACAGGGGTGCAGGTAGCGCCAAGAGTGGTCATACGGAGATCCGCTGCTGTCGAAAATAATAGGGAGGTCCCCCGGAATCACGGGTGTGAGGTAGTAGTCTCCGTAAAAGAGAGTTCAGCTAGCAATGAGATAGGAACACGGACAACACCGAAAGTGATAATACGGAAGCCCGCCGCATTCACTTACAAAGATAGCAAGGAAGTTCCCTGGAACTACGAGTGTAATGTAGAAGTCACAAAGAGCTCGACTAATGTGGCAAAGGAGGATTCAAACGAAGGCTTCCATACTCGAAGCGGGAGACGCTATGACTTAATAAAGGGGAAAGCTCCAATGGTGGAACAAGAAAGGGGAAAGCCAGCTGAACCCGAGTCGAGGATCAAGGAGCCAGTGACTGAGGAAGAGGCTAAAGAGTTCCTGAAGTTTCTAAAACATAGTGAGTATTGTGTGGTAGAACAGCTACACAAACAGCTGGCACGCATATCTGTATTGACTTTGCTCCAATGCTCAGAAGTACACAGGAACGCACTAATGAAAGTTTTAAACGAAACCTACGTCACTAGTGACATTTCGGTTAATAAGTTGGATCGGTTGATCAGCCATATAAGCACGAACAACTTCATTCATTTTAATGATGATGAAATACCCCCAGGTGGTAGAGGATCCACCAAGGCATTACATGTTACCGCTAAATGCAAGGGGCACACATTGCCAAGGGTCTTGATAGACAACGGGTCTGCGTTAAATGTGTTACCCTTATCCACCCTCAACAGATTACCGGTGGATAGTTCGTACATGAAGGAATGCCAAAGTGTGGTAAGAGCCTTTGACGGAACTCAAAGAAGGGTCATGGGGAGGATTGAGGTACCCTTACTGATTGGCCCAACTATTTACGAAATAGATTTTTTGGTCATGGACATCGAACCTTCCTACAACTGCCTGTTGGGGAGACCATGGATACATTCAGCCGGGGCAGTACCTTCATCACTACATCAAAAGGTGAAGTTGATAGCGGATGGCTGACTGATAACGATAAAAGCAGAGGAGGACATCATTGCCACCGTGACCAGTGACATGCCTTACTTGGAGACAAACGACGAGGCAATGGAATGCTCGTTCTGATCTCTCGAGTTCGTGAACGCAACCTTTGTTAAGGAAGGAAACAAGATCTTGAAGCCAAAAATCTCGAGGACCACAAGGATGGGTTTGAAAATAACCGTGGGAAAAGGCGCTTTACCGGGAAGAGGGCTTGGAAAATACCTTCAGGGGAGAATAGCGACCCCAATACTGAGAGGGAAACAGGATCACTTTGGCCTGGGATTCAGACCAGATGCAAGGCAAAAGAAGGAGGAGTTAGAAAGGAGACGGGAAAGAAGACTCACCCGTTTGAGTGGGAAGAAAACCAAGTGGGAACCCATGATAATCCCGCACATATCCAAGACCTTTGTGTCGGGAGGGGTAATCCACTCCGAGCAGAGGACACCGAAGGGAGAGGACATCGCGGCAATGTTAGGCAATGTCTATATTAGTGCCCTATCTGAGGAGGCGGTTGACGGAGAAGTCTTGCCAAATATCCAGCCTTATGAATCGGAAAACATCTTGAACAATTGGACTGCGGAAGAAATCCCTGTAGTATTTAGGGCTCCTTCAGAGTAATGTCCAGGACACACTTGTTGCTCCGAGCCTAAAGAGCAACAAGATTTCTTTTGTGAAATAGGCGCATGTTCACGTATCGTTATATCAATAAAATGCATTTTCACCATCATTCGAAGCAAACATTTTCTTTCTTTGCTTTCTGGTCATTCTTTCAGCATTACCATAACATACAATTGTTCATTTACAAATTCATTCATTCCACCCGTATTTTCTTAAACTGCAACAGGTCCCCGGATGTCAATGACTTAAGCAACGCCGCCTTGGATTCGAAATATCCTTTTGAGCAAGACATGTGCCTAGGAGAATTACAGGATTTTGAAGATGACACGGACAGTGACCTGTTTCCTGATTGGTTAAGAATGGCAGAGCAGGAGGAGAGACAGATTCGGCCCCATAAGGAGGCAGTCGAAACTGTGACGTTAGAGGAAGGGAAAGTGGTGAACATTAGAACATGTATAGCCGGGGAAACAAGGCAGAATCTCGTCAAATTATTGCAGGAATTCAAGGATGTCTTCGCATGGTCTTATGAAGATATGCCCGGTTTAAGCACCGATATCGCAGTACATCGCTTACCCATAAGGAGGGATTGCAAGCCAGTTCAGCAGAAGCTCCGAAGGATGAGACCAGACATCATGCTGAAAATAAAGGAAGAGGTCCAAAAGCAGTTCGACGCCGGATTCCTGCAAGAAATCAAATATTCAGAATGGGTAGCCAATATCGTGCCTGTCCCTAAAAAAGACGGAAAGGTGCGAATGTGTGTGGATTATAGAGATTTAAACAAGGCTAGCCCAAAGGATAACTTTCCTTTGCCTCATATTGATACGCTAGTTGACAATACAGCAGGCTTTTCACTATTTTCCTTCATGGATGGCTTTTCCGGATACAATCAGATAAAAATGCACCCTGAAGATATGGGAAAGACCACCTTCATAACACTGTGGGGCACCTTCTGTTATAAAGTAATGCCTTTTGGGTTGAAAAATGCAGGAGCTACATATCAAAGGGCCATGGTGACCTTGTTCCACGATATGATGCATAAAGAGATTGAGGTTTATGTAGATGACATGATTGCGAAGTCTAGAACGGAGGAAGAACATATCCAAGTTTTACAGAAACTATTTCTGAGATTAAGGAAGTTCCAATTGAATCTCAATCCTACGAAATGTACCTTTGGAGCTAGATCTGGCAAGCTGCTGGGCTTCATAGTCAGCAAGAAGGGGATCAAAATCGACTCAGACAAGGTCCGGGCTATACAAGAATTGCCTCCGCCGCGCACTCAGAAAGAAGTTCGAGGTTTCCTTGGCAGACTAAATTACATCGCTCGGTTTATCTCACAGCTAACTGAGAAATGCGATCCCATATTCCATCTTTTGAAGAAACATAACCCCGGCGTATGGAATAACGAATGTCAGGAAGCTTTCGACAGGGTCAAACAGTACTTGTCAAACCCTCCAGTACTGTCACCTCCACGCCATGATAAGCCATTAATCCTATATCTGACAGTGCTTGGTCACTCTATGGGATGTGTGCTAGGTCAACATGATGATACAGGAAGAAAGGAGAAGGCGATATACTATCTCAGTAAGAAATTCACTGAGTGTGAAATGAGATATTCACCGATTGAAAAACTGTGTTGTGCGCTGATTTGGACAACTCGGAGATTGAGACAATACTTGCTGTATCACACGACCTGGCTAATCTCAAAGTTAGACCCCCTAAAATACATGATGGAGGCGACCGCTTTGAATGGGAGGATGGCTAGATGGAAAATCCTACTGTCTGAATTTGATATTGTATATGTGAGCCAGAAAGCTATAAAAGGGAGCGCAGTAGCCGACTTCCTATCTAGCAGAGCTTTAGAAGATTATGAGCCGCTGAACTTTGATTTCCCTAATGAGGACCTAATGTATGTGGCAGCTGCGGAAGAGGACACTGCGAAAGATTGCCTTTGGAAATTGCATTTCGATGGAGCATCAAACACCATTGGAAATGGGATTGGGGCAGTCTTGGTATCCCCAAAAGGAGATCACTACCCGTTCACAGTCAGGCTGGATTTTGATTGTACAAACAATATGGCAGAATACGAAGCCTGTATCATGGGACTCCACGCTGCTATAGAATGTAGAGTTAAAACACTGGAAGTATATGGAGACTCTGCATTAGTGATCTACCAACTAAGGGGCGAATGGGAAACAAGAGACCCCAAATTGATCAACTATCGAAGGATAGTCATAGGATTAATCGAGGAGTTTGACGATATCACCTTTAATTATCTCCCACGAGAAGAAAACCAGATGGTAGATGCTCTGGCTACTTTAGCCTCCATGATTAAGGCGAGTAAGCAAGAAGATGTAAAGCCTACTCAGATGAGTATTTACGAGGCCCCAGCTTATTGCTGCAACGTAGAAGAAGAAGGAAGGGACGATCACCCCTGGTACCAAGATATATTGCGATATGTGAGAAATCGCGAGTACCCAGATCATGCAACTGAGAATGAAAAAAGGACGCTCAGGAGATTGGCCCTCGAATATGTTTTGGATGGAGACATCTTGTACAAAAAAGGAAAAGATCGAGTACTGTTGAGATGCGTCGATGCCTTAGAAGCCAAGATGATCCTAGAGGAAGTCCATGAGGGCGTTTGTGGAACGCATACTAACAGATTCACAATGGCCAGGCAAATAATGAGATTTGGATATTACTGGTCCACCATGGAAGGAGACTGTATCGACTATGCCAAGAGATGTCATAAATGCCAGATCTATGGAGATAAGATTCATGTGCCTCCGTCTCCCCTACACGTTATGACTTCCCCATGGCCCTTTTCCATGTGGGGCATGGACGTTATCGGACCGATCTCACCAAAAGCGTCAAACGGACACCGGTTCATCTTCGTAGTCATTGACTACTTCACGAAATGGGTAGAAGCGGCTTCATACGCCACGTCACTAAATCGGCGGTTAGTCGATTTTTAAAAAAGGAGATCATCTGTCGATATGGGATGCCCGAAAGGATCATATCATATAATGCATTGAATTTGAACAATAGTACGATAGCAGATGTTTGTCGTCAATTCAACATTAAACATCATAACTCATCCCCATACCGCCCAAAAATGAATGGGGCAGTGGAAGCAGCGAATAAGAACATCAAAAAGATAGTGGGAAAGATGACAGAGACTTACAAGGATTGGCATGAGAAATTACCGTTTGCTCTTTATGCTTATCGAACATCCGTCAGAACCTCTACTGGGGCAACACCCTTCTCACTGGTCTACGGGATGGAGGCAGTCCTACCCATTGAGGTGGAAATACCTTCTCTTCGGGTTTTAACAGAAGTAAAACTGGATGAAGCTGAGTGGATTCAGGCTCGATACGATCAATTGAACCTAATCGAAGAAAAGAGGCTAAAGGCTATTCGTCACGGTCAGATGTATCAAAAGCGCATGATGCGAGCCTACAACAAAAAGGTTCGCCCAAGAGAGTTTCACGAGGGAGACCTGGTACTGAAAAAGATCCTCCCCATACAAAAGGATTTCAGAGGGAAATGGATGCCGAATTGGGAAGGACCGTACATGGTGAAAAGGCTTTCTCCGGAGGCGCACTGATCCTAACGGAAATGGATAGGAAAAGCTTGCCCAACCCCGTGAACTCAGATTCAGTCAAAAGATACTTCGCTTGAACAAGCTAAGATAGGAAACCACCAAGGACACCTTGATTCCCAAAAAAAAAGGAAAAAAGGAAAAAAAGGAAAAAACAGAAAAAAAGAAAAAAAAAGGTGGGAGAGGCCAAGGCGAAAACCCGTGAAAGGCGCTTTGAGACCAAAGGGGATTTGAGTCGAAAACCTGAAAAGGCAGCTTCAACTATGAAGAAAAATCTCACTGCGCTAGGATGGACAAGGAGGGGGTATGCTGCGTCTCGAGGCATCAACAAAATACTCAAGATCTCCTAAAGCACATATCAAACTCAAAATGGTCTTCCAAATGCTCAAGCGGAGTAGCCTAGGCTGCGATATCTGGGGCACCTAATTTCTATTCTGCCCATCTTTGTAATTTGTAATTAACTTATTTCAATGAACTTCTTCCTTGATTACATTTGCTAGTTTGATTTGACCTGTTTTGTTTCGGGTTATACTCCCAATCCCTCCTAGGCATTTTACATTGAAATGATGATTACAGAACTAATAACACTTTCATAAAAGGAGAATTACATATTATTCTGAAAGCCTCTAAACAATATAAGGACTTGAAACATGACTATTGTTCGAAATTCATTCCACCTAAGGTTTAGAAACGTTGGAAATGACAAATGATTGTCTATTTGAACAAAGACCGGATGCCTCGTCGGCAATATGCCCTTCATAAATAACGAGCAGTGCCAGTCTAGGCGCATAATGAAGTCGTAGTACCATTATTGATTCTACACCTCAAAGTCGCAGCAAGAGGGTTAGAAGAAGACAAATGTTACTCCCCTGAGGTGGTAGTGAGAGGTACGAACTTTATGTATCAGAGAGTACAATGGAAGGGGCAATGAAATCACAGCGGGGCAAGCTCGTTTTTTTAAGTTCCCTACATCTGCCACAAATCGTAACGCGTTAGTGATAGAATCTTGCTATGAGCAATGACAACCTAAACCATAAATGGGGTCCTTCTCACGCTTTCATCCAGTTAGGAGCATTCGATTTACTGCGATCATTACATCCTAGTTATTTTTACACTGTGAAAAATCATCATTCACATAACATTCAGCATTCATGTAAATGACACATATAGTTAGGAGCATTTGAGCCATCTCGATCATAACATCCTCGTTATTTGCATAAGCACAAGCATATTCTACGTGACAGGTCCTTCAAAAAGGGGACACCACCATGTCGAAATTCAGATTTTGCTCCAGCGGAGCCGTCTAAAGATTGAAGTCTTCCTGAGGGTAGCAGGGAAGCAAGTTGAAAGTTCAGACCTATCACCGTTCGTTTTCGAAAAGTTTCAGCAAGAAGATCCAGGTTACGGGTCTCTTCTGGATTCCTATCACCGTTAGTTTTTGAGAAGTTTCAGCAAGAAGATCCAAGTTATGGGTCTCTTCTGGATTCCTATCACCGTTCGTTTTCGAGAAGTTTCAGCAAGAAGATCCAAGTTGTGGGCCTCTTCTGGATTCCTATCACCGTTCGTTTTCGAGAAGTTTCAGCAAGAAGATCCAAGTTATGGGTCTCTTCTGGATTCCTATCACCGTTCGTTTTCGAGAAGTTTCAGCAAGAAGATCCAAGTTGTGGGTCTCTTCTGGATTCCTATCACCGTTCGTTTTCGAGAAGTTTCAGCAAGAAGATCCAGGTTACGGGTCTCTTCTGGATTCTATCACCGTTCGTTTTCGAGAAGTTTCAGCAAGAAGATCCAAGTTGTGGGTCTCTTCTGGATTCCTATCACCGTTCGTTTTCAAGAAGTTTCAGCAAGAAGATCCAAGTTGTGGGTCTCTTCTGGATTCCTATCACCGTTTGTTTTCGAGAAGTTTCAGCAAGAAGATCTAAGTTGTGGGTCTCTTCTGGATTCCTATCACCGTTCATTTTCGAGAAGTTTCAGCAAGAAGATCCAAGATGTGGGTCTCTTCTAGATTCCTATCACCGTTCGTTTTCGAGAAGTTTTAGCAAGAAGATCCAAGTTGTGAGTCTCTTCTGGATTCCTATCACCGTACGTTTTCGAGAAGTTTCAGCAAGAAGATCCAAGTTGTGGGTCTCTTCTGGATTCCTATCACCGTTCGTTTTCGAGAAGTTTCAGCAAGAAGATCCAAGTTACGGGTCTCTTCTGGATTCCTATCACCGTTCATTTTCGAGAAGTTCAGCGAAAAGATCCAAGTTGCGGACCTCTTCTCTCTGATTTCTTACTACCCCAAACCTCCAGTAGAATGGATCAGAGCAAGGAGTTACAGTGAAATTTGAAGATGTTTGAAAAGGCGCGGATCAAGAAGTCAAGGCGTGGCCCGAGCGAAATTGGTTCTTTTATTGTCTTTACTCTATTCTCGTTTCACGACAACGAGCAAAGAGGGGCAGCTGTAATTCCCAATTTCTATCCGGGCCCATTAGTCAAAATAAAACTGAATTAAAAACCCAAAATATTAATAAAGTCCTTTTAAATGTCCACTTACAGAATAAACAAGAACCAAATTTAATTAAACCAGAACCCAAATCAGCCCTATTTACAAATCCAACTCCAACACTCATTTACAAGCCCAAATCGTCAGGCCCAAACCTGAACACCTATCCCAACCAAACCCCAAACCCGAGCCCAACAAGCACTGGCCCAGGAACAAAACAGGATCTGGGAACCCTAGGGTTCCCCTCTTCCCGAGCGCCGCCGCGCGTCACTCGCACGCGCGCCGCTCCAACTGCCCGCCCGCGTCACCCCGAGTTCCCCACTTGCCCTGACATCGTTTCGTATCCCCCCACGCATGTCATGCTGCACGCGCCTTGGCCTTCGCGTCTCCCCACCAGCACCAGCACGCCTGCGCACACCTCGGCAACCGCTCGCACCCATGCGCTCGCGCCCATACCCTGCAGAAACACAAACAACGGACAACCAAAACAGCAAAACATGGGGAAAAAATAGTAAAATAATGAAAGAAAACGTTGTGCTTATTGGCTATAAAGCCATGGAAATCGATGTAATAAGGGTTCAGTTTTTGGCCCTTTCGCATAGAGCTTTTACAAGAAAACAGAAAATAAAAGATCGAGACCATCTTAAGGTTGATTTTTCTCCTTATTTTTCCTGTCATTGTTCATTGCCTTTTATCTTTTCGCTATGGTTAGTTCGAATCTCTACTGAACAAATATAAAAAGAAAAGGAGCGCCTTACCTGGTTCGAGCACTAGTCGCGGCGGCTTCTCAGCGGATCCGATAGCACCTTGGACCAGGGGCGAAACCCTAACAGAGCATCAAAGGAAAAGGGGGGGGCCTTCAAATGTTTTCTGAAATATGAAAATGAAAATGTTTTATTAAACACAAGTTCAGGTTTAAATACAAAACACGAAACGGCGCCGTTTGGGGAGGGGCAGATCCGCGTGTTGACCCGTTTTCGACCCGGAGGACCCGCGTGTTTGGTTCAAAGGGGATATTTACTACATCAGTCCCTCCCCGTTTATTTTGTTCGCAAATCTCGTTTTGCTTAATTTTAATTTGGCTATTAAACTTCGTTCCGTTTCCATTTTAGTCCAGAGCAAAACGCGGCGCGTAAGGGGAGGAGAAATTTCGTTTTTGGCCCCGCTCCTTTCGCGCATATTTCAAATAAACCCCTTTCTTCTTTCCTTCACTTCAAATCGACCCTCAAATTCCATTTTTAACTCAATTTGACCCTTTTTTAGTGTTTTGCAATCATTATTATTCTTATTATTATACTTATCGTTACTATCACTATAATCATTATTATTATTGTTAATATATTTGTATTGATATAGTCGGCATATGTTTCATACCATTATTGTTATTCTATTATTATTACTATTACTATTATTATAAATATTATTAATATTATTATTGTTGCTATTATATTCATTACCACTATATCATCATCATTATTAGCATTTTTGTTATTATTATTACTGTCATTGTATCATTTATGTATGTGCATATGTTACTATTCGTCCAATCCTTGCCATTATTATTACTGTTTCTTTGTTTTATTTTGTTATGCGAAACGTTGTATAGCTTGTCGATAAATATTTTCAAATTCGCGTATTTTACGGTCAACGTTTACTCGTCTCATCATTGAATTGTTTTTTTCAAGCTCCAACATAGCCTATGATTGCGATTTTGAAAAACAAAGGCAATATTCGGGTGTTTAGAAGCTCGAAAGATTACATCCTAACGTGCTGGGTGTCGATTTTTCGTCCAACTAAATAACCGAATATCCTTCTTATACGCTTTGAAGACCAAAGATGATCTCGATGTCAAGGTACAAACGTGTCGTATCCTAACGTGCTGGGTATGACATTTTTATTCCTTTGAGACGAGCCAATCTTGAGATTCAAACCCAACTTAAAGATTTTTCATTTTTACCTTAAATATTTCCAAGTTTTCAGCATTAGGACAACATCAATCAATTTGGTACCAACTTTGGGCGTTGCAAGGGTGTTAATCCTTCCTTGCACGTAACCGATTCCCGAACCCGATTTCTCAAAATTTCGCAGACCAAAATTATTTTAATAAACCAAAATGTTTCATTAAAATAACCCGCCCCAAGGTGACCCGATCACACCCCAAATAAAAGGTCGGTGGTGACTCCCTATTTTTAAGTCGGTTCCCATTTTGTTTTCAAAATTGGTTTCGACAGAAGCATATGAGATTTTGGAGCAGATTGCCAACAATGATTATCAATACCCTACTACGAGAGTAGGGACTGGCAGAAGAGTTGTTGGCACAATAGAGCTTGATGCAATCACTTCATTAACAGCTCAGGTATCGTCTTTAGCTAATATGATTCAAACACTAAAGAGACCAGCTACAGTTTAAGAGATGAAAACAATCGAGCTATCATGTGTTTATTGTGGGGAAGATCATGTTTTTGATAAATGCCCATCAAACCCAGCCTCTGTATATTACATGGGTAATTTCAATTGGAACAATAACCCATATTCCAACACCTACAATCCAAGGTGGAAGTAACATCCAAACTTCAGTTAGAATAATCAAGGAATGGTGAACTCTAACAATGTTGTTCGACAGAATGCCACAAATGCACCACTTGGTTATAATCAACCTATAGCACGACAAAATGTTCAACAAAGTTCAGTATCATCTTCTTCATCTATGGAAGCTCTGCTGAAGGAATATATGGCCAAAAATGATGCTATGATCCAGAGTTAAGCGGCACCCCTAAGAGCTTCGAAAAATCAAGTAGGGCAGATTGTCAATGCGTTAAACTCTAGACCTCAAGGAGCATTACCTAGTGACACTAAAAATTCAAGATCTAAATGGAAGGAGTATTGCAAGGCCATTACACTCAAAAGTGGTACTCAGTTACCTAGAGTTGTTAATGATGCCATTACAGATGAGGACAACTCAGATCTCATACATAGAAAGAATTCAGACCCATCTGTGGAGCAATTTACAACTGAACGGACCAATCAAAATAATGTTGTAACAAAATCAGATTGTGCTACCAATAAAAACGCCACAAAAAATAATATAAGCAATTTAAAGGAAGACCACCACTACCTTTTCACCAGCAATTTCAGAAATCTAAGCAAGATTTTAAGTTCAAAATTTTTTTGGATGTCTTGAAGCAACTCCATATCAACATACTGTTGGTGGAAGCGTTGGAGCAAATGCCCAACTACGTAAAATTCATGGAAGATATCTTGTCAAAGAAGAAAAGATTGAGGGAATTTGAAACTGTTGCTTTCATTGAATGGTGCACAATAATGCTATTCTAACACCCCAAACTCGGCCCGGTCGTTGTGACCAAATTTGGAAAGCTACATTGGCCACTAGAATGGCCTAGAAAAACTTTCGTAATTTCAAATGTACTTTTTAAACCATTTGCGCATTTCGTTCAAAACTAGTAAAATCGAATGTTCAACTTTATTTTCAATCTCATTTAAAAACCATTTGTCCACAAAAATGGCTGAAATAAAATTTCAAAATTTTTGAAAATAATATTTTAAAACTATTGGCTTATCAATTCAAAACAAATGAAATAAAGCGTTTTTTTAATTTTGTAAAAATCGTGCAAATTTCAAGAATTGAAATAAATAATATATCAATTGTAAATATTCAATCATTTATTCAAAACTATTTCAAGATTTTCAATCATACTTCTAAATCACTTGTCTTTTTATTCAAAATTTAGAGAACTTGGTTATTCGTCATTATTTCAGGAATAAAATCATGTTAACTTCATAAATCAAATATCATTAGAAAAATCATTTGTAAACATTAATAATTTTGAAAACTAAGTCTAATTTTATTAAAAACTCATTTTTTAGAAGTATATAGGAAATATGTATTATTGACAGATTTTATTTTTAAAATTGAGTTTCATGTGAAATCTCATCAAATACTAAACTTATGTCATTTTTAAACGTAATGTCATGTAATCAAGTCATGTAAATCATAATAAAGTCCCCCCAAAGTAATGTCTCATGAAACTTATTACAAACCCAATGTAACACCTCTTACCCGAGTTCTATGCCAGAACCGGGCCTGAGGATTTACCGTATTAAAACCTCATGATCGCCACTTAGGCTCACCGTGACTACTCTCTTAAGTCACCTCAGTAACCTCTTTCTCAACTTACGAGGCCTCACTCATACACACAAGGGCTCTCGAGACTATTCCAGAACCTTTTTGAATATTAAAATTTTCCTCTTTTATACAGGGCTCACACGCCCTTGTAAGATAAGACACGCCAGTGTATAGCCACACACGCCCATGTCCACAAACCGTGCGTAAAAACTCAAGCATTCTGCCAATGCCCCACGGCTAGGGTACACGCCCGTGCTCTCCAACCGTGGTGAACACTGACTTCACTTACACGGCCTAGAGTCTAGACACACGCCCGTGTGGCTAGTTTGTGGCCAATTTTGACTTAAAAGATCAACATGCAGGGGACACACGGCCAAGTCACACGCCCATGGGCTGACCGTGTGTCACACATGGCCTAGACACACGCCCGTGTGTCTATCCACATGGACAAGAACAAAGCTATATGCTAAGCTCTTCTCACCCCTCTAGCATACATAACATGCACTCATTCAACACATCCATAAGCAACTCAAATTAAAGTGCAATCTCACATAGATAACTACATCTTTTCATATAATATGGTAGCCAACAATGATGGCATAACACAAAATAGACTATCCATCTAAAGGACAACACATCTTAGCCATTTACAACAAAATTCACTAACTTGTCTAGCCCTTATACATGCCATATACAAAACATTGAGTCTCATGTACTAGAGTGTGCTGATAGTGTGGGTGATCTTCCAATTGATCCTCGTATCTTGATTCAACACTTTTACTCTATAAAACAAGGGAAAAGAAAGGGAGTAAGCTTTGAGCTTAGTAAGTTTACACAGAAACAATTAAGCATCATAGTATAAGCTAAACAACAATTAGCATCATACTAACATATAATGTACAACTATGCTTACTCTTTCTATCCCTTACCACATTCCCAACACATCATGAGTCACATACTCACAACCATTGAAATGCACCCCTGCATTCAATATCACATTTAAACAATATACAACACAACATCATATCTCGATAATTCATCCACACAGCTAATTAACTCAATAATACAACCACACAGCTAATCCACACCGCTAATTTCTTGGTGGTTTCGCACTTAGCCCACCACAATCAATTAATAAGGTAGTATCACACTTAGCCTACCATAAAGGTATTCATAGTGGTTTCGCACGTAGCCCACTAGACGATATACTTAATGATAGCATCGCACATAGCCAGCTTATCGTCAATATGCATTAAGATGGTATCGCACTTAGCCCACCATTTAGCATTCTCACCACACATTCACATATCTACTTACTTAACCATATATCCATTCACAATTTCTACCACATTCATCCCACATAGGTTCTCAATCATGCTACACACTAGCTAGCATTAAGAAATTGTAAGTATGAATGCATTGTTTAAGCATAGACTTACCTCGATACTCAAAAGTATAGAAATATGCAATTTAGTCTACCACCTTACTCCTGCCTCGGTTTAGATCCGGGCTTCGTCTTTCTTGATCTATAATGAATAAATCAGCTTATTCAATACACACATTGTCTAAATTGACACTAATCTCATACTTTAGCAAAAATTACTCTTTTGCCCCTAATCTTTCTCATAATTACACTTTTGCCCCAAAGCTCGTAAAGTGATTTTTATTCAACTTTCTAACCTTTCATGCTTAGCCGAATCACTTACTCAACTAAAGCATTCACCAATTCTCACTAAATCACACATGTATGACCAAGCTTAAAACTTTTACAAACTAGTCCCTACATGCATTTTCATGGAAAATCACTTAGCAAAAGATGTTTCTACTACATCAGGCTTGCATAATCTTTCATAAAACATCAACATACATGCATGTCATACATGGACACATTTTTGAACATTCAATATAGCTCATCAAATAGCTAAAAATAGCTTATTCATGCTACTATAACTTCAAAAATACGAAGAATATCAAAAACGGGGCTTGGATGCACTTACTAGCAAGCTTGAAAATTTTGAAGAACCCTAACAATGGCTCTTGAAAATTTCGGTTGCCTTGAAGAAGAAGATGAATGAATTTTGTCATCTTTTCCTCCTTTTTAATCATTTAATTGCTAAATGACCAATATGCCCTTTTTGATAAACTTTCTATTTTAACTCATCCATGCCCAATTTTGTCCAAAAAATTAGAATTTGGGTAAATTGCTATTTAAAGACCTCTAATTAATATTCTAAAGCTATTTCACACAAATAGCTTCTAGAATCTCACATTTTGAAACTTTTGCAATTTAGTCGTTTTGGACAATTCAACCGAAATTTCACAAAATTGCTTCATGAAACTTTCACACTAACATGCAAACATAGCATAAACCTCAAAAACTCATACATAGACCTCAGATTTGTGGTCTCGCACCACTATTCTGACTAGGCCCTAAACCAGGATGTTACAACTCTCCCCCTTTAGAGATTTTTGCCCTCGAAAATCTTACTAGTAAAGAAGTTTGGATGTTGCTCTCTCATAGATTCTTTCATTTCCTACGTAGCCTCTTCCACACCGTGTTTCTGCCATAACACTTTCACTAGTGCTATGCTCTTATTTCTCAACTGTTTCACTTCTCGAGCCAAGATCTTAATCGGCTCCTCTTCATAAGACATATCTGGTCTTATCTCAATTTCCGTTAAAGGAATCACATGTGAAGGATCGAAGCGATACCATCACAACATCGATACATGGAACACATTATGTATCTTTTCCAACTCTACCGGCAAAGCCAACCGGTAAGCTACTAGCCCAACTCTGTCTGTAATCTCATACGGCCCTATAAATCTTGGACTCAACTTCCCTTTTCATCCAATTCTCATAATCTTCTTCCACGGGGACACTTTCAAAAATATTTTGTCACCCACCTCAAACTCAATCTCTTTTCTTTTCAAATCCGCATACGACTTTTGTTGGTCTGAAATAGCTTTCAGACTATTACGGATTACTCTCACTTTCTCTTCGGTCTCTTTTACCAGATCAACTCCATGGATCTGTTTCTCACTAAGCTCATTCCAATACAATGGAGTCCGACACTTACGACCATACAAGGCCTCATACAGAGCCATCCGTATACTTGACTGATAACTGTTGTTGTAAGCAAATTCGACCGAAGGTCGATATCTCTCCCAACTACCTGCGAATTCTAACACACAACATCGAAGCATATCTTTGAGAATTTGAATTACTCTTTCAGACTGACCATCAGTTTTCGGATGGAACGCAGTACTGAAATTCAACCTCGTACCCATGGCCTCTTGCAACTTCTTCCAAAATCTCGAAGTAAACATCAGATCTCTATCCAAAATAATAGACATAGGCACACCATGCAATCTCACTATCTCTGCAACATACAACTCAGCTAACTTATCCAGTGAATTATCAACACGTACTGGAATAAAGTGAGCCGACTTCGTTAGTCTATCCACAACAACCCACATCATCTTTCTTTTTCGGAGTCATCAACAACCCCGTCACAAAATCTATGGTAACTCGATCCCACTTCCATTCGGGAACCATCACTGGCTGAAGCAATCCTGAAGGCACTTGATGCGCAGCTTTCACTTGTTGACAAATCAGACACTTTGCCACAAACTCTGAAATATCTCTTTTCATACCCGACCACCAATAAAACTTCCTCAAATCATTGTACATTTTCGTACTGCCCGGATGTACTGACAAACATCCACTATGGGCTTCATGCAAAACCTTTCGGATCAACTCTTCATCTCTAGGTACACAAATTCTGTCATGGTATAACAAACAACCATTCGAGCCTACTCGAAAATTAGAATCACCTTCAGATTCGCACTTAGCTCTTTTAGCTTGCATCTCACTGTCATTTCTCTGAGCCTCACATATCTGTTGAACAAATAGTAGCTTAGCTCTCAACTCTGCCAAAGTAGCACCATCATCAGCTATTGCTAACTCGTGCTCATAACTCTTAGAGCATACAAGGATTTCCTACTCAGGGCATCCGTAACCACATTTGCTTTTCCCGGGTGATAATCAATGACTAATTCATAGTCTTTCAATAACTCAAGCCACCGCCTCTGCCTCAAATTCAGATCCTTCTGATCCATCAAATATCTCAAACTCTTGTGATCCGTAAAGATTCAGCACTTCTCACCATACAAGTAATGTCGCCAAATCTTTAACGTGAAAACAATCGCAGCCAACTCCAAATCATGAGTCGGATAATTCTTCTCGTGCGGTTTTAGCTATCTCGAGGCGTAAGCGAGCACTTTACCCTCTTGCATCAACACGCAACCGAGACCATTAAACGACGCATCATGTAAACCACGAACTCTTTCCCCGATTCTGGTTGAACCAAAACCGGTGCCTCAGTCAACATTGTTTTCAGTCTTTCGAAACTCTATTGACAAGTTTCATTCCATTCAAACTTGACATCTTTATCGAAAAGTTTCGTCATCGAGGTAGCAATCACAGAGAACCCCATTACGAAACATTTATAATATCCCGCTAATCCCAAGAAACTTTTGATTTCCGACACGTTCCTCAACTGTTTCCAATCCACAATAGTCGAAATCTTACTTGGGTCAACTCTGACACCATCACCCGACACAATGTGTCCTAGAAATCCGACCTCTCGGAGCCAAAACTCACTCTTGCTAAATTTAGCATACAATTCTCTTAAAGTTTGCAACAGAATTCTCAAATGCTCTTCATGATCATTCTCTTCCCGAGAATAGATCAATATATCGTCAACGAAGACAACCACAAACTTGTCTACATATGGCCTGAAAACACGATTCATCAGATCCATAAAAATCGCAGGTGTATTCGTTAAACCAAATGGCATAACCAAAAACTCATAATGGCCATACCTTGTTCGAAATGCAGTTTTCAACACATCTTGCTCTTTCACTCTCAACTGATAGTAACCAGACCTCAGATCTGTCTTGGAGAACACTGTAGCTCCTTTCAATTGATCGAAAAGGTCATCAATCCTTGGTAAAGGATACTTATTCTTCACCGTCACATTGTTGAGCTGTCTATAGTCTATACACAATCTCATAGACCCATCTTTCTTTTTCACAAATCATACCGGAGCACCCCACGGTGAGTAACTCGGTCTTACAAAACCCTTATCTGTCAACTCTTGCAACGGTACCTTCAGTTCTTTCAACTCTAAAGGTGTCATTCTATATAGAGCAATTGAAATCGGTGCCGTTCCTGGAATCAACTCAATCCCAAACTCGACCTCTCTCACTGAAGGTAATCCGGGTAACTCTTCCGGGAATACATCCGGATACTCACATACTATCGGCACTGTTTCAAACTTCACTCCAACCTCTCGAGTATTCAACATGAAAGCGAGATAGGATTCACACCCTTTTCTCAAACATTTCTCCGCCACTAGGGAAGAAATCATCACTGGTAGACTATCCGATCCACCTGGTTCAACCCGAACCATATCTCCACTCTCACATTTCAATTCAATAAACTTACTACCACAGTTCACTAAGATATTATGGGTGGTTAACCAATCCATGCCAATGATTAAATCAAACTCATCAAACGACAACAACATAAGGTTTGCTGGGAAACAATGATTCTCAATTAATAAAGGACAATTTTTACACACTTTGTCCACTAACACATGCTTTCCTAACGGGTTTGACACCTTAACCACAATATCCGTAGATTCATCGGTCATACTCAAACTAGATGCTAATCTCATGCAACTATAAGAATGAGTAGACCCTGGATCTATTAAAGCAATAACAAAGGTGTCATATAGAGAAAAAGTACCCGTTATCACATCTGGGGAGGATGCCTCTTCGCGAGCGCGAATAACATATGTCCTCGCAGGTGCCCGACCCTCTAGTCTCACAGTGGAATCTTTGGACACACTTCTACCACTATTCCCACCTCTCGGGTTCCTAGGTGGTCTACCTCTTGCAGACACATCACTGGATCTTATCTCTTGCTTCTCTTCCTTACCATCCCTCTCGGGGCAGTTTCGGATAAAGTGATCAGGAGAGCCACATTTATAACAGTTCCGACTGTTACCCCAACACTCTCCGGTGTGATATCTACCACAACTTGGACACTCCGGTTTGCTCTTTGTATTGTCCACACTTTCCATCGAGGTGGCTTGGACTCTCGAACCCGAATGAATATTGCTCAAGTCTCGATGTGAATAACCCACCGGTGCTGTCGTCCGAGGATTTCCTTCCTTGGATCTTTTCGACTGGGCTTGATACAACTTGCCCGTCGGCCTCTTTCTAGCATCTCGGGCTTCACTCACAGCCCTTCTCTTCTCTTTACTCAACTCTTCGGCCTTACTTTCCCTTTCAACTAACATCACAAACTCTTTCAACTCCAAAATACCCACTAGGAGTTTGATATCCTCATTCAGTCCATCTTCGAACCTTTTACACAAGATGTTCTCATCGATACACACTCTTCAGCGTATTTGCTAAGCCTAACAAACTCACGCTCATACTCTACTACTGACATTCTTCCTTGCTTCAACTTAAAGAATTCCTTCCTTTTCCGATCAATAAATCGTTGGCTTATATACTTCTTCCGGAATTCTTCCAGAAAGAAGTCCCACGTCACCCGCTCTTTCGGGACCACCAACGTTAGTGTCTTCCACCAATGGTATGCCGAATCCCTAAGCAAAGATACGGCACATTTCAAGCTCTCTTCGGGTGTACATAAGAGTTCATCAAACACTCTCATCGAGTTCTCTAACCAGAACTCCGCCCTCTCAGGGTCATCATCTACCTTAGCTCTAATCTCCTCAGCCCCGTGCTTCCTAATCTTATCCACCGGGGGTTTTGATATCCTCACAACATCAATACCTTGAGGAGCCACTGGATTTGGCTGAGGTATAGGAGGAGGTGGAGGAGGTTGAGCATTAGGGTTCGCACGAACATAGTCCGAGTACCAATTACTCATCATCTGTAGAAAGGCTTCACGTGCCTCTTCTCCTTGACCCCTAGCCTTGGGTCCACTTTGTACAGGCACGGTTCCTTGTGCAGGAGCCGATGCATTACTAGCTGCTTCATCAGTAGTAAATTGATCGGCATCCATATGCTATACAAAACAAGATTTAAAATCATCAAAAATCACCACACTATTATAGTAAACTTATGGCATGTATAGCTAGACTTTTACACCCACTATGGTAGTCCTAGAACTAACTAAACCATAGCTCTGATACCACTAAATGTAACACCCCTTACCCGAGTTCTATGCAGAAACCCGGCCCGAGGAGTTACCGTATTAAAACCTCATGATTGCCACTTAGGCTCACCGTGACTACTCTCTTAAGCCACCTCAGTAACCTCTTTCTCGACTTACGATACCTCACTTATATACACGAGGGCTCTCGAGACTATTCCGGAATCTTTTTGATTCTTAAAATTTTTCTCTTTTATACAGGGCTCACACGCCCGTGTAAGATAAGATACGCCCGTGTATAGTCACACATGCCCATGTCCACAAACTGTGCATAAAAACTCAAGCATCCTGCCAATGCCCCACGGCTAGGGTACACGCCCGTGCTCTCCAACCATGGTGAACACTAACTTCACTTACACGGCCTAGAGTCTAGACACACGCCCGTGTGGCTAGTTCGTAGCCAATTTTGACTTAAAAGATCAACATGCAGGGGACACACGGCCAAGTCACACGCCCATGGGTTGACCATGTGTCACACATGGCCTAGACACACGCCCGTGTGTCTATCCACATGGACAAGAACAAAGCTATAAGCTAAGCTCTTCTCACCCCTCTAGCATACATAACAAGCACTCATTCAACACATCCATAAGCAACTCAAATTAAAGTGCAATCTCACATAGATAACTACATCTTTTCATATAATCTGGTAGCCAACAACGATGGCATGACACAAAATAGACTATCCATCTAAAGGACAACACATCTTAGCCATTTACAACAAAATTCACTAACTTGTCTAGCCCCTATACATGCCATATACAAAACATTGAGTCTCACGTACCAGAGTGTGATGATAGTGTGGGCGATCTTCCAATTGATCCTCGTATCTTGATTCAACACTTTTACTCTATAAAACAAGGGAAAAGAAAGGGAGTAAGCTTTGAACTTAGTAAGATTACACAGAAACAATTAAGCATCATAGTATAAGCTAAACAACAATTAGCATCATACTAACATATAATGTACAACTATGCTTACTCTTTCTATCCCTTACCACATTCCCAACACATCAAGAGTCACATACTCATAACCATTGAAATGCACCCCTGCATTCAATATCACATTTACACAATATACAACACAATATCATATCTCGATAATTCATCCACACAGCTAATTAACTCAATAATACAACCACACAGCTAATCCACACCGCTAATTTCTTGGTGGTTTCGCACTTAGCCCACCACAATCAATTAATAAGGTAGTATCACACTTAGCCTACCATAAAGGTATTCATAGTGGTTTTGAACGTAGCCCACTAGACGATATACCTAACGATAGCATCGCACATAGCCAGCTTATCGTCAATATGCATTAAGATGGTATCGCACTTAGCCCACCATTTAGTATTCCCACTACACATTCACATATCTACTTACTTAACCATACATCTATTCACAATTTCTACCACATTCATCCCACATAGGTTCTTAATCATGCTACACACTAGCTAGCATTAAGGAATTGTAAGTATGAATGCATTGTTTAAGCATAGACTTACCTCGATACTCAAAAGTATAGAAATATGCAATTTAGTCCACCACATTGCTCTTGCCTCGGTTTAGATCCGGGCTTCGTCTTTCTTGATCTATAATGAATAAATCAGCTTATTCAATACACACATTGACTAAATTGACACTTATCTCATACTTTGGCAAAAATTACTCTTTTGCCCCTAATCTTTCCCGTTATTACACTTTTGCCCCAAAGCTCGTAAAGTGATTTTTATTCAACTTTATAGCCTTTCATGCTTAGCCGAATCACTTACTCAACTAAAGCATTCATCGATTCTCACTAAATCACACATGTATGACCAAGCTTAAAACTTTCACAAACGTCCCTACACGCATTTTCATGGAAAATCACCTAGCAAAAGATGTTTCTACTACATCAAGCTTTCATAATCTTTCATAAAACATCAACATACATGCATGTCATACATGGACACATTTTTGAACATTTAATATAGCTCATCAAATAGCTAAAAATAGCTTATTCATGCTACTAGGACTTCAAAAATACGAAGAATATCAAAAACGGGGCTTGGATGCACTTACTAGCAAGCTTGAAAATTTTTAAGAACCCTAACAATGGCTCTTGAAAATTCGGCAGCCTTGGAGAAGAAGATAAATGAATTTTGTCATCTTTTCCTCCTTTTTAATCATTTAATTGCTAAATGACCAAAATGCCCTTTTTATTAAACTTTCTATTTTAACTCATCCATGCCCAATTTTGTCCAAAAAAATAAGAATTGGGTAAAATGCTATTTAAGGACCTCTAATTAATATTTTAAAGCTATTTCACACAAATAGATTCTAGAATCTCACATTTTGCAACTTTTGCAATTTAGTCCTTCTGGACAATTCAACTGAAATTTCACAAAATTGCTTCATGAAACTTTCACACTAACATGCAAACATAGCATAAACCTCAAAAACTCATACATAGACCTCGAATTTGTGGTCTCGCACCACTATTCCGACTAGGTCCTAAACCGGGATGTTACACCCAAAATATCAAAAAAAAATTAATTACTTTAATTTAAAAATAATTTCGAGAAACTCCTCCAAATTTCGTCATTGAATCCTAACCTCGAGGTTATTTGTAAAATTAGAAAACTAAAAGGGGTGAGCTTTTAAGCGCAGTGTGAGCCTTATAACAAGTTAAATAACAATAAGTTAAATAACAAGTAAACACATATTCATCATATAACATATTTGAATTTGTTGCACATGATCAAGATAGTGCAATTCTCATAAAACAATTATGCAAGTTTTTATAAAACATCCTACCCATCACCACTACACTCCAAAAAGAGTTTCCCATAACTCATCCATCCAAACATTCCAATGTGGACGAAGCCACCAATCTTTTCAGACAAGTTGCCATGTAGGTAGTGGACAAAGCCACCAATTCTTCCTCCTTACAATATCCCACCCCATGCATGTGATATGGTCATAATGAACATATATGAACATTTTACTCATTTCAAGATTTCATTTGTCACAATGGGCATGTCGAACATGCAAATCAGATAATATCATGTAGGGCATGTTTAACATGCAATTAAAATCTCAATTTCAATATCGGTGGCATGATTTAAATATTATGCTTATCATATATTGTCATCATATCACATGTCATGAGAAATGGGAATATGTACATAGTATCCCAACATTCATCAAATCACATCAAATAACACATGAGATCGTTAAACGAATAGTTCAAGGTACTTGCTTGAATATTATCCTTTTTATGGGTTTTAACATCCCTTTTCGAATACATAGTGTATTCTCAACTTTTCATGTTATAGAGATTTTTAACAAGGTTTCAATGATAAACTAATTATATTTTATCGGTCAACAAATATTATATATATTTTTCTAATAAATTAACCCACGCCTGATTTAAGCAACTTTGATGCAAAAAACTCCTTCTAACTCCCACTTACAGACTTAATTAGATCTATATCGGATCTAAACAAAAAATGAATAATCCATCATTAATTCATCACTTAAGTTATCCTTTTAAATAAAAATGGTTTAATCTTGATTTCTAATACCAAACTTACGCTTATACGACTAGAATCGGATATGTGATTCACTTCCCAAAAGTCAAAGGTGTTCCAAGTTGTTAGCAATCAACCCTTCACAAGATCAATATACGAGATGTTAATATCGACGAAAAATAATGTCTAACACTAATACTACATTCGGATATTATTAAAAAGATAAGGAAGAAGTGGTGATTTAGTACCCAATATCATTCCATACTTACATTATTTCTTAATTGAATTTTTGTTGAATCAACTGATCAAGAGAGAAAGGATAAATTGAAGAAATAATTGATAGCAAAGGATCTTTTTAGGATAAAAGCAATAAAATTCCAGCAAGGATTTATCAAAAAAAGATAGAGATTAAGGTGGAAGTGGTGAGTTTTTAAGAAGAGAAAAGAAAAATTAGGAAAAATCATGGTCACAAAGGTGGTCCGGCGGTTGTCCATTGGTGGTGAGGTGGTGGTGCGACGGTGGTGTGGTTAACTAATGGTGGTGGAAGGTGGAATAGAAGTAGAGAAAAAGAGGTGCAATAGTGGCTCAAATAAGAAGAAAATGGTAGAAAAATGATGAATAATAGAGGAATTGGTCAAGAGAGAAAGAGACACCAAAATGAGAGAAAAAAGTGAATGTGGCTAATTTAAGTGGGATGGACGGTTCAAGCTTGGTAAATGTGAGAAAATGGAAGCTTTCGGGGACAATTGCATGAAAAGTGGATAAATGAGGAACATTTAGAGTTGAAAGGGGGTTTATTGGGGAAAGTTGACTAGCTAAAGGAGGAAAGAATCTTTTTTTGCATGGTAACTAGGAGTAGACGGTTCTGGAAGCTTTGACCAAAGTTTTATGAGCTAAAAATGAAATAAAACATGAGAATGTGGGGAATTGAACATAAGACTTTTTGGAAATTAACTAAGCACTTTACCACTTGAATATTCACTGGCTTGTTATATCCTACAACATTTATTTTAAAAATATGGTGTGACATTTGCTAAGGTTTGAGGTAAAATTGCACCACATAAAAAAAAATGTGAGGGAAGCGATTCGAACACAGGTTATCAAGGACAGCTCTACCATTGCTCTACCACTACATTTTATACTTATTTATTATCAAATGAGTAAAATATCATTTAAAAAATTTTCGGAGTGGCCACTCTCGATTCATTAACTCAATTTCTACTAACCTGAATTTTGGGAAGTGACACTAATGAACAAATTGCCCCCAAAGTTGAATGACCCAGGGAGTTTTACTATTCCTTATTCAATTGGAAATTATTATGCTGGTAAGGAATTATGTGATTTAGGAGAAAGTATAAATTTAATGCCTATGTCTATTTTCAGGAAGCTAGGAATTGGGAAGGCAAGACCCATCACAGTCACGCTGAAACTAGCTAATCATTCTTATGCACCTCCGGAAAGTAAAATTGAAGATGTGCTGATAAAAGTAGATAAATTTACTTTTCCAACAGATTTTATTATTTTAGAATGTGAAGCTGATAAATAAGTACCAATTATTCTTGTAAGACATTTTCTAGCTACAGGTAGAACGCTAATCGATGTGTAGAAAGGTGAGTTAACAATAAGTGTTATTTACCAGCAAATTACTTTTAATGTTTTTGATGCCATGAAGTGTATAGATGAAAATGAAGAATAACACGCCATTGGGTTTATCGAAATGGCAGTGGAAGTAGAGTTTGCAAAATTTTGTCACAACAATTCTAATGATGATGATGTAGATCCATTTGAGTTGAGTGAAGCAGAAACAACTAAAGAACTTGGTGAACTTATTGCTGAAGATATACTAAGGAAGAGTTCGAATCTTTGGATTTATTAGCTCGTTCTTTTAAGCCTCCTAGACCTTCTATAAAGGAACCTCCCACATTGGAGTTAAAGGCTTTACTGTTACATTTAAAATATGCCTACTTGGGAAACATTAACACTCTGATAGTAGTTATCTCTGCAGAGTTGACACCTGATCAAGAGACTAAGTTACTAGATGTTTTGAGGAGATCTAAGAAGACACTGGGATGGACAATCACCGATATTAATGGAATCAGGCCTGCTATCTGCATGCATAATATTTTACTGAAGGATTGCCATAGCAATTCTATTGAGCAGCAGAAAAGGTTGAACCCCATCATAAAGGAAGTTGTCAAGAAGGAGGTTATCAAATGGCTCGACACTAGCATAATATACCTTATCTCTGATAGTTTGTGGGTGAGCCCTATTAATGTGTACCCAAGAAAGAGGGTGTCACCATGATTAGCAATGACAATAATGAACTCACTCTAAATCGTACTATCACGGACTGGAGGGTATGCATGGACTATTACAAGCTTAACAAAGCAACTTGGAAGGACCATTTCGCCGTACCTTTCATCGATCAAATGTTGGATAGATTAGTTGAGAAAGCCTTCTATTTTTCTTGGATGGTTACTCGAGGTATAATTATATTTTCATAGGTCCCAATGACCAAGAGAAGACCACTTTCACGTGTCCATACAGAACTTTTGCATTTAGACAAATGCCATTTGGGTTGTGTAATGGCCCAGCAACATTTCAGCACATGATGGCGATATTCTCAGACATGGTGGAAAAGTTTTTTGATGTATTCATGGACAATTTCTCTGTTTTTGATGATACTTTTGAGAATTGTTTGAAGAATTTGGAGTTAGTTCTTTGTCGCTGTGAAGAAACTAATCTTGTCTTGAACTGGGAAAAATGACACTTCATGCTTTGTGAAGGCATTGTTATAGGACATAAAATATCATAGAAAGGGATTTTCATGGACAAAGCAAAGATTGAGGTGATCGAAAAGTTGCCACCACCTACCACTGTCAAAGGTATTCAAAGTTTCCTAGGCCATGTTGGGTTTTATCGAAGATTTATTAATGATATTTTGAAGATATCCAAACCCTTTTGTACCTTGTTAGAACACAATAAAGCTTTCAATTTTGGTGAGCCTTGTTTGAAAGCATTTGAAGAATTAAAAATGCAACTGATGACAATACTGATTTTCATAGCACTGGAATAGACACTACCTTTTGAACTTATGTGTGATGTCAACGGTTTCACTGTAGGAGCAGTATTGGGCCAAAGGAAGGATAAGGTATTCCATGCTATATATTATGTGAATAGGACCTTGACAGACATACAGCTTAACTACACTACTACTGAAAATGAGCTATTACCTGTGATATTTACGTTTGACAAATTCAGATTCTATCTAGTTGGTACCAAGGTCACAGTTTATACAGATCATTCTGTGATTAGGTATTTGGTGACCAAGAAGGGTGCCAAACCTAGGTTGACCAAGTGGATATTACTACTGCAGGAATTTGATCTTGAAATTTGAGATATGATAGGGACCGAGAATCAAGTGGCTGATCACTTATCAAGGATACAAGAAGGAAATGAATATGGAAATATTCAACTCATTAAGGAAGAATTCCCAGATGAGCAACTGCTAGTTATAACAGCATTACCTCGGTATTCTGATATAGTAAATTTCCTAGTAAGTGGGTTGCTGCCACTTGAGCTCACCATTCAAAGAAGAAAGAAATTTCTTCATGATGCCAAGCAATATTATTGGGATGAGCCTTTCTTATTCAAACACTATGCAGATCAAATTATTAGGAGATGTATTCCGAATGATGAAATTCAGAGCATTTTGCAACACTATCATTCAGCACCTTGCGGAGGACATTTTGGAGGAATGAGAACTGCTGCAAAGGTTTTCCAATCTAGTTTCTATTGGCCAAGTCTGTTCAAAGATGCTCATGAATTTTATTAGACATGTGATGTAACACCTCTCACCCGTATTCATTGTCGGAATAGTGTTGCAGAGCATTACTGGACTTGTTACACAATTAAACATACATTTCTTATACATTTTTCCATTTCAAATATAAACCAATCACAACCATTCACATTGTCCCTAGTACAAGCCTGCAAGGCCCAAATCATGCATTATAAGTGGTTCAGGACTAAACCGATAACTTAGGAAATTTTTAGAAAACTTAAAAAATTTTGTAAATTACAGGGACACGTCCATGTAGCCTGAGAAGACACGCTCGTGTCACAGGCCGTGTGGACATTCGAAATGGGATCACATGGCCGTGTCCCAACCCATGTCCAACCCCATGTAACTCTCCGACTTGGGTCACACAGCCAACACACACGCCCGTGTGGCTAGCTCGTATGCCTTAAGAAATGGCCACACACACCCGTGTGCCAGTCCGTGTGCTAGGCCATGCCAAACCTGTAGGGTATACTGACTTATGCCACACGGCCAAGTCACACGCCCGTGTGCTGGGCCGTGTGGAGCATACTGACTTGATTTCTAATTACATACAAGGGGCACACGACCGTGTCACCTGACCGTGTGTCACACATGACTGAGACACAAGCCCGTGTCTCTGCCCGTATGGAAAAAAATAGGCTATTTACCAAGCCATCTTTCTCACCCAATTATTCAATCACCTACACAAACCAAATAGCATTTAACCACAACTTCAAATGGCATTTAAACTCATCTAAACCAAGTTCAATTCATGCTAAATCAATACCAACAACTACAAAACACAGAAGTACCACAATATGCTATTCAATTTCATACCAATTTCACATTCTCAAATCACCTAAATGGTCACCTTCAATTATGCACTAAATTGCATAAAATCACAAGCATATCAATCTCAAATTTTAACCATTTGGTATCCAAAATGCCAATTTACAATAAGCATCACATATCAATTATACACAACATATCAAAGGCCTTTTTACACATATATATACATTACCAAGCATGCTAAAATAAGTCAAGTCTCATGGCTATATACATAACTAACCATTCATCATTTACAAGCCAACTCAAATGGCTAAATCCATTATTAACAAATACCAAAATGACCATAACTCCTATACATGCCATATAACCAAAACATAAGTTCAAAAGTACCAAAGTGATAGCTTGATAGTGTGATGCAATCTCTGACGTCTCCCAATCTGAGCTAGTTTTGATAATCACTATAAAACACAGAAAAGTAAATAAAGTATGTAACAACTCGATTTTGGGGCTAGTCGGAACAGTGGTTTCGAAACCACTAATTTGAAGTTAGAGAAATTATTTTTAATATTATTTTACGGGTTATGGCATGATTATATGAATGCATGAAAATTTTGGTGAATTAATTTTAGTGATTTCATGCTTAATTGTGAAAAATGACTAAATCGCATAAAGTGCAAAAGTTTTATTTTACTAGTTAGAGGTGTCAAATAGCTATAGAACCTTAAATGGGAAGTCGCTAATGTGAAATTAGACCTTTTTAAGGTTGATAGCCGGCCATAGGAACAAGAAGACTAAATTTGGTCAATGTTTGGTAGATTAGGTGACTTAATTGAATAAATAAATAAAACAAAAAGAAAAGTTATCATCTTTTTCATTCTCCTTCTTCCTCCACCGAAAATATCAGTCAAAGAGGGGCTTTGGAAGCTTAATATTTTTAGAAATTTACACTCCTTGCAAGTAAGTGATTTTGGTGGTCTTTCTTGATAATTTTTGTACTTTTGGAACCTCTAAAACTTAAGCTAACTAATGAGGGGACTATTTTTGTAAAATGGTTGAGAGTCTAGAGTTTTGCCATGTTAATATTCATGTTGATTTCTGAAATTTTATGGAAGAAAATGAGTCTTGATTGTTAAATACACAATTTTTGTGAAAGGTGTTTCCATGAAAACACATAAAAGGACATTTTTGTAAAGGTTGTAAAATAAGTGGTAAATGTGTAATAATTGAAATCTTGAGTTTCTATAAGAGGGAATATGAATCGGCTAGGCTTGGGAGTGTGAAAATGAACACATTTCATTTTACGAGCCTAGGGGCAAAATAGTAATTTTGTGAAAGTCTAGGGGCAATATGATAATTTTGTCAAAATAGGAATTTTGGAGTGATTTGATTAATGTGGTTATTTAATAAGCTAGATGTGTCATTATAGATCAAAAAGAGTGTGGAATCAACCTTGACCGAGGAAAAGACAAGGTTTCAGACTAAATTGCAAATTGACATATTTTGTACCGAGGTAAGTCTATGTGTAAATGATTCATCCTTTATATCTATTAAAATGATAGAAAGTGAAGAAATTTTCGGATGAACCTTCGGAATAGGAAAATGATACAGATAAAATCCATAAATAAGTGATTATTGGGGGGCTGTGTGCGATACCACCGTATTTATCATTGTTGGTGGGCTGTGTGCGATACCACTGTATTTATCATTGTTGGTGGGTTGTGTGCGATACCACCGTAATTATCATTGTTGGTGGACTGTGTGCGATACCACCGCATTTATCATTGTTGGTGGGCTGTGTGCGATACCACCGTAATTATCATTGTTGGTGGGCTGTGTGCGATACCACCGTGTTATATGATTATTGGTGGGTTGTGTGCGATACCACCATGTTATTTATAAATGGTGGGTTGTGTGCGAAACCACCGTGTTATATGATTATTGGTGGGTTGTGTGTGATACCACCGTGTTATTTATTAATGGTGGGCTATGTGCGAAACAACCGTGTATCTAGTATTATTCCGAAGTGTTCATCAAGAAACTTTGTCTAAGTGAAATTTCATATGGCTTTGTGGTGATAAGTGCAGGGCATAAGTGCATGTAAATGTGCGTAATGTCTTATAATATGTGTTTGGGATGTGGTAAGACTTGAAATGAGTAAGTATAATTATGAGGATCTGAATTGTTCTTGATTAATAAGTAATGTTCTTGATTGATAAGTATGTGGTATGATGTTCATTGTTTACATATAGACTTACTAAGCTTAAAGCTTACTCCCTTCTCTTTTCCCTTGTTTTAAAGTGTCGAAGAGCCAGCTCGGGATACGGAGACCGTCGGAGGATCACCCACACTATCCACACATTTTCGTATATTTAGATTTAGCATTTGAGTATGGCATGTACAGGGACCTAGTCTTTGATTAAATGTCATATTGTTTTGTCCAAATGTGTTGGCTCATTTGAAGATGAATTCTTTTGTATAAGGCCATAGTTGATGACTCTTTCTTATTAATCTACGAAATGATGGTGTTATTCATAAATGTGCAAGTTGCATGGTTGAGTAATCAATATATTTATGCATGAATGAGTTGGTTGCTAGATGTGGTCTATATTGGTGCAAGTAGGAGTGACAAAAAGGGCTTGGTAAATAATCTTGTCCTTGTCCACACGGTCTGCCCCATGGTCGTGTGGTTTGGTAATGTGTCCCCCTGCATCTTAAGTCGACAAAACAAAATTCCCAATAGTAACCACACGGGCTAAGACACGGCCGTGTGTCTCAACCGTGTGAGAGACACGACCTTAGAACATGGGCATTTGCCCAAGCCGTGTGAAGTCTGCACCTGAATTTAGGAATTTAATTCGCCATACGGCCTAAGGACACGGGCGTGTGCCCTAGCCGTGTGACCTTATTGGGATGATGACGTCAGAAATAGTATATCAAAGTTTTAGCACACGGGATAAGACACGGACGTGTGTCAGGCCGTGTGAAAACCCTTGTAGGTTCTAATTGAGAAATAAATCTACACGGGTGTAGAACATGAGCATACGATATGCCACATGGCCATGTCCCTTCTTCCACACGAGCGTGTGGACTGTTTTTAGAATATTTTCTAAGTTTTTATAGACGTCTTCTAAAGAGTTTGGTTTGATCCCGAACCGTTCTTGAAGTGTGTTTTAGGCTTCGTAGGCTTGTAAAAGGGGCGATATGAGAAGTTTTAAATTTGAGTGGAAAATGTCACGATTTTGTATGATTGCTTGTGTATAAGTCTGGTAACGCCTCATATCCTATTCCAGCGTTGAATATGGGTAAGGGGTGTTACAAAGTAAGATATAAAGTTTAGTAAGCTCGTATGCTAAGTAAGTAAACTTCCAACCAACAATTCAATAGCATAAACATCATATAATGCAATTCAAATTTGAAGCATAACTTAACACATATAATCAATCCAAATATTAAACACAATTTCCATAAACTTTTTCGATTTGATGATTGTATAGTTCACGTACATACCTGTACAAGCTCGTATCAATTCCATACTCATCCATATCCTTGATATACCTGTTGAACCATTTGGAATACTATTGGATACTCAGGAATCTCGCACCCTAAGTGCCAATACATAGTCAAAGCTATCTCAATCTCATGTCACATATATTGCTCACTCCCGAGCTATCAACGGGTCTGCTCACACAAGCTGACGGTCATGACATAGCTACACGGTGCTACTCACACAAGTTGATGAGAATCCACAACACATGCCGAATAACTCAGCCACCGATAGGACGTACGGACCAGCACCCAAATCACATAACCCCTAATGACTTGTCATTTGTATCCTAATCTATTCCTAAGGTTCAATCGGGATTTCACATTTGCCGAATCGCCTTTGAATATATCCGCAAGGTCGTATTCATAATTTATGCAATATTAAAGCATTTAAAACAAAATTATAACAATGATTATTACATACGAACTTACCTCGATCGCTAAAACGACAAAATGGATCGACTAGTCCAAAACCTTATTTTTCCCCCGATCTAAATTCAAATTTCATTTTTCTTGATCTATATATAATAAAATTTAACTAATTCAATCATCATTCTATTCAATTTAGTCCAAAATACACATTAAGGTAACTTTACACTTTTACCCCTGTTATTTCCACATTTTTATAATTTAGTCCCTATCTCATAAAAACACAAATTCATGCAATTAAGTCCCTCCCCATACTAGCCAAATTTCTCTTATTACCATAGCAGCCCATATTTTTCATTTATTTCACAATTTAACCATAAATTTTCAACATTTCTCAATTTATTCCCTAAATGACAATTTTGTCAAAAATCACTTTACAAATATTGTTTATCTAACAACAAGCATACATTTTCTATCATAAAACATCAAAATACACATGTATTCATCAATAGAAAAACCCTAAACCTTTAACAGTTTTGCAAATTAGTCCCTGGGCTAGTTAGATTAAGTTGCAACAATCTCAAAAACATAGAAATCATTAAAAACGGGACAAAAATCATACCTAAATGAGCAATAGAAGCTTGGACGAATTAAAAACCCTAAGAATGGCTACTCCTCTTATTAAATTCGGCTAAGGAAGAAGATGAACACTAAAATATGGTTTTATTTTATTTGTTTTAGTTTTAATTACTAAATACCAAATTAACCTTTAAAAACATCACAAAGTTCAAAATTATCAAGCCATTATCATCCACTATCATATTATTGGACTATTTACCACATAAGGACCTCTAATTTAAGATTCCATATCCATTAGACACCTTTAACTAATAGAATACAAGTTTTACACTTTACGCGATTTAGTCCTTTTTATCAAATTGAGCATTCAAACGATAAAATTTTTTAACAAAATTTTCACACAATCATATTATCATGCTGTAGACATTATAATAATAATAAAATAATTATTTTGACCTCAAATTTCTTGTCCCGAAACTACTGTTCCGATTTGACTAAAAATGGGCTGTTACATGTGATCGTTGTCAACGAACGGGAAACCTATTGAGGAGGCATGAAATGCTACTGCAAAATATTTTAGAAGTTGAGTTGTTTTATGTGTGGGGGATCGACTTTATGGGTCCATTTCCACCTTCTTGGGGCAATATGTACATACTTGTGGTCGTAGATTACGTCTCCAAGTGGGTAGAAATTGTTGCTCTCCCTACTAATAATGTCAAGTCAGTGGTGCGATTCTTGCATAAAAATGTCTTCACAAGATCTGGTACACCCCGTGCACTTATTAGTCATGAGGGCTCCCATTTCGATTGCAAATTAGTTGCCAATGCATTGAATATGTATGGGGTGAAGCATAAGATTGCCACGGCATATCACCCCCAAACAAATGGACAAGCTGAAGCTTCTAATAAAGAAATTAAACAGATTTTGGAGAAAGTTGTAAACCCAACTCGCAAAGATTGGTAATCCAGACTAAATGAAGATCTGTGGGCGTATCATATTGCACTCAAAACACCATTGGGGATGTCACCTTTCAAACTTGTTTGTGGGAAGCCTTGCCATTTACCTGTTGAGCTCAAACATAAAGAATTTCAGGCCATCAAGAAGTTGAACATGGATTGATTCGCTGATGGTAATAAATGATTACTTGAGCTAGATGAGATGGAGTAATTCCGAGCTCAGGCATACGAGAATGCTCAACTGTACAAAGAGAAGATCAAGCGATGGCATGATAAAAAGATTATACCATGATAATTAGAACCTGGACAATAGGTGTTGTTGTTCAATTCTAGGCTTAAATTGTTTCCATAAAAATTAAAGTCTCGTTGCTCAAGACCTTTTGAAATAGTTCATGTTTATCCTCATTGAGCTGTAGAGGTCAAAGATATAAAGACTGGGCTTACATTCAAAGTCAATGGACAATGTTTGAAGCATTACTGGGATGTTTCTGTGACTCAAGATAAACAATCCATTGATCTCCAAAATACATAACTTCCACATTTCCATTATCCTTTCTAGTTTATTTGTTTTTCTTTGTTAATTTTATTTTTCTTTGGATATTTCATCTGAATGGTTTAATAAATTTTATTTTATATTTATTTTTTTGCAGGTATACTAAGGGTCAGGCTTCATCTTTTAGTAGTTAGCCCATTAGAAATTTTTGCCAAAATATTTACTTCCAATAAAATTTTTATTCCCCCCAAATATCATCTTTTCCAATCACTCTAAACTTTTCAAAGCAATGGCGGTGTGTTCCTTCTCAATCACTCCCTGTGCCACCAAGAACCTTTTTCAACGAAGCTGCAGAGGAGAAATACACAAATATCACCTCCAAGCATTCATTCTATTTGTAAAAAGGTTTCCTTTTTCAAGATTCACCCTTTATGGAGTATGATGAATCGGTTTCTTCCATAGTCAAAAAGCACAAGTGGCACATCTTTTGCTTGCATCCAGAAGATGTTTTAGCAAAGGTGGTGAGTTTTATGCCGACTTGACCTCTCCCAACAATGCTTTTATATATGTGAGATGTGTATCAGTGCTATTTGATGAGTACTCTATCAATGCTCAGTATGGCTTACTTGATGGTCAAGATGAGCATTTTTAGTTTGCCACAACAATCACGATGGAGGGCTTGAACCAAGTTCTTAAGGATCTATGTGTGGAAGAAACCAAGTAGATAGTGTCTAGACAAGATTGTTACACTGTAGAACGAGTTTCTTTGAAACCCCATTGTCGAGTTTGGTACCACTTCCTCAAAACCCATATGAGTCCTTCTACTCATAACTCTACAGTTTCAAAAGAGTGAATGATGCTACTCTATTCTATAATGAAAGCGAGGAAAACCAACATGGGAAAAATCATTTTTAAAGTGGTTCATAGGTGTGCCCAGAAGAACGTTGATAGCCTTAATTTTCATTCCTTTATTACTGCCTTTTGCCAACGTGTGAAAGTCTCGATTCAAGCAAATGAAGATATGATTCCAAACAGAGGGGCCATTATAAAGCAGACTGTGATGAAGGTTTTAGGGGAGGAATTGCCATGACATCCACCACCCAGTTTTGCCTCTACATCCTCCACCCCAACTTGTGCACCAACAACTCCTTCCACTTCTACTAATGTCTTTAAGCAACAAGTGCTCAGTTCTCTTGAGAGGTTACACGAGCAATTCAGTTTGTTCGAGAAGTAGCAATCACAAATTGCTACTAATTTGGGTAGGGCACAGGAAGAAATGACTCTATTCTGGGGTTATGTAAGGAAGAAGGACACTGTTATCAAGAAATCCCTTCAGAAGAATTTCACCAGGCCTATGCTTGCGTTCCCTAGATTCCCCAAAGAACTGCTCTCTAATGCGGAGGAAGAGGAAGATGATGAAGAAGAGGTTAATGAGACCAGACCTACCCCTACACATCCTGCCACTGAGGAAAAGGCCACAAAAGGACCAGATGGAGATGAAGAGAAGACTGAATCATTCAGTATTGAGATTAACCATGACGGAAAAGAAGCAAACCCAACTTATGCACCACTTGCGGATGCTACTGCACCTGTCCCACCTCAATTGACTACGCCAATGACACATCAAGATCATGAGATCAGTAAGCCGATTGATGATCTCCAAAAATTGAATGATGAGGAAGATGAGGTGCCAATCAACGTGTTGAAAAGGAAGCAGCACTACAAGCATGTTGCACGAAAATCCACTCGTCCAAATTAAAGTAACAACAATTTCACTCCAAGCTTCATTCATATTTTTTATGTTATTTGTTTTTCATTTCATTTTAGCATGCATTAATAATTTTTGTCTTGTCATTTTCTGTCCATATATATGTTTGTGCATCCATAATTTTGTCTGTTCATGCAATGATAACAATGCATCCCTTAGGTTTAGGGGTGTGTTGTGCATATAGGTTGCATTTGAATAGTTGTTCATTTTGTTTTTTACATTCATTTTTCCAAGACACATAAATGCCAAATAATTGTTAGAATATGATGAGCATATTTTTGCCTATGATGTTGAATGAGGAATTTAATTCTTTGACATTCCTAGAAAATTATGACAATGAATTAGGTGAGTTTAGCTTAGGATAGTTTGCTTGTAAATTGATCCCTAAAATTAGGATGTCCTAATTCCAATTACAATTTATTTATAGTAAGTTTCTTTTAATGAACTTAGAGATTCTTTAAGTTAAATTCAATACAAAGACAATACTCAATAATGAATAAAGTAACAATGTTTAATAAAATTCAAAAAAAATGTCATCAAATACTCCAATACTTAGAATTGCTAAGTAAGTCAGCACCACTTTTTTTGCACCATTGTGCTGTTGACTAGAAAGGTGAGTCTAAGGAAAAACGTGTAATAAAGAAAAGAAAATTAGGGGCACTCCACTGTAGTAACAGACTGGGTAGCTCAGGAGGTAGTTATTTGCTCCATCCATCTTTTTAGTCAAAAGCCTTAGGTCCATGAGTAAGTATTCAAATCGTGACATGATTGAGTATTCGACAATTTAGTGTATGCTCCATTGTAATTGTCGAGTCAAAGAATCATGTGATGAGCTGAATCCCCTAGTAAAAAAAGGCATAATAAATGAATATGTATGTAATTGAGTATGTATAAGGCCAAATAAAAAAAAGGAGGAAAACTAAGTTAGTTAAAAGATGAAGTAAATTAGGAGATACTTGCTATAGTGAAAATTGCATGAATAGTTAAGATTTTTCTTTCTTTTAGGGTAATATTTTTTGCACTGCCTTTGCTAAATAAGCTTATGAAACTTGATCAAATTTTTAGTAATAGAAAATTGCTGAGAACTAAAGTACAAAATACACTCTTAATGGTCTAACAATACAAAAGTGATTATGTTGCTATGATAATTATCACGTTCATGCATATTTTGCTTGAAGACAAACAATAACTCAGGTTGGAGGGTGTGATAACTCTTTAAAAGAGTTATATTTTAGACATCTAGACTTCGTTAATTGTCCATGCTTGAGTAAATTTAGTTGCATTTTAGGAAATTATACTAGTATTTTTATAACATTGCATCATGAAGCTTGGATTGTGTTTTCAATGCCACTATATGTTACTTTTACTTGTGGGAGGAAAGGAATTTGTGTTGTTTATAACAGGTGCAGAAAGAAGGAAAAGAAGTGAAGAAGTGAAGTTTTGTCATGACAAAAGGTTGGATAGATTGACAGCACAAATGCTATGGTAATTCCAGGAAGATGTTGACTCAGCTATCAATTGGTATCATTCTCAGCCAGTTGTACTTGTACTAGAAATATCCACCTCTGAAATATACATCCAATTGTTGGCGGCATTCAAATATACATCCAACTATTGTTGTCAAAATTACTCCATCAAAATAAATGCATACGAAAAATTGATTTTCCATCTTCAATGCTAAAAATCTGTTAAAAAAATTATAATTCTCAATATAATGTCAAAAATAATAAACTGTAAAAAAAAAATTCATATCTACTAACCTTTGTGATTTCTTCTCAGTTTTCTCTCTTCTTCTACAATTTTTTTTTTTTTTGCTCCTCTTCTTTATCTTCTAAACCACTGAAAACACTGGTTAAATTCACTGGGTGCCACCTAGGACGTACCCATCACTGGTGTCACCACTGAGAAACCCACCACTGGTGCCGCCTCCGACGTGCCCTCCACCACCTTGAACATACCATTTCGGTAATTAACTGTAACGACCCGAAATTGGGCCTAGTAGAATTGGGCCCATTGTACCTTGAGCGTATAAACGTTTTAAAAATTTATGGGAATTTGAGAATGGCATTATTTCAAGTGGGACTTATTAGGAAGGTGATTTTGGAATGTTACGGAGTTCTTTAAAGTTTCGAGTTCAAGCTGGGCCTTAGTGAAAGTTTGTGTTTAAGCCAATTAAAGAGAGATAGTAAGAGGCATCAAAGCTTATGGAAATAAGTAAGTAAATTGTTAACATAAATGAACTATTGGTAAAGAGGTTATGGCATCAAGTGGAAAGCATGGAGGGAAGGGGTTCAAATCACATCTTTTGCAAATTTTGGATCTATTTTTGTGTGCTCTTCCAAGTGTCAAACATGACATTATTAAAGGAAAGAAATAAAAGAAAAATGAAATGATGACTAAAAAGATAATGTAAGGAGGAAAACAAGGAAAAAGAAAGGAAAGAAATAAAAGAAAAAGAATAATAAAGAAGTGGGAAAATAATAATGATGGAATTTGAAATAATGGAGTAGGTGAAAACAAAATATAATGATGGGATTTGAAAGGTAGTGGAGTAGGTGAGAAAAAAAGAATGCATGGAGGGTGTAATAGCCCGATTTAGGGGATAGTCGAAACAGTGATCTCTGAATCACTAAACCGAGGATAGAGAAAATTATTTTCATGTTATTCTATGTGTTATAACATGTTTATAAGGATGCATGAAAATTTTGGTGTCTCAATTTTAGCGATTGAGGGCTTAATTTCGAAAAAGGACTAAATCGCATAAAGTGCTAAAGTTTAATTTTATTTGCTAGAAGTGCCAAATAGCTATGGATTAGAAATTGGAGGCCCCAAATGTACAATTTGGCCTTGTCTAAATGAGTAGGCCGGCCACAAAAAAAATATAGGGACGAGAGCACTTATTTTGGTCAAAAGTTGGTGATGTTAGGTGTTTTAAATGAATAAAATAAGAGGAATAAAGATGTTATCATCTTTTCACTATTCCTCCACCTTCATCCACCGAAAATTGAAGAGAAATAAGGGTTATGGAGCTCAAAATTTTCAGCAAATATTTCTCCTCACAAGTAAGTGATTTTGATGATCTTGCTTGATAAAAAAATTGTACTTTTGGAATCCCCAAAGCTTAAGCTAGCTAATGAGGGGACTAATTTGTAACATGGTTGAGAGTCTAGGGACTTGCCATGAGAGACTTTATGCTGGTTCCAAGGTCTCGAAGTACTTTATCAAAGGTTCAATCGAAAACCTATCCCTCGTAATAGGTGACTCGGATTTTTGGTGTCGCGGAGAGCATCGCGTTACGGATTCTGAATAAGGTGTGTAATCCCATACCCTTCCATATACATATCTGAAATGGTGTGTAATCTCACACTTCTCTGAAAGTGTATGAAATATGCTGTTAATCGGTCAAAATACCAAAGAAAACCAAAAACCGACATCCGTAACCACTCGGGCGTGCGTATGATCGTAGTGGTAACCGTATTTCGTAATAAAATAGTTTCGATTAGAAGCAGTGATGTGTTTTTGAAAAATCACTAAAAATAGGAGAAAATGGATTAGAAAGTAAATAAGATATCAAATTAAATCTTACTGTGTCTATTTTAATATGGAAGAAACGAATAAGGAAAAGGAATTTTATATTCTGAGATATCTTAATTTTAGTGAGACTGGTTTTGATTAACTTTGGGGTTCACTGATCTATTTTGGAAAAATCATATAAAATTGTACAAAGTGAATTATGGGTTATAATTTATATGTATGAATTCCTTTGTGAGCCTATTTTCAAGAGAAACAAGTTGGATCAGTATATGAAAACCGTACAGTGAGATATTTGAAATTAAGGTAAGAGAGGTCAGAATCGTCGGATAGTAAAACAAGGGAAGATTTAAGGAATAAACTGTACTAAATGGCTAAGCCAAAAATTCTGAAAAAATTATAGTAAGAAGATATATGAGTCTAGTTCCAAGGAAAATTTACGGATCTGGATTTTGAGTTTTCTAACTTGAGTTATGGTCAATTTAGTCAGTATGACACAGATGGACAGTTTAAATTTGTATGCCCCAAATTACTAGTTAAGTTTTAGTTACGAGATTACCAAATTACCCTTAGAGAGTAAATTACCGAATTACCCTTGGTGGGTAAAACTACCGAATTTACCCTTGGAAGGTAAATTACCGAATTACCCTTATTGGGTAAAATTTCTGAATTACCCTTAGAGAGTAAATTATCGAATTACCCTTGGTGGGTAAAATTACTAAAATACCCTTGGAGGGTAAATTACCGAAATATCCCTGGGTTGCGAAAATTATCGAAATACCCTTAGATGGTAAATTACCGAAATACCCCTGGGTTGCGAAATTCCCTTGGGTTGCGAAATTACCAAAATACCCTTGGAGGGTAAATTACCGAAATACCCTTAGATGGTAAATTACCGAAATACCCCTGGGTTGCGAAATTACCGAAATACCCTTGGGTTGTGAAATTACCAAAATACCCTTGGAAGGTAAATTACCGAAATACCCCTGGGTCGCAAAATTACCGAAATACCCTTGGAGGGTAAGTTACCGAAATACCCCTGGGTTGCGAAATTACCAAAATACCCTTAGGTTGCGAAATTACTGAATTACCCTTAGTGGGTAAAATTACTGTTATACCCCTATGGGTTGATTAGCACGACTGTGTGTATATTCTGTTTATCTGGTTATGACGGTAATCTATTTCATACATCATTATGAAATGTGCTTTGCATACATGTCATACTGCATGGGTTGGGATATGTAATTGGAGGAAGTGATTGATTTTTAGGGTCACACGAGTCACCCGAGATGACTGTGGACTCACCGATTTGATTTTCACTCATCGATTTGATTTTTAGGGTCGCACGAGTCACCCGAGATGACTGTGGACTCACCGATTTGATTTTCACTCATCGATTGATTTTAGGGTCGCACGGGTCGCCCGAGACGATTGTGGACTCACCGATTTGGTTTCACTCACCGATTTGATTTCACTCATCGATTTGATTTCACTCACCGATTTGATTTTTAGGGTCGCACGAGTCACCCGAGATGACTGTGGACTCATCGATTTGATTTTCACTCATCGATTTGATTTTTAGGGTAGCACAGGTCACCCGAGATGACTGTGGACTCACCGATTTTATTTTTAGGGTCGCACGAGTCACCCGAGATGACTGTGGACTCACCGATTTGATTTTCACTCATCGATTTGATTTTTAGGGTCGCACGAGTCACCCGAGATGACTGTGGACTCACCGATTTGATTTTCATTCATCGATTTGATTTTCACTCACTGATTTGATTGTTAGGGTCGCACGAGTCGCCCAAGATGACTGTGGACCTACCGAAGGCTCTAAGCCGCTTATAATCTGGCAGTTCGGCTGCATTCTTGGTGTGTTGGCGGGGTGGGTTGACTGGTGATCACCCACAGGTGTGTTGTTTGGTACGGGTGGTGTGTAGCGGATGGATTATTAGGATTGGGTTGGGAATTGCATTATATTATCTGCATTATCATGTTTATATGGGCTTCGGCCCAGTTTCTTTCTGTATGGGTCTCATCCCAGTTAATGACCGGTAAAGAATTTCACACTGATTTCTTGTAACTCACCTCCTTTCTCTTAACCTTTTCAGGTAATGCTCAGTGACATGGACTTGGGCCATGGATGACTCGGTGGAGGCCATACTTCAAAAATGGTTTATTTGGACTTTAGACTTCTTTCTCGTTTATTTTATTACTTTACTATTTTGGGTTTTAACAAAGAGGCTGTAATTCTCAAACAAGTTTTTAACAATCTTAAAGATGGTTTGAAAAAAAAACTTCCATGTGACACGCCAGATTCGGGCTTAACTTCTAGGCGGGGTTTGGGGTGTTACATTAACGGCGGTGGAATGCCATTTTGGATTTTATATATATATATATATATATATATATATATATTATAGGAGTAAAAAAGCCCCGAATTTACAACAAGCAGTGCTTTCTCATTTAAAAAAAATTAATTTATCCATTAAATTTATTTTTAATAAAATCATATTATATATCATTAAAATTTTAAATAAAAAATAATTAGTTATAATATATTAAATTAAAATAGTTTTTAATAGTTACGCATATAAATTAGATATTGTAATATAATTTAATTTATTCAATTATGAATGTAGTAGTTTTTTCTTTCATTATTGTTTTAAATATATTAAAATAATATGATAATAGTTACGCATACATATTATTAATAAATGTTTTAGTATATTTCTATTGTATTAATATGGATGTAAAATGCATGAATCATATGGTTAATAAATAATATTAATAGTATGCATATTTTTAATTATGTATCATAATATGTAATTAATTAATCCTCACGGTCAATCAGATATCAACTTTCATATTACAAATTTTAAAGAGGGGATTATTTAAATATATTATTACATACTTATCGATATTATTTATAAAATAATTTAAATTTAATTAATATGTTATTATTTAACCGCAATATTAACTAATTTAAATATTTACTGTCAATAAATATGTACAATACCTTTAACTTCAAATAGTTTTTAATTATTTTGAATTTGTAATGTTGATTTCAAATGTGTCCAAAAGATTGCAAATTTTGGTGCAAGAGATAAAAAGAAGATGGAGAGTAAATTCTACTAGGATTTGAAAATGGGCAATTTGAAAATCTAATTAGGAAAATAAGAGAAAAAGATGTGGAATTCTAATTCTATTGGAATTTTGAGGAAGGGTAAGATATGAATTCTAATTAGGAAGGGATTGGTTAAATTTCTAGGGTTTCCTTAAGGGCGGCACATACAATTTACCCAAGTTTTGCCAAAATTAAAATTAAAATGAAGGGGAAGGAGGAGACTAAAACCTAGGCTGTTGAGGAGTATGCTCTACCGCCTAACCATTCAACTTGTGTCCCATTTATTGTTTATTTTAGACACTTAATTGTATATATTTAGGGGCATATTTGCCTAAAACACAAAATTAAAAGGGAAAAGAGGGCTCGAACTTGGGTCTTTTGGGAAGGGCTCTAACGCTTTAAGAATTGAGCCTATTGCTTATTTCTTGCTTAATTCAAAAACCTAACCACATATAAATTTCAAGGCGGCAATTCGAGCATTTAAACAAGGCTTTGCCAAAAATTAAAAGAAATAATAGGAAGGGGACTCAAACCCAAGTCCCTAGCGAAATTCTACTAATACACAACCACTTGGCCAGATATCATTTTTATACTCAAAGGTTCACAGCATCACCATAAAAATCAATGTGTGACAACTGGATGGCCAAATTTAATAAAAATATAAGAGGAAGGGGGTTCAAACCAAGGATCTCTAGGAAGGACACTAACAGTTAACGATTAGGCCAATAACTTTCCTTGTTTAACAAATGCACAATGATAATCTTATACATCGAGGCGTGACTACTCTTGGTTTCACAAACCTGACCAATGTGAGACCCCAAACCAGACCGGGACCGGCCGACCTGAATCTAAAATGTTACATTAGTCACTTATGTGACCTCCGTACAACTATTAATCACACCACACAAATTTATATACATGCACATTCATCGATCATATAGTTCAAACTGAACATACAACTCTAAAAAAAAAAAAGTGCTTCTGCAACATTATTCTTGATTAGACCAACATTAGGGGTGAAATCGTCATTTAACATACGACACAAGTAACATTCATAATTTAACAATTAAATCATATTACAGTAGAAAACAATTTAATAAGGACAATAATTGAAAGAAAATACTAGAACTGATAAGTAAAACTCATTTATTTTTTAAAGCAAAGTTTAAGGACTAAATCGTAAATTTAGTAAAATATTTAATAAATTTTTTTTTGTAAATTTGGGATTAAAATTATGGAATTATCCATATAAGACTTAATCATGCAAATTTTCAAGTCATTTCATAGCATTTACAGACTCCAATTGCATAGCATAAAAATCAAGACTCAATTACAAAGATAACAAAACAAGCCCAAAACCTACATATGACACACTGACACCTATAAACACATATTATTTCCTGTTTTCTGTCCAATTTTTCTACTCTAACATATCATATAACATACATAGACCATACAAATCATACTTAATTACACTAAAACATACATTAACACACTTAACACTCTAACCAATTAGTTATACTTGCATGTAAACCTAAAGTCACAATTCATATTATTCTACATGTCAAATTTTCATCTAATACATTTCTAAGTGAATTATAGGCTGATACCTTACCATTTGTTCATTTTAAGCTTGTCTCAATATTCAACAAACCATTCAAGCATCAATAACAATAATTCACTAAGCACATGCATATCATCCACCATGCAACCAAAACCTAACAATCATGCGTATTCAAGCTTAAATTCAATCAATCAATCAACCAACCACAAACTCAATTCTTCTAACCCCATTTTTGGGATGTGACATTTATTCTCTCTTATAAGCATTTTAATATGTATTTTTTATTTCATGTTATTTAAAGCTTTTTTTATTTTAATTAATGTTTATAATTAATAAATATATTCTTTTCAAGTTTTTTTAATTAATAACTCTTTTATTTATAAAATCAAATAATAAATATGTAATTATTTTTTAAAAACATCAGCAAATTCTTTTGATATATATTTTTATATATAATATTTATATGTCAAATATTTATTTTCTCCACCTATATTGTGGGACTAATTTTTTAATACATGCTAAAAAAAATTATTTGAGTATATGTGTTATTTATTTTTTAAAATTTACCGATGTAACACCCTGAAATCTAGGGGGTTAGAATAATTAGATGTTATTGTATTAATCTAAAACGAAACTTGATTAGGAGGCCTAATTTGAAAATAGTGTGTTTTCATTTGAGTAACAACCTAATTGGAAAAATGGTAAAAGTGAATTAAAAATATTAATAGTGAGTCTTGACTGCATGTATTAACTATTGTATATAAACTAAAATAGGAGAGTAATAAAAACTATAGGTTAAATAAGTTAAAGAAAAATTAGGTAAATATTTAAGGTAATAACAAAATATGTAAGTTGAAGTAGAAATGAATATATATAATTAAGTAACTAAAATAAAAAAGAAATAAGCCTTGGCTTGATGGTTAAGTAGCTTGTACATTCTTTAGAAAGCCTAAATTCAAATCTCACTCCTTCCATTTATTTTCCTTTTATTTTGAAAATTCAGCAAGCCTCTAGCAAAAAACAATAGGTATAATTAAGTGCAAAAACTTAATAAGAGATAGGCTTTGGTTGAGTGGTAAAGTATTGGCATTCTTAAGCACTTGGGCTCAAATCACATTTAGCCTTCCATTTCCTTTTAAATATTAGAAATTCACCCCAATCCTATCCCAACAAGAGTTCCATATCTTTTTATCTTCGTGTCCTAATTTGAATTCAAATTACTCCTTTTCAAATACTAATTATCTTCCTTATTTCTATTTATTCCCATTTTCATCTTCATCTTTTCCTTTGAAAATATTTTCTCTCCACTTATTTTTTTTCCCGAATCAAAATCTATCCCCGATTTCAACTTGTTTTTCTAACTGCTGATTTTCTGTCAATTAAATCTCGTATTTTCATCAGGATTTCGACCACTGTAGGAGATTGAATCGAGCTTGAGCAAAGGATAATCACCCGAGCCCCCGGAAAAGTTAAGAGTGTGTCTTTTTACGAAAAATCAAGTCAAAATTCGAAATTACTCAGTTGCACACGACCTACCACACAGGTGTGTGGCCTGCCCGTGTGGACCATACGGCCTCACACATAGCCACGTCTCCTTTTTTCCCTTGGATCCGCGTTTCGCACACGATCGTGTGGCTCTTATACCTCACCCTTTTGTATTACATACGGCTTAGGGCTACACACACGAGCTGGTCACACGGTCGTGTGACCCCTAAAACTTAAAAACTACAATTTTTCCTTATCTTTAATTATTTTATGCAATTCAGTCCTTGAGTAGGTTTTTGATAGCATCTAGAAAACTAGATTATGCAAGTAGGTCCTAAACTAGGAATAGAATGATCGAATGTATGAACAAATGAATTTATGATCTTAATTGCTTTTGAATGATTGCTTTATCCATGAATGATTTTATATTTATCAATGTCATAAATGTCGAATAAACATCTCGTATCCCTAAATGATTAAACTACTAATTGATGGATATAATTGTGCATGTCGTTATTATGCAATGAAATAGAATGTTGAAAGTATTAATGATTGAATAAATGAATGCATTAAAGAATGATTGAATTGCATATGCATAGGAGGGGTGATATGAAAGGAGGAAGAATGGCAGCTCGGATTGACTGCATGAATGAATGATTATCTCTATACCCAAAGAAAAGAAGATTCCAACTGCAATCTCACTATGCTGCGCGATCCCTCTAACAGCTATTTTCTGCGAGTGATCGTGAATCCATAGTTAAACGAATGTTTTGTAACAGCCCATTTTCAGTGAAATCGGAACAGTGGTTTCGGGACCACAAATTCGAGTTAGAAAGAAAATTTATTTTAATATTATTGCATGAATTGCATTATGATAGAAATGACATATGAAAATTTCATTAAGAAAATTTTACCGATTTCATGTTTAATTATGGAAAGAACCAAATTGTATAAAATGTAAAAGTTGAATTCTAGTAGCTATAAGAATTAATTAGCTATGGAATTCAAAACTTGAGGTCCTTATATGGCAATTAGACCATTAAATGGATTTAGTAGATATTTTTGATGAATCATCCATGGAAAATTAGAAAAAGAAAAGGACTAAATTGGAATGTTGAAAAATTAATGGATGATAATAAATTTAAATGGAAATATCATATCATTATTATCAACTTCTTCCCCAAAATACATTGAAACCCTAGGAAAGAGAAAGGAAATCAAGCAAGCTTAATTGGGTAAGTAATCATGTCCCATTTTTAGTAATTTTTATATTTTTGAGTTCGTACTAGCTTAATTTATCTATTTTAGGGATTAATTTTCGAAGTTATCAAAGTATGAAAATTTTTCCATGGATGAATATGCTGAAATTTTGAAATTTATGGTAAAAATGAAAAGTTGTTGATAGATAAACAACTTTTACAAGGAGAATTTTTATGAAATTATGGTTTAGGGACTAAATTGAAAAATGGTAAAACCCATGGAAAAATTCTGATTTTTTTGAAATTCATGGGCTGTTATTAAGACATGTAAAAATTGGTTAAGCTTGGAATAAGGATTAAATTGCATGAATTTTATTTTCCGAGCCTAGGGACAAATTTGTCATTTATGAAAAGTATAGAGCCTAGGAAATGAATTGAGTTCAATTGAGGATGAAATGACTTAAATTGATGTTAAATTCATTTATATTGATCCGAAAAGATCAAATAAAGAGTTAGATCGAGGAAAAGAAAATGTGACAGATTAGTAGATTTTCATAAACGAACAAGTGTCGAGCTAAGTTCGTGTAAACTAAATTGTGTTTATTTTTATGATTGAATTGAGTGTGATATGTATTTACGTGAATTATATAAATGTTATAAATGTATGAAATAATCTCATGTCCGATAATGTGAGATTAATATGATTCCACGAATAAAACTTTTGTTAAAAGAAAACATGAGATTAATATGATTTATTTTTTGAATATCCCTAAAATACTTGAAAATTATTATACAATGAGCTCATCTCTGTTATCCTGATATACATATGAATCATATGAATAACTTGTTTGATGAGAGCTTGTGTTTAGACAATTGATCAAAACTGTTTGGATGCATGTTATACATGTTTAATTAAATGAGTATGATTGGTAAGTTAAATTCTTGTTATATGAACTTACTAAGCATAAAATGCTTCCTAAGCATAAAATGCTTACTCAATTTTAATTTTCCTCTATTTTATAGTGCTCGAAAGCTCGCTAGGGTTGGAAATCGGTCGGAGCATCATCACACTATCCTTCATCCCGTTTTTGGTATAAATAGCAAATTTATTTTGGTATAATGGCATGTATAGGCTAAGCTAGATAAAACGATGAAATGTTTGGTTGTAACTAGCCATTGGAATGGCTAGTGGAAAGTATATTTTGATGTAATTATATAATGTCATATCATGTTTAATGTGAGTTAGAATGGTTAAATGGTAGAAGATTTATATATCTAAAACAAATGATAAATAAATTTTGAGTTAGTATAATTGAATAACTTGCAAATAAACATAAATGTAATTGTGGAAATTTAAACATTTGATCATATGTTTTAATATAACATACATAATACTTGTTTTTGGCTTGGTTTATATGTACCAAACTGGTTTGATAATATATTGAAGTGTTCATGTAGGTGCAAGGTAAAGAGGATGAGAAATCAGGCTTGGAAAATGGTCTTATTTTGCCCATACGGGTAAACAAATGCGCGTGTGTCTCAACCGTGTGTGACATACGACTATGCGTGCGGGCGTGCGGTTTGTCCGTGTGTCCTTGCATCTTAAAAATTGAGAAACTGAATACTCTGAATTGAACACACGGGTAGAGACACAGGCGTGTGTCTCAGCACATGGGCATGTATCCTGACCGTGTAATCCCTGAACTTAATTTTCGAAAATTAAATTGTCCACACGGCCTAGTACAGGGTCGTGTGACTGGCCATTTGACCCAAGTCAGAAAGTTACACGGTTTGGGACACAGGCTGAAACACGGTCGTGTACCTCACATCGTATGCCCACACGGTTTGAGACATGGGCATCACACGGCCTGGCCACTCTGGCATGTGTCACCTGCACTTAAGAAAAATTTTAAGGTTTCGCGAAAAATTTTCTGTGATCTCGGTTTTTTCCTGACTCGATTCTAATATGTATTTTAGGCCTCGAGGACCCATATAAGGGACATTATGATTGATTGTGATTCATTTTCGTTAATGAATAGTAAACAACATAAATTAACTATAATTGATCTGTAAACTTCGGTAATGCTTTGTAACCCTATTCTAGCTATAGATACGGGTTAAGAGTGTTACATTTATTGGTATCAGAGCTACGGTTTAGCCGATTCTCGAACTAACGTAGCAAGTACAAGTTTAACTATACATGCCATTATATAATTTGTGATAGTGTGATATCTCCTAACCATTTTAAACATGTTTTTCATATAGTGATGCCATCCAACCAAGCTAGAGCTGAATCCGAGGAAGTTGAGAGCACTGCTCAAGCTTCAGTTCAAAGAGCTGCATCTAGTAGTAGTAGAAGGCCCGTATCTGAGGGCCAATGTGAGGAGGGAAAAGATGTTTTCTTCCAAATGATGAACGAGTGGTTCACATAATTTTTTAGAACAAATCCTGTTGTACAACAACCTCCCCCTCATACTCCTCAATCGGTTCCTGACATGCCACAAGGTGTTGAACCTATTAGAACTAGTAAGCCTCCGGCAGATAAAATCCGGAAATATGGAGCCGAAGAATTTAGGGCTACTGCTGAAGATGATTTGGAAAGGGCTAAATTTTGGTTGAAAAATACTATCAGAGTTTTAGATGAATTATCATGTCCACCGGCAGAGTGTCTAAAATGTGCCATATCACTGTTGAAAGAAACAGCTTATCAGTGGTGGAATACTTTGATTTCTGTTGTGCCAAGGGAAAATGTTACATGGGAGTTTTCCCAAACAGAATTCAAAAACAAGTATATTAACCAGAGATTTCTGGATCAGGAAAAGAAAGAATTTCTAGGGCTTAAACAAGAAAATCTGACAGTATCTGAATAAGAGCGGGAATTCATTTGGTTAAGCAAGTATGCTAGAGAATGGGTTCCGACTGAGGCTGATATGTGTAAACATTTTGAAGAAGGATTAAATGAAGACATCAAGCTATTGATAAGAATTCTTGAATTAATGGAATTTGTAGTACTAGCTGATCGAGCACACAATGCCGAGGAATTAAGTAAAAAAAAGAAACAAGCAGAGAGAGTAGCCCAGATTTCTGGTAAAAGATTTATGGGTAAATCACAAGCATCTACTTTAAAGAAATCAAAAAAAATACCATGATCGTTCTACCACATTTACGGGGTATTCTGGAAAAGAACGAGGTTCTCAACGCTCTAATCTGAGATCTCGATCTCCATCTGTAACGAGTATTGGAAGTGTTGGTAACCCCAAACCTAGATGTAAACATTGCAACAAATTTCATTTTGAGGAGTGTCGTATGAGAAGCGGAGCCTGCTATAGATGTGGTTCTATTGACCACTATCTTAAAGATTGTCCAGAAAGGATTGAAAAAGATATTGATCAGACTTCGAAGCCAAGTAACCCCGCCTCAAGAAGTAGACCACCCCGTCACTCCGGAAATGTTAGTGGTAGCTGAAGTGTAACAAAAATTTAACAATTAAGTCTGAAGCACGAGCACCGGCAAGGACATATGCTATACGTGCAAGAGTGGATGCCTCTGCACCAGACGCCATTACTGGTACATTTTCTTTTCTTGATACTGATATTATTGCTTTGATTGATCCTGGTTCAACACATTCATGCATATGCACAAATTTAGTGTCTGTTAAAAATTTACCTGTTGAGCTCACTAAATTTGTGGTTAAAGTTTCAAACCCCCTAGGCCAGTATGATATGGTGGATAAACTTTGTAAAAATTGTCCGTTGATGGTAAAGGGTTATTGTTTCTCGGTTGATTTGATGCTACTGCCTTTTGATGAATTTGATGTAATTTTGGGAATGGACTGGCTAACTCAACATGATGCGGTGTTGAATTGTAAACAAAAATACATTGTGTTAAAATGTCAAAATGGTGGATTACTTCATATTGAATCTGATAAACTGGATGGGTTATCTAATGTAATATCAGCTATATCAGCACAGAAATATGTCAGAAAATGGTGTGATGCTTATCTTGCATATGTGTTGGACACTAAAGTATCCGAATCGAAAATTAAGTCAGTGTCAATTGTTTGTGTGTTTCCTGATGTGTTTCTGGAAGAATTACCAAGATTACCGCCAGTCAAAAAAGTAGAATTTTCTGTAGATCTTATTCTAGGAACAACTTCTATATATATAGCACCTTATCAAATGGCATCAACGAAGTTAAAAGAGTTCAAAGCATAGTTGTAAGAATTGATAGATAGCGGCTTTGCTCAACCTAGTCATTCACCTTGAGGTGCACCGGTTCTGTTTATAAAGAAGAAAGATGGATCGTTGAGGCTGTGTATTGATTACAGGCAGCTCAATAAGGTTACAATCAAGAACAAGTATCCGTTGCCTCGAATTGATGACCTATTTGATTAGTTGAAAGGTGCCACTGTGTTCTCTAAAATAGATCTCATTTCTGGATACTATCAGTTGCGAGTGAAAGACTCAGATGTACCGAAGACAACTTCCAGAATCAGGTATGGACACTATGAGTTCCTTGTAATGCCGTTTGGTTTGACGAATGCACCTGTGGTATTTATGGATTTGATGAATAGAATTTTTAGATCGTATTTAGACAGATTTGTGGTAGTGTTTATTGATGATATCCTAGTATACTCCCGAGATGAAAATGAACATGCTAATCATCTGAGAATTGTGTTGCCAAACTCTGCATGAGAAACAATTATATGCCAATTTCAGTAAATGTTAATTTTGGCTTCGGAAAGTTGGTTTTCTTGGACATATAGTGTCTGCAGAAGGTATCAGGGTGGTCCCGAATAAGATTTCAACTATTGTTAATTGAAAACCATCGAAGAATGTGTCTGAAGTTAGAAGTTTTCTAGAACTAGCTGGTTATTATCAAAGGTTTGTAAAAGGGTTCTCAATGATAGTTTCTCCAATGACTCGTCTATTGAAAAAAGATGTAAAATTCGAGTGGTCTAATAAATGCCAGCAGAGTTTTGACAGATTGAAAGCTTTGTTGACTGAAGCACCCGTACTAATTCAGCCCGAATCAGGTAAAGAATTTGTAATTTATAGTGATGCATCGTTGAATGGCTTAAGCTATGTATTGATGCAAGAAGGTAAAGTAATAGCCTATGCTTCGAGACAACTAAAACCACATGAAAAGAATTACCCAATACATGATCTGGAATTGGCAGCCATTGTTTTTGCATTGAAAATTTGGCAGCATTATTTGTTTAGTGAAAAGTGTCACATATTCACCAATCATAAAAGTTTGAAGTATTTAATGTTGCAAAAAGATTTGAATCTGAGACAGTGAAGGTGGCTTGAATTGATAAAAGACTATGATCTGGTTATTGATTACCATCTAGGAAAAGCCAAAGTGGCTGTTGATACTCTAAGTAGAAAATCTTTGTTTGCTTTGCGAGCAATGAGTACCTGATTATCTTTGTCTGATGATGGTTCAGTCATAGCTGAGTTAAAAGCTAAACCAATATTCCTACAACAAATTTGTGAAGCTCAGAAGAGTGATGATGAATTACAAGCTAAATGTGTACAATGTAAGTCAAATTCTGATTCAGAATTTCAGATTGGGTCTAATAACTGCTTATTGTTCAAAGGCAGAATATGTGTATCAAAGAATTCAGAACTTGTACAAAGGATTTTGTATGAAGCTCACAATGGTACAATGTCTATTCATCCTGGTACTAACAAAAAGTACAATGATTTGAAAAAGATATACTGGTGGCTGGGAATAAAATGAGGTATCTCAGAATTTGTATCTAAATGTTTGATATGTTAGCAAGTAAAAGCTGAACACCAGGTACATTCAGGATTATTACAACCAGTTACAATACCAAAATGGGAATGGGAAAGAGTTACTATGGTCTTTGTATCAGGATTACCCCTGTCTCTGAAAAACAAAGATGTTATCTAGGTAATTGTTGACCGGTTGACAAAGTCTGCACACTTTATTTTGGTACGTATAGATTTCTCCTTGGATAAATTGGCTGAATTATATGTTTCTGAGATTTTCAGACTGCATGGAGTACCAGTCTCCATTATCTCCGATAGAGATCCTCGGTTTACATCTTGATTCTGGAATAAATTGCAAGAAGCTCTAGGTACATAGTTACATTTGAGTACTACATTTCATCCTCAGACTGATGATCAATCAGAACGTGTGATACAGATTTTAGAAGATATGTTTCGGTGCTGTGTGTTAGAATTCGAAGGTAAATGGGAAAAGTATTTACCTTTGGTTGAATTTGCATACAATAATAATTATCAATCCAACATTAAAATGGCACCATATGAGGCTCTGTATGGTCGTAAATGTAGAACTCCATTATATTGGATAGAGCTCAGTGAGAAAAAGATACATGGAGTTGACTTAGTCCGTGAGACTGAAGAAAAGGTGAAAGTAATTCGGGATAGTTTGAAAGCAGCCTCTGATCGTCAAAAGTCTTATGTTGATCTTAAATGAAAAGAGATAGAATTTCAAGTCGGTGACAAGGTATTCTTGAAAGTATCACCTTGGAAAAAAGTTCTTCGATTTGGCCGTAAATGAAAATTGAGTCCACGGTTCATCGAACCTTATGAGATTACAGAAAGAATCGGACCTGTTACGTACCGATTGGCATTACCACCAGAGCTTGATAAAAATTCATAATGTTTTCCATGTGTCTATGTTGCGACGTATTGGTTAGATCCTTTACATGTTATTTCACCAACAGAAGTTGAGATTCAGCCTGATATGACTTACAATGAGGAACCGATCAAAATTTTAGCACATGAGACGAAAGAGTTAAAAAATAAAAAGGTGGCTCTAGTAAAAGTTCTTTGGCAACCGCAAGGTATAGAAGAGGCTACATGGGAATCGGAGGAAACAATGAGAAAACAATACCCAAACCTTTTTATTGGTAAGATTTTCGAGGACGAAAATTTTTAAGGGGGAGAATTGTAATAGCCTATTTTCAGTGAAATCGGAACAGTGGTTTCGGGACCACAAATCCGAGTTAGAAAGAAAATTTATTTTAATATTATTGCAAGAATTGCATTATGATAGAAATTACGTATGAAAATTTCATTAAGAAAATTTTACCGGTTTCATGTTTAATTATGGAAAGGACCAAATTACATAAAATGCAAAAGTTGAATTCTAGTAGCTATAAGAATTAATTAGCTGTGGAATTCAAAACTTGAGGTCCTTATATGGAAATTACTCCATTAAATGGAGTTAGTAGATATTTTTGATGAATCATCCATGGAAAATTAGAAAAAGAAAAGGACTAAATTGGAATGTTGAAAAATTAATGGATGATAATGAATTTAAATGGAAATATCATATTATTATTATCATCTTCTTCCCCAAAACACATGGAAACCCTAGGAAAGAGAAAGGAAATTAAGCAAGCTTAATTGGGTAAGTAATCATGTCCCGTTTTTAGTAATTTTTATATTTTTGAGTTCGTAATAGCTTAATTTATCTATTTTGGGGATTAATTTGCAAAGTTATCAAAGTTTAAAAATTTTACCATGGATAAATATGCTAAATTTTTGAAATTTATGGTAGAAAATGAAAAGTTGTTGATAGATAAGCAACTTTTACAAATAGAATTTTTATAAATTATGATTTATGGACTAAATTGAAAAATAGTAAAACCCATGAAAAGTTTCTAATTGTTCTGAAATTCATGAGTTGTTATTAAGACATGGAAAAATCGGTTAGGCTTGGATTAAGGATTAAATTGCATGAATTTTATTTTTCAAGCCTATGGACAAAATTGTCATTTATGAAAAGTATAAAGGCAAAATGGTAATTTTGCCTAGGAAGTGAATTGAGTTCAATTGAGTATGAAATGGCTTAAATTGATGTTAAATTCATTTATATAGATCCAGAAATATCAAATAAAGAGTTAGATCGAGAAAAAGAAAAGGTGACGGATTAGTAGATTTTCATAAACGAACAAGTGTCGAGGTAAGTTCGTGCAACTAAATTGTGTTTATTTTTATGATTGAATTGAGTGTGATATGTATTTACGTGAATTATATAAATGTTATAAATGTATGAAATAGTCACATGTCCGATAATGTCTGGAAAATGTTAAGTTCTGTTTGAATAATGAAATTCGATGGATACATGATTTCCCTTACTGAATGTGGTCCTGCATATGTTGCGGACAGAATATAGCTCGAATGAGCAATCCTGTTATAAGCCCTCTCAAGCGTCTTGTTATATAGTTACTGCGAGCATCCTGATCGATAGTGATTTTGCATGTGTTACGCACTACCACAGCTCTTTATGAACGTCCTGTTACACTATTCGATCGATTGTGATCCAGCATTTATTGCGGATACAAACGTAGCTCTTTGTGAGCGTCCTGATATAAGCTCTTATAAGTTTCCTGACATGACTCCCTTGAACTCCCTGTTATGCTATCCGAAGCTCCCTGATAATAACTTTTCGGAGTTACCTGTTAAGCTCAATGAGCTTCCAGATATAGACTCTTATGAGTTTCCTAATATAGCCCGGATAAGCTTTCGGTTACATGGCTCATATCAGTATCCTGATACATAGCTCGAGAGCGTGCTTCCTGATTATGTGCCCTTATGGGTACCCCTGAACATGAATTGATGGATCATTGATTTGCATACCTCGAGTATACTATTTGGGTATCCATCGATATTTCAATGATTCAACGGATAAAACTTCTGTTAAAAGAAAACATGAGATTAATATGATTTATTTTTTGAATATCCCTGAAATACTTGGAAATTATTATTCGATGAGTTCATCTCTGTTATCTTGATATATATATATGAATCATATGACTAACTTGTTTGATGAGAGCTTGTGTTTAGACAATTGATCAAAAATGTTTGGATGCATGTTATATATGTTTAATTAAATGAGCATGATTGGTAAGTTAAATTCTTGTTATACGAACTTACTAAGCATAAAATGCTTACTCGGTTTTAATTTTTCTCTATTTTATAGTGCTCGAAAGCTCACTAGGGTTGGAAATTGGTCGGAGCATCATCACACTATCCTTCAACCTGTTTTTGGTATAAATAGCAAACTTATTTTGGTATAATGGCATGTATAGGACTGGTCGTGTTATTTTGGTATAATAGCAAACTATCCTTCACACACGGCCTAACACACGGACGTCTGACTGGCCGTGTTATCCAAGTCAGAAAGTTACACGGTTTGGGACACGGGCTGGAACACGATCATGTGCCTCACATCGTATGTCCACACGGTTTGGGACACGAACGTGACATTGGCCGTGTGAGCCATACGGCCTGGCCACACGGGCGTGTATCCCCTGCACCTAAGAAAAATTTTGAGATTTTGCGAAAAATTTTCTGTGATCCTGGTTTTGTCCTGATTCAATTCTAATATGTATTTTGGGCCTCGAGGACCCATATAAGGGACATTATGATTTATTGTGATTGATTTTTGGAAATGAATAGTAAACGATATAAATTAACTGTAATTGATCTGTAAAGTCCGGTAATGCTACGTAACCCTATTCCAGCTGCGGATACGGGTTAGGGTGTTACATGTTTGTTGTGTACTCACAGCCTCAATAGATTCCAACTACGACGATCTTATAGTGTACCCACAGAACAGCAGATTCCAACTTCAACATTTGTACACCCCTAACCCATATCCATCGCCGGAACAGGGTTACAGAGCATTACCGAAATAAACAGATCAAATACAGTCATTTTATATAATTTCTCATTTATATCAGAAATCAATTATAAAACAATCATATTGTCCCTTATATGAGCCCTCGAAGCCGAAAATATGCAATAGAAATAAGTCGAGGCTAACCCGGATACTCAGAGAATTATTTGCAAAATTTTAAATTTTTTTAGGTGCAGAGTACACACGCCCGTGTGGTCAAGCCGTGTGGCTCACACGGTCGAGAGACACGCCCGTGTCCTAGGCTGTGTGGACATTCGAAATAGGAACACACGACCGTGTCCCAGGCCGTTTCCAAATTATGGTAGTTACTGACTTGGGTCACACGGCCAAGCACACAGGCATATGGCTTGGCCGTGTGAACATTTTAATTTACATTAATTAGGTGTAGGGGCTACACAGCTAAGTCACACGCCCGTGTGCCAGGCCATGTGCCACACACGGCTGAGGCACATGCCCATATCTCTGTCCGTCTGAAAATACCTGAGCATTTTGTTTTGCAATTTTAAAGATACAGGGGACACGGCTGAGATACACGCCCGTGTCTCTGCCCATGTGGACGAGGATAGGCCCTTTCCAAGGCCATATTTCTCACCCAATTTGTCTTCCACCTACATCAAGACTTTAATGCATTCACCAACCAATTCAAGACATTAAAACCAAGCCAAAACTAAGTCTTATACATGACATATTATCACATGTGCTCAAGTGTTTAAACTTACCAAATACACATATGTGCATATAAGCATATTTTACCAATCATGCTATCTCAAACCAATCATCAATAGGTCTATGTAGTTTCCACCATTTAACCATTTCAAACACACACATCAAACATGTTTAGGCCATATATTTACATATCAAAATATACCAAACACAAGCCATACCAATGGCTAGTTTCAACCAAATGTTTATATGCCATCATTAGGCCAATTTAACCTATACATGCCATTATACCCTAAAGAAATTTTGCTATTTATACCAAAACGAGCTGAGGGATAGTGTGATGTTGCTCCGACCTGCTTCCAACCTTTACGAGCTTTCAAATACTACAAAACAGAGTAAATAAAATAGAGTAAGCTTTAAAGCTTAGTAAGTCTGTATAATAGGAAATTAACTTACCATTTATTTCACATTAAGGTAAGCTAACTAAACATGCTCAAACCAATTGGGCCAATTTCCTAAACACATATCCTCATCAAGCATGTTAGTCATATAATTCACATAAATACCAAGAAACATGAATGAGATCATCAATAGTCAATTTCCACATACATATATCTATCACTTCAAGTATACGTGAACATAACATATCATATCTTTGTACTTCAAATATCTCTCATAGTAATTCATCTTGAATTCATATTATCTCATGTCAGAACTTTACCCGTTAAATCATTTAAAATATCGACGAATAAAAGGGTAGTACACATGAAGGGTACGAGTCCGAAATCCGCAAATTCATATTCAGGAATACTCATTGAGCATTTAAACGAGAAGCTCTTTCAAGCCAAATAATAAAAAGCTCATGTGAGCTTGTAACGGGAAGCTTATCCAGGCTTAATAACAGAAAGCTCATAAGAGCTTAAATCCGAAAGCTCATGTGAGCTTAATAGGTAACTCCAAAGAGCTATTATCAGGAAGCTCATGAAAGAGCTTTTAATCGGGAAGCTACGAATAACCATATATCGGGACGCTCATAAGAGCTGCAGTGTGTCCGCAAGACATGCGGGATCACTACCGATCAGAATGCTCATAGGAGCATATAAACGGGAAGCTTGGAAGAACATATATTAGAAAGCTCAAGAGAGCTTATATTGGAATACTCATATGAGCTATAATGGGAAGCTCTTGCGAGCTATGGTGTGTTCGCAACATTTGCAGAACCACAACCACTTAGGGAACCATGTATCCACCTAATTTCATTTGTTCAAACGAGATTTATTTCTTGTCGGATATGTGATTTATTTCATACATGTAGCATTTACAAAATTTACATATACAACATTCAATTCAAACATATAAATATACACAATTTAGTTACACAAACTTACCTCGACAATGTTCGTGTTTGTAGGGTACTAATCCGATACTTTTTCTTTACCTGGATCTAGCTTTGTATTTGCTCTATCCAAATCTATACGAGTAAATTTAACTCAATTTAATACAATTCATATTCAATTCAATTCAATTTACATCTAGGCAAAATTACCATTTTGCCCCTATATTTTTAATTAATGACAATTTCGTCCCTAGGCTCGGAAAATGAAATTCATGCAATCTAACCCTTATTCCAAGCCTAAGCAATTTTTACATGTAACATTAACAACCCATGTATTTCATAAAATTCAGAATTTTTCCATGAATTTTACAACTTTACAATTTAGTCCTTAAATCATAATTTCATCAAAATTCACTTTACAAAAGTTGTTTTTCTATCAAAAAACCTTTCATTTTCTACCATAAATTTCATAATTCATACATACTCATCCATCGAAAAACCTTAGTACTTTGATAACTTTGCAAATTAATCCCTGATATAGCTAAATTAAGTTATTACGATTTCAGAAATATAAAAATTACTAAAAATGAGACTTGAATACTCACCTAATTGAACCAAAATAACTTGCTATCTTAAAGCTCTTCTAAACTAGGGTTTCCATGTTTTTATTTGGGAAAGATGATATAAAATGATGATATTTTCATTTATTTTATCATTTATCATCTTTTATTATTTTACTTTCCAATTTCATCCTTTTCTTTATTTAATTTTCCATGGATGAATCATCAAACTTATCTACTAACTCCTCTTAATGGTCTATTTTCCATATAAGGACCTCAATTTTGAATTCCATAGCTATTTGATCCTTTTAACTACTAGAATTCAACTTTTACATTTTATGTAATTTAGTCCTTTTCTAAATTAGGCATGAAATTGGTAAAATTTTCCTAACAAAATTTTTATACAATATTTCTATCATATAGTAGACCATAAAATAATATTAAAATAAATTTTCGGGCTTGAATTTGTAGTCCCGAAACCACTGTTCTGACTTTACTAAAAACGAGTTATTACAATATTATTATTATTGGGCGTCCACGATCCCTCTAACAGCTTTTAACTGCTAGTGGTTGTGGACCTTCAGCAAAACGACAGCTTTTATCTAGACCCAATGAATGTAGTGGTAAAAGTCCATGAACGGAGTAAAAAGGTATAGGGGGTTTTGGGGAACTCACTATTTATGTGTGATTTAGTGCTCGAGGGTAGGATTACTATTTGTTAAATGAAATGTTAAACAATCATTGCGTGAAATATTATGAATACTCATTGAAAAGTACATGATGAAACGACTGAACTGATAAAGGTGCATATATCTAATATTATGACTCTATAGTAGATTTGTTTAATTGACTTCGACTGACTATTAATGTTCTGCTTGTTTAAAGTGACAAACCTGAATTGCCGTATTGATTTGATTATTATGATGAACATACATATTTGAATATTGATTTGATTTATTGTAAAGGGATTCCCACTGAGCTTCCATAGCTCACTTTCCTTATTTTCCATCTTTTCATATAACCTAACGGACGAAGACGTAGACACAGCCCTCGAAGGGTCTCGACTTGTTCTCGCCAATGATTTATTATTTATGATTACGATTATCATTTTATTTTATTAAAAACTGTGGTATGGAGCAATTATTTTTAATTACATCAATTAGGATGGATGATATTAATAGGTATTTATATAGATGGAATGATTTATACTTAATATTTCTTATTGATAATGATTTTAGAATGTTGTTTATTTATTAAGTGTTTTAAACAGGTTACTTTTTATACAAAGATTATGTATTTATTTTGCGCTACCAAATTAATGTTAGTTTTTTAATTGATTAATACGATATATCCATTATTATAGAATAAGTTTAGAATTTAGAATGGATTTGAAAAAAAGACAAGATCACTTTGATGATTAATGTGATCTCTTCGGCTCATGTCTACCGTTTAGGCCAGGTTGGGGTGGTTACAACTGATTTATTTTGTTTTTGGAGAGAGAAAGAAAAATGCGTCCTACAGGTCGCGCTTTCATCCACATCAGCTGAAAATAGACAACTTATTTCTTTTGGTCAAATGGTTTAATGTTAGTGCTTTTGTCCTTGAGTCTCGGGTTTGATTCCTTTAGCTCTTTTGGTTAGATGGTTAGATAATTACGATTTCATCGTTAAGTCTTAAGTTTAAGTTTGATTCCTAATTTTTTTTTATTTCATGTTGTTTATTATTTTTAATTAATGTTTATAATTAATAAATATATTGTTTTCAAGTTTTTTATTTTTAATTTATCTTTTTTAATTAATAACTATTTTATTTATAAAATCAAATAATTATTACAAATATAATTATTTTTAGTAAATATAATTTTTATATGTGTAATATTTATCTTTCAATTCATACCATGAGTGTAGTAAATTGACATATTATATATTTTTGTATGTGTATTTGAAATTATTATTTAAAATATTTCACATATAAACATAACGATATTTGAAATATTTCACCTATAAAAATATTTGAAATATCATACCCACAATATAGATGAAAAAATAATGATATTTGAAATATTTTACATATTTGAAATAATTATTTGATTTTATAATATTAGAAATCATCATATCCCAAAATATAAGTGGAGAAAATAAATATTTAACATCTAAATATATATATAAAGAAAAATATATCTAAAAATTAGTTAATATTTTTTAAAAATAATTACATATTTATTATTATGATAAAATAAGATAGGATTTCTTAAAGGATACTCTTTGTGAAACTGGCTTACCTCCGCTTTTAATCACTATTATCATGAGTTGTGTGTCTTCCACGTCATTTCGGATTTTGTGGAATGGTACTATTACTAATACTTTCATGCCAATGTGTGGGTTAAGACAAGGAGATCCTTTATCGCCTTATATTTTTGTATTATGTATGGATAGACTGAGACATCTCATCAGTGAAGCTGTCAATTGTGGAAAGTGGTCACCTTTATTTCTATCTAGAAGGGGTCCTGCTTTATCCCATTTATTTTTCGCAAATGACCTCCTTCTCTTTTGCGAAGCTAGTAGGACTCAAGTATCTCAGGTTAAAGCAATTTTGAATTTATTTTGCCACTTCTCTGGTCAAAAGGTGAACAGCAACAAATCGCAGGTTTTTTTCTCACCTAATACTCCTGACGATTTAGCCCATTTGATATGCAGTGATATTGGTATGAGGCGTGTTGAGGAATTGGGTGTTTATCTTTGTATGCCTCTTTACTGTGAATCATTTTGATTTTCTAGTTAACAAGGTTCGTAATAAGTTGAATGGGTGGGAGGCCAAGAAACTTTCGTTAGCAGGAATAATTACGTTGGCTAAATCTAATCTGCTTGCTACCCCTAACTATTTTATGAACACGGTTCGCTTCCCGGTTTCTATTTGTAATGAGATTGAAAAAATTACTCGACATTTTATTTAGGGTTCGACTTTAAAGTCAAGAAGACCAGCTCTTATCCCTTGTATTGATTGTTGTAAACCGATTAAGTATGGAGGGTTGGGGATTCAGAGTTTGGTTGTTCGAAATAAGATCTTCCTGATCAAATTGGGTTTCCAAATTTTGACCAACACTGACGTTTTGTGGGTTAAGTTGATAAGGAGCAAATATAAGCTACATGGAGTCTTGCTGAACTCTATTGATAGAAGTAACTACTCGCATATATGGAGGTCTCTAGCTGATGTGTGGCCAGATGTGATAAAAAATGTGTATTGTTCTTTAGGTGATGGTTGCTTAATAATTTTTGGAATGATATTTGGGTTCATCAAGTCGACAAGCTAAGGGATGTCTTTCAAGGAATTGGGCATCCTGATGATGCTCTGCGGGTATGTGATGTGGTAACGAGTAGTGCCAAATGGGATTGGTGTTGACTGCGAAGTTTTCTTCCCGATAATGTTGTTAACATTATTGCCTCCATGGTGCCTCCTTCGTATGACGTGGGTAATGACAGGTTAGCTTGGAAATGGATGAAGAATGATGTATTTTCTTCTGCAGAAACCTACAGGAATTTTTTCCAAATTGATGTTGGTGGTTTTTCCAGTTGTTGGTAATTGATTTGGAAGACTAAGGCACCTCAACAAATTCGATCGTTTCTTTGGGTTTTCTGGCAAGATAGGCTGCTGACAAATGGAGAACGTATGAGAATACATATGACGAGCGAGTTTTACTGCCCTAGATGTGGTAATGTATTAGAGTCGAATCTTCATGCTATCTGGGATTAATCTTTTTCCAAAGCGGTTTGGCTTTCTATCCTACCGATGTCTATTCGAGGAACTTTTTTTCGGTATCGCATAAGAATTGGCTCTTCTAGAATTTGAGAAATACCATGAAGTGGCGAGAAGAAGATTTTGAATGGCATTCTTTTTTTCCTATTATTTGTTGGTTGCTATGGAAGAACCGCAATTCTTATGTTTTTGCTAGTAGTAACACTTGTTTTCAGGATCTTATGGTTGCAGGTATTGCTTGGGCAAAGAGTTATTTATCGCCGAGTTCACGGGGAATTCAGCCATTCGCTACGACATTGGAGACATGTTGGTCTCCTCCGGATCATGGATGGATTAAGATGAATTCGGGTGGTGTAGTGTCAATGAACGATGATAACGCCTCAATTGGAGGTCTTTTTAGGGATGTAAATGGTCATTGGTTATTCGGGTACTCCTTGAAAGCCAGTAGGGAAACGGTCTTTCGCATAGAAGCTCAAGCTATTCTTGAAGGTTTACGTATTGCATGAGAGAAAGGTTACAGACAATTGGAGATTGAATGCGACAATGCCCTACTTGTAGAGTCCGTTCTTACGGGTAGTGCTGCTAGTAGTAACCTAGTTGAATTACGTTTAATCAATGTTTAAACTTAAGAGGAATTGGAAGACAAGAATCCGTCACATTCCTAGATCTCGGAATATGACTACTGATCGAATGGCGAAATGTACTTATGATAATCAGTTTGGCTTGAAGCTTTTTGAGATTTCCCAATTTCAGTTCAAGAGATTTTACAATCAGACGGTGATTTCCTAAGTAGAGTTGTGTGATTTCATTGTTTTCGCTTAATGTTGTTTGTTTCTACTAAAAAAAAAAAACTTGAAAACAATATATTTGTTAAGTATAAACATTAATTAAAAAAAAGAAAAGAAAAAAGCTTGAAATAACATGAAATAAAAAATACATATTAAAATGTTTATAAGAGGAATTGAACTTAAGATTTAAGGATGAAATCACAATTTTTTAACAATCTAACCAAAAAGCTAACATGTTAAAAATATTAATTAAAAAGAAAAAAGAAAAACTTAAAACAATATGAAATAAAAAATACAAATGTGAATAGGAGAGGAATCAAACCTGGGACTCAAGGATAAAAACACTAATATTTAACAATTTGACCAAAAGAAATGGATTATTTATTTTTAGTGAAAACATGTCCTATAGGACGCATTTTCAGTTGACCTGGTTGAAAATGCATCCTATAGAAGACATTTTCATTGACATGACAGTGAAAACGCACCTATAATGTGCATTTTCCTTTTTCTATCCAAAAATAGTATAGATCGGTAAATTTTAAAAAATATATATTTATTAAAAATATATAATAATAAAATTTACTACACTCATGATAAGGATTGAAAAATAAATATTACACATATAAAAATTATATTTACTAAAAATAATGATATTCACAATAATTATTTAATTTTATAAATAAAAGAGTTATTACTTAAAAAGATTAATTACAAAAAACTTGAAAACGATGTATTTATTAAGTATAAACATTAATTAAAAATTTAAAAAAAGTTTTAAACTACATGAAATAAAAAATACATATTAAAATGCTTATAAGAGAGATTAAACTTGGGACTCAAAGATGAAATCACAATTAACAAAATCTAATCAGAAAAGCTAATGTTTTAAAAATATTAATTAAAAAAACTTGAAACAACATGAAATAAAAAATACAAATATAAGTAAGAGATGAATCGAACTCAAGACTAAGGACAAAAACACTAACATTCAACAATATAACCAAAGGAATTGAGTTATCAATTTTTAGTGAAAACATACCCTACGAAAAACGTTTTTACTTTCTCTCCTAAAAAATAGCGTATTCTCACAAATATAAAAAAATTTGACCTAAAATCATAAATATTAAAATAACGTCATATACCCATAAATTAACCATTAAAATTTATTTAAAAATTATTTCATTTTACGCTTATATACAAGTACACATATAATTCAATCAAATACTTATAATTATATACAATATACTAACTAATATGCTTCATGTGTTTTTTTCATTCCCAAAAGAAATGGAAAGCCTTTTCTCCATTTCTTCAATTTCTAAATCCTAATCTAAATAATATACTTTAAAATACTTTCATTTTTCTAAATATTTCTTTACCTAATTAATAAATAATTTTGTATTCTTACTTATATTAAGATAAATATTTCTCCGCATAAATTATATTTTAAAAATTTATACATACAATCAATTCCTTCATTGCACAAGATAAGAAAATTAGTATATATAATATAACAAGGTCCTATGTAAAAATTAAAAAAAATAATATGCTCACACTATAATTTTTTTGACATTTGTCAGTTTAATAATTGTACACATGTACAGTATTAAAATGTAAACAATAACACAATTATGTTAAATTAAATATCATAAAATGAAATTATAAGGTGTGGTATGATGGTTACTCACATCATCTCTTAATCATGTAATTGGGAGTTCGATTCTATTCATAAGAATGAAGTACATTTCATGACCAATCATTTAACTCTTCAAAGAGCATTTACAGTGAGAGGATTAGTCATTGTTGCTCGCTATGCATATCATAGTTATGACAAAAAAAAAAAATCATAAAATGCAATTATGATTTACTTTATAATTTTTTTTTTAAATATTGATAGTTTCACACACATATTACAAAAATGGAAATAAACACTTATGTTGACATTTTAGTTTTTTGGCATTTGGTAATAAAGTATTTGACACATGTTGACACGTTTTTTTGGCTTATTTTTTTATTTTATTTTTTTCTAACTTTTTTAAATATTGATAGTTTCACAATCTAACCCTTCCTATTGAAATTAATTTATTTAATAATTATAGACACCAAAATTGGTTGGGATCCAAATCAAACCCTTTATAATTGTCTTATTTAAACCCGATTTCAGTTGTCGATTTTTAAAGCTTACAAGTTCAATTATTTGTCGATTTTAAACTAAAAATATTACTAATTTAAGCTAAAATATTCGACTCTTCAAACATGATTAAAATTTGGGCTACTGTGCTTAAAGAAAGGGATTTGGGCCTATTTTATTTAATGAATTTTCGACTTTGACCCATTGGTTTTTATTTTAATTTTGAGTATCTATAACACTATATTTTATTAATTAAAAAATCCCCAAAAATATGAAAAATTACAAAATACCAAAAAAAATGGAAATGAAAACGGCCCTTAACTTTTTGCACATTACATTTTTCCCCCTTAACTTTTGTAACTTTTGCTTTTTTGTCCTCTTTTCTTTCTCTATGCCGTTGACAGCCATGCTCCTCTCACCAGCCACGCTACCGCCATTTCCATCAAACTATCATCCTCCCCCTTCATAAAAACAACCAAAAAAAAAAAAAAAAGTAAAAGAACTGGGGGAGGGACTTTTTCACCATCTCTTTCGGCTCCCTCCTTCAGCCAAAACCAAGCCTCCAACACCACCACCATCACGGGTCCCTTGACCACCGTCCACCACCATTCATCTCTTACAACCTCTGGTACCACCATAGACACTTAAGCCTTCACTTAAACTCCCAAACTTACCACTACTTCCTCCCCAAACCCGAGCCAACAGCCAAATAAAAACATCAATAAAAGAACCAATAAACCGAGCAATAATCACAACACAGCAGAGCAAAAGGGGGAAAAAAAGTCAAAACAAAAGAGTGGTGCTCATCCATTTCAGTCCCTCAACTATTTTTTAAATAAATTGCAGTTCAGTCCTTGTAGTTTTGTGTTTTTATTTCCGTTTTATTTGTTTGCATTTCGGTATAACCAGATTGATGGCATGCACGGATAGGCTATCGTGGATAGCTCGGTGCATTTTGAGTATAATTTCTAACTATTTTAATTTTATATATTATTTGCATTTTTTTATTTTAAGTTAATTTGAAGAAAGTTGAAATTGCTTTCTGAAAATAAAAGAAAAACATTGACGATGATTTCGTTTAAATTTTTGTTGAAATCTATAAAATTCTTTTAATTTTTTATAAAATAAAATTAAAATATTTAGTAGAATTTTTCATATATTTTTTTTAATGAGACAATATCTTCGAATTAATTTGATCAATGTTTTCTTCGATGCTTCAAGTAGAATTCTATTGATACTTATTAATAACGAGATATCCTTTTTCCTAATTGAGTGGATTCACGAGTTTTACTTCCCTTTAAAAATATTTTTGGTATTTTGTGGATACCACGATATATCAAAAATCATTTTACTATGAAATTTAATTCACTCAAAAAATAAATATTTTATTTTAATAGATCACAATTAAACAATAGATTTCTTACTTTTAAATTTCAAATATCTTTTTGGCAACTGCATAATTAACAAGGTACCAATTTTTATCATATTTTAAATTGATTATCATTGGATGACATGCATGATTGCTTGTTTGTTAACTAATTGACTGTAGTTGCTTCGGTAACGAATGCACCTTATAGTTTGGATTCGGCGATTGAATTGGGTATTAGGTGTTACACTGCTTTAAAAAATAAAAAATGGCTAATTTTTTTTAAAAAATACCATAAAATTCTTTTTAAAAATTCATACAATTCTGATATTTTCTTAAAACCTAAAATTCCAAACAAATTTTTAAAATTTTATGATTTTTTTAAATTTGCATACTTAAAATTTTAAAAAATTATAATTTTCTAATATATATAAATTTCTAAGTTTTAAGATTTCCCGGTTTTGTACTCCTTTTTTAGGCTTTTTTTTTTTTTGCATTTTTAATGATTTTTTAATGATTTATATTTTTCTGAAATTTATAAATACTTTTTTATTTTCTTTGACATGTGACAACGTGTCATTGGTCGATTTCACTTTTTTAATTGAAATTTGAGTTGAGGTAAGGGGATATAAAAAATGAAAGTACAAAGATAAAATTGATAAAAGAATAGTACAAGTACCAAAATGATAATTTAGTTGTAGTAAATAGCCAAAAGATGTATTAAGCAATTTTTTATTTTTTATTTTCGTGGAATGAGTGTTTTAAGAAAATCCAGGTCATTACTTAAACCAAAATAATATATGGTGTTAATTATTTGGACTATCTAATAATATTATAAAAAAACTTAACCGATGTGGATGTGGGGTTGAGACGAGTCTCCATGCGGTGAGGGATTGCTCCTTTCCACGTGTAGTTTGGATGACGTTAGTACCACATCAGAGCCAAGTACTTTTCTTTTATCTTTCAAGTACTTTTCTTTTCTCTTTCTCTTGAGGATTGGCTGAAATGGAATTTAGAAAATGTTACTACTTGCTTTGATGATGGGATCCCTTGGAATTTTATCTTTTCTATTATTTGTTGGCTACTTTGGAAGAATCGAAATTTGTTTGTTTTCTCGGATGGTCACAGTTCTGTGCAAGAACTTGTGGATAAAGGCACAAGTTGGATGCGGAGTGTTTTATCTTCAAGACTCGGGTCGTCTTTTTCTCATCCAAGGGCAATAACTTCACACTGGTCGTGTCCTGAGGAGGGTTACGTTAAACTTAACATTGATTGTGATGTATTCTCACTAAGGAATTGTGCCTCTGTTGGAGGTGTTATTAGAGATGGTAATGGGGACTGGAGATGTGGTTTTACAATGACAATTGGAGATGGTACTATATTTCAGGTGGAAGCAAAGGCGATGCTTGAAGGGCTTCGCTTGGCATGGGATAAAGGGTTCCGAAAGTTGGAGTTGGAGTGTGACAATGGCTTGTTGGTTGACACCATTCTTGCTGGAGGTGCTGCAGATAGCAGGATGACTGAACTAAGGTTGTTACATAGTATGCTTATTTTTCCTAGGGAAGTTCATGTAAGACATATTCCTCAGGCCTAGAATACAGTGGTAGATTAGTTGACAAAATTTGTAAGTCAAGAGTTGATAAGATTTAATTTGATGGAGGATCCCCCGCTGTCGATTAGGGAGCTGCTTATGGTGGAGTTCAATCTGTCTGGTTTGAATTAGGGTGCACTTTTGTCCCGCTATTGTTGTTTTTTTATTTACTAAAAAAAAAAGCTTAACCCATAAACTGATATCTAAACTATACCATTTTCCCATCTTAATATCTTTTTTTTGTCACAAATGGTATCTAAACTATTCCCAAGTTGATATCTCCGTTAGTCAAACCGTTAAATCTATTTTAAAAAAAAAAAAAAACTTAACCAACAAATTGGTACCTAAACTATGTTTTTTTTTCCTATTTTGGAATCGAAATATTTTTTTGTCACAAGTGATGCCTTAACTACTTTTTTCTCCAAGTTGGTACTAGTTAAGTTTATTTAAAAAATAAATTAAAAAGGAATGACATGCGTAAAAAAAAAGACAAAAATATTATTTTCTCTTACATATATATATATATATTTTTTTTTCTTCAGAACCGAATCAATGGTTAAATCAATCAGGCCACTATTTCTTAGTTTGTTAGTTCGTCTGGTTCGATCAATTAAATTATTAAAAATATACAAATAAAAATATTTAAAATAAAGAAAATCGGTTCAACCAGTTTGTATCGATTCAACCATTATCTCTAAATTGATACCACGACCGACCGATTCAATCTGTTCTGACAATACTGGTTTTGATCAATGAAATAACTTTTTCCAATATTGTTAGGTCAAGCAAGCAAGTGGTGAAATTTGAAAACATAAGTAATCACTAGCGTCTCGACCTAAGAGGGCAAATTTTGAGTATTGTTGGTATTTCAAACACTATAAAAGAAGAGAAATAATATAAAAGAAAAAAAAAGAGAAATAATTTAATTAAAAATATTTTTAAGCCTATATGATGTGGCAGACTATTATTGATTGAATTTTTTTTAATGGATATAGCATTTTGGTGTAAAATGGGTGTTGGGGATAAACCCAGTTAAGCAACGAACAAAGTGAATAAAATAATAATCGAAAAGATCAAACATGCAAATTTTACGTAGAAAAACTCCTTAAAAGAGGATAAAAAATCACAGACAAAAAAAATTCACTATAATAAAGGAGAGTATAAAAAATGAAATAATTATAAGAAAAACCCGAAGCCCCACAAGAAAAGTCCTTCGAAACAAAGAACAAAATTCTCTCAATCTAAATTATTTTTGTTGTGAGTAACTAAGGCCTATTTATAGGCTGAAATTCGTAGCATATATGATTACAACAACTCTAGGTTAATCAAAGTTAAAATGAGAATCTAAAAAACGGAGTTTAATTGAGAAAAAAAAAGCCAAAATAAACTTTAGTCAAAATAAGATGTATTTTCCCACAATGGGTAATATAAGAATACTTTAGAGGCAACTTGTAACAAAAAAATTATTTAGGTACCAAAATGAAAAAAAAACATAATTTAGGTACTAATTTGTGGGTTATGCTTTTTTTAAACATATTTAACAGGATGACTAATAGAGGTACCAACTTGAAGAAAAAAGTAATTTAGATATCATTTGTGAAAAAAAAGTTTAGGTACGAAGATGGAAAAAATGATATAGTTTAAATACCAATTTATGAATTAAATCTTATCAAAATAAAAGATAAAATATTTTAACAAATATAAGAATTAAATCTCAAATTTAAATATGGTAAAAATACCAAAATTATAATTTTACCTTCATAAAAATTTAATTTTTTTGTCAATTTGCTGTTTTAATTTTTTTTTAAAAACAGCTAATTGAATTATTAAAATGATACTGATATGACTGTTCAAGTGCACTTCATAAAAAATAATAAAATTTTTAAAAGAATATCCACATTAGCAATAAAGTAAAATTGATTTGCCAAGCATGCTATTATGTCAATATTGTTAAAATTTTTAAAATTCAATCAACTTTTTTATCTAAGTAAATGCATTATGATTAAAATTTGAAGATTAAAAATGATAAAAAAAAAAAGAAAAAAAAGAAAGAAAGAATAAGGCCAAAGTGATAAAAGAGTAAAAAGGCTAAATTTAAATGCCAAAAAGTGGACAAGGAAACACCCTGCTGGGTAAAATTTGTTGTCTCGGTTCACTGCTCCTATTCCTATTAGTTTAAAGTTTGGTTTAGGAATTTTCCTTTGGAGAACCATCTGCAAATTGTAATGATTGCATGAACAATTAGTTGCATCAAAAATTTGATAGATACAAAATGGTCACTAAAACTTAGCTTAAAGAAATGGAATAAGAACTTGGCATTGGCTCATTAGCCGAACATTGCCTTAGCACCTGCCGTCCGCCCAATACTTGCCTATACAACTATGCTCTTGCAGCTGTTGAGAGCCCTGCTGCAGCATTTGCTTAAAGGTTCTAAAGGCATAGTGTGGCACTTCCCATGCATTGCACCATCACCATTACCGGTGCCTGTTCTCCACAGGTTGCAACCAATTCTTGACAGGCCTTTTTGCTAATAATAGACTCGAGAACGTGCGAATGTGAGAGCTAGTTTCCAGCCACTTGATTCGTCTCAGAATTTAATGAGGTGTGCATAGGACAGTGGGGCCAAACATTCACAGCGTGCCACCGGTTGTGATCTTGTAAAGAAAAAGGCTCAAGACTTTTAGGTACATACAGACCGTGCTATATGCAAAATTTCAGTCCCAATGTCGAGTAAAATGCAAGTGTAGACATTGAAGGGGTTAGAGGAAATGCTCCATTCCCTTTTTCTACCAAGGCAGAAAGGGGGGGGGGGTCGATCTTAGCCAGACCACATCTTTCGTTGTGCGATTATCCGATGGTTTTGGTTAATATTAGATAGCTTCGCTAGCAAGTTGGCATTAACGATTGTAATTTGTTGGATTCCATGTACAATATTGGTGATTCTTTAATATTTTTTGTATGCTATCAAATGTGGAAGTGTTAGTAGTAATTGAAAGATGAAGTGAATGTGAAGAAATTAAATGTTAGGTAGAATTTTGTTTGACGGAATTATAATAATGATAAATCAAAACTTATTTGAAGTTTGAAAAGAAAGAGGTGGTATTGAATTCGAAGATAAGTTGACCCATCAAATTCTTCCATTTTCTTGTTGGGCGGCTGTGAATCTGTGATCGTATCCTTTTGAGGATTGCCCCTGGCCCATCCTTTTTCCTTTACAACTCTCTATTCATCCCTGTATAAATACATAAACAAACAAATTTTATATTCAAAACTTGTTGGTAGGAATAATTACGAGCCCCGAAACAATAAAACACCTTTAATATATCCAAAACAATTCATGATATATTAGATTTAATTCAACCATATGTGCTTTTTTTTTTATTAATTGTATATAAAAATATTAAAACAACCTCATAAATATAATTTACTTTTTAAATATAGTATGTATATATGATAATGAATAATATAGATTTGAATATTTAATTTATTGTTTTGCTTTGTGGATTGAAATATTTTAATTACTCTCTAAAATAGATTCGAAGTAGATGCAGAAATGAACTTTCAAATATTTTGTATCTTAATTCTATCTACTATTTCGAATAACAAATTCGGCTTTGAATATTCATTATTTTAATTTTTTATTCTTTTAATTCGGACAATTGAATCCTTTACCTACTTTACTTTTTAAGATTTATATTATGATATTAACATAATTAACTTGGCTCGAAATATAGTTTTTAAATTTCATTTAAATCCTACTTATAAATCTAATTATTTTGTCTGAGTGAATCAAATATTTTTATTCAAGATATGTTGAAAATTAAAAGTAATGGAAAGGGTTAAAAAAAAATTAAGAGTAGAAAATCAACATAAGAAATGTAGGATAATGCTATATAAATTCAAAACTAGTTGTCAACCATCTGGTTTAATTTTCAACTTGTTATGATAATTTAATTTAAATCAATGACACGTTTCATGGATAGGAAAATTAGCATATAGTGAAAGACAACCTTGGAATTGGTCGCTTTATTTGCTGTAAGAAAGTAGGACACAAATGTTGTCACACCTCATGGTCGCCAGCAATAATTAAGGGTCTGCTTTAGCAATTGGAAGCAAATTTCGATTACCAAACCGTGCACGTTGGGTTCAAAACCAAGTCAAATACGGATCCAAAGTTAAGATAATATGCTTTGAACTTTGTATGAAGTTAGACCAGTCGACTTATTTGGCTTGAGGTTTGAGGTTCTACCATGCCTACAAACTTGACTTGAAAACCCATTTTGAAAGGCCAAAGATCTGTGGCCAAATATGCACTAATTCTCTGTCATCTTCTGTTCCATTACATGCATCTCTCATCCTTATTTTCCCCAAATATCCCTACACTAACATGTTTGGTAATGGTGAGTGAGGTCAAACGTTTGTTTTGAGAATCATTCTGAATGTTATGCCTATGCCACCATGAATGACAATCTTTTTAGTTGGTTGAGTGGAGGTAAACTCCTTTCGGAAAAGTTTTTAAACTATTGTTTGTTGAGAGTTGACGTTTTCCTTAATATGTCGATATTTTTTAAAATGACGAGGCATTTCTATTCTATTAAATGCTTTGCCTCTTTAGGTAGTCTCAAGCACTCGTGTCATTTTTTTACTACTACTAGTAGTACATATTGATACCGGTTTATTTTGATGTATTGGTTTGGATTTATTGTTATTTTTAAAAAATATTTTATACATTTATATAAAAAATTATTTACAAATATCAAATAATGAGATGAAATAAATCTTAAATATAAAAAAACTCGTCAATTATATGAAATACTCTTTAATAAGCTTCACAAATACAATCCATCTAAACAAACTCCAAATTAAAAAAATCCAAAAAAATAATAAAAATTTTAAATTTTAAAATTCATTTTTTTGTACTGATTGTTACACAATATTCTGGTTGATACGGGCAAAATCAACCGGGATGGCCAATACCAATTGAGATTTACATTGGAATGGAACCTAAAGTATGTTGTTCAGATTTACTACTGGAACAAAGCATTCTGGCCTATACAAGCGATACCGAAACGAAATTAACTACTAAGCTCCATAGAATTGGGAGATGAATCTCAACCAAGGAAAAACTGACTCGTTGAACAAGCAAAAAATTATATTTCATAAACTAAACAATAAAATCATCTTATATCATGCGTATAACAATTCTTCAACAAATCAATAATAAAATATATTTTAAAATTCATTTTTTGTACCGGTTGGTACAAACAAAGTTAACTAATACAATTAGTATTAACTGAAATTTATATAGGAACAAAACTGAAATTTATTATTTTGATTTACGAGAATTCTGATCCGTACATTAATTATTTTGGTTGAGAAACAAAAATAATTGTATAAGAGTATGTCAATTTTTGATGGATAACTTTGGAAAGGAACACAGATGTCATTTTTTTTTTAATTTAACAATTAAAATGAAGAAGGTTAAATTTATAGGGTAAAGTGATATTGCAATTATTGAAAATATAAGATGGTATTTTAAGTAATTTAACCTGTTATATATTAAAACATTTTATAATCATCAACACATACATACATCAAAGAATTGTAGAGAAGATGGATGTGTTTAGTGGGTATAAATTATGTGAAACAGAAGGTAGGTCCAGATATAAAGACAACCATGGGTGTAGTTGGATGGCATGGCCCCATTTAAAATTAGAAAGATGCTCCATTTAAATAATGGTGTTTAACACAAAACATTTATCCAATTTCAAATCTTATAAAATTTAATCTCACATTTGGAAATTAAAGTAATATCTTTAGTGTTAAGGGATAAGATAGGTTTGGTAATGGCTAAGCCTAGGTCCTCACCTCAATTTCCAAACATAATTAGGATTGCCCCATCCCCATTTCATTTTTTTAATTAATCTCCTTTTTGGGTTATTCCCAACATATGTCCCTGGATTTTAGATTGACCTTAATGGGATTTTTTTGGGTTAGCCTAATCATTACCTTGGGAGTTAATTAATTAAATGGCCCCTCCAAGTTTTATAAAAACATCTCACTTGATTTATTTGAATTCTTCTTAAATTTTAACGAAATTGTATATTTATCTAACTTACCATATTCAATTTATCTATACAATTAGCATACACATGTTTAAAATGGTGAATAACTTTTAATTTTCATTGGCCTCAATAAATCTCAATTAGGCAGTGAAAAATCTTGGATTGGCTTAACATGATCCAAAGCTTATCCCATTAATGATATTATATTATGCGATTAATTATTTTTAAAAGTTCAAAAAAATTATTTTTAAAAATTAAAACTCATTAAAAATATAAAAAGTTTTAAAAAATTAATTAAATGTTGACATGTCATCCACGTCATTAAAGTTAACAAACGTTAACTTTTTCATCCAATTTAAGGTGATTTAAAAAAAAATGCAGTTTAATGACTAAAAGAAGTAAAAATAAATAAATGAAGAGCTAATATAATTTCTTTTTTATAAAGTTCGAACAGAAATTATGCCTAAAATAAATGAGAGAATATGTGTTTGGATGAAGGTTATTGTGGTTGTAAAATAAGAAAGAAAATAGTTATTACAAAAAAATAAAATAAGAGAGTAGTAATAAAAAAATTAATAATATTTGAGGTTTAAATTTATTTAAGATTTTATTTAAGATATTTTAATTAATTCAGTAAATTATCTAAATTAGTTGTAAAATGAGATGGTTCAAATTCTATACTTTCTCTACCTCAATTTTGAATTTATCATGAAAAAAAGCTAAGGTATTTTAGTGAAACATGTGGATAATTTTCATTATAAGTCACTTAATTTAGCATTAATTTTCATTTAGGCCACAAACCTTCTTTTTTTTTTTTCAAATTACATCTTTAAACTTTTATTATTAACAAATTAATTCACTTATACTAATTCCTTTAAGTTATTCTAAGGAAAAAGTTAAACGCACTTATTATGCATTTATGACTTAGCGTAACATCCTATGGTTGAATGCGAAACTTCTAAATCCGAACGACCTTTTTTTAAACATAAAAATGTGTCAATTCTTTTTGCATATTTTTTTCTCATCAAATAAATCAGTTTAATATTTTTTAAAAAGCATAAATGATTTAACTATAAAAAAATTAAAAGAAAAAATCATACTATATATAATTAAATATTTCTTTCCAAAATGTAAAAAAAGAATGACTAATACTATAATCAAAATTTCATAAATATCATTATAATTTTGTCTGTGTTGTATTACAAGATATCATCAAGTCTTGCAACCTTATCAGAGAAAGATAATTTCTTAGCAAGACATACAAATTAAAATACAAGAAAATTCACTAACCTAATATGTACGTGTATGAGCCAAATCAACTAGTTCTGAAATTTGACTTTAAAGTCCCCATCATACATTAATATTTGATTATTATTATTAAAGTTATATAATTAAAAATTAAAAAATACTTTGTTAATATAAAATATAATCTTATAATTTAAGGGGAGCGAATTTTATACAATGTGAACACCAAATCTAAAATTCATGACAATTTATATATAAAATTTAAAAATCTGAAAATTTCAAGGAGGCGACCCCATGCCCCCTCGATCCATCCAAACTTTTTACTTTAAAAATATTATACGAAATTAACCAATTTGTTAATAGTAATAGTATAATAATACAATTTGATGAAATAAAGATTTGTGACTTATATGAAAAATGATGTTAAGTTGAATAACCTAAAATGTAAATTACCCATAACCATTTTTTTTATAGCTAATATGTTATTTTTTTTTAAATTTATGATTTATTTTTGCTATCATAAAGAGGAAGTTAAGACATGTGAGTGGTGTCCGTACTAACTTTCAATTACAATATTAAATTCTATGTATCCCCAAATGAATGAGTGAAAAAGAAAAGTTTAGTTTGGCATGAAATGGATTAAAACATATCCCCTACAGTTTATTTTTTTATTTTTTATTTTTAGAGATATAGTATTTCTTTTATTTTTAAAAATTCAAAATTCATGTTTAGTTGTTAACATCATTAAAATTTTTCCATTAAATTTATAGCATAATATTTTTCTTATCGTCCGACTTTACAAAAAATAAAATTTATTTGAGCTTTCTATTTAAATTTTTACCACTTTTAGCTATTGAACTAATATTTTTTGTTAAATCACCCTAAAATAGATGAGAAAATTAATGTTTGTTAACTTTGTTAAAGTAACATATATGTGGATGACATGTCAGCATTTAATTATTTTTAAATTTTAAATGCTAACGTGTCATCCACGTGTATGTCACATCTGTAAAGTAAAAAGACGTTAACTTTTTTATCTATTTTGAGATGATTTGACAAAAAATACAATTTTAAGAGCTAAAATAATTTTTTTGTAAAGATGAAGAGTCAAATAAATCATTTTGAAATAAAATAATATTCACTTAGTAGTTATATTAAAAATATATAATAATATGATAGTTTTTTTCTAAAAAAAAGAATCTAAAAGTAGGAATAGATGTGTGTTAAAATTGTAAATAAGAAATTAGGGGAAGAAAAGAAATTAGATAAAAACGTGTTTTGGGATATTTCTCATATTTGTGGTTGCCACCTATTTTTGTCCCATCGGATATTATATTAAATTCAATTCCTTTTGGGTTTGAATATTACGTATGATTTTTAAAAACAATATTAATGAATGTTTAGTGACATTAATAAATGCTTCCATTCAATTTTATTAAAATTCTTATGCCCATCATCTTTTCTATTTTATATTCTGCCTTCCTTGAAAATTAAATAATATAATTGTTTGAAAAATAAATAATTTCATTAAGTATTTTTAAAAAGTAATATCTTTTATAATGATTTAAAAATTCGTTTTAATTATCGAGGAAGCTCTGATTTTTTAGTATTTTAATTTGAATTTTATCATCAATAATTTTGATGTATAGTTTCATCATGTGCATATACATGTACTCAATTTGTAAATAATAAACATTTCAGAAAAAAAATGTATCAAGTTAATTTTACATCTAGGTAAATTGGATTGAATGAATTTCGGTTTGAAATTTTTGAGTTTTTTTCGAGTCTAACTCATTTTCGGTGTTAGTTTATTTTGGGTTTGAGACATACAATTTTGACAATTGATTTTTTTAATGTCATTATATGTTCAGATCATTTTGACATTTTTTTTACCACTTTAAATATGGGTTGTTTTAAATTAAGGTTATATAAGATTTAAATTACTTTGATTCAAGTCAATTTTTGTTCAGACAGGAACAGTTTGAATTATTTACTTTTTCATAACCAAATTAAAATAAATTGAATTAGGATTTGAATAGATGAAATCGAATTTTCGAGTTTAGATAAAAATACTGAAATTAAATTATTTTTATAAATATAAACAATGGATAGAGTTGATGATAATGAAAATAGGGGAGTATATTAAAAGTCATCTACAATCCATAGCCATCTTTCTATCTTTTCTGCCCATTTTTCCTTCTCTCTCTATTTCTTTATATTTTTAAGGAGTAAATGAAATAGACATGGATTAGCTTAGCCCTATTGTTGTTGCTCTGGTCCCAAATCTTCCCTTTGTTATCCATATTTCTGTGCTTATAAATCCTTAATCTACGCCACCCCTTCACTCCTTGTTTTTATCTTTCCCTTCTTTAAACCTCTATAGATGGAAGTGCTGATGGGACCTACCTTCGCCATCGACGTTGCTGCATCGGCCGCGGCCTACACTAGAGACCGCTCTAAGGATACGATTCCCTCTCCTTGCTTGTTTATCAAGGACGATGAAGCTTGTCCCGGCTCGGATCCCAGGTCTCCGGATCTATCCTCCGATAGTTCCTCCTCGATCGGCTCCCCCGGAGACAGCGACGCTGAAGAAGAAGACGACGGCGTCGTTTCATCCCGGGAAAGTAAAGGGTTGTCTTTCGACTCCTTAGAAGACTCTCTTCCCATCAAGTTAGTGTTGATTTTTTTCTTCTTTTTTTTTTGTAAGTTTCTCTGGTCTGATTTTCAACTGATCTTTTTTTTTTTTATTCTTTTGGTTTTAGGAGAGGATTATCGAATCACTACGTGGGAAAATCAAAATCATTCGCAAATCTATCTGACATAAACTCAGTGAAAGAGCTGCAAAAAGTGGAGAGCCCCTTCAACAAGAGGAGGAGAATATTGCTTGCAAATAAATGGTCAACGAGGTCCAGGAAATCATCTTTCTATTCATGGCAAAACCCCAATTCCATGCCTCTTCTTGCTTTGGTTGAAGACGATGAAGATACAGACAACAACAGCCACGATAAACAAACACCATCAGCATCGCCGCCTTCATCGTCCTCCTCGTCGGAGTTTGATAAAATAACATCAACGAAACCTAAGTTGCAGCAAAGCAATCTGAGGGCTAGTTTCAAGTCTCAAAGTTGTCTTTCTCTTACGGATCTGCACGTACAAGTAGATCATCAATAACCCAGTTTTTGTTTTCTTTTTCACCATGAAAAATGCATTAGGATTTAGATTACTCGCAAAAAATTTTTACCATCAAAGTATATATGTAAAACTTTTAAACTTTTTTTATATAAATAAAATATTTTCACTGATTTTATTTTTGTTTTTTGGGGGATAGACAAGTTTGGAGTTATAAGGATGATGGTGGGATGGATGGATGATTTTTGTTTTGTCATGTTATGGTGATGAATGAATAAAGGAGAGGAGGATGTAAATGGATTAATAGACCAATGTTTTCCCTTTATCATTACCATCATCTTTTTTATCTAGGAATAGTATTGGTTGAATATGGTGAAGGAATTTTAATTTTCCAAACATCACTCACCTATTGTTTATTTTTTATTTTGGCTTAATACTTTTATGATATTTATGGTAAAAATAATTATATCAACTTATTGATTTGATTGGAAACTTTTAATTAATTGGTATTAACAATTAATTTTTATTAAATTAATTTTTAAAACTTTAAATTATTACTTTTAAAATAAATATCAATCATATATTTTCAGAGATGCGTGCCAACTACCAATGATGACGGGTTAGGTGGAAGAAAGATGCCGGAAAGCTTCTTTCTTTTTAATATTTAATTATCTTTTTAAAAGTAATTAAAGTTTTTATTTTTATTTTAGATTTGGTATCCCGTAATCATAGCTCGCTTTAATTAAATCCAGAGAAATGATAAAAATCTCTTAGGGTTTATTTGGATAATATATATTAATTAATAATTATTAGAATTTGTAATTTATTATTAATCTATAAATTATTTCTAAACAAATAAACAAATTAAAATTAAATCATTATATGTATTAAGTTAGCTTTAAAAAATAGTTGATGATATGATTACTAAAATAAGCATCATATGAAATTTTATCTAATTGTTCTAGTTCATATTTGTTGGGTTATTTCATCTTTAATAATTAACATATGCTCCTTATAATTATTTGTTGCTCATTAACCGGATTCATCATCATCTAAATTGAAACCTACATCATCAAGATTATCAACATCCCGTATAGATCATCTCAATTCCACGTATAATTGAAGTTATAAAATATGCAACATTTTAGTACGATTCAACCTTATTTTTTATGACATACTAAGGTGGTAATGTTAACATGTGAAATATTTTTTTAGAACAAAAATGTCTTCTCAATCACATTTTGAAACCTTGAATATCTCAAATTGAAAAGTTCATGAGTTGTATATGGTGTTTATGTCTGGTACCATTTTCTTAAATGGTATCATATCCCACGACATGGTGCAAGAAAACCCTTTCTATTTGCATAATTAACATCGACCTTATAATATTTGGATTTACAATCCAAATAGTTTGTAGCTTTAATTATAAAAATTTATATAAATTTAATTTGAAGAAAGATTTATGCTAGATTTTATCAATTTTTAAAATTCGTAAATTAAGTAAAATAATATAAAATTTAAAATACATAACCTTTATTAAAAAAGTTTATAAATTGTCCAAAACTTTCATAATATTTCTTATAAATAATATAATTTTTTGCCATAACTTTAGATAGTTAATTTTTATAAATAAGTTATAATAAAAAAAAAGCTATAACATTTTTTATTAATAAGTATTATTTTTATAATTTATAAAATGAACACATAAATAAGTATTGACCATAACTTTTTATAAATAAATATATTATAACACTTCTATAATATGTAAATTATTTTTTATAAAAAACTTTTTGGTCATAACTTTATAAATTTTTTTACCATTTAAATAATTAAAAAGTATAATTAAGGTGTTCCAATTACATTTAGTTCAGTGAGATTTACCAAGAGAAAGGATTATATGAAACTGTGATTCCATGTCATCCATATTCATTTTCAATAGAAGAATGATAAATCAGATTTTTTCTCCTGATTTTTAGCTTTTTTTCTCCTAAAAAAATTTAAATTTAATTAAAAATACTAAAAATCAGGAGAAAAAAATTTAATTTATTATTCTCCTATTAAAAAGTAATAGAAATAGCGTGAAATCACAATTTCGACCAGCTGAAATCTTATTTAAATAATAGCAGTTGCAGGGGGAGGGAATGGTTTTATATTTGTAAGGGGAAACATGAAGTGGGGTTGTATTTAGGTAGATAAGATAGGATAAGATAGGATGCACCCACTTTGTGATTGTGATATTTGAATTTTGGATCCGTAATAATTATATAATTGAAAAAAAAGCACGTGGCCTCCATCTCCCATTCCATGCTGAATGAGGAAAGAAAATGGATCTGCTTTTGGACAATAAAAATAGACATACATGTAATAACGTGCATGTTTAGTACAAAACAAAAAACGATGGTTTTGTTTGCATTCCCTAAAGGCAAAATAACAATTAGGCTGGGTTAGAGAATGAGTGTAAAACATGGATGTGTGTTAGTGCAAGATGCTGATGGGGATGGCCATGCTCAGACATGCCTTTTGGGCACTCACAAATGTTCTAAAATGACAAAACCTTTGGCTCAAACAAAAAACCCTTTGCCTCTCAATGCCATCACATTGGTGCATGCATATTGCTTGCACGACTTCTATTTACTATTTCATTTCCCATTCATAAATTAACATCCTAATTCTTCATGCTTTTTTGGTCTTTGATGTTGGATTTAAGAACTACAGCCGTTCGATATTTTTTTATTTTTTAAATTATATGAAGCTCAATTCGTAAATCTGTTTTTTTTATTTGTAAATTATTGGAATATTACGATCTTAATCCAAATTAAATATTATTGTCCGTTAAATATTTAAATCCAAAAAATTCAATTATTTTTTGAATATCTAAATTTAAAAGAATTCAAACTTGAACCAACTAATTTTTTTATTATATATGAAATTAAATTTATGAGCATTCTGAATCCGAATCCATATCGTTATTCAAATAAGCAATACGGATTGAGATAATGGGTATGCAGGATATCTATTCACATCCATTCCAAATTCACGGTGGATAGTAATTTAAAATCCAAATTTGAGTATTATTTAAATTTGCAATCTAAATTGTCATTCCTAGTTACTACTTCTTAACTTAATAAAGAGTATTATTTAAATCTGCAATCTGAATATGTATAACATATTACTTATTTTGGATATGAATTTGATTTTTATGCTAGGTGTTGACTTTATATAATTTTCTCTTCACTATGGGTGTCACATAATCTAGTTTAATATAAAAAGTAATAATTTTTATTTTACATAGCGCGAATTACACGGATAAAATTGGTGTTTCGTAGCATCAATTTGAATCGGGTCAATTCAAAATTTTAAAATATTCAGGATATTTGGGTTTGGCTTAAATACATATAATCATTCACTCAAATTAGTATTTAAGGTTTTTATTTTGTCTCAACTTTGTACTCAGATTTTTTCTTCTCTTTTTATCATTTTGGAACTTCTTTTAAATGATTAAGTCTAGTACAAATGTCGGTATGAGATCACGACATGTGGCATTGGTAGCATTACAATGGGTAAAAGTATTATGAAGGCCTTTATCTTAAGAGGCAAATTGTATTTGCTCTCTCTACTAAAAAAGGACAAATTAGTCTATATACGTTCAAAAATCAAATTGATACTTTTGTTAAAAATTATATTTAATCTTTCTATTAAAAACTAGTTCCCGTATGTCAGCATGAGGTACACATGATATGTCATGTGTCGCTGTTTGGTTATTCCGTTAGCCACACCAGTTTTTAACAGAATAAGTGGATGAAATTTTTAACAAAAATGACTAATTTGCTTTTTGATCTAATGTACAAAGACTAATTTTTCCATTTTTAATCAAGAGGAGCAAAATGCAATCTGTCTCTTAATACAAGGACTTCTATGATACTTTTATCCATTACAATAACATCAAAATTTTTTTAAAATATATAAAAATGTTAAAAACAAAATTAATAAATAAAAATATATAAAATTTGAGAAGTTACAAAAAAAAATTAAAAATAAAAACTAAAATTCCTTTCTTTCTCGTGTCAAGTAAAACTCTGGACAAGAAAACATTTTGGAAGGTGAGCCAAACACACTGAACAATCTTCAAAATTGAACCCATTCGTGCTACACTCAAATTGCAGACCCCTAAAACGTGGTGAAATGAGCATATCACTCCCAATCTTCACCTCATTCAAAATGGGTCCAAATGGTTATAGTATATACGAGAGCCAAGAACTTGGAAACAAATATATATATATATATATATATATCAATTTTCTTTCATTCTTAAACTATTATTTAAACTCTTGATTGAGTTAATTTTAAAAGTCAATCAAACATCAATTTAATTATAAAAATTAAGAAAATATCTTTTCTGAATTAAAATAAGTTGTACTATTCTAGTCTTTTTATTTCTTTTTAAAACTCAATAGAAAATTGCATAGGATTGGATTTGAACGGTTATTTACATCAATTAAAAATTAATTTTGTCACTAAACCAAAGCTTTATTTTAATATAATATTTACATTTTAATTATATTTTGTGTACTTTTTACCTTCATCAATTGTATATCTATACTTGCATTATTTAATCTCCTGACTTAGTTGATATCACAAGTCAACCAAGCATCAAATTAGTTGGGAATATTATAGAAATATTCTTCTATGATTAAAATAAGTTATATTATTTGAGGCTATTTTAATCTTTTTATTTAAAAAACACAATAAAAAATTACATTTGGTGGGATCTAAACCCGTGTTATTTTAATCAATAAAATATTAAATTTACCCCTAAATCAAAATTTTATTTTAATATAATATTTACGTTATTTTATTATGTATACTTTATAACCTTCGTCAAATTTTTTTTAAAAAATCAATAAAAAAATTGCATTTGGTGGGACTATAATATGTGTTATTTATATCAATAAAGCATTAATTTGTGTACTTGTGTAATTAAAATAAGTTATATTATTCGAAGGTATTTTATTCTTTTTATTTAAATAATAATAATTTTTTTGTATATGATTGGATTTGAAACTATGTTATTTACATCAATAAAATATTAATTTTACAACCGAACCAAAACTTTATTTCAATGTAAGATTTACATCTATACATTGTTTAATCCATTCACTGAGCTAGAATCACAAGTCAACTGAACATCACTTTGATTAGAGAAATTACGAGAATCCCCTTCCATAATTAAAATAAATTATATTATTTGAGGGTATTTTAGTCCTTTTATTTAAAAAAAAACCAAATAAAAAATGTTCAAATTTGAACCTGTGTTATTGACATCAATAAAACATTAACTTTACCATTAAACCAAAGCTTTATTTTAATATAATATTCACATATATACTAATATTTACATCATGACAATACCATGATAAACAGTTTGTAGTATATTTAGTATTCTTAATATGATGTGTTCATGTGTTTAAATTTCATTTTATTCACAATTTAATCTATATATTTTTTTCATTTTATATCGTACATATTTCATGTGTTATTATTAATTAGTTTCAAATCAAATGTTTCATTATTTATTCTATGTTATTTTAAAACACACCTCTATATTCTAAGTACGTAGTTTCCACATGCAAACCCATGTGATAGAAATTTTAGTATTGATAATTGTAATACCCCTTGCCTACCCTAATGGCTAGTATGGATGAAAGATGTTATTAGAACACATACGAGCTGAAATTTTTAAAATCATTAAAGAGTTGTAATTTAATTACACTTTTATAAAAAGCAATAATCAATTTTTGAATGTCTGAATAACTTTAAAAATAATTTAAAATCATTTAAAAATGGTTTGAAGTGAATTAGAGATGTTTAGAACTCAAATTGGGACCCAAAAGGCCAAAATGGCTTCAAACAATGTAGAGATCAATGCCTTGTATTGTGGTATCCGTACGAGTAGGAACAAGTACCGATACTTCTCCCTAGTACTGTATATCTTGACATTCTATTTAACTTGTTGCGATACCACAAGGTCCAGATACTAATATTTCTATGTATGAAACTAAAATTGCCTTGAAATTTCTTTTTCTTTTTTCTTTTTAATACCTAAGAGTATAATACTAAAGTTTAAACTTACAAGATTCAAAAATCAAGTTTAAAACATTGAAGACAACTACTGAAACACCTCATGGCTTTGTAAACAAAAAGCATACTTAAAACATATCACATCCCAAAATTTGGTCTAGTAGATTTGGGTTAGTGGACCGGGTATCCGATTTGAATCCTAGAATTAATTTCGAAAATTGAGGGCCAAATAATAGGTTTAGGAATTTAGAATTAAGATTTCGGAAATCATTTGTTTGAAAACGGTTTTTAAAAATAAATTTAGATTTAAAAATAAGTAAGAAAAAAAATTTAATTAAAAGATGACTAATTTGTAAAAGGGTCAAAGTTGAGAGTTGCCCAAAAGCAATTAATCCAAGTTTTAAAAATTAATTATTTTTCATGCAACTATAAAACCCATTCACGCTTCTTCCCTCCTTCATTTTCTCATTTGAAATTTTGCCAAATACAAAATTATAAATCTCTCTCTCCAAACAACCAAACCATTTTGATTTTCTCACCTCCCAAACTAGATTTGTCACACTTGGTTTTCTTTAAGTCTGAAATTTAAGAATAGTTGCGGGTTAAATTGAAAGAAGTCGTAAGTTGGCGACTTCTAATGAAAAATGAGGAAAACTCTAGTGGCTAATTTGGATATAGTTGAGTTCCAATTCTGGTTTGACTGGATTAAAACCAACTGGTTCCTTAGTGGGAGACAAAATGATTACTAATGGACGGTTTTTATAGGGTTGATCACTGGCCGTGATTGACTATAAATAGTAGGGAAATGAATTCTTAAGGCGAATTCTTTTCAACCCTATTTGGTTCTCTCTGTCATTTTCTTTAGTTACTAAGAAGAAGAAGAAGATAAGAGAGCTTTCCATAGAGCAATATTTGTGAAGATTGAGTCAAGAGGATAGATAAGCAAGGGAACTGGTAAGCTTTTAAGTTGTCCGATATTCGTAAATTTGAGAAAATAGAGTTAAGAATTTTCAAAACCTTTGAGGGGGTTCTGCATGTTTCTGGAAACAGAGTTTTTCAATTAGAATGCTAAGTTTAACTTATGACTTTAGTTGTAATGCTTAGCTACCAAGAGAAAGAAAGCTCTAGCATTCGGAAAAGCTAAGCTTAGAAGGCAAAGAAGAATCAGTTAAGTTTCTATACTCCATTCCTAGGAGGCTGTATAACTGACATGAATCTGTGTTGAGTTCAAAGAGAGTTTTGTGATGTTGTATGATTTCTGCTTATTGAGAATTCTTTTGCATGTATAAGATTGTGTAGGTATATGAGTATCCATAAATGTTTTCCAATGTGCATGAAATGATTATGATTCCATGCAAAAAAAAGCGTACTCCATGATAATATATTTATGAAATACGTGTATTGCAGGATTATAACGGTGGAGTACGGAGGGAAAATAATTGATGGGTTAGATGAAGTTAGAATTGGTGATGTGGATGATTTGGTAGATGGTTTGGGAAATGGAGTTTCCGTTTACTGTAATCCGAAATTGTTGGGTGCAAACTGTAATGTGCGAAGCTCAAGGCCTTGTGGAGGGGACACTATGGTGTTCAAGCATCAATGTTAGAAGTGAGACAGAATGGATAAGCTATAATGAGGTATGATGTGTAAGACTATAGCTCGACTATGGCAACATAGAGAGTTTGCCTAGACATTAACATAGAGCATGATGTATAAGACCATAGCTCGGCTATGGCAACATATAGAATCCGCCAGGACAATAAACATAAGATAGTCCACCAGGATAGGAAAAATAGGATAGTCCGTCGGGATAGTAAATATGAGATTGTCCACTGAGATAGTAAAAACGGGGTAGTTCGTTAGGACAGTAAACATGGGATAGTCCACCAAGATAGTAAAAATGGGGCAGCCCTCCAAGATGGTAATCATAGAAAATCACACAAATGAGGAAAAGGGGTTAGAGGAAAAATGCATGTGTTGACAAGCGATAGCTAGCCAACGAGTTTAAGGAATCTGCCCAAAAAGGCAAAAGTAATTGAAAGGGAAAAGTTTTCCAAAATGGTAAACATGGAAACTAGTAGGTCATTTGGTGGTAACCCAACAAGAACTAGATATGAGAATGACATGATAGTAATGCCTTGTATATAGGCAAATGAAAGAGGACTTATTCGAGGATCGCAGATAAGGAACCGCTATTAAGAACCACAAGAAAGTGCTCAAAGAAACTCTGTATGTTAGAGGGAGGTATTGGAAGAGTAATGAAAGATTCACTCCCAGTATAAGGCTCCATTGAAACCGTAGTCTGTATGAGGAGTGTAACACCCTATACCCAGTCCGGTCACCGTCCTGAACTATAAGGTATTATAGTTGTAAAACCTTAATCTAAAACATATTTCATATCAAACATAATCAAATATAAGTCATCATTAATCATTTCCATGCTTTTCAATCAAATTACGACCTAAATCGAGCTTACGAAACATTTAAAACAAACTGGGATCAATTCTGGATTAAATTGTAACTTTTATGAAGTTTTGATGAAAAAGTGTAAATAGAGGTCACATGGTTGTGTGACAAAGGCCAACTCGTGTGGCCTCAAACATGGCCTTGTGGCTACTCCACATGCCCATGTTCTCCGACGGTACATGATTCAAAGTTAGGGTCACACGGCCATGTCACCAGGCTGTGTGACTCACTGTGACCGTGTGGGCATCTGTAACATGGTTTGTGCAAGTGTATACAGTCGTTCAAGTAATAAGTAAGTAAAAATGAGTAATCATCTCCATAGGGACTGTGTATGTTAATCAATTATTTGTAAAATTATAAATTCACAATTTTATATAAAAAACTCAATAATTTTTGGATAGTGATGATTAAATTAACTAAATGCAAAGAATGATCCTTATGCAATTTTAATCTAGATGCAATTTACCTAAATGTATGAATGAATGACTTTAGCAACAAAAAATCAACATTAAATGAGCTAGGATAATTATATTAATCAATTCAATTTACTTTATCATGCTTAACAATGTTCAGAAATACTTCCATGGCAACTCGATCTTTCATGAGTTTGAAACCAAATTAAGTCCTTTCGGAGTCTTTTACTTAGTTAAATATGCATTTTACTGATCATATTAACTAAGGGTTTCTTAGCATTTATGAAAGGTTATAGGGACATTTACATTTACAATAGTTTAATTACATAAACCTAAAAACTATGCAAGATAATAGAGCTAACTAAAGATATTATGAACCTCAACTTAGTCGGGTTTAAGGATCTAAATTGAGTGTTACACTTTTCAATTATGTATCCACTAGTCGTCATCTGGTTAGGATCGCTTAGCTAATCTGAGTGCACCCAATCACGTATGAATGAAATGCATCTTGAAATTAATTGAAAACATAATCGACTGAGGCTTCAACACATTAAACATGAATAAAATAAATCTTATTGAATTAACATAATCATCCTAGCAAATAGGATTTAAAATATCATCGTTGATGTTAAAAACAATACTCAAAGCAAACATAATTAAAATAAATAACAAAAGGAAAGAGTAAACTCTATTCAGTTCAGTAGCCTTTCGAATCTATTTTGACTGATGCGCTCCTCCGTTCTGCTTGATGCTTCTTTTGCTAAGAAGTTCCTAAGGTGGTTGGCCAAAGAATGCTTTTGAAAAAGCTTTTGTGGCTAAAGGATGGAAAGGGAAATGGATGGCTATGCAAGGGAAATGGAATGTAGAGAAAATGCTAATGAGAGAAGAGGAATAAGTTATGAGGGATGAAGGACGCTTTGAGAAGTGATAGGTGCATGGTATTTATAGGTGAAGGTAAGGGGTGGAGTTTGCTAAGAATAGAATTTGAATTCCTTCTTTTTCTATCACACATGGTCGACCACATTTCAAGGAAAAGGGGATTATTTAGTCTCCTCATTTTGAATTCAAACCAAGGCTATTAATAGTCATAAGGTGGACGGTTTCAATAGCAAAGTTGTTGGGTTGATTTCTGATTATTCTCCAACTGTAAGGACCTTCAATTAAATACCTCAAACCTTGCTTTTGGGCAACCATCTACGTGTGCTGAAACTGGGCTTTAATTCCCCCTTGTTGGATGGTTTCTTAGTCCAATAATTTAGTAGACATGTCCATCTTTTACTGGGTCAAATTATCAACCTCATGACCCAAGTTGCATGGTCTTGCCATCCACATGAATTAATTTGTGCATGTCCATGTTTCATTCACATTAATCACATCATCAATGGTCCTCCTACATAGTGAAAAATCACATATTAATAAATTAACATGACATAATATAAAATATTTACAAAAACCATGTAATTAAACACAATTTCACATACTTTATAAATTCATGCCCAATATTACTAATTAAATAGAATTCACTTATTTTAATAACAATTACACAAGATAAACATATTTATTCAGTAAAAATGTGGTAAAAATATATAGAAAAACCCTATATAATTTCAAGTTTACACACCCTCAAACTTAAACCATTGCTCGTCTTGAGTAATGTTCATGCACATCACAAATTTTGCTAAGACAATTTTGCAAAATGATAAAGTAGCATCAATCTTCGCACATAATCATACATCAACAAACTCATACTAAAAAAAATACTTTTTATTGATAAGTAGCTCAAATGCTAATATTATTTCCAAACTTTATACTAAGCACATCATAACATCAACATGAATCATAGTTTGCATGCATTTTCAAAGTCATACTTAACATTCACTAATCAGTATACTTTCCTTATCAACTAAACATAGCAATCTCAAGGTTTAATTAGTGGCCTTCATAAGTTGAGCTTAGTAATTCCTCTCTACTAATGTAGTCAGTATAATCATCCAATCAATAGGTATTTTATTAGGGTGTAATGGGGCTAGGCTAAAGTTAAGGATAAATTTAACCCTAATTTGTCTTGGATCTTTCTGTATCACAACCTTTATACAATTGGGTTTTTAGAACACCCCCAAATCTATTTCGAACTCATGCTCAACTTTTATTATTTTTTTAGACTTTCAAACTTTGCTCTTTATTTTGAGAATTTGAGTAATCTTTTGCTTTTTATTCTTTCATTCATTCTTTTTTTTTTAAACATGGGAAGAACATGTACATCTTTTCATATTTTTCCTCAAACTTTGATCACCATGACAAATTTAGTTAAGATAGGTGCAAAAGAATATGACAAAATAAAAAAGATGATAATACGGCTTATAATATAGGTACTTTGCAATAAACAGGCCATTAAGCCCAAAAATTAAGTTTCAAGGGTTAAATTAATAAGGTTGGCTTGAAAGGCTCAAATGATCTAAAGAAAGTGTGCCTATATCATATTAGATTCTTATACCTCCTAGGATTTCGCCTCAAGAAAGTTACTAAATCAATTTTAAAGACCTATTGATCCTAATAATTATGCCGACTACAATAGTGGAGAGAAATTACTAAGTTCATTATATGGAGACCACTATTAAACCTTGGGATTGTTTTGCTTAATTAGGATAAGGAATAATAAATTGAATGGTAAAGATTAACATGTGACTATGAGGGACATATAAGATCATGATCTAGGTCAATATCTTTCTACTTTCTTGGTGTTAGATGTTGAAATAATACTTGCATTGAGCGACTTGTTAACAAAAAGAGTTTGTGGGCATATGTTTATTAAAGCATGATTATGTAGAAATTGAATTTGATTAGAGATAGTTACAAGGTTATGATTGTAAATTTGATGAATTTGCATGAGTTATTACTCCGGACGAGCAATGAATTAAGTTTTGGGGTGTTATAACTTTAAAATTATAGTTATCTATAGTACTTTCAAACTCGTAATTCTTGCAATTTTTGAATAATTGATAGCAAAATTTGTGAATTTTATTCATTATTTTTTAAATTGGATAAAATTATAAAAAATATATTTTTACTCAATTCCATGTTAAGTTTACTTAATTTATTTTATTTTTGCAATTTTGGACTAGTTTGTGCAGCAAAAAAATTTTCGACCCTGCAACTCACCCATTGAAGTCCTACATTGCATCAAGTAAAGAAATCAAGTAATTAGTTAGCATATGGACGTCCCAAATAATTATTAAAAAAATTATTTGGACTCTCAGCTAATTAATTCAAAAGAATGCTTGAAGTTAAAAAGGCCCGAAGAAATTTTTTTCTATTTACAAAATAGCCCACAACTTTCTTTAATCTTAGTGTCATCCCTCCATTTTTCACTCTTCACATTTTTAACCATATAACTAAAAATAGCTTAACAAAAAAACCACCCATCTCCACTTCTCAAGGCCTACCATGGAAAAGAAAAAAAGGAAGGGGTTGCTACCATTTTTAGCAAATTCTTAAGCCTGCCTCTAGTATAAATAACCCCCTCCTATCACTTCTCAAATCATCCCTTCACATCTCAACATTTTTTCATTATCTCTTTCTCTTCCATGCATAAAGCTTGAGTTCTTTAGTTTTCCTTTGCTAAATCTTTAGTTCAAAGGCTAAGCGATTTTCAAGTGAGGAAAAACCTCTCTTGGTTGGCAACTTTGAAGAGCAATTGGAAAAAGAGAAACCACAAAGATTGAAGAAAGCCATCACGACCGGTTCTCGAGAAACCACTGAAAGCATCGAGCAATCTTCTTCTTTAATCTTTATTTTTTTTCTTGTTTATTCAAAATGCTTGCAAAGTCCTTTGATGTTTTTCCGTTGAAAATGATGAATTAATTCTGTTTTAGCTAGAATGATTACATAAATTTGATAAAATTCATTCGATTCATATTCATAATATTTTTGTGCCTCAGTTATTCATGCTTTCAATTAAAATCACTTACGTATTTCATGCATTAAAATGTGTTTGAATGCATTAGAATTAGTTGATCAGTCCTAACTGGATGACAATTAATAGACACAATAATTGGAAGATGCATGCTTAATTTAAGTCTTAACTCGATTAAATTAAAGGTTCGTAATAACTCTAGCGAGCTCGTCTACCTTGCATAACTTTAGGTTTATGTGATTAAATTGTTTCAAAAATAATCCATCCCCGTTACTTCACATAAATCCTAAGAAATTCTTAGCTAAATATAGACATAGAAATATACATGTTTTTCTAAGTATAAGACTTTGAAAGAACTCATATTAGATTTCAGGTTAATGAATGATCAAGTTGCCATGGAATATTTTTTGGAGTATTGTTAACATGATGATGAATGAATTGAGTCAAATGTCATAATTGTTCTAGCTTACTCATATTATTATTGTTAAAACTTGTGAGTTACTATTTTTATTTATTTTTTAAATTTTCTTTGCATATTTAAATTTTAGTTGATTAGATTTGTAACATCCCAACACGGCCTAGACATTATGGTCGAATCCGAGAGTATTACGAAGAAGGGTTTTGGAACCGACGATACTTCGATAAAACCATGTGTAGTTATTTGATAAAACATCCAAGTTTTTTTAAAAACAAATTCATTTATATATTATTGAAACCGTTATAAGTTGTTCTTTAAAGTTAACCATTTATTTCGTAGTGGAAGTTTGAAAATCATTTAAAACAAACCAAGCTCGTGTTTCCAAAAACCATTTGTTTGCGTAAGATGTTTTTGTCAACGTTGCGGAAAAGAAAGCAAAACAAAATCCAAATCCAAAAGTTAAAACCATATCGTCCAAAGAGTCCCAAAAATTACAAACTCTCAAGAAAAACTAGATTTCAAAATAAAACCATTACTACTAAATAAAAACAGTTCTTAGTCGAGTGGTCATCGCTGAGCCTTCGTCGCACCGACCTGCTTAAGTCTGTGGATTACCTGAACCGAACAGACAAACAGATGTGAGTTTTTGTAAACTCAGTGTGTAACCCAATACGAATAGTCATGCAACATACACAAAATTACATGTACAGTCAGATACAGATTCAAACCTAAGTCCATAACAGATACAAATATCAGAATCAGATAAACAAAATAGATAAATAGAGTCCTACACCCATCCTCTACACACCATCTTCGACCGTCCCATCACACCATATGGGGTTAAAAACACCCACCCATCCCAACACACCATATAGTGTCTATGCGACACATAACAAATATGCAATCAAGCTGCTAGAATATAGGCAAAAGGTTGCCGTACAGATCACTTCCTCCACATATAAAAATCCTACCCCAAACATAGATACATAATACAGAATTAACAGAATTAACATGCTCGTATACAGATATCATATATACTCAAACAGAACAGTCAGACATACCTATCAGTGTCCTACTTAGATCAGACTATCAGAATGTCATATCATATGAGTTAGGGTTTGTTTAGCCCTTATCGACCCTACGGTAGGCCCACAGTTGATCCAAACGACCTGTGCGACCCTAGGGAAAATTTCAAAAGCTTGGGACCACATGCCATTGTGGGCCCACAAGCCCATATTGACCTTGCTTGTATGGCCCACACGGCCTGGCCCAAAACCCACACACTCGTGTGGGCCCACACACCCAATTTAGCCTAACCTGTGTGGCCCACACGGCCACACTCACACCGTCACACGGCCTGTAACACCCTTACCCGTATTCAACACTGAATCGAGTACTAGACATTACCGTACTTAAGTTGCTCAATTATGCAACAACGATTCCTAAAATTTCATTTGAAATTAAAACATTTCATTCAAGACCTTAATGTTGTAATGGCCTAAATTCAAGGTTATCGGAACAATGGTTTCGTAACCATAAATCCGATTTAAAGATAAATTTATTTTAATATTTTTGCATGAATATTTATATGATAGGAAATACTTTTATAAATATTTATAAAATGTTAGTAATGTAGACGTTTGGGTAGGTAATTAAATAAAAAGGACTAAATTGAAATGAAAGTAAAAGTTGAATTATAGATTAAAAGAAATTATGAAGGACCAAAAAGGCAATTATGCCAATTTTAATTGATGAGGCGGCATAAGTATAGATTTTTTTTGTGTGTGATAAAATATATTATTATTTTATGTTAATATAATATAATATTATATAATAAGGTTAAAAGAGAAAAAGAAAGAAAGAAACAGAGAAGAAAACAGAAAACCCAAGACGAAACAGAGAAGAAATAGGGGGGAAAGAAAGAAAAGGGATAATAGAGTTTTTAAAGCTTGGAGTTTAATTTGGTAAGTTAATTTAGTCCTTTTCTTTTAATTTTGATGCTTTATAAGTTTTAGAACAAAGTTTTGATGAATTTAAGTTGAAGTATTTGAAGTTTTAGAGTTTTTGAATATAGTTTATGATGAATAAAATGATGAATTAGTGGTTTAATTGAAAGAATTTGAAGTTAGAATTGGATAAAGGACTTAATTGTAAAACAAGCTATAAGAAAACAGTTTTGGGACAGCAGCAGTAGAGTAAGTTTGAAAATTCACCAAAAATTGTATAAGTGGAGTTAGAAGTTGAGTGAGATATGAAATTAAAGATTATTGAGTCTATTTTCATATGAAAGAAACAAGGAAAGAAAATAAGTTCTGTATTTTGAGATATTTAGATTTTTGTAAGACTGGTTCAGAATGAATTCGGGTTCCCCTGTTTTAACTTTAGAAAATCATCCAAAATTGGATAAAAATAATTATGGGATTAAGTTTATATGTTTAGAATTCTTAATGAGTCTAGTTTCAATAGAAATAAACGAGAACATCATCTGAATCTTGTATAAAGAGATAATTAATTTTTAGTGAAGAAGGGTCAGAACTGCCAGACAGCAGAACAGGAGTGACTTTGATGAAGAAACTGTACTAATTGGCTAAGCCAAAAATTCTGGAAATTTTATGGTATGAAGACATGTGAATCTAGTTTCAGAGAAAATTAACGGTTCCTCATTTGGAGCTCTGTAGCTCGAGAAATAAATAATTTAGTGACTATGACTCAAGTAGACAGCTTTGAATAAACTAAAAATAATAATAGAATTATAGAAAATGCTAGATGTGAACATGAAATGTATTGAATTGATGATTGAATTTATTTATTTAGATCCAGAAAACTCAAATACGAAGCTAGATCGAGGAAAGGAAAAAGTTCCGGATTAGTAGATTTTGTAAACGAACTGATAACGAGGTAAGTTCATGTAACTTGAATTATATTCTTAAATGTTGAAATGTATGTTATTGTTGTGAATATAATTTGAATGTTCATGGTATGAAAATTTTATGCAATATTGATATTTTTGATAAAAAGGGAAAGAAATCCCGGTTGAATGAAAGGAAAATTCGATGGATCTCTGAAAAGGAATTGACGGTAAAAAGGATCTAGCCCGGAAGGGTGATCCTATCCTGATATAGCCCTCCCGAAGAATATGTGGAAAATGGATTTAGCCCGGACGGGTAATCCAAATTAGGGTCTGAATTTAGCCTGGACTGGTAATTCAGATCCAAGCTCATTAGAGTAATTGTCGTTGCAGGGGATTTAGCCTGGACTGGTAATCCCGACAATACTCTGTGAGTTTATATTACAGGAGATTTAGCCTGGACTGGTAATCCCGCTGTAAGGATGAGGTTCGCGGGAGTGTGCTCTCTGAAATGGAAATGTGCGCACATGAATATGAATTGACGGACCCGAATTTGTACACTAAAGTGTACCTCTGAAAATCCATCGAAATTCCGAGTAATTCAATGGGATAAATATAAAAAAAATATGGAATTATGGTATTGATGAGCTCATCAATCATAATATATATTATTGATACATGGAAATTATTGGACTGACTTGAACGTTGAGCTTGTAAATGTTAGGGTAATAATGCATTGAATGAGTATATGAATGTTTATCGCTTGTATTGAAATTACTAGGTAAGTATAATTCTTGTTACATGGGCTTACTAAGCACAAAGTGCTTACCCTATTTCCTTTTTCCCTGTTTTGTAGTGTTAAGAGCTCGGAGGTCGGATCGGTGGGAGACTCATCACACTATCAACCCCAATATTTCGGTATTTAAAGAAACTTTAGTTTGGAAATGAATGGCATGTATAAGCTAATAAAATAGATGTTAATATGAAATGAATGTAAGGTCAGCCATTGGTATGGCTTATGTGTTTAAGTTATCTTATAAATATGCATGAATTATCTTGAAAATATGTTGAATTGGAATGGTCTCGGTTTTTAAAAAAAAAATCGTAAATTCTGGTAATGCCTCGTACCTTATTCTGACAACGAATACGGGTAGGGGGTGTTACAAATGTCCTTATTATAGGTCTATGAAACCCTAAACTTGTACCTAGAATGATTCGGAACCAAACCGAAAACTTTTGAACACTTAGAAAAATTTTGACACAAAGTAGAGCCACACGCCCGTGTGAAGGAAGGAACATGCCCGTGTGGCATATCACATGCCCGTGTTCCACACCTGTGTGGATTTATTTTTCAATTCGAACCTACAGGGGTTTTCACACGGCTTGACACATGCCCGTGTCCATAGCCCGTGTCCCTCACACGGCCATGACATGCCCGTGCCTTCACCCGTGTGTGAAAACCTTGGCATTCTGTTTATGACGTCATCACCTCATTAAGGTCACACGGCCAAGGCATACGCCTATGTCCTTGGGCCGTGTGTCAAATTAAATTCCTAATTTTAGGTGCAGACTTTACACGGCCCGGGCACACACCTATGCTCTATGGCTGTGTCTTCCACACGGTTGAGACACACGGTCGTGTCTCAGCCCGTGTGATTACTACTAAGCATACTAACTTGCCAACTTAGCATGCAGGGGGACACACGGTCTATCAACACACCCATAGGGCTGACCGTGTGTCACACACGGCCTAGACACACGCCCATGTGTCTACCCGTGTGGACAAATTCAAGGCTATTTTCCAAGCCATTCCGGCACCCTCACTTGCACACGTTCGTACAACATCACATATCATTCTCATATCATAATTTGTAGTACTTAATCATCACATTTAGCCTATAATGATCATACTAACTTCATATTCACGAGAGAATATTGTCACATGCCTAATTATATAATCAACACAAGCCATCATTCGTGGCTATATTCAAATTGAACCATAAACCATTTTAGGCAAACATATTGGCTACATTAACAATGACTCAATTAATCAAAAGATAAGATCCCTATACATGCCATATCTCAAGAAAGCTTGAAAACTTATACCCAAAATGACTTCTCGATAGTGTGAATACATATCCGACGATCTTCAACCCTAACTAGCTAAATTAACCTAAAGAGATAGGAAAGGAAGAGGAGTAAGCAATAACGCTTAGTAAGTTCATATGTAAATAATAAACAACTATTGACATTCATTTATTTTATTCAACCACAAGGGTATTATAATGTGACTTGCATTTAAGTTCATGATTACCACTTAATCATTCATAATGCTTACTCTTTTGTCGTATAGATACGATTTATGTGTCTTGGCATTAGCCTTAACATCATAATCTCTTCATTATAACTTGTCACCTTTTTTAGTAAGTTATTTCCATCCTCTTAATCACCTACTCATCATTTATGAGGGAGTTATAGTTTCCACATTTGGTTTAACCACTTCTCATTTGTCAAGGCTCATACTTTACTATATTCTCATAGTAACTTTATTCAGCATCTAAGCCTGCCTTTCGTCTCTCTCAAACTAAATGAATCACAATTTAATCATATACGTTAATCTATATCATAATCCAAATTAGGCTCATAAGTTTAACACTTGATCACCTTCAAACCTTGTCATGCATCGATTCATAATAAATGGAGATTACTGACCGCAAGGTTATCAATGTCTCACAAGCATAACTTATTCGTACACATTCTTACCATGAATTCATCATATACCGAATTCAATTCACATGAGTTCTAGGTACATACCCGTACCACCCGTGACATAGTCACATACTTTCTCGTTTTCAACATACCTGTTGAATCACTCGAAATGCTAAAAGATACTCGTGAGTCTCATACATATGATATCCTATCAATGCCATATTTTTGATATGGTCTTACATGAAGTATCATATTAGATGCCATGTCCCTGACATGGTCTTATACGAAATCTCATACCGAGGCCATATCCCAGATATGGTCCTACACTGAATCTTAACAACCTTAATATCATGGTGTAACAGCCTGATTTAGGGGCTAGTCAGAACAGTGGTTTTAAAGTCACTAATCCAAGGTCGGAGAAAATTATTTTTATATTTTTTATGAGTTAGAGCATGATTATATAAGTGTATGAAAATTTTGGTGCTTTAATTTTAGCGATTGTATGCTCAATTGCTAAAAAAGACTAAATCGCATAAAGTGCGAAAGTTCTATTTTATAAGCTGAAAATGCTTAATAGCCATTAAATATTAATTGGAGGTCTTTAATGTGCAAATAGACCCTTAGACATAAGGTGGCCGGCCATAGGGGACAAGAAAGTCAAAATTAGTCAAAGTTGGTAAGGATTTGGTGACTAAATTGATTATTTTATATTAAAATAAAGAAGAGATGATATCCTTCTCTTCACTCATCTTCTTCCATTGAAAAATACAAGCAAAATAGGGGTTTGAAAGCTCAAAAATTTTAGCAAACTCTTCTCCCTACAAGTAAGTGATTTTAATGGGTTTTCTTGATGATATTTGTACTTTTGGAACCCCCAAAGCTTAAGCTAGCTAAAGAGGGGACTATTTTGCAAAATGGTGGAAAGTTTAGAGTTTTACCATGTGAGAATGTATGTTGTTTGATGCATTTTTATGGAAGAAAATGAGTCATAGATGTTTAATAAACAACTTTTGTGAAGGGTGTTACCATGAAAACACCTAACAGGACCTTTTTGTAAAGGTTGTAAAATAAAAGGTAAGTGTGTGAAATAATGGGTTTTGATGGTTGCCATAAGAGTAATAAATGTTCACCTAGGCTCGTTAAAGAAAGAAATTTAATTAGAATTGATTTTCGAGCCTAGGGGTAAAATGGTCATTTTGTGAAAGTCTAAGGGCAAAATAGTAATTTTGCCAAAGCATGATTATTGAAATGCATTAGTTAATGTGATAATTAAATGAGATAATTTGCTATTATAGATCAAGAAGAACAAAGAATTAACCTCAACTGGGGAAAGAACAAAGTATCGGACTAAATCGACAATCTAGCCTATTTTGAAAATCGAGGTAAGTTTGTTTGCAGTAAATTCAACATCATGTTATTAAGTTTCTAAATGATTGATACTAGTAATGTTGTACAATATTTCTATGAATTTGAGTTATGGTGTTGGATGAGAAAAACGATGAAAATTATGTTGTTGAAGTCCTGGTTGGACTATAGTGAATGTGAGAACACTATTAACGAGATAGGAGATGGGTAAGGTCCCGTGTAAGACCATGTCTGGGACATGGTGTAACACCCCTAACCCGTAACCGTCGCTGGATTAGGGTTAAGAGGCATTACTAATCATTTTCGAACATTTCATATCATTTCACAACCAAACATGTCAATTCACATTCATATAGTCCCTTATATAGGTCAACGAGATCTTCAACATGATTTAAAATAGGGCCGGGACTAAACCGAACACACACAAAAATTTTTGAAATTCAAACATTTTTCTAAGTTACAGAGGTCACACGCACACGGCCTTGGGCACGCCCATGTGTCCAAGCTGTGGCAAAATAGGGCATACCTACTGACTTGTCCACACGGCCTGAGACACGCCCGTGTGCCTCACCCGTGGTCGACACTGACTTGCACCACACGGCCAGTCACACGCCCGTGTGTCCAGCCCGTGGTCGAGTCTGACTTGAATCAATTTACTAACTTGAAAGATACGGTCGAGCCACACGCCCGTGTGCTCAACTGTGTGGGCAATTATAGGTCATTTTCAAGGCCAAATTACCATCCACACTTTGAAATCACCTATAAGCTTCAAACAAATACCAATTCATGCCTCAAATGCAACCAAGATATACCAAAACATGCACCAAATAATCATCAACTACATCATTTATTTCCATACTCAATTCCTACTCAATAAATCCATCCAAAACACCAATTTTCACAACTCAAATCATATAAACTAAGCATTATTTAGTCATGCCACAAATTCACACTTAAAACACCATTCTCATCAACTAATTCAAGAATGAAATATACCAATTCCAATCTCACTATATCATACCACAATCATCATTTTCATAGCTTCAAGTATAAACCAACAACATTCAACTTCCAAGCCATATCACATGGCAAGATTTATACAACTCAAAACATGCCATATTAACTAGTCTATACATGCCATATTCAATATACACATCTTTCAAAATTACCAAAATAGTTAGCCGATAGTGTGATTGAGTCACTGACGATCCCCAAATCTGAGCTAGCTTTACTGACACTGTAAAACAGAGAAACACATTACACAGTAAGTTTTTAAAGCTTAGTAAGTTCGTAATACAGTACATTTAACTCAATATTTCAAATCAATATACTAATTAGACCATCACATAGATCGATTCTCAATCGAACACAATGTCATCCTCAATCATATACTCATTCATCTATCTATTCAACTTTAAACAATATCATCAAACAAACAGGTTCGAAACATACCTTTGCCAACACTTAGTCAACTAACATTCTTGCTATTCAATACTCAATACCATAACTTATTCACCGTTCCCTATCTCTTCAATTCAATCGCACACTTAGTGCCCAATTCATAGCCGAAGCTTATATAACATCGCACACTTAGTGCCACAATATAAAACCAAACGTAATTTGGCATCGCACACGCAGTGCTAATCAGTAAAGTCGTAGCTTCTATTATTTCACACACACAGTGCCCAACATCTCTGTCTCATTTCTAATTTCGCACATATAGTGCCTCATTACTCAATTTCATATATAACATTGCTATTTCATTAACTATACAATTCATTCATTTCTCATCACATAGATATAAATTAAACAACTTGTATTGTATCCGAACTTACCTCGGACGTCGAAATACTGAAACTAGCCGATCAATCGAGTACTTTGTCTTTGCCTCGATCTCGATCTGAATCTCTCCTTTCTTGGTCTACACATATTCAGATTTAGCTAATTTAATCACCTATTCATTCAATTTAGTCCAAACACACATATTTAGGGCATTTTACAAAATAACCCTCACATTTTTACATTTCGACACTTTAGGCCCTAATCCACCAAATCACAAAATACACAAAATTTTACTACACCATGCTTAGGGTGAATTCTCCTTAGTCTCATACAAGCCCATATGTTTCATTTATTTCACATTTAGTCCCTCAAAATAATATTTTCAAAATTTAGTCCAAATTACTCAATTTAATCAAAAATTCAAATACAAACTATGTTAACCCAACACTAAGCTTTCATATTCCACCAACTAACAACACAAAGCTCACATATTCATCAATGGCATAACTCAAAATCACCATCAATTTCTAAAATTGAAGCATGGGTTTGATAACACAGTAAGCAACGATCACAAAAACGTAGAAATTATCAAAAACCAAATAAAAACTAACCTTGAATCAAGCTTGGTAGGTGCCGAAATGTTCAAAGCTCCTATCCCTAATTTCTTTTCTCAATTTTGGCAATAGATGAATGAAAGATGAGCAAATTTGGTTTTGCTTTATTTTTATTCATCTTTATACACAAATTACCAAGTTAACCCTTTTAATATCATTTCAAATCCACTAACCTTAGGCATTTTTATCCATCCAATTTATCAATGGAATAATAACAACATAAGGAATCACATTTTTATAAGCCATGTCAAACTAGCACTTTAGCAATCAGTACACAGCTTTTACATTTTATGCGATTAAGTCCTTTTCGCAAGTTAAATACACAATCGATTAAATTTTCACACAAAACTTTCACACATGCTCAATCACATATTATAAACACCAAAAATAATATTAAAATATATTTATGAACTCGGATTTATGGTCTCGAAACCACTGTTTCAACTAGGGTCTAAACCTGGCTGTTACACATGGCCTCGGCACCGAGTTGAGTTCCCGTATAAGACCATATCTAGGATATGTCATCGGCATTGAATAAGAAAAATCGTATAAGATCATATCCGGGATGTGGAATCGATAATTGATATAAAATCCCGTATAAGACCATATCTGGGATATGGCATCGGCACTCAGAGGTGACCGCATGTAAAACCACATTTGGGATGTGGCATTGGCATCGTATTATGTGAATGAAGATGAATATGTATCATCACATATCCCAAGTGATCTAGTGGGATAAATAGTTAACCTTGGAATAGAAATGAGATTAGTGCTAAATTCGTGTGATGAAGTGGTACAGGTACATGTGAGTAATTCACGAGAAAAGTTTACAATATATGTTATGATATGTAATTGGCAAGAGTAAGCATGAGTAAGTTATGGCAATGTGCCTAAGACTTTGTGTTTTATTTTAATGCCTTGGATGGATGACATTATGAGCCTTATGTTGTTATTTATTTTATGCAAACTTACTAAGCTTTATGCTTACCCCTCTCATTTCCCTTTTCCTTATAGCATTACCAAGTTAGCTCGAGAATCCATGGAACATCGGAGATCAGAAATCACACTATTGACTACTCTTTGGTATAATATAGTTAAATTCATTTTGAGTATGGCATGTATAGGACTTAGCCTCTTTTGTTATGTCATATTTGTTAGCCAAAGTGTTGGCTATAAATGTTGCTAACTTCATTTTGTAAGTGGTCATTGGAATTGGGCCAATACTTGACAAGCTATATATATATATTCAATGATGATGAAATTCATTAAGGATATACTTGTGTGGATTTCTTGATTTTGAATCTTTAGAAGTGCTTTATAGTCCTGATATGTGTTGGATTGAACTGGTGTAAGTATGGTTGTTGTATAGGGTGGCATTTGGCTTGGTAGATAGCCTTTTAAATGTCTACACAGGTAGACACACGGGCGTGTGAAAACCCCTGTAGGTTCAAAATGAAAAATAAATTCCACATAGGCTAGGAACATGGGCGTGTGTGACCACACGGGCGTGTTCCATCTCACACGGGCGTGTGGCCCCTGTTTAGGCAAAAATTTTCTAAGTGCGTAAAAGTTTATGGTTTAATTTTGAAACCTTCTATAATGTATGTTTTAGGCCTCGTAGACCCATAATAAGGATATTATGAGAAGTTTTATGTTGAAATGAAATTTTATAGCCCAAAGTTGTTTGTTGGAGTAAGATAAGTTCGGTAATGCCTCGTATCCAGTTTCGGTGTTGAACACGGGTAAGGGGTGTTACATTTAGTAGTATTAGAGCTAGAGTTTAGTCGATTCTTGGACTAACATAGGGTAAGTATGAGTCTAGCTATACATGCCATACGTAAGAGTATTTGTATAATGATAGTGTGACGACTCCTGACGATTTTAATTGTGTTTTTATATAGTAAGTGGATCCTGATCCTGACCGAGCTGCAGCTGATGATGCTGCAAGTAATAAGCCGACTCCCACGCAAGGGACCGTGCCAGTAGAGAGTAGACCCGAGATTATGGGTCAGGGAGAAGAGGCTCGAGAAGCCTTTCTTCATATGATGAGCAATTGGTACACCGAGTATATTCGAGCAAATCCTAATGCTCAACCCCCTCCACCCCCACTTATTCCTCGGCCTTCTCCTGTAGCTCTTATAGTGGTAAAGGTAGTAAGAAGAGAAAGGCCTCCGGTCGATAAGATCCGAAAACAAGGAGCAGAGGAATTTTAGGCTAGTAAAGATGATGACCCGGAGAGGGCAGAATTCTTGCTTGAGAATACCATCAGGGTGTTTGATGAGTTGCCATGCACGCCCTAAGAGTGCATGAAGTGTGTGGTATCTCTCTTGAGAGATTCAGCCTATTAGTGGTGGAACACCCTTGTGTCAGTGGTACCAAGGGTGAGAGTTAACTGGGAATTCTTCCAAGAGGAATTCCGAAAGAAGTACATCAGTAAAAGGTTTATCGACCAGAAAAGAAAAGAGTTCTTGGAGTTAAAGTAGGGCCGGATGACGGTGACCGAATACGAACGTAAATTCGTAAGGCTTAGTAAGTATGCCCGAGAGTGCGTGTCTACTAAGGCTATCATGTGCAAAAGGTTCGAGGACGAGTTAAATGAGGATATCCGTTTATATGTTAGAGTCCTCGAACTAAAAGAATTTGTGGTGTTGTTAGATAGAGCCTGTAAGGCTGAAGAGTTGGCCAAAGAGAAAAGAAGAGCTGAGATTGAGTCCCGTGACTCGAGAAAGAGGCAACTGAGTAAGTCATACCAATCCTCATTTAAGAAATCAAAGGATTTTGCTACTCGATCAGCCATTTCAGTCAGGTTTTCAAGCAGAAGTAAGGGCAAACAGTTCGCGAGGTCTAAGGCTTAAACCACTTCAGTTGCTACTATTGGCAACACTCGACCGAGTAGACCGGAATGCCCGTAGTGTGGCAGATGTCATTCTGGTGAGTGCCGAGCAAATGAGAAGGCTTGTTTCAAGTGTGGGTCTCTACACGATTTTATCAGAGATTGCCTCGAGGTGGGTGAGAATGAGAAGTCTCAGAATGTAAGACCGGGAAGTATGGCTAGGGGAAGACCACAGAGGAACCCGGGAATTGAAATGAGTAGCAAGAATTCATCTAGAGAGCAGACTGTTAGAGTTGAGGGTAGAGCACCAGCGAGAACATATGCCATTCGTGCTAGTGAAGAGGCGTCCTCCCCCAACGTGATCATGGGTACATTTTCTCTCTATGATATTCATGTTGTAGCTTTAATTGATCCGGGGTCTACCCACTCGTATATTTGCATGAAATTAGTCTCTAGCATGAGCATGGTTATAGAGTCTACTAAATTTGTGATAAGAGTGTCAAATCCCCTAGGCAAATATGTGTTGGTTGATAGAGTATGCAAATGTTGCCCTTTGATGATTAGGGGTCATTACTTTCCGGCTAATCTTATGTTATTACCGTTTGATGAGTTCGATGTCATACTTGGGATGGATTGGTTAGCTACTCATGATGTGATAGTAAATTGTGGTTGTAACACCCCTTACCCGTATCCGAAGCCGGAACTGGGTTTGAGGCATTACCTAACTTATCACACTTAACGTCTCAAAACGAGCTATAAAATATCGCTGTTAAACCTATCGCAAAGCTCAATCTTGGCCAACGAAGCCCTAAACATACCTCCAAGGGGCTTCGAAACTAATCCCAGAACTTTTACGAACTCGAGAAACTTTTTATCAAAACAAGGGCCACACGCCCATGTTGGTCTAGGAACACGCCCATGTATCATCTCACACGCCCGTGTTCGATGCCCGTGGATGACACTGACTTGAATCACACTACCTAGACACACCCGTGTCTTCTACCCGTGGAGCTCTCTGACTATGACATCATCAACCCTAAATTAGTACACGGCCCAAGCACACGCCCGTGTGGCTGGCCTGTGGTCACCTCTGATTAATCCACACGGCTGGTCGCACGCCCGTCTGCTTCAACCGTGTGGCGATTTAAATTCCAAATCCTAGGTGTAGACTTCACACGACCTGGGCACACGCGCATGGACTAACCGTGTGTCACACACGGCCTAGACACACGCCCGTGTGCCTACCCATGTGGACAAGAACAAGGCTATTTGCCAAGCTCTTTGCATCCCTCTAGCTCACACCATATGAACCCTTTCAACATATCAATAAACAACTCATAATTTGCAATATGAAATTGCATGAATAACTTCATATTTTTATAGATGAAAAGATGAGCCATCAACCATGGCAATATACAAAATAGTTTGTCTTAAAAAGGGGCCAACACACTTTTGGCCAAAATAACAAAATAAACTATCTAGTCTAGCCCCTATACATGCCATATACAAAATCACTAAGTCTAAATATACCAAGGTGAGCTGATAGTGTGGGTGATCTTCTGGTTATCCACGTATCCCGGTTCGACTTTTAAACTCTATAAAATAAGGGAAAAGAAAGGGAAGTAAGCTTAAGCTTAGTAAATTTACATGTAAACAATTAGCATTATAGTATGTGCTAAACAATAAATAACATTACATATTAAACAAGAAACATTCCACATTCATAATCATGCTTACTCATTTCTTCCATTTCCACATCCAAACCATATCACAAGCTTAATGTATACATTCATTAGCATGCCTCCCTGCACTTAGCACCACAATGTCACATAATACAACACATCACCATCTTTCAATCAACTACTCATAATCAAATTACTCGGTGGTTCCGCACTTAGCCCACCACCAGTCTTTATTAGGGTGGTATCGCACATAGCCCACCAAAGAGATTAGTTACGGTGGTATCACACATAACCCAATAGACGATGGTATCGCACATAGCCCATCGTAATTAAGTATTAAGGTGGTATCGCACTTAGCCCACCGTCAAGTATTGATATGCCACACTTACATATCCATTTTATCATTCTCACTAGAGTTATTCAATAACTACCACATTCTATCCACTTGAATCATACATGTTCTCAATTGTGCCATGCACTAATTAGCAACAAGAATGTATATATAAAATGCATCGTTTACACATAAACTTACCTCTGTGCAAAACGTGTTAACTAATGGTTTAATCCGTCACTTGCCTTTTCCACGGTCAAGGTTGATTCTGCGCTCTTCTTGATTTATATCAATGAAATTCATTTATTTAGATCATTATATGATCATAATGCATCAAAATCTACACTTAGGCAAAAATGACCATTTTGCCCTTATACTATGGCAAAAGTTACGATTTTTCCCCTAGGCTCGTAATTCATTTTTCAACTCACTTTCTCAATAAAAAAGCCTAGCTGAACATTTATTTCTTCTATAACTACTCACAATTTCATCTATTTCATGCATATATTACAAAATCACAACTTTTACAACTTGGTCCCATTTAGGTGTTTTCATGACTACACCTTTCACCAAAGTTGTTTCCCATCTCCCTAACATTCATTTTATTCCACAAAAACTCAGCTAACAACATAACCATTCTCATGGCAAGTCCCTAGACTTTCAACCATATCACAAATTAGTCCCCTCCTTAGCTAGCTTAAGCTTTGGGGACTCCAAAAGTACAAAAATCATTAAGAAAAACCTCAAAATCAATTACTTGCTAGGGAATATGTTGGCTGAAAGTTTTGAGCTTCAAAAACTTTATTTCTCTTTAAATTTTTGGTGGATGAAGGTGGAGGAATAGTGAAAGGATGATAACATCTTTTTTCATCTTATTTTATTCATTTTTATCACCTAATATCCACCAAATTTGACCAACATTAAAATATTGTCTTCCTAGCTCCTATATGGCCGGCCATCACTAATTAATTGGCCAAATATCACTTTAAGAACCTCTAATTTATAGACTTTGGCTATTAGACACCTCTACCACTTATAATGGAACTTGCGCACTTTATGCGATTTAGTCCCTTTTTACAGTTAAAAATGCTATCGCTCAAATTAAAACACTAATATTTCCACATAGCCATATTTTAATGCCATAACACATAAAATGGCATCAAAATAATTTTCCCTAACCTCGGTTTAGTGGTCTCAAAACCGCTATTTCAACTAGCCCCAAAATCGGGCTGTTACAGTGGAAGGAAGTTTATTGTGTTAAAATGTGAAAATGGGGATCTTATTCGTGTTGAATCAGATAAGCAAGACAGATTGCAAGTAGTGATATTTTTCTTATTGACTCAAAAGTATTTAAGAAAGGGGTATGAAGCTTACATTGCCTTTGTGATAAATACGAAGGAGATTGAGTTAAGAATCAAATCAGTGCCCATAGTATGTAAAAATCCGGTTAGAGAAATCGAATTTGGGATTGAGTTAGCTCATGGTACTGCCCCCATTTCTATTACTCCATACAGAATGGCTTCAGCAAGCTAAAAGAATTAAAGATACAGTTGCAAAAATTAACGGATAAAGGCTTCGCAAGATCGAATTTTTCTCCGTGGGGTGCTTTCGCATTATTTGTAAAGAAGAAAGATGGTTCCATGAGATTATGCATAGATTATCACCAGCTCAATAAGGTAACTGTGAAGAACAAGTACCCGTTGCCGAGAATCGATGATTTGTTTGATCAGTTGAAGGGAGCCACGGTGTTTTCCAAGATAGACTGAGGTCTGGATATTATCAGTTAAGAGTCAAGGACTCGGATGTGCCGAAAACCGCATTTCGGATGAGGTATGGCCAGTATGAATTTTTGGTCATGCCTTTTGGTTTAACAAATGCCCCTGCAGTTTTCATGGATTTGATGAATAGCATTTTTCGGCCATTTTTGGATAAATTTGTTGTAGTCTTTATTGATGATATATTGATCTACTCTCGGGATCAGAATGAGCACGCTGAATAATTGAGAACGGTTCTGCAAATTTTGAGAGATAAACAATTATATGCCAAGTTTAGTAAAAGTGAATTTTATAACAGTCCGGTTTAGACCCTAGTCGGAACAGTGGTTTCGGGACCACAAATCCGAGTCAAAAAATATTTTAATATTATTTTCTATGCGTACTGTATGTGATTAAGCATGTGGAAAGTTTCGTGACTTAATTTGTCCATTTGTGTGCTTAATTAAAGAAAATGACTAAATTGCATAAAAGGTAAAAGTGACATTCTATATGTTAAGGTGTTGAATTGACATGGCTTATTAAAGGTGAAGTCCTTAAATGGATATTAGACCGCTAAATATAGTAGTGGATGGTTATGGGCTTGTATATTATAAGTTTTATATGTTAATAATAAAGGGTAAATTTGTAAATTTGGTAATATGTTAATTGAATGAAACAAAAGCATGAAAAAAAATGGCCATTTTCCTTTCATCTTTGGCCAAATATCAAAAGGGAAGAAAAGACAAAGAACAAGCTAGGGTTCGGCACATTTTTGGTTGATTCAAGGTATGTTTTGCGTCGGTTTTTGATAATTTCTACGTTTTCATAATTGTTGCTTCGAGTACTTTGAAACCCATGCTTCAATTTTATGAATTGATGAATATTTTGGAATGTGCCATTGATGAACACATGAGTTTTGTTATGTTTGATGGTGAAATATGAAATATATGTGTTAGATTAACATGTTTTGTCTTTGAAGTTTTGATGATTTTGAGTATTTTGGATTTAATTGAGAAAATAATATTTTGAGGGACTAAATTTTGAAATAAATAAAATGTATGGACTTTTATGGACTACTTGAAAATTCAGCTAAGCATGGGTGTATTGAGATTTTGTGTATTTTGTGATTTTGTGAAATAAGGACTAAAATGTCAAAATGTGAAAATGTGAGGGCTAATTTGTAAATTGCCCTAAATATGTATTCTTGGATTGAATTGAATGATTTGGTGAATAAATGGATTAAATTTGAATATGTATAGATCAAGAACCAAAGAAAACAGACTTAGATTGCGAAAAGTTAAAAGTGATCGAATAGTTGAGTCTGTACGTTAACCGAATCTGAGGTAAGTTGATATAGAAATAAATACATTTGAATTGAGTTAATTATGCGTATATGAAATTTAGCTTGTGTTGATTATGCTCGAGATGTTATTTACATAGAATTCGAGATAGCATCGACAGTGTATCTAAGTCCGAGAAGTCCCGTACGAACCTAGGGATAAATAGGATTACATATGTCATGACATAGGTTTCCGATATGTGATATCATGTAAGACCACGTCTGGGATGTCGGCATTGATTTGAGATTTCGTGTAAGACCACGTCTGGGACGTTGGCATCGATATGAGATTTACGTGTAAGATCATGTCTAGGACATTGGCATCGTATTAATTCGTGTAAGCCCTTGTATGGGACAGTGGCATCGATATTTTGTTACATGTAAGACTACGTCTGAGGCGTTGGCATTGTACGACTATTCTGAGCATTTTGAGTATCCTATTTAGTTCTGAAAGATTCAACGGGCAAGTTCGAGAAATGGATGTCTATGTGAAATGTATAAATAATTCAGGTACGTTGGAAAGGTAAGTGTTCAAATGAGCTTACTAAAATGAATATGTAAATAGATTTGATGAAATATATGTGATACAAGCTTGAATGAGCTATGAGTAAAGTGATACCTTGAGCTATGGAATGTTGGTAAGTAATGGCTAAAGAAATGAGCCAAAGGATATGTGATAAATTTGCAAATGAGAAACATTAATGTTATTGTATCAATGTGGCTATGTGAATTTTATGTTAAGTTTGTTTGTATATGGCTTACTAAGCTTTTGAAAGCTTACTTTGTGTTTGTTTTCTCTGTTTTATAGATCATCAAAGCTACTGAAGGCTTGGGGAATCGTCGAGGATCATCATAATATTACTTAATCTTATTTTGGTACCCTTTTGAAAATGTATATACTAAAGTATGGCATGTATAGGCTAGTTACCTTGAGTTATGTTTGAAATATGTGGATAGCCATGTGATATGGCTAGTTAAATGGTTGTGTAATGAATGAAGAGTCTTGCTTATGATGTTTGGTTTTGGTATGGTTCTATGGTTATGAAATGGTTAAGGTAATGGTAAGCTTATTGATGCAAAGTAAGTATATGTGTTTGATGAATGATGACTATGTTGAAATGGTAGGTTTGTAAATGAATCATGTTTGGAAATGCTTGGGAATAAGTTGAGTTAAATGTTGTTTAAAATGGTATGCTTGAGATGCCTTTGAATGCTTAGAAAAGTTGGTTATTTTGGCATGAATAAAATTGGTATGTTGCTTGTAGGGATATCTCAATGTGTGGGTGGCATTTTGGCCTTGAAAATGGCATATAATTGCCCACACGGTTGAGCACACGGGCGTGTGGCTCGACCAAGTCCCTCGTGGTTGAAATTCAAAACAAGTCAGACTCGACCACGGGCAAGACACACGGGCGTGTGACTAGCCGTGTGGATCAAGTCAGTAGCGAGCACGGGCTGGACACACGGGCGTGTGATTGACCGTGTGGTGCAAGTTAGTAGCGACCATGGGTGAGGCACATGGGCATGTCCACAGCCATGTGGACAAGTCAGTAGGTATGCCTTGTTTTGACACGGCTTAGACACACGGCTTGGACATGGAGTACTGTTATCAATTATTTCGGATAGAGATTTGAGATTTAAGTCACGATTTTGGAAAAAGTTACAAGAGGCCTTAGGCACAAAATTGAACTTCAGTATAGCTTTCCATCCGCAAACTGACAGACAGTCAGAGAGAGTAATACAGATACTTGAAGACATGCTTCGATGTTGTGTTTTGGAATTCAAGGTAATTGGGTAAAATACTTACCATTGGTGAAATTCGCCTACAACAACAGTTTTCAGTCAAGTTTGAAAATGGTGCCTTATGAAGCATTGTATGGCCGTAAGTGGCGAACGCCCTTGTATTGGACAGAACTCTGAGAGAATCAGATTCACAGGGTCGATTTGGTCAGGGAAACTGAAGAGAAAGTAAAGGTGATACATGAATGTCTGAAAGTAGCCTCAGATAGACAAAAGTCCTATTCAGATTTGAAAAGGAAAAAGATTGAGTTCCAAGTAGGTGATAAAGTGTTTCTAAAAGTATCACCATGGAGAAAAGTCCTCAGATTTGTCGGAAAGGCAAATTGAGTCCGCGTTTTATCGGTCCTTATGAAGTTACCGAGAGAATAGGGCCGGTAGCTTATCGTTTGGCCTTACCACCTGAGCTGGAAAAGATTCATGATGTCTTCCATATGTCCATGTTACGCCAATACCGTTCGGACCCTTCACATGTGATTGTACCATCTGAGGTAGAGATTCAACCGGACATGACTTATGGCGAAGAGCCGATTAAAATTTTGGCATGAAAGGTCAAACAGTTGAGAAACAAAAGTATAGCCCTTGTGAAAGTGCTACGGAAAAGACATGGAATAGAAGAGGCTACATGGGAGCCCGAGGAGGCTATGAGAGACCAATATCCCAACCTTTTTTACCGGTAAGATTTTCGAGGACAAAAATCCTTAAGGGGGAGAATTGTAACAGCCCCATTTAGGGGCTAGTCGGAATAGTGGTTTCAGAATCACTAATTCGAGGTAGGAGAAAATTATTTTTATATTTTTTTATGAGTTAGAGCATGATTATATAAGTGCATGAAAATTTTGGTGCTTTAATTTCAGCAATTGTATGCTCAATTGCTAAAAAGGACTAAATCGCATAAAGTACGAAAGTTCTATTTTATAAGCTAAAGGTGCCTAATAGCCATAGAATATTAGTTGGAGGTCTTTAATGTGCAAATAGACCCTTAGACATAAGATGGCCGGCCATAGGGGACAAGAAAGTCAAAATTAGTCAAAGTTGGTAAGGATTTGGTGACTAAATTGATTATTTTATATTAAAATAAAGAAAAGATGATATCCTTCTCTTCACTCATCTTCTTCCATTGAAAAATACAAGTAAAATAGGGGTTTTAAAGCTTAAAAATTTCATCAAACTCTTCTCCCTACAAGTAAGTGATTTTAATGGTTTTTCTTGATGATATTTGTACTTTTGGAACCCCCAAAGCTTAAGCTAGCTAAAGAGAAGACTATTTTGCAAAATGGTGGAAAGTTTAGAGTTTTACCATGTGAGCATGTATGTTGTTTGCTGCATTTTTATGGAAGAAAATGAGTCATAGATGTTTAATAAACAACTTTTGTGAAGGGTGTTACCATGAAAACACCTAAAAGGACCTTTTTGTAAAGGTTGTAAAATAAAAGGTAAGTGTGTGAAATAATGGGTTTTGATGGTTGCCATAAGAGTAACAAATGTTCACCTAGGCTCGTTAAAGAAAGAAATTTTATTAGAATTGATTCCTGAGCCTAGGGGTAAAATGGTCATTTTGTGAAAGCCTAAGGGCAAAATAGTAATTTTGCCAAAGCATGATTATTGAAATGCATTAGTTAATGTGATAACTAAATGAGCTAATTTGCTATTATAGATCAAGAAGAACAAAGAATTAACCTCGACCGGGGAAAGAACAAAGTATCGGACTAGATCAACAATCTAGCCTATTTTGAAAATCGAGGTAAGTTTGTGTGCAGCAAATTCAACATCATGTTATTAAGTTTCTAAATGATTGATACTAGTATTGTTGTACAATATTTATATGAATTTGAGTTATGATGTTGGATGAGAAAAACGATGAAAATTGTGTTGTTGAAGTCCCGGTTGGACTATAGTGAATGTGAGAACATTATTAACGAGATAGGAGATGTGTAAGGTCCCGTGTAAGACCATGTTTGGGACATGGCCTCAGCACTAAGTTGAGTTCCCGTATAAGACCATATCTGGGATATGGCTTCGGCATTGAATAAGAAAAACCGTATAAGACCATATCCGAGATGTGGCATCGATAATTGATATGAGATCCCGTATAAGACCATATTTGGGATATGGCATCGACACTCAGAGGTGACCCCATGTAAGACCACATCTGGGATGTGGCATTGGCGTTGTATTATGTGAATGACGATAAACAGGTATTATCACATATCCCAAGTGATTTACTGGGATAAATAGTAAACCTTGGAATAGAAATGAGATTAGTGCTAAATTCGTGTGATGAAGTGTTACAGGTACATGGGAGTAATTCACAAGAAAAATTTACGATATGTGTTATGATATGCAATTGGTAAGAGTAAGCATGAGTAAGTTATGGCAATGTGCTTAAGACTTTGTGTTTTATTTAATGCCTTGGATGGATGACATTATGAGCCTTATGTTGTTATTTATTTCATACAAACTTACTAAGCTTTATGCTTACCCCTCTCATTTCCTTTGTCATTGTAGCATTACCAAGTTAGTTCGAGAATTCGTGGAACGTCGGAGATCGGAAATCACACTATCGACTATTCTTTGGAATAGCATAGTTAAAGTCATTTTGAGTATGGCATGTGTAGGACTTAGCCTCTTTTGTTATGTCATATTTGTTAGCCAAAGTGTTGGCTATAAATGTTTCTAAATTCATTTTGTAAGTGGTTATTGGAATGGGCCAATACTTGACAAGTTATATATATATATATTCAATGATGATGAAATTCATTAAGGATATACTTGTGTGGGTGTCTTGATTTTGAATCTTTAGAAGTGCTTTATAGTCCTGATATGCGTTAGACTGAATTGGTGTAAGTATGGTTGCTTTATAGCGTAACACCCTTACCCGTAATCGAGCTGGAACAGGGTTTGAGGCATTACCTAACTGATCTTAGTTAAATATCTCAAATAGGGTTATAAAAATTTCATTTAAACCCATCCTTTGTATAAAATTGGCTTAAAAGGCCCTAAACATACTTCCGAGAAGTCTGGAAACTATTCCGGGAACTTTTACGTGTTCAAGTAACTTTTTAACAAACAGGGGTCACAAGCCCGTGTGGGTCTAGGGACACGCCTGTGTGTCTCTAAGACATGCCCGTGTCTTCCACCCGTGGTCTACACTGACCAATTCCTCACGGCCTTGACACTATTGTGGCCATAACCCGTGTGCTAAAACTTAGCATTCTGACTTATCCACACGGCATATACACACGCCCGTGTGCTTCAGCCGTGGGGTGCATTAAATTCCAAGTGCAAAGTGCAGACTTCACATGGCTTAGACACACGCCCATGTGCTAGCCATACCTCCCACATGGTCTAGACACATGCCCGTGTGTCTACCCATGTGGACAATTATCAGGCTATCTACCAAGCCCTCTTCCACCCTACATTGCATACATCCATATGCTATTTCAAACATTCTCAAATCATCAATTAAAACACATGAATTAAAGACATTTAATCATAAAAATGAAGTCTTCCTCCCATACATGGGTAGAACTATTTCTAGTTAATTTCAATCGACTTTTGTCATCATCTATGTCTATATACAAGCGTCCCATAACTCATTTAGGCCAACACATTTGGCACATTAACAATGACTTAATCAACCTTAAGTACTAGCCCTGTACATGCCATAACTCATAGGGACTTGATACCTCATACCAAGTGTCTGCTCGATAGTGTGAAAACATCTCCAGCGATCTCCAACCCGAGCTAGCTAAATTAACCTATAAGAGATGAGAAAGGAAGAGGAGTAAGCAATAATGCTTAATAAGTTCATCTGCATAAACTGACAAATACTGATATTCATTAAATATACGTGACTACAAGGTATTATAAAGAGTTTTTCTCATAAACTCATGGTTACTTACTCAACCATTCCTGAAGCTTACTCATTCTATCTCTTACCACGTTTTTACCATGCCACAAGCCAATTGCTCGTTTAATTAGCATACATTCCTGCACTGTTCACCACATGATCATATAAAACAATACATCAAGCGTTTTTGATAAGCCACTCATACTACTAATCTCTCGATGGTTTCGCACTTAGCCCACCATTGAATCTCTAATAGGGTGGTATCACTCACAGCCCACCAATCATTTATAAGCGATGGTATCGCACATAGCCCATTGATTACTATTTAATCAGGTGGTAATGCACATAGCTCTCTGATAACAATATAGTTGATGGTATCACACACAACCCATCACTAACCATTAATATGGTGATATCGCAGATAGCTCACCATTATTATACATTCATGGATAGTTATCCACATGTATTTCTCTATTTTAAAAGTTCATCCGAGAACATCCTCACACACTGCTATTCTTACTTAACTTTCTACGATACTCGTTCGCATTCTCATAATGCATTAATAAATCTATCTCATGCAACTAAGGTGTATTGATTACACATAACCCACTAGGGGTTCATCATATACTGAATCCATCTCAATTAAATTCTAACACACACTTGTGCTTTTCGTGGTACAACCACATACTTTCTTTCTTTCAACATATCCGTTGAATCACTCAAGTTGTGAAATAGCGTTCTTGAGTTTCATACACATTGTGTCAAATTGACATCCTACCCTATTAGGGTCTTACTTGCATTAATATATCAATGCCATGTCCCTGACATGGTCTTATACTAAGTTTTAAACCGATGCCATATTCCAATATGGTCTTACACGAGACCATAATTATCATCATATCATGCTATATACTCATTACTCTTAGAGTCAATTCTCTTAACCTTTCATTAAAAGATATTTCATACATTCATAGAGTAAATATACATTCCATAAAATGTTGGGATATTAAATTAATTCATACATAATTGCAACATTTGCACATGAACTTACCTCGATGTCGAAAGGCCTAGAAGGGACTTTTTGCCCACATTTCTCTTTTCATCCGTTTTAGGTCCGAAACTCATTTTCTTTGATCTAGAACAATGAAATTTACTGATTTAACCAGTTATAATCACATTACACCATAATATACACTTTAGGAAAAAATAACTATTTTGCCCCTACATTTTGGCAAAATTACGATTTTGCCCCTACGCTCGTAAATAAATTTTTATCACATTTTCTCATTAAACAAGCCTAGATGAACATTTAATTCTCTTACAACTATTCACAATTCCATCAATTTCATGCCTTAATGAACAATTTACAACTTTTGCATTTTAGCCCCAATTAGGTGTTTTCATAACAACACATTTCACAAAAGTTGTTTATCATCATCCTATCATTCATTTTCTTCCATAAAAACTCAACAAACAACATAAGCTCTATCATGGTAAGTCCCTAGACTTTCAACCATGTTGCAAACTAGTCCTCTAATTAGCTAGCTTAAGCTTTGAGGACTCCAAAAAATACAAAAATAATAAAAAACAACTATGACTTACTTGAAGAGAAAATGAGCTGCTAAAATTTCAAGCTTCGAAAGCCCTCCCATGGCTGATATTTTCAATTGGAGAAGAAGACCGAATAAAAAGATGATAACTTTTGCTTATATCATCTTATTTTATTCATTTTCTCTAACTAATATCACCAACTTTTGACCAAAATAAATGCACTTGTCCCCTATGCACCCTATGGTCGGCCAACTCACTTAACAAGGCCAAATTGCACATTTGGGACCTCAAATTTATATTCCATAGCTATTTGGCACATTTAGCAAATAAAATAGAACTTTTGCACTTTATGCGATTTAGTCCTTTTTCACAATTTGGCTAGAAATTGCTAAAATTAAGGCACCAAAATTTTCATACATCCCTATAAACATGTTATAACACATAGAATAACATGAAAATAATTTTCTCTAACCTTGAATTAGTGATTCCAAGATCACTGTTCCGACTAGCCCTTAAGTTGGGCTGTTACAATTCTCCCCCTTAGGGATTTTCGTCTCCGAAAATCTAATCAGGAGGAGTTGTTACCAACATTCTTAAAACGTTTCCATCTACTCTTAAAAATCGCGAATCCACTTATCCTCAAGTTTCTCTTGCCAATAACTCTTAAGTTTTGATACATAAGGTCGTAACGTAACTTGAGACCTAGGCTATTCTTCCTCTGGGGCATATACTCTGTAATCCACCAATTTGGAACTCTGCACATGTCCAAATGATCATTCGAATCTTTACTTGTTGATTTACTACAATTCGAATGACATTTCCTTTCTTGGAAATTTTTTCACATCAAATTTGAAATCCATAAGGTTTTATCTCACTCTTTCATTAAAGCATTCACCGAATGTAATAGTCTTGACTTGTACGCTTTGAAAAACTCAACTTTTAGTGGTCAACTAGTTCTGACCATAGACTCAATCATATCGTGAAATGTACTCTATTGTCAAAACATTTATGCATATAGCTGCACTTTCTTATTCTTGCATTAGTAGATATGCTACTACTAAGTCTCATACCAAAACTTCTGTATAAGTTTTGGATTCATCATCATTCAAATTCTATCTCGAGGAAACATCAACAATGGAAATCTTATCCAACCTGGATTTTTATCAACTAAGGTCAATCGAGTAACTAACTCGCATTGCTTAACATGGATCCTTCATCTAGACATCTGTACTATGTCTACTATCTTAGAAGTATTATAATAACTATACTTTCCATTGTAAAAGTTCTACACGTTTCCACTTCTTCGTTTCATAACATCTAACTCACAACAAAGACACAAGAGTGATCGTCTCAGGATCACCAACCTGTCAACTCTTTTTCTCGATTCAGACTGAACTCAGTACTAGGACTTTCAATCAATAGTTCCTTCTATAGCTTTCAATTCAACTATCACGGTTTGAACATTTCGATGAGCATACCCTTGAATCATGCTCCCTGCTCACGTACACACAGAATTTTATTCTCTTTACTGATGCATGCGTGAATATACACAGAACTTGAATCATATCTCAATACAATAATCTACTCTTTTCTCCATACTGAGAACATATTTTAAGCACACTCTCATCTAAGTTTCTTTTATTATGCTAATATAAAACCTTTACTATCCTCATATCTCACGATAGCAGGGACGTCTCGATCGAATTCATTAATTCTATTCATCTTACTCGAAAACTTATCACACAACGTGAAACTTGCGATTTTACTTCTTATACTAGAATCATCACCAACTTCACGCTCAAAGTACCCGTATAGGGTTACTAGGAGATAAAGCAATGTCGATTTCAAATAAATAAATCGACAACCGTTTTATCTGATTTTTACTATCAGCTAACATTCTCACACAGTAACAATTTGTGAAAAGAACAACCACATCTGCCCTGAAAGGCAACAGATAATTGTACATAATACTCAAAGGGATTATTATAATCCATCCATGGCATCAACTAATGATGCACAAACTACAGGCTTCGAGCCAACTTACTCATACTTACCATTTATTTAGCACATATCATGCCACACATTGTACTTGTTTCTTCGTGATTCATTCACGAATATCTGTATTCACTCCTTCACATGACTTTAGTACTAATCTCATTTATACTTCTAGACTCATCTATTTGTCCCATTGATCACTAGGGATAATCAAAGACGCAAATTCATCACCATTCATGTAGGTACAAAACCAAAGCCACATCCCCGAGGTGGTCTTATATGGAGTCACCTTGAAATGCCAATTCCATATCCCGGATAAGGTCTTATATAGACTTCCACATCAAGTATCGATGCCATATTCTGAATATGGTCTTACACGATTCTTATATTCATTACCGAAGCCATATCCCGGATATGGTCTTATACGGGATCTCAACTATTTCATATCTCAATGTTAGCCTCTTAATTATAGTCTTCTAGGACTTCAACCTTATGTTCAACAACAATTACTCTATTTAGTAGAGTATCATGTATCAATGTGATACAAAGCATTCTCAATTATGCTAACATAAATATTGCATTGATCAAATGCAAACTCACTCAACTTAACTCCCATAACATCTCATCATAATTCAACAGTGGTAAGGGGGCGAGGTTGCAGAGTCCCTTAGCCCTACTCTCGTGACTACATACATATGATTTAATATTCATCATCAATTAAATATCATCATAGTCATGCAACTCGCTCTAAGTGAGTGTTCACGTTTATCGTGCTACAATTGTTTCTATTACTCATACTTTCGAATTGCGACTTCACTTACTCAAGTTCCATATTAATAACTACTCGAGTACTCGACATTCAACTCTACTTTCTCTTATTATTGCTTATCAATTTAGAGAATGTCTTACGGGTTTGAGTATGTCGTTTACTTGATTGCCATAGTCCAACTATGGTCTTACTCGTATCACACATCATAGCCCAGCTATTTTCTTACATTTCATCACGATGCCATAGTCTCTCTATGGACTTACACGAAATCTCATATCAATACCAATGCCATATCCCTGATACGGTCTTACATGGAACTCATGTTGATGCCGATGCCATATCCCAAATATGGTCTTATACGGGATCTTGTAACTCGATGTCGATGCCATATCCCAGATATGGTCTTATGCGAGATCGTACTTAGATGTCGATGCCATGTCCTGGACATGTCTTATATGAGATCTTTCTTTTGTACAGAAGCCATGTCCCAGACATGGTCTTATACGAGATCACTATTTGGTGCTGATGCCATATCCCAAATATGGTCTTATACGGATCTCACAACAAATATCGGTGCCATATCCTGAATATGGTCTTATCCGATCATCTTATTCAATACTAAAGCCATATCCCAGATATTGTCTTATACGGGATCTTGTATCGATGCCAATGCCATGTCCCAGACATGGTCTTATATGGGATCACATATACCGCCATGGTCCAACCATGGTCTTATTCATCATTTCATCATTGAACGATCGTACTCATCTCCTGCATTCCACTTAGTCAAGCTTCTCAGTTTAACTCCCACACTATAATATGTGTGACTTCCGAACAAAATCATAAAACAAAACATTATACATTCTCTACTTTAACAGTCACACGTGAGGTTTAACCATGTGGACTTATTTATCAAGAACAATGGCATCACAAATCTCAAATGCTTACTTACTCTTACTGCTTCTCACATACATCATGGTACTTACTAGTCTCATGCTTGTAAGGTAAACAAGGTACCTGTAACACTTGATCACATAGATCAGTATACTTTACTATAATAAGCATAATCTCAACATCATCATTCATAACATGAATAATACTTCTTAGTCAGTTTTATCTAGCATGACGTGATATCAACTTTACTAAATTAACTTTCTTACTATCTCATTTAAGCTTTACTGTTTTGCCCGATGAATTACTATGAATGATCGAGGATACTGAATCTCATCTCACATTTAACTCGATGCCAAAGCCATATCCTAAGTACGGTCTTACATGGGATCTCTCAACTTGGTATCTTTATTCATTAACTGGTCAATGTCGAGCCTTGGCTTGGACTTACATGAAATCTTCCTTGTTACTCACTAATGCCATGCCTTGGCTTGGGCTTATACGGGTCTTCATCTCATAATAACTCTTCAATGCCAAAACTTGTCTTGGTCTTACATGATAACTAGATTGATTACCGATGCCATGTCTTGACATGGTCTTATACGGACTTTCTCATTGCATGTGATAAATCGAGTATCTTAAGTAATTCATATTCAATCGGGACTTTCATATACTTGCTCTTAGTAATTTCTTTGTTTAATAGATCATTGATCACTTTCACAGAAATAATTTGCATATAACAACATCACAAGCAATTCAATGAAATATTCATGAAACTTGAAAATCATACAAACTTATTGAAATTAGCTCAGTTCAGAATCATCTCTGTCTTAACAAAACAATTACGTTAGAGCCGGGAGATATCACACTATCATGGTCCACATATGGCATGTATAGCTAGACTCTCACTCGTGCTAGGTTAGTTTGAGAATAGACTAAGCCATGCTCTGATACTACTAAATGTAACACCCCTTGCCCGTAATCGAGTCGGAATAGGGTTTGAGGCATTACTTAATTGATCTTACTTAAACATCTCAAATAGGGTTATAAAAAATTCGTTTAAACCCATCCTTTGTACAAATTTGGCCTAAAAGGCCCTAAACATACTTCCGAGAAGTCTGGAAACTATTCCGAGAACTTTTACGTGTTCAAGTAACTTTTTAACAAACAGGGGTCACACGCTTGTGTGGGTCTAGGGACACGCCCGTGTGTCTCTAAGACATGCCCGTGTCTTCCCCCCGTGGTCTACACTGACCAATTCCACATGGCCTTGACACTTCCGTGGCCATAACCCGTGTGCTAAAACTTAGCATTCTGACTTATCCACACGGCATATACACATGCCTGTGTGCTTCAGCCGTGCGGTGCATTAAATTCCAAGTGCAAAGTGTAGACTTCACATGGCCTAGACACACGCCCATGTGCTAGTCGTGCCTCCCACATGGTCTAGACACACTCCCGTGTGTCTACCCGTGTGGACAATTATCAGGCTATCTACCAAGCCCTCTTTCACCCTACATTGCATACATCCATATGCTATTTCAAACATTCTCAAATCATCAATTAAAACACATGAATTAAAGACATTTAATCATAAAAATGAAGTCTTCCTCCCATACATGGGGTAGAACTATTTCTAGTACAATTTCAATCGACTTTTGTCATCATCTATGTCTATATACAAGCGTCCCATAACTCATTTAGGCCAACACATTTGGCACATTAACAATGACTTAATCAACCTTAAGTACTAGCCCTATACATGCCATAACTCATAGGGACTTGATACCTCATACCAAGTGTCTGCTCGATAGTGTGAAAACATCTCCGGTGATCTCCAACCCGAGCTAGCTAAATTAACCTATAAGAGATGAGAAAGGAAGAGGAGTAAGCAATAATGCTTAGTAAGTTCATCTGCATAAACTGACAAATACTGATATTCATTAAATATACATGACTGCAAGGTATTATAAAGAGTTTTTCTCATAAATTCATGGTTACTTAACCATTCTTGAAGCTTACTTATTCTATCTCTTACCACGTTTTTACCATGCCACAAGCCAATTGCTCGTTTACTTAGCATACATTCCTGCACTGTTCATCACATGATCATATAAAACAATACATCAAGCATTTTTGATAAGCCACTCATACTACTAATCTCTCGGTGGTTTCGCACTTAGCCCACCATTGAATCTCCAATAGGGTGGTATCGCTCACAGCCCACGAATCATTTATAAGCGATGGTATCGCACATAGCCCTCTGATAATAATATAGTTGATGGTATCGTACACAACCCATCACTAACTATTAATATGGTGATATCGCACATAGCTCACCATTATTATACATTCATGGATAGTTATCCACATGTATTTCTCTATTTTAAATGTTCATCCGAGAACATCCTCACACACTGCTATTCTTACTTAACTTTCTACTATACTCGTTCGCATTCTCATAATGCATTAATAAATCTATCTCATGCAACTAAGGTGTATTGATTACACATAACCCACTAGGGGTTCATCATATACTGAATCCATCTCAATTAAATTCTAACACACACTTGTGCTTTTCGTGGTACAACCACATACTTTCTTTCTTTCAACATATCCGTTGAATCACTCAAGTTGTGAAATAGCGTTCTTGAGTCTCATACACATTGTGTCACATTGACATCCTACCCCATTAGGGTCTTACTTGCATTAACATATCGATGCCATGTCCGTGACATGGTCATATATGAATTTTTACACTGATGCCATATTCCAATATGGTCTTACACGAGACCATAATTATCATCATATCATGCTATAATTTCTCATTACTCTTAGATTCAATTCTCTTAACCTCTCATTAAAAGATATTTCATACATTCATAGAGTAAATATACATTCCATAAAATGTTGGAATATTAAATTATTTCATACGTAATTGCAACATTTGCACATGAACTTACCTCGATGTCGAAAGGCCCAGAAGGGACTTTTTGCCCACATTTCTCTTTTCATTCGTTTTAGGTCCGAAACTCATTTTCTTTGATCTAGAACAATGAAATTTACTGATTTAATCACTTATAAATCATATTACACCATAATATACACTTTAGGAAAAAATAACTATTTTGCCCCTACACTTTGGCAAAATTATGATTTTGCCCCTACGCTCGTAAATAAATTTTTATCACATTTTCTCGTTAAACAAGCCTAGCTGAACATTTAATTCTCTTACAACTATTCACAATTCCATCAATTTCATGCCTTAATGAACAATTTACAACTTTTGCATTTTAGCCCCAATTAGGTGTTTTCATAACAGCACATTTCACAAAAGTTATTTATCATCATCCTATCATTCATTTTCTTCCATAAAAACTCATCAAACAGCATAAGCTCTATCATGGTAAGTCCCTAGACTTTCAACCATGTTGCAAACTAGTCCTCTCATTAGCTAGCTTAAGTTTTGAGGACTCCAAAAAATACAAAAATAATAAAAAACAACCATGACTTACTTGAAGAGAAAATGAGCTGCTAAAATTTCAAGCTTCGAAAGCCCTCCCATGGCTGATATTTTCAATTGGAGAAGAAGACCAAATAAAAAGATGATAACTTTTGCTTATATCATCTTATTTTATTCATTTTCTCCAACTAATATCACCAACTTTTGACCAAAATAAATGCACTTGTCCCCTATGCACCCTATGGTCGGCCAACTCACTTAACAAGGCCAAATTGCACATTTGGGACCTCCAATTTATATTCCATAGCTATTTGGCACATTTAGCAAATAAAATAGAACTTTTGCACTTTATGCGATTTAGTCCTTTTTCACAATTTGGCTAGAAATTGCTAAAATTAAGGCACCAAAATTTTCATACATCCCTATAAACATGTTATAACACATAGAATAACATGAAAATAATTTTCTCTAATCTCAAATTAGTGATTCCGAGATCACTGTTTCGACTAGCCCCTAAATCGGGTTGTTACATATAGGGTGACATTTGGCTAGGTAGATAGCCTTTTAAATGTCCACACGGGTAGACACTCGGGCGTGTGTCTAGGCCGTGTGTGACACACGGTCAGCCCTATGGGCTTGTTGATTGGCCATGTGTCCCCATGCATACTAGGATTACAAGTCAGTATGCTCAGTAGTTAGTAGTAAACACACGAGATGAGACACGGCCGTGTGTCTCAGCCGTGTGGGAGGCGCGACCATGGACATGGGCGTGTGCCTAGGCCATGTGAAGTCTGCACCTAAAATTAGGAATTTAATTCGACACATGGTTTAAGGACACAGACGTGTGCCTTGGCCGCGTGACCATAGTGAGGTGTTAACGTCATAAACAGAATGCAATGGTTTTGGCACACGGGCTAAGACACGGGCGTGTTGAAGCTGTGTGAGGGACACGGGCCAGGGACACGGGCGTGTGTCTGGCCGTGTGAAATCCCCTGTAGGATCGAAATGAAAAATAAATTCCATACGGGCTAGGAACATGGGCGTGTGTGACCACACGGCCTGCCCACATGGGTGTGTTCCATCTCACACGGGCGTGTGGCCCCAATTTAGGCAAAAATTTTCTAAGTGCGTAAAAGTTTCTGGTTTAATTTCCAAACCTTCCTTAATGTATGTTTTAGGCCTTGTAGGCCCATAATAAGGATGGTATGAGAAGTTTTATGTTGAAATGAAATTTTATAGCCCAAAGTTGTTTGCTGAAGTAAGATAAGTTCGGTAATACCTCGTATCTGGTTCCAGCGTTGAACACGGGTAAAGGGTGTTACACATGGCATTTGCATTCTATCTGTTCTTAAAGTTCAATTAAAGATTTTCATTCCTTGACATCTCATCAAACTCGTAAATAATATATCTCATAGAGATAATATACAATTCATACAATATCGAAATATCAAATACCTCACATAATGTTGCATTATTTACCCACGAACTTACCTCGATACCAAAAGGGTAAAAAGGGACCTAATCGTCAATTTCTCTCTTTTCCCCTGTTCTAGGTCCGAATCTTGTTTTCTTTGATCTATAACATCACATTTAGCTTATTCATTAGTCACATTATTCATTGTGACTCAAAGATCATACTATGACAAAAATTATGTTTTTGCCCTTAAACTTTGCCAAAATTGTATTTTATCCCTAGGCTCGTAAAATAAAATGTGTTCATTTTTCACACACCCAAGCCTAGCGAATTCATATTCCCTCTTATAGAAACTCAAGATTTCAATTATTACACACATTTACCACCTATTTTATAACCTTTTAAAAAAGGTCCTTTTAGGTGTTTTCATGGAAACACCTTTCACAAAAATTGTGTATTTAACACCCAAGATTCATTTTCTTTCAGAAAAACTCAGCAAACAACATAAGCACTCTCATGGAAACACCCTAAACTTTCAACCATTTTGCATAATAGTCCCCTCATTAGCTAGCTTAAGCTTCAAGGGTATCAAAAGTACAAAAATCATAAAAAATAATCATCAAGATGACTTACTTGTAGAGGTGAGGAGTTGTTGAAAATTTTCAAGCTTCCATGGCTGCTTTTCTTGGGAAATTTCGGTGGAGAGAAGGATAAGAAAAGATGATATATTTCTTGTCTTTATTTTATTATATTCCTAGACAAATTACCACCAAAACCTCACGTAATTCATTGAAAATCTTATTTCCTTGTCCCCTATGACCAGCTATTAACCTTAGAAAGGTCTAATTGCACATGAGGGACCTCCAAATAAAATTCTACAACTATTAGACACCTTTTTGCTTGTAGAACAATACTTTTGCACTTTATGCGATTTAGTCCTTTTTCGCAATTAAGTATGCAATTGCTAAAATTAATGCACCAAAATTTTCATGCACTTATATAATCATGCTATAAGACATAAAATATTATAAAAATTATTTTATCTAGCCTCGGATTAGTGGTTCCAAAACCACTGTTCCGACTAGCCTCAAAATCAGGCTATTACACGGCCGTGTCTAGCGCATGGCCATATCTACGACATTCACACGGCCGTTCTCACACATGGCCAGGCACACGGCCAAGCACACGCTCGTGTGGCATCGATAGTGCCCTTTTCCAGTTTTCGTCGAACCTCGATTTTTCGTGTTTAGGGTACACACCTGGTACGATTTTGATGCAAAAACACTCTGGAGACCACCAGAACCTAAAATCGACATAATAAACTCCCAAAATCAGTCTAAATCCTCAATTAAGCTGAACTAACAAATTCAACAACGGTGAAATTCAAGTGTTCAAAACTTACCCGATTCCCCGAATGAATCCGACTACAATTTCGCAAGAGAAGAACCCCGTTCCTCGCGATTCACTACTGCCAATCCCAAAAATCAAAACTAAAGAAAAGCAAACCCGACTTAAATAAACTTTAACAATTTCCCCCAAACGAAGAGAAAAACTGACCACTTCCACTCACCTAGACGCACACAACGATCAGAAATTCGTAACACCGAAATTAGAAAGGATGAAACAAAAAATATGGTAGAAATTCAGAGGAGCAGGAAGAGAAATTGTTGGCAGAGAAGGAAAAAGAAATCAATAGAAAAAGAGGAGAACAAAACTAATGTGAGAAAATTTTTGGGAAGAGAGGGAAAAATTAATGAAAATAAAATAAAACTACTTAATATCCCAACCTCTCCCTAACCACAAAATCTCCACTAACCCACACCTGAATCCTCATCCAACAAGCTCAGAATCCTAATTCCACCCAAACTTTCCCAGACAACCGAGGAAAAATTAACACTCACGCTCGCACAAAGATTTGAACACAGGACCTCCAACACATTAACTCCTTATCACTCGAACCAACAGGCTTATCCTAATGCGAGTTTGCAAACAATATTACATAAGCCTACCCAGCAGGGATAATGCTAGGATTGAAAATAACAAAATTTGCTAAAAGTGGGACTTGAACCCAAGACCTCTCACACACACCCAGAACACTTAACCACTGAAGTAGATACACATTTATACCAAATTTCACTAAAAGTAGACTTAAATTATTCAGTGCGTTAAAAGATTAATTGCCATATCACACTATTTGATTATTTTTCACCAATTTTGTGATTAGTTGATTTTACAAATATTAATTAGCATATAAAATCCTTATGGAGACGATAAATCTTAATACTTACATATTACTTGATAATGACTGTGTATCCTTGCACATTTCGCTGCGAACCAAAAGCTGTACTAAACTTCAATTTGGTACCCAAGGCCTTGTGTAGCTTACTCCAAAATCTAGAGGTAAATCTCGGTTCGCGGTCTAAAAGAATCAACAACGTAACACCATGCAATCTGAAAATTTTAGAGACATAGTTTGTAATATCCCGAAATTGGGTCTAGTAGGATTGGGCCGATTGGGCCTTGGGCTTTAGGAAAAATTTGAGAATTATTTTATTATTTGTGTTAGCTCGGGTATGAATTATGTGTGTTTAGCATAGTCTTGTGAAGGATTGATTTTATTAATGAGGCTAGAATAATTCTTAGTATTGGATATTTAGTGAAGTGGATTAGGTGAACTTGACACTTAAGTTAATTTAAGTGTTAAATTCTAGCACATGAGGAGTTAGTGGCAAGGTGGTTATGATGCATGAAGGGTTGCTTGAGGGAAGAGGTTCGAGTAGCATGGGTTGCATTTGGAAGACTTTATTTTTATGCACCTTACATTAAGTGTTGGTCAAACTATACATATGGTAAGTTAGACTTTAGATTTTATGGAAAGTTGAATATTAGATTAGGAAAGCTTGTATTTTGGGAAAAGAATCTTAAGATTTATGGAAGGATGGAGGGATAAGGGGCTTGAATGATGGAGAGTTGTTTTGGAAATATTTTTATGATCATTTTGACCATGAATATGGATGCATAGATGGCTAGGGGGGTTGGCCGAATTTTTGGAAGGATTTAGGAGGAATTAAAGAGGAAATATGGGATTTGGATGAAGGAATTGGTGTTGGCCGAATTTGGGACTTGGTAGGATGGCATTTTCGGTTTAGTAATAGTAGGTTAGGTGTGCCAAAGTGATTCTTTTTCTCATCTTTTTCATTTGTGCCAAAAGTTAGAGTTTTCTTTTCTCTCTAAGTGCCGTTCTTGTGCATAAGCCATTTAGTTTCGGTTTCCCTTCTCTTTGTTTTGTGTTCGAAACTTCAAAGACCATTAAGGTCACTAGCGTTTTCTTCTTCTCTCTATTTGCTAGTTTGGCCGAATCTATCTCCTTTCCCAAACTCTTTCTTTTCCTTTTGATAGTCGAGTTTGTCATCACCTTTGGTAAGGCTTGGCCGAACCCTATAGCCTCTTTCTTTCTTGTCTTTGCTTGAAATTTTAAGAAACACCATAGCCAAATCCTCTAAGCATTCTACTCCCTCCACTTTGGTGTAATCCCTTTTCATCAGTAAAGTGCCGAAACACCATCTCAACCTCGTTTCTATACCTATCTTTGTGTTAGCCGAATATCCCATTACCATTGGGAAGGTTTAGCCGAAACCCTTTTCTCTTATTTGATCTCTTCAAGCAACGAGGTGGTAAGTAATTTCTATCCTAGCAATCGGTGTAGGTTCTCTTTCTTTTAAGTGTGCCAAATCAAGGATTAAGCCTTGGTTTAGGGATGGCCAATTATGCTTGTGCCATGATATGTGTTTCTTGTGATGGTAGCTAGCATTAAGGAGCATTAAAGGAGAAGCTTTTGGGATTCGATTCTTCAAGGTAAGTAAGTGTAGCATTCGGCCAAGGGCCATTCTTTTGGATTATTGCTTAAAGCCGATTCTAATGTGGGTTGTTTAAGGAATTTCGACAGAGTTCATAATCAAGTGGCGTTTTCGGGATTTAATCGACTGTACCAAATAGGTGCGTAGTTATCGCACTGTCTCTTGGTTGTGTGTATGTGTTATATTTATGTATATGTGATATGATGATAATGGTAGCCGAACTAAGTGCTAAGATTGTGAATACCCGTGGTGGGTGATCGAATACTCAGGTCAGTGATTTACGATATTAAATGATCATTGATGAATATATGAAATGTGATGGCATGTGATGCATAATTGTTCAAGTGATATGTTGCCATGATACACATATATGCATGGGACTTGGGATGTGACTATCGAAGGAAAGGGTGTACTTTATGTACGTGGTCTAATGTTAGCCTTGTGCTACATTGGTGCTTGATGTTAGCTATGTGCTTCATCAAGGGAGGTGTTGGCTAGGTGCCACATCTCGGCGGATGATAGCTGTGTGCATCACCGTAGATTAAGGATGACCTCGAGTCACCTCGTGGATACAGATATGTGGATCACTATGTGATCGGTGGCTTAGCCACGGCCTTGGGCAGCAAGTCTGCCAAGGTAAGATATGTGGATCACTATGTGATCGGTGGATTAGCCACGGCTTTGGGCAGGGAGTCTACTAAGGTAGGAGTAACGGATGGACTCTAGGTTGGGTTGGGCTTCATGTTGCATATTTATGCATTTTGCATGACTAATTATGTGGATCAATGAGGATATGGGCCAAGCCCAACATGTGGAATTATGTGGATATAATACCTTATCATCTGATATGTGATTGATGTGTGGATATGGACCAAGCCCATACGTGGAGACATGTGAAATAAATATGCACTGAGTCTGTGTGACTCACCCAATTTTTCTCAAACCTTACAGGTGATGCATAAAGCTTGGACCGGGTTGGAGTGGATACGAGGTGGCCCATGCAGAAGATATTTTATTTATTTTACACATTTTATTTATGAAAGGTTATTTATTGTAATAAGGGCCACTTTAAGTATTTAAGGACATTTTATTATGTTTTAAGTTCGATTGTCGATTATATTATTATTTGAAAATGTTTTATTTTAAACAACTTAATTTTATTTGGAACTTTGATTACACAATGTTTTAGTAAAGACAACAAATTTTTTTATGTTTTTAACTCTAAGTCAAAAGTTTTTCAAACGTTTTCTGCAGTGGCATTCTGAATTCGGCCGTGGCTCGTGGGCCGGGTTTGGGGATGTTACAAATTGGTATCAGAGCCCGGTTCAAAACTCGGCTTTGAGGGTTTTGGGCCCAAGAGCATTTTTTATGGGCTTTTCAAAGATTTGGGTTTTCACAAATTTTTCAGGCTTATTCTGGCATGGCACCTGTATCTCCGACCCGAAGTCCACCAGGTAAGTACCTCTAATTGTTGTGTTAATTATTATATGATTGGTATGTGGGCATAATTGGGCTCGTAAATTAGTGAACTAGGGGCTATTGAACCCTAGGACTAGTCTACTCCAACACAGAATTGCATAAGACTTAAGAACAACCGAACAAACCTGTGAAGTAAGTCGCCGAGTTAAGGTGTGGCAACCATTGTACGCATGTCTAGGAGTGGATTCGGTAAAAGCTTGGTATTTAAGCAGTCCTAGCGACTCACCTCCTCTTTACTCGAATCCTACCTGGTGCGTAGCTATGGTTCACCCTAACCAAGAGGACTTATTCACGGGCTAAACCCGATAACTAAAACCCGAAAGGGACTAGCCATACTATTTTATAAAAACCTTAAGTTTTCAAAATTACTCCTTTGATTTGTAAAACCTTTTTATACTTGGAAAATTTTTCGAAATATTTCGATTTACAAAATTACCCAAATACCCCTAGTGGTAAAATTACTAAAATGCCCTTGGTTTCTAAAATTTCCATACTATCCTCAATTTTAATAAGATTTTCTTACTTTGCAAAAGTATCCAAAAACCCTATTTTGTGAAAACTCAAGATACCCTGATTTGGGAAAATTTACAAAAATGCCCCTAACTTTCAAATTACCGAAATAACCCCTGAATTTTAAAATTTTTTGTAATATCCTGATTTGGAAAATCTTTCTTTCAAAAAAATATCCATGAGTTCGGAAAATTTCGAAATGACTTTTGGTGATTTTTGAATTTACCCCGGTTTATTACCAAAATACCCCTGTAGGGAAAAATGACGAAATTACCTCTGGGTTGGGAATGGACAAGGATGCCCATAGTAGCATGGTAAATGTTGTGGATGAGTGAATGTGTTTCTATTGATGTGAATGAATGTGAATGTGTGATTCTCTGAGCTAGAATAGTGAACTTGAACTAGAAACTTGGATTGATCGAAAGAACTACTTCTAAATATTTTATTTCATAAAAAAATTGTTTGCTGTTAATAAGTGGAACAAAATTCTGATGCATAAAACTTCTTAATCAGATTAAATCGCGATCGTAGACATGAGTTCTAGGGGACGTGGTCGTAATGTGCGAAGACGTGGTAGAGGCTAAATGGCTGTGCCGGAACCATCGCTAGTGAAGCATCTAGAACCTTGGATGCGAACTTAGGAACTGTGCCTAGAAGATAAGATAGTTTTATTAAGATCAGAGTGCGCAGCATAAGCGTAGTGTGATGAGTAGGATTGCACGATTGTTAATTAGTTGGAAATTTCGAGGACAAAATTTAATTAAGGAGGGTAGAATTGTAATATCCCGAAATTGGGCCTAGTAGGATTGGGTCGATTGGGCCTTGGGCTTTAGGAAAAATTTGAGATTATTTTATTATTTGTGTTAGCTCGGGTATGAATTATGTGTGTTTAGCTTAGTCTTGTGAAGGATTGATTTTATTAATGAGGCTAGAATAATTCTTAGTATTGAATATTTAGTGAAGTGGATTAGGTGAACTTGACACTTAAGTTAATTTAAGTGTTAAATTCTAGCACATGAGGAGTTAGTGGCAAGGTGGTTATGATGCATGAAGGGTTGCTTGAGGGAAGAGGTTCGAGTAGCATGGGTTGCATTTGGAAGACTTTATTTTTATGCACCTTACATTAAGTGTTGGTCAAACTATACATATGGTAAGTTAGACTTTAGATTTTATGGCAAGTTGAATATTAGATTAGGAAAGCTCGTATTTTGGGAAAAGAATCTTAAGATTTATGGAAGGATGGAGGGATAAGGGGCTTATATGATGGAGAGTTGTTTTCGAAATATTTTTATGGTCATTTTGACCATGAATGTGGATGCATAGATGGCTAGGGGGGTTGGCCGAATTTTTGGAAGGATTTAGGAGGAATTAAAGAGGAAATATGGGATTTGGGTGAAGGAATTGGTGTTGGCCGAATTTGGGACTTGGTAGGATGGCATTTTCGGTTTGGTAATAGTAGGTTAGGTGTGCCAAAGTGATTCTTTTTCTCATCTTTTTCATTTGTGCCGAAAGTTAGAGTTTTCTTTTCTCTCTAAGTGCCATTCTTGTGCATAAGCCATTTAGTTTCGGTTTCCCTTCTCTTTGTTTTGTGTTCGAAACTTCAAAGACCATTAAGGTCACTAGCGTTTTCTTCTTCTCTCTATTTGCTAGTTTGGCCGAATCTATCTCCTTTCCCAAACTCTTTCTTTTCCTTTTGATAGTCGAGTTTGTCATCACCTTTGGTAAGGCTTGGCCGAACCCTATAGCCTCTTTCTTTCTTGTCTTTGCTTGAAATTTTAAGAAACACCATAGCCAAATCCTCTAAGCATTCTACTCCCTCCAATTTGGTGTAATCCCTTTTCATCAGTAAAGTGTCGAAACACCATCTCAACCTCGTTTCTATACCTATCTTTGTGTTAGCCGAATATCCCATTACCATTGGGAAGGTTTAGCCGAAACCCTTTTCTCTTATTTGATCTCTTCAAGCAACGGGGTGGTAAGTAATTTCTATCCTAGCAATCGGTGTAGGTTCTCTTTCTTTTAAGTGTGCCAAATCAAGGATTAAGCTTTGGTTTAGGGATGGCCGATTATGCTTGTGCCATGATATGTGTTTCTTGTGATGGTAGCTAGCATTAAGGAGCATTAAAGGAGAAGCTTTCGGGATTCGATTCTTCAAGGTAAGTAAGTGTAGCATTCGGCCAAGGGCCATTCTTTTGGATTATTGCTTAAAGCCGATTCTAATGTGGGTTGTTTAAGGAATTTCGACAGAGTTCATAATCAAGTGGCGTTTTCGGGATTTAATCGACTGTACCAAATAGGTGCGTAGTTATCGCACTGTCTCTTGATTGTGTGTATGTGTTATATTTATGTATATGTGATATGATGATAATGGTAGCCGAACTAAGTGCTAAGCTTGTGAATACCCGTGGTGGGTGATCGAATACTTAGGTCAGTGATTTACGATATTAAATGATCATTGATGAATATATGAAATGTGATGGCATGTGATGCATAATTGTTCAAGTGATATGTTGCCATGATACACATATATGCATGGGACTTGGGATATGACTATCGAAGGAAATGGTGTACTTTATGTACGTGGTCTAATGTTAGCCTTGTGCTACATTGGTGCTTGATGTTAGCTATGTGCTTCATCAAGGGAGGTGTTGGCTAGGTGCCACATCTCGGCGGATGATAGCTGTGTGCATCACCGTAGATTGAGGATGAGCTCGAGTCACCTCGTGGATACAGATATGTGGATCACTATGTGATCGGTGGCTTAGCCACGGCCTTGGGCAGCAAGTCTGCCAATGTAAGATATGTGGATCACTATGTGATCGGTGGATTAGCCACGGCTTTGGGCAGGGAGTCTGCTAAGGTAGGAGTAACGGATGGACTCTAGGTTGGGTTGGGCTTCATGTTGCATATTTATGCATTTTGCATGACTAATTATGTGGATCAATGTGGATATGGGCCAAGCCCAACATGTGGAATTATGTGGATATAATACCTTATCATCTGATATGTGATTGATGTGTGGATATGGGCCAAGCCCATACGTGGAGACATGTGAAATAACTATGCACTGAGTCTGTGTGACTCACCCAATTTTTCTCAAACCTTACAGGTGATGCATAAAGCTTGGACCGGGTTGGAGTGGATACGAGGTGGCCCATGTAGAAGAAATTTTATTTGTTTTACACATTTTATTTATGAAAGGTTATTTATTGTAATAAGGGCCACTTTAAGTATTTAAGGACTTTTTATTATGTTTTAATTTGGATTGTCGATTATATTATTATTTGAAAATGTTTTATTTTAAACAACTGAATTTTATTTGGAACTTTAATTACACAATGTTTTAGTAAAGACAACAAATTTTTTATGTTTTTAACTCTAAGTCAAAAGTTTTTCAAACATTTTCCGTAGTGGCATTCTGAATTCGGCCGTGGCTCGTGGGCCGGGTTTGGGGATGTTACAAATTGGTATCAGAGCCCGGTTCAAAACTCAGCTTTGAGGGTTTTGGGCCCAAGAACATTTTTATGGGCTTTTCAAAGATTTGGGTTTTAACAAATTTTTCAGGCTTATTCTGGCATGGCACCTGTATCTCCGACCCGAAGTCCACCAGGTAAGTACCTCTAATTATTGTGTGAATTATTATATGATTGGTATGTGGGCATAATTGGGCTCGTAGATTAGTGAACTAGGAGCTATTGAACCCTAGGACTAGTCTACTCCAACACAGAATTGCATAAGACTTAAGAACAACCGAACAAACCTGTGAAGTAAGTCACCGAGTTAAGGTGTGGCAACCATTGTACGCATGTCTAGGAGTGGATTCGGTAAGAGCTTGGTATTTAAGCAGTCCTAGCGACTCACCTCCTCTTTACTCGAATCCTACCTGGTGCGTAGCTACGGTTCACCCTAACCAAGAGGACTTATTCACGGGCTAAACCCGATAACTAAAACCCGAAAGGGACTAGCCATACTATTTTCTAAAAACCTTAAGTTTTCAAAATTACTCCTTTGATTTGTAAAACCATTTTATACTTGGAAAATTTTTCGAAATATTTCGATTTACAAAATTACCCAAATACCCCTAGTGGTAAAATTACTAAAATGCCCTTGGTTTCTAAAATTTCCATACTATCCTCAATTTTAATAAGATTTTCTTACTTTGCAAAAGTATCCAAAAACCCTATTTTGTGAAAACTCAAGATACCCTGATTTGGGAAAATTTACGAAAATGCCCCTAACTTTCAAATTACCGAAATAACCCCTGAATTTTAAAATTTTTTGTAATATCTTGATTTGGAAAATCTTTCTTTCAAAAAAATATACATAAGTTTGGAAAATTTCGAAATGACTTTTGGTGATTTTTGAATTTACCCTGGTTTATTACAAAAATACCCCTGTAGGGAAAAATGACGAAATTACCTCTGGGTTGGGAATGGACAAGGATGCCCATAGTAGCATGGTAAATGTTGTGGATGAGTGAATTTGTTTCTATTGATGTGAATGAATGTGAATGTGTGATTCTCTGAGCTAGAATAGTGAACTTGAACTAGAAACTTGGATTGATCGAAAGAACTACTTCTAAATATTTTATTTCATAAAAAAATTGTTTGCTGTTAATAAGTGGAACAAAATTCTGATGCATAAAACTTCTTAATCAGATTAAATCGCGATCGTAGACATGAGTTCTAGGGGACGTGGTCGTAATGTGCGAGGACGTGGTAGAGGCTAAATGGCTGTGCCGGAACCATCGCTAGTGAAGCATCTAGAACCTTGGATGCGAACTTAGGAACTGTGCCTAGAAGATAAGATAGTTTTATTAAGATCAGAGTGCGCAGCATAAGCGTAGTGTGATGAGTAGGATTGCACGATTGTTAGTTAGTTGGAAATTTCGAGGACGAAATTTCTTTAAGGTGGGTAGAATTGTAATATCTCGAAATTGGGCCTAGTAGGATTGGGCCGATTGGGCCTTGGGCTTTAGGAAAAATTTGAGAATTATTTTATTATTTGTGTTAGCTCGGGTATGAATTATGTGTGTTTAGCATAGTCTTGTGAAGGATTGATTTTATTAATGAGGCTAGAATAATTCTTAGTATTGAATATTTAGTGAAGTGGATTAGGTGAACTTGACACTTAAGTTAATTTAAGTGTTAAATTCTAGCACATGAGGAGTTAGTGGCAAGGTGGTTATGATGCATGAAGGGTTGCTTGAGGGAAGAGGTTCGAGTAGCATGGGTTGCATTTGGAAGACTTTATTTTTATGCACCTTACATTAAGTGTTGGTTAAACTATACATATGGTAAGTTAGACTTTAGATTTTATGGCAAGTTGAATATTAGATTAGGAAAGCTTGTATTTTGGGAAAAGAATCTTAAGATTTATGGAAGGATGGAGGGATAAGGGGCTTGAATGATGGAGAGTTGTTTTAGAAATATTTTTATGGTCATTTTGACCATGAATGTGGATGCATAGATGGCTAGGGGGTTGGCCGAATTTTTGGAAGGATTTAGGAGGAATTAAAGAGGAAATATGGGATTTGGGTGAAGGAATTGGAGTTGGCCGAATTTGGGACTTGGTGGGATGGCATTTTCGGTTTGGTAATAGTAGGTTAGGTGTGCCAAAGTGATTCTTTTTCTCATCTTTTTCATTTGTGCCGAAAGTTAGAGTTTTCTTTTCTCTCTAAGTGTCGTTCTTGTGCATAAGCCATTTAGTTTCGGTTTCCCTTCTCTTTGTTTTGTGTTCGAAACTTCAAAGACCATTAAGGTCACTAGCGTTTTCTTCTTCTCTCTATTTGCTAGTTTGGCCGAATCTATCTCCTTTCCCAAACTCTTTCTTTTCCTTTTGATAGTCGAGTTTGTCATCACCTTTGGTAAGGCTTGGCCGAACCCTATAGCCTCTTTCTTTCTTGTCTTTGCTTGAAATTTTAAGAAACACCATAGCCAAATCCTCTAAGCATTCTACTCCCTCCACTTTGGAGTAATCCCTTTTCATCAGTAAAGTGCCGAAACACCATCTCAACCTCGTTTCTATACCTATCTTTGTGTTAGCCGAATATCCCATTACCATTGGGAAGGTTTAGCCGAAACCCTTTTCTCTTATTTGATCTCTTCAAGCAACGGGGTGGTAAGTAATTTCTATCCTAGCAATCAGTGTAGGTTCTCTTTCTTTTAAGTGTGCCAAATCAAGGATTAAGCCTTGGTTTAGGGATGGCCGATTATGCTTGTGCCATGATATGTGTTTCTTGTGATGGTAGCTAGCATTAAGGAGCATTAAAGGAGAAGCTTTCGGGATTCGATTCTTCAAGGTAAGTAAGTGTAGCATTCGGCCAAGGGCCATTCTTTTGGATTATTGCTTAAAGCCGATTCTAATGTGGGTTGTTTAAGGAATTTCGACAGAGTTCATAATCAAGTGGCGTTTTTGGGATTTAATCGACTGTACCAAATAGGTGCGTAGTTATCGCACTGTCTCTTGATTGTGTGTATGTGTTATATTTATGTATATGTGATATGATGATAATGGTAGCCGAACTAAGTGCTAAGATTGTGAATACCCGTGGTGGGTGATCGAATACTCAGGTCAGTGATTTACGATATTAAATGATCATTGATGAATATATGAAATGTGATGGCATGTGATGCATAATTGTTCAAGTGATATGTTGCCATGATACACATATATGCATGGGACTTGGGATGTGACTATCGAAGGAAAGGGTGTACTTTATGTACGTGGTCTAATGTTAGCCTTGTGCTACATTGGTGCTTGATGTTAGCTATGTGCTTCATCAAGGGAGGTGTTGGCTAGGTGCCACATCTCGGCGGATGATAGCTGTGTGCATCACCGTAGATTAAGGATGACCTCGAGTCACCTCGTGGATACAGATATGTGGATCACTATGTGATCGGTGGCTTAGCCACGGCCTTGGGCAGCAAGTCTGCCAAGGTAAGATATGTGGATCACTATGTGATCGGTGGATTAGCCACGGCTTTGGGCAGGGAGTCTACTAAGGTAGGAGTAACGGATGGACTCTAGGTTGGGTTGGGCTTCATGTTGCATATTTATGCATTTTGCATGATTAATTTTGTGGATCAATGTGGATATGGGCCAAGCCCAACATGTGGAATTATGTGGATATAATACCTTATCATCTGATATGTGATTGATGTGTGGATATGGGCCAAGCCCATACGTGGAGACATGTGAAATAACTATGCACTGAGTCTGTGTGACTCACCCAATTTTTCTCAAACCTTACAGGTGATGCATAAAGCTTGGACCGGGTTGGAGTGGATACGAGGTGGCCCATGCAGAAGAAATTTTATTTGTTTTACACATTTTATTTATGAAAGGTTATTTATTGTAATAAGGGCCACTTTAAGTATTTAAGGACTTTTTATTATGTTTTAATTTGGATTGTCGATTATATTATTATTTGAAAATGTTTTATTTTAAACAACTTAATTTTATTTGGAACTTTAATTACACAATGTTTTAGTAAATACAACAAATTTTTTATGTTTTTAACTCTAAGTCAAAAGTTTTTCAAACATTTTCCGCAGTGGCATTCTGAATTCGGCCGTGGCTCGTAGGCCGGGTTTGGGGTGTTACATAGTTCAACTAATTTTTCAAGTGAGTAATACATTCGTACATGTATAAAATGTGCAGACTTCGTTAGCCGGTCAATGATAACCCAAATCTCATCTTTCTTTCTCGACGTTAATTGTAATCTTAATAAAAAATCCACAGTAACACGTTCCAATTTCCACCCGGGAATCATGATTGGTTGTAACAAACTAGATGGAACGTGGTGTTCGACTTTTACCTATTGACACATAAGACATCTCGACACAAACTCAAAAATTTCTTGTTTCATTTTTGGCCACCAGTATCTTTGTTTCAAATCGCAATACATTTTCGTGCCGCTCGGGTGTACTGAATAAGCACTTTTATGAACTTCATTTATGATATCCTATTTCAACCGTGGATCTTCCGGTTCAAAGAATCTATTTCAAAAATAAAAACTACCATCAGCTCTAATACTGAAATAAGCTACCTGACCATTTTCAACCATTTCCTGCTTAGCCAAGAAGTTTGGATCTTTGGTCTATAGTTCCGAATCCTATGTAAAAATAAAGGCTTAACCCACAACTCAGCTAAAATAGACGCATCACATTCTAAACTAAGTCGAGTATTCATTGATTGAAGAGCGAAAAGGGATTTATGGCTCAAATCATCAGCAGCAATGTTTGCTTTACCTAGATGATAATCTATTATCAGATGATAATATTTTAGTAATTCAATCCATCTTCAATAAAGCAAACTCAAATCTTTTTAGGTTATCAAATATTTCAAACTTTTATGGTCCGTAAAGACATGACATTTCTCACCATACAAATAGTGGCACAAAATGTTCAATGTAAAGACCATTACAACAACTTAAAGTTTTACCATTGTTAGATATTTAATTAACATTTCCATCATTTAACCATTCACAAGCATGTTGCACCAATATTCATTAAACATGGTCTTTAACTATTCAATAAGCATACATACCAATTTCATTAAGTTTTATATCTTAAATGTTGTTGAGCCATTTTATACCTATTGACACATTACTTTAAACACAAAAATAAGTAGGTGTAGTAAGTTCCAATTGAACTTTTCTATTCAAATGACTAGGATAAGTGAAAATTCTTCCAATATTCATCACTCTCCAATCTTTCCTTTATCCATAATGTTTGGAGCTTTTTCTTTTAACTCTTTTTCTACTTAAACGTACAAAGCACATAACTAGAAAATGAAGTCACTAGATAGCCATGTAATGGCTAATCTTAATTGAGATTTCATGAATACTTAGCCTTTGGTACTTGAAACTTAAATGTCCAAATTTCGTATAACTCGAAATTATTCTGTTCAAATGTAATTTCGACTTTAGAATTATAATCTAGGAACACAAGGCTTCTAAAAACATGTCTATTGTTCAAGTTTTCTCTACTCTTTCTCTACACTTTCTAAGTACTCTACCATGTCCATTAAGCATTTTCCTATCAATATTCAACCTTCGCATGTATGGGCTCATGCCTAGCCATCACCTTAAGTCATTAATTAATCAAAATTTAAGGAAGAAATCACTTATCCCTTTAATAGAAGCTCACAATAATGGAGAATAGAAGCTCACGACCATGGAGGAGCTTGAAGAAAACATTTCTTTTCTTTCATTCCTTATTGCCACCTTTGAAAAAGAAAAAGGAAATAAAATCATATCTTTCTCTTTCCCATTTAGCTTATTTAATTCAATTATTAACCTTTTTAATTAGAACATGAATGGTTGATATTTAAGCATGAGAAATTGAGTGGAAATCTATGGCTTTTGCGATGCTTCTCCACTAACTTACAAAAATGGTTTGTTTGTTATTTGAGGAGTTTGATTAATTCTTCATCCAATCCTCTAAATCTTGATACCTTATGATTTAGTCATTCTGTATCAATTACTACTCTTAGTTAAATCATTTAATAATTCTCATCTACATTTCCATATTCGTCTCTTAGGCCTCTTGACTGAAAAATAATAATTGTTATAAAATAAAGAGAGATTGAGAGAGTAAAGAATAAAGAAAATATGGGAAGCGATAGAGAACGTATTTTATTGATCAATGGGATGATTATAATGCTTCTTCAAAGTTTCTATTTATAGGCATAAAAAGTATAAATGAAGTAGAGATCTAATTCTAATGACTATTAGAATTTAAAGTACATCAAAACTTATCTTGATCTTAACGGGCATCCACTTAATAAGATATTCATAACACTCCCCCTGGATATCCATTGGTAGATAATGTGCCTTATTAAAACCTTATTAGGAAAGACCTTATAGGATAAAAAACCTAATAAAGGAAAAATAGTACACAATCTTCTATTACAAGTTGCCTCATTAAAAACCTTTACCAGGAAAACCCAATGGGACAAAACTTTGGTTAAAGGAAAAGAGTACAACTTGTGTTTAGACTCCCCCTAATGGAAACATTACATTACATCTTTGAGTTAACACATTCTAATTTTGTGTAGTAGTATTTCAAATGTTGAAGTTGGCAATGCCTTAATAAAAGATCTGTTAAATTATCACTAGAACGAATTTGTTGAACATTTATATCACATATTTTCTCAAGATCATGGCTGAAGAATAATTTTGGTGAAATATGTTTCGTTCTGTCACCTTTGATGTAACCACCCTTCAATTGAGCTATACATGCTGTATTATCTTCGTATAAGATAGTTGGGATCTTTTCATGTAAAGACAAATTACATATCTTCTGGATATGTTGGGTCAATAACCTTAGCCAAACACACTTTCGACTTGCATCATGCTTTGCAATTATTTCTATATGATTTGAAGAAGCGACAATTAATGTTTGCTTTGTTGAACTCCATGATATGGTAGTACCCCCACTTGTAAATAAATTACCTGTCTGAGATCGATCTTTATATGGATTCGATAAGTATCTAGCATCAGCATAGCTGACTAATAGAGATTTTGAATCATTTGAATAAAATAAACCCATATCAATGATCCCTCTGAGATACCTAAATACATGTTTAATTTCATTCCAATGTTTACGTGTTGGAAAAGAACTAAATCTTGCTAACAAGTTTATAGCGAAAGTTACATCAAGTCTTGGGTTATTTGCAAGATATATCAATGCCCTTATGGAATTTAGATGTGGTACTTCAGGACCAAGAAACTATTCATCATTCTCGCAATGACGAAATTGATCTTTATTCACATCAAAAGATCGTACAACAATTGGATTACTCAATGGGTGTGCTTTATCCATGTAAAATTTCTTTAATATCTTTTCCATATAAGTTGATTGATGAACATGAATTCCATCTTTTAAATGCTCGATTTGTAAGATAAGACAAAACTTTGTGTTTCCAAGACTTTTATCTCAAATTTTTTATTTAAACAATTTACCGTATTTCGAATCATCAACATAAACAACAATTATCAAAAAATATGATCGAAACCTTTTTATAAAGACACATGGAAAAATTGGATCAATTTTGTAACATTCTTTTAACAAGTATTCACTAAGACGATAGTACCAGATACGTCCAGATTGTTTTAATTCGTATAATCTATTCTTTAATCTAATCGAGCAATTTTATCGAGAAACTCTATATCCTTTTGGGATTTTAAATCCTTCAATGATTTTCATATAAATTTCACTATCAAGTGTACCATACAAATAGGTTGTAACCACATCCATTAGATGCATGTCAAGTTTTTTACTTACAGTCAGACTAAATCTAAACATGATTGCATTCACCACAGGAGAATGTCTCTCCATAACCAATGTTGGGCCTTTGCGAAAATCCTTGTGCTACAAGTCGTGCTTTATATCTTACGTGTAACGCCCCGCTTAATTTATTTTTGTTTCTGTAAATACCTAACACAAATATGTATTTTCTTCAGTGGTTAAGTGTTTTGAGTGTGTGTTTGAGGTTTTGGGTTCAAGTCCCGCATTTGCAAATTTTGTTATTTTTCTAATCCCAGCCTTATCCTTGGTAGATTGGATTATACTCTATCTTTAGTAAACTCATATCAGAATGAGCCTGCTGGTTCAAGTGGTAAGGAGTTAGTGTGTTGGAGGTCCTATGTTTGAATCCCTGCGTGAGCGAGCGTGTTAATTTTTAATCGGGTTTCTGATAGATCTTCAGTAGAGCTAAAATTCTGAGGATCAAGTTGTTGGTTAGTGGGTTAGTGGGGAGTTGGGATTTAGTAGGATTTTGGTTTCAAATTAAATTAAATTATTTTATTTTCCCAAAATTCTTTTCTCTCTTTCTAGAGAAAAAAATGATGATGGTTTTCCCCCTTCTCTTCATTTTCTGTCAATTGATAATTTCTTTCCCTTACTCTCTTCTTTATGTCACAATTTTATTATTCAATCTCGGTATTCCAATTCTTCGCTGTTCTTGTGCGTTTTACAGCAAATCATGAAGAACGAGACTTTCCTCTTGCAGAATTGTAGTTAGAGTCGTTCAGGAAATCAGGTGCTGTGTGGCTTAGGAGTGTTTTCGCATTGAAATCGTACCAGGTGTGTTCCCAAAATGTAAAAAATAGGGTTTCGGTGAAAGTCAAAAATGCATTCTGTCGATGCCACACAAGCATGTGCCTGGCCATGTGTGAGACACGGCTGTGTGTTTGACGAAGGTAGGGCCGTGCGCAAGACACGACCGTGTGATGGTGTGAGTATGGTCATGTGGGCCACATGGGTTAGACCATATTGGGCGTGTAGGCTACACGGGTGTCTAGGTCCACATAGGCATGCCATACGGGCGTGTAGGTTCTAGGCCAGACCGTGTGAGCCACCCAGGCAAGGCCAGTCTGGATGTGTGGGCCACATGGGTGTGTGGGTCTACAGGGGCTTGTGGGCCCATAATTCTGAAATTTTCCCTAGGATTGCACGGGTCGCTCCGATCGACTGTGGGCCTATCGTAGGGACGGTAAGGGCTAACCAAACCCTAAATTATGTGATCTGCTATTATGATAGTTTGCTCTAAGTAGGACACCATTATGTATGTCTGATTATTTTGTTACATATATATGATATCTATATGCGAGCATGTTAAGCATGATATTTCTGTATTTGTATTCTGTATTTATGATTGGGGTGGGAATTGTATTTGTGGAGGAAGTGATCTGTACGATGACCTTTCACCTATATTCTGACAGCTTGACTACACATTCTCTGTTATGTGTTGTATCGACACTATATGGTGTGTAGGGATGGGTAGGTGTTTTTAACCCCACATGGTGTGTTGGGATGGTCGGAGTTGGTGTGTAGTGGATAGGGGTAGGATTCTGTATATTTGTTCTGCATATCTGATTATGTTATCTGTATATATAACGGACTTGGGTCCAAATCTGGATCTAACTGTATATGTGATTTCTGTATGTATAACATGTCTATTTCTGTTGGGTTACACACTGAGTTTACGAAAACTCATTTCTGTTTTTCTGTTCTGTACAGGTAACCCACAGACTTAGGTGGATCGGGACGTGGAGTGTCACGGTGACCACAAGTTTTTGAACTATTTTTAATTAAGGTTTATTTTTGAGAGTTTTGTAATTAAGGGACTCTCCAAACTGTTTAGATTTATTGTTGAATTTAGATTTTGAATTAACTTTTAAATTGCGACGGTTGGCTAAAAATATGGTTTTTTATTAAAAACAAAGGTTTTCTGAAAATACGAACTGGATTTTCAAACATAATGATTTCTAAGACTTCCGCTGTAAAATATGTTTTGGCAACTGAACTAATTAAGTAACATTTTCAGTAATAGTTATAAACGAATATGGGCTATAAAAGTAGAATGATTTATTAAAACAACTCTATTTTCAAAACCCTTCTTTGTAACATCTCCGGATTCAGCCGTAAAGCCTAGGCCGGGTTTAGAGTGTTACATTTAGTGGTATCAGAGCCAGGTTTCAAAACTCGGGCTGTGAATTTTGGGTTCCAAAATTATGTTTAAAAAGAAATGGTTTACAAATGATCATTCTGAGTAAGTATGTGGTACACTGAATCTTCGGCACCGATCATGTAATTATTTCAGAATTTAAATAGAACTTTCTGAAAATACTGTAGTTAGCACTTTCTAAAACTACATTGAGTTAGTTAGAGACTAAAACCTTTGGAACACTTCTGAACTCCTGATAATTTATGCATAAAATATCTGCTAATAAACACTGGAACTGATGCATAAAATTTTATAATGTAAATAAAATATGAAATATACGATGAGCGCTCGTGGAACTCGCGATCGTGGTATTCGTGGGAGCGGTAGAGTTCGTAAGGGGGCTCGAGCTGATGCTTCCTCTCTGGGTAGTATGCTAAATTTAGACACGAGTGAGACACTAGTTTCACTTGTTACTAAGACTAGGTTGATAGTGTTGGAGAGGGTTGCTGAACCCCATTCTAGATCTGGGAGCCATGGGTCAGTAACTAAACGACTCCGGTCCAATGGAGCTGAACTGTTTAAGGATGTAACTGGAGTTGCCCCTACTGTGGTCGAGTATTGGTTGGAGGCCACCGAAAGGATCATGAACGACATCGACTGTACCCCTGAGCAGAAACTAAAGAGTGTAGTCTCTTTGCTTCGTGACAAGGCATATCAGCGGTGGTTGTCGGTTGAGGAGGGTACTCAGCCGGATCGTTTGAACTGGGACTATTTTAAGACTACTTTACAGAAGAAGTATGTGGGCGCGAGTTATGTTGATGCTCGTAGGCGTGAGTTCATGAATATCACGCAAGGTGATAAATTTGTGGCTGAGTATGAGGTCGACTTTCTAAGGTTGAGCCGTTGCACTCGAGGCATAGTGGTGTCTGAGTATGAGAAATGTGTCCGCTTTGTGGATGGTTTGAGGGATAGTTTGAGGGTTATGATAGCTTCATAGAGGGAGCGTGAGTTTGCTATTCTGGTGGATAAGGCGAATATCACCGAAGAGGTTAAGCGTGTGGAGTTCCAGAATAGAGACTAAGTGAGAGGCAAGAATAAAAAGGAATCAGAGCCCTCTAATTCTGTTCAGAGGCCCAAAGAATGCCCAGACTTGATGGGCCAGTTAGAGTGGGGGTTCCTGTTGTTCCTACTAGGATTCAGCTCTATGGTGATTGTGGTAGGAGCCATCCGGACGAGTGTTGGAGGAGGGTAGGGGCTTGTCTGAGGTGTGGATATTTGGTGTATCATATTAGAGAGTGTCCACAGCGAGCTGATCAGATGCAAGCTTTAGGCCCGAGTTCTGTACAGCCTTAGAGGGCAGTTTAGCAACCACCAAGGGGCCATGAACCGGCTAGGGGTGGTAATGGTATGGGTCGAGGGCAGAGAGCACTGGGCAGAGGTGCTAGTCAGACTGAGGTGAGGTAGCCTATACTGGTTTATGCTGCTCAACACTGAGAGGATAGAGATGCTCCTGATGTCATCACCGATACGTTATTTATTTTTTATGTTCCATATACTACTCTGATAGACATAGGTCTACACATTCCTATGTAGCTAGTATTGTATCCGAAAACCTGGGGATTTTTGTTGAGAGTACTTCTAGAGAGATTACTGTACTGAGGGAAGTTTGTTCGGGTTAATAGACTTTATAGAAATGTTCCGTTAGAGGTACAAGGGGGTTCTATTTCTGGTAAATTTAATGGAGCTACTATTTGGAGAGTTCGACTTAATTCTGGGAATGGACTAGTTGGTTGAGCACTGAGTTAGCTTGGATTGTGCGACTAGGAGGGTTGTTTTGAGAACTGTAGAAGATAAGGATGTGGTTGTGATTGGTGAGTGTCGAGATTACTTGTCTAATGTGATCTTCATTCTTGTGGCTGAGAAATTGTTTCGAAAAGGGTGTAAGGCGTTTTTGGCCCACGTCAGTGTTTCAGTTTCTAGGGACTCTTCTATCGGGGATATCAGAACAGTGAAGAAATTTCTGGATGTCTTCCCTTAGGAGTTACCGGGTTTACCTTCGAGTCAAGAATTTGAGTTCGGCATGTGCTTTTACAAAGTACAACTCCGGTGTCCATCGCTCCATACCGCATGGCACCGAAGGAGCTTACAAAGCTTAAGGCTCAACTTCAAGAGCTTCTGCATCATGGTTTCATCCGCCCTAGTGTGTCTCTATGGGGGCACCGATTTTGCTTGTAAAGAAAAAGGATGGTACCATGAGGATGTGTATTGACTACAGGAAGTTGAATAAATTGACTGTGAAGAATAAGTATCTACTTCCGAGGATTGACAATTTGTTTGATCAGTTTCGAGGGGTTTCAGTGTTTCTAAAAATAGATTTCCGATCTGGGTATCATCAGTTGATAGTTAAGGAAGGGGATATTCATAAGATGACATTTAGGACTCGTTATGGGCACTACGAGTTTTTAGTTATGCCCTTTCGTTTGACGAATGCTGTGACTGCATTCATGGATCTAATGAATTGTGTTTTTTAGCCATATCTGGATCAGTTCATCATGGTCTTCATCAACGATATTCTGGTTTACTTTAAGACCGAGGCTGAGCATGATGAGCATCTTAGAGTGGTGCTTCAGATACTTCGAGAGAAACAACTGTATGCTAAGTTGAGCAAGTGTGAGTTTTGGTTGCGGGCGGTAACCTTTTTGGGGCATGTGGTTTTTGCTGAGGGGATCCGAGTTGATCCTAGAAAGATTGATGCTAAGCTTGATTGGAAACAGCCTAAGAATGTATCTGAGATCCGTAGTTTTCTAGGTCTTACGGGATATTATTGGTGGTTTATCGAGGGGTTCTATTTGATTGTAGCTCCTTTGACTAAGCTTCTGTGCAATGGTGTTCCCTTCGTCTAGTCTGATGCACAACAATCGAGATTTGAGAAGCTCAACTCTATTTTGACTCAAGCTCCATTTCAAATACAACCTGAATCTGGAAGGGAGTTTGTGGTGTACAGTGATGTGTCGCACGTTGGGTTGGAATATATATTGATGCAGGATGGTAAGGTTGTGGCTTATGTGTCCCGTCAGCTTAAGTCTCACGAGGGGAATTATCCAACGTATGATCTCAAGTTAGCTGTTGTGGTATTTACGTTAAAGATCTGGAGGCATTATCTGTATGGTGAGAGGTGTATCATCTACACTGATCACAAGAGCCTCAAGTACCTCCTTACCCAAAAGGAGTTGAATCTTAGGCAGCACCGTTAGATCGAGTTGCTTAAAAATTATGACTGCACGATAGAGTACTTGGTAAGGCCAATATGGTGGTTGATGCTCTCAGTTGTAGAGCGATGATTGATTTAAGAGCAATGTTCGCTCGTCTTAGTCTGTTTGATGATAGGGGCCTGTCGGTCGAGTTGTAGGTTAATCCAACTTGGATTGGGCAGATTCGAGAAAAGCAGTTAGGGGATGAGTCTTTGGTTTTGCGATTTCGTCAGGTTGAGAGTGGCAATACTTCTGATTTTGGGCTGAAAAAAGATGGGGTTATGTGTTTTTAAGGTTGGATTTATGTACCGAATGATTCTGATCTAAGGTAGTCGATTATGAGGGAGACGCATAGTTGCCCTTATGCTATGCATCGCGGTGGTAATAAAATGTATCGCGATCTCTGTGAACTGTACTGGTGGCCGGATTTGAAACGAAAGGTAACAAATTTTGTTGCTCGTTGTCTGACGTGTCAGCAAGTTAAGGCTGAGCATTAGTTGCCTTCAGGTTTGCTACAACCTGTTAAGATTCCCTTATGGAAATAGGAACGAGTGACGATGGATTTTGTTAGTGGGTTGTCCTTGACACCTATTAAGAAGGATTCTGTTTAGGTTATCATAGATTGATTGACCAAGTCCACTCATTTTATTCCGGTCCGGACAAACTATTCTTTGCAAAAGATAGCAAAGCTCTATATCTCCGAGATTGTAAGACTGCATGGGGTTCCTATTTCAATAATTTCTGATAGGGGTCCTCAGTTTACTTTTCATTTCTGGAAGAAACTGCATGAGGCTCTAGGTTCGAGATTGGACTTCAGACTGATGGTCAATCTGAGAGGGTGATTCATATATTAGAGGATATGCTTCGAAGTTGTGTGATTGATTTCCAAGGTAGTGAGGAGGATTTTCTACCGCTAGTTGAGTTCGCCTATAACAACAGTTTCCAGATTAGCATCCAGATGGCACCTTACGAGGCTTTGTTTGGTCGTAAGTGTCGTACTCCGCTATGTTGGACTGAGTTGGGTGAGCAACGGATTTTGGGTCCTAAGTTGGTTTCTGAGACCGAAGATAAGGTTAGACTGATTTGGCATCGCATGAAGGCGGCTTCTGATAGACAGAAGTCTTATGCAGATATGAAAAGGAGGGATATCGAGTATTCTGTGGGTGACTTCGTTTTTCTTAAGGTTTTTCCGTGGAAGAAATTTCTGAGGTTTGGTCGTAAGGGCAAGTTTAGCCCTATGTTCATTGGGCCTTTTTGGATTTTGAAGCTTGTGGGACTGATCGCTTATCAGTTGTAACTACCTCCAAATTTAGACTGTATCCAAGATGTGTTTCACGCCTCGATGTTGAGGCGGTACCGATCTGATCCATCTCATATTGTCTCTGTTGAGGAGATTGAGGTTAGATCGGATTTGACTTTTGACGAGGAGTCAGTTTAGATTTTGGATCGTGATATTAAGTTTCTGAGGAAGAAGTCTATCCCTTTGGTTAAGGTTTTGTGGTGGAATCATGGCACTGAGGAAGCCACGTGGGAACCTCAGGACTCGATGCGTCAGCAATATCCTCATTTGTTCGGATCAGGTAAATTTCGAGGTCGAAATTTCTTTTACGGGGTTAGAGTTGTAATGCCCCGCTTAATTTATTTTTGTTTCTATAAATACCTGACACAAATATGTATCTGCTTTAGTGGCTAAGTGTTTTGAGCGTTTGTTTGAGGTCTTGGGTTCAAGTCCCACATTTGCAAATTTTGTTATTTTTCTAATCCTAGCCTTATCCTTGGTAGATTGGGTTATACTCTATCTTTAGTAAACTCATATTAGAATGGGCCTGCTGATTTGAGTGGTAAAGAGTTAGTGTGTTGGAGGTCCTGTGTTCGATTCCCTACGTGAGCGAGCGTGTTAATTTTTGCTCGGTTGTCTGATAAAGTTTCGGCAGAGCTAAAATTCTGAGGATCAAGTTGTTGGTTAATGGGTTAGTGGGGAGTTGGGATTTAGTAGGATTTTGGTTTCAAAATAAATTATTTTATTTTATTTTTTTCCCAAAATATTTTTCCCTCTTTCCAGAGAAAAAAATCTGACGTTGGTTTTCCCCTTTCTCTACGTTTTCTGTCAATTGACAATTCCTTTCCCTTGCTCTCTACTTTCTGTCACAATTTTATTGTTCAATCTCGGTCTTGCGATTCTTCGGTGTTCTTGTGTTTTTTTCAGCGAATTGTAAAGAACGAGACTTTCCTCACGCAGAATCGTAGTTGGGGTTGTTCAGAAAATCGGGTGCTGTGTGGCTCGAGACTATTTTTGCATCGAAACCGTACCAGGTGTGTTCCCCAAACGCAGAAAATCGGGTTTTGGCGAAAGCTAAAAATGCATTTTGTTGACGCCACACGGGCGTGTTGATCGTATGTCTGTCGAGTTTTAAAATTTATAAAGAGAATGATCAAACCTGGAAACTAACTCTGACAATGATTGAAGACAAGTGTACCTATCGAACAGTAGTATAACTTAGGCAAGACCGGATTATCAAACCCAAAGGAACTAAAAGTACTAATACTAACCTTCTTTTTATTATTTAGCCTAAAATAAGTGAAGTTGCTTTAATAAAATCTAAGCTAATTACTAAGCCAAAGACACAAAGACAAAAAGGATGAATTGAGAAAATAACTTTAGGAAAAACTCAGTTGATTAAGAGGATACCCTAAAAAAGAATCCACCTAGACTTCACTTGTTAATTAACTCTAAACCATACGATTTATTTACTTAGTTTGATCCGTAAGACTCCCTAACGTATATTAAACCCTCTCTCGAGGTGAATAACGTCTAACCCTAGGTTAATTAACGGAAATCTCTTTCTCGAATAATAATCCCATAGAATAGCAGTAAATCGATCTATAGACTCCCATATTAGGTTTCACCCTAATCCGGCAAAATCTCGTCACCCTATCTCTAGGCGTGCGATCAACTCCACTTAATTATGCTAGATCTACTCTTAAGCAGGGTCTATTCCTCCTCCACCTAAGCACAACAAATTTGGATTAAGCTTGCATAATTAAGAACAAACTAAGTATTTATCATATAATTCAGAAAATAATAACAAGATTCATCTAGGTTTCATCCCCTTCAGGTATCTGAAGGATTTAGTTCATAACAAATAAAGAAAACATCTCAAGAGAAAAGATAAAACAAAACATAAGAAATCCCTAAAACTCCCTGAAGGAATTGAAGGAGAAATCCGCCGTCTTGAGTAGAATTTCGGCTTTTTGGGATGGATCAACTGGCTATCCTCGAGTGATTCCCACAAATCTGACCTTCTCGGCTTGGCTTCTTGGCCTAGCTAACCGCGCCTTTCAAGGATGAAATTAGGGAGTATATATAGTCTCTTAGAATGTGTTTCTTTGCCCCAAAGTATCCAAATCCAAATGAAATTGTTCGTTGCCACGACAGGGACACGGCCATGTCACACGCCCGTGTAATAAGTCTTTGGGCTGTGTTCGAACTTCTTTAATGAGGCACGGCCGTGTGAGTCGGGGTCAGGCCGTTTTCTAGATGATCAACAAGGCACGGCCGTGTAGGCTTAAAAGTCCAGGCCGTGTTGATTTCCACCTTAGCCCAATTTACTCCGTTTTGGGCCCGTTTCTCGTTCTTTTCATCCTCGGGTGCTTTCCTGGGTATAAGACATGAAAAGAAAGGATTAAGAGCACCTTTTTATATAAATCGAGGCTTAAATCATCCAAAAGCGTACTAAATGTGGGATTAAAATATGTTACTATTACAGTTTATCACGTGTGCCTGGCCGTCTGGTTGGTCGTGTGCGAGACACGACCGTGTGTTTGACGAAGGCATGGCCGTGCGCTAGACACGGCCGTGTGAGGGTGTGAGTGTGGCCGTGTTGTCCATACGGGTTAGGCCATATTGGGCGTATGGGTTCTGGGCCAGGCCGTGTGTGCGACACGGGCAAGGCCAATCTAGACGTGTGGGCCTACACAGGCATGTGGGCCCATAATTCTAAAATTATCCCTAAAGTTGCACGGGTCGCTTCGACCAACTGCGGGCCTACCATAGGGTCGGTAAGGGCTAAGCAAACCCTAAATTATGTGATCTGATATTCTGATAGTTTTCTCTGAGTAGGACACCGTTATGCGTATCTGATTATTCTGTTATATATAATATCTGTATGCGAGAATGTTAAGAATGATATTTCTGTATTCGTATTTTGAATTTATGATTGGGATGGGAATCGTATTTGTGGAGGAAGTGATCTGTACGGTGACCTTTCACCTATATTCTGGCAGCTTGACTGTACATTCTCTGTTATGTGTCGTATCGACACTATATGGTGTGTAGGAATGGGTAGGTGTTTTTAACCCCCTATGGTGTGATAGGATGGTCGGAGTTGGTGTGTAGAGGATGGGGGTAGGATTCTGTATATCTATTCTGCATATCTGATTCTGTTATCTGTATTTGTAAAGGACTTGGGTCCGAATCTAAATTTGACTATATATGTGATTTATGTATGTATAGCATGTCTATTTCTGTTGTGTTACACACTGAGTTTGCGAAAACTCACTTTTGTTTTTCTGTTCTACACAGGAAACCCACAGACTTAGGCGAATCGGTGCAGCGGAGTCTCATGGTGACCACAAGTTTTTGAACTTGTTTTTCATTAAGGCTTATTTATGGGAGTTTTGTAATTAAGGGACTCTTTGGACTGTTAGGATTTATTTTTGAATTTTGACTTTTTGAATTAACTTTTAAATTGCGACGGTTGGCTAAAATTATGGTTTTTACTAAAAACAAAGGTTTTTTGAAAATACGAACGGATGTAACAGCCCGATTTTGGGCCTAGTCAGAATAGTGATTTTGAGACCACAAATTCAAAGTTGGAGAAATTAGTTTAATATTATTTTTGTACTATAGCATGATTATATTAGTGTTTTAAAATTTTGGTAAATTAATGTTAGCAATTTCATGCTTAATTTTTAAAAAGGACTAAATCGCATAAAGTGCGAAAGTTTTGTTCTACAAGCTAAAGGTGTTAAATAGCTATGGAACACTAAAGTAGAGGTCCTTATTGAGTAAATATACTAATAAAATTATGGTGGCTAGACATGGAAATTTTAATTGGAGACAAAGTCATAAAATTAGGTGACATTAGTGACTTGCCTAATAAAAAAATAAAACAAAAAGAGAGGAGGCTATCATCTTCTCTTCACCACCGAAAATATTAGAAAAAACAAGGGTTTTGGAAGCTTGAAATTTCAACCAAGCTTTTCTCTTGCAAGTAAGTGATTTTGGTGGTTGTTTTTGTTAATTTTTGTGTTTTTAGAACCCCTATAGCTTCATCTAGCTAATGAAAGGACTATTTTGCAAAATGGTTGAGAGTTTAGGGTCTTTCCATGAGATTATTTATATTGATTGCTGAAATTTTATGAAAGGAAATGAAACTTGGTTGTTTAATAAACAACTTTTGTGAAAGGGGTTTTCATGAAAACACCTAAAAGGACCATTTTGTGAAGTTTATCAAAGAGGTTGTAAATGTGTGAAATAATTGAAAATTGGGAGTTTCTATAAGAGTAATAAAGGTTTGGATAAGCTTGGTTAATGAAGAAATTTGATAAAAATTGTTTTACGAGCCTAGGGGCAAAATCATAATTATGTGAAAATCTAGGGGCAAAATGGTAATTTGCCCAAGTATGAATTATAGATTGTCTTGATTAATGTGGTGATTAAATAAGTAAATTTTGTCATTATAGATCAAGAAAAATAGAGTCCGGACCCAAACTGATGGAAAACCAAGCTATTAGATTAAATCGAACTAGTCGCCCATATTCTGTATACCGAGGTAAGTTTTACGTAAATAATACAACTTTATTGTTATAATTTATTGAAAAATTAATATGGAATAAAGTGTATGATTATTGTTGTGAATTTGTATGATGAGAATTGAGGTAGTAAAAACTCCCGGTTGAACCTTAGGAATAGATTGGATGTCCATGCGATGAAATTTGGGTTGTAACAGACCTATTTTGACCCTAATCAGAATGGTGGTTTTGGGACCACGAATCCGAGTCAGAAAAATATATTAAAATTATTTTCTGTGTTTATTATGTGTGAATTTGCTTGTGTGAAATTTTTATGTTTTAGTTTCGTTGTTTGAGTGTCCGATTAAATAAAAGGGCTTAATCGCTTAAATTAAAAATTTGATAGTTTATTGTGCAAGGGCTAGATTGATGTTGTCTTTTAAAAAGGAAGTATTAAAGTTGAAATTTGTCCATTCTAAGCTATAGTGGGCGGAAAAGGACATTAATGCCCATTAGTTAAAGTGTTATTATAATTTTAAGTAATGGTTATATTAGTAAACTAATAATAATGTATTATAATATACATTATATCATAAAAAGGATAAAAATAAAACATGTTTCATCTTTTAAAGTTGATAGCCAAAACTTAAGAAAGAAAAAAAAAGTTCTTGAGCTTTGGTATATTCGGTCATCTCTAAGCTAAATCAAGGTATGCGTTTAGCTCGATTTTTGATAATTTTTACGTTTTTAAGATCATTGTTATGTGATTTAGTTAGCCCATGCTTGAATTCTTGATTTGGTTGTGTATTTCATGAATTGCCATTGAAGAAAGCTTGTTGTTTTTGTGGTTTGATGATGAAATATTGATAATATGTGTTATATTAACAAGTTTTGTTCTTGAATTTTTTATGAAATTGAGTGATTTGGATTAAATTGCAAAAATAAATTTTTAAGGGACTAAAATGCAAAATAAATGAAATGTATGAGCTTGTATTAGGACTATGAATATTCAGCCCTAAAGAAGTGTGTGCAAATTATGCATTTTTTGTGTTTTGTGAAAAAAGGAGTAAATTGTAAGAAGTGTGAAATGTTAGGGGCAAAATTGGAATTTGCCCATTATATGTTTTTTAGACTAAATTGAGTGCAATGGTGTTTAAATGAGGTTAATTTGAAATGATATAGATCAAGAACAAAAGAAATTGAACTCAGATCGGGGAAAAGTAAAAATAATTGAATAGCCGATACATAACGTCCGTCGATATCCGAGGTAAGTTTTTAAGCAATCATGTTGTATGGAATTTATCTATATTGATATACCTAAAATTGATGGAAGTATATATGCTGATTTTTAATATAGCAGAATGTATTATTTATATACGTATAAAGTATAACCAAATGAGAGGTAGGTATATATGTCATTTGTTCACTCGAATGTGATGTGTATTTGTATATATGTATATATATCAATGATATAGTCAAATATGGTGTTGAATTGAGAGATGATGACATCCGAATGTGATGTGTATATATATGGCATTGATATAACCGAATGTGACATTGAACTGAGGAATGAATATAACCGAATGTGATGCATATGTATGGCAATGATACAATTGAATGTGATGTTGATCATAGAAATGAAATAAGCGAAATTGTATATATGCAATTGAGGTTTAAGTTTTATGTTTATATAAATAAGGATTAAGTTCGAGAAATGCAATAATGTGCAAAGTTGTATACCGAGCACTAAGTGTGCGAAATTAAATACCGAGCACTAAGTGTGCGAATTCGGTTGTTTAGCACTAAGTGTGCGAGAAGTTAAATGTAACGGCACTAAGTGTACGATACGCTACAAGGAGTTGGCACTAAGTGTGCAAAGTATTAGTATGACGACTCTAAGCATGTGACACGTGATAAGGTTTTTCCATTGAGTGTGCAGGTTTGTCGATCTTTTAATTTAATTAGTAAACGAAGGTGTTTAACAGAATAAAATGAACAGGTATGCGATGATAAATCATCTTTTGTATAATAGGTAAGTTTTGGTTGTTGAAATGAAAATTATGTATTATACGTATTAATTTGTGATTTATATGGTTTGAAATGTAAGTAAGAAATTTAGTAGATATATATATATATATATATATATATATATAGACTTGTACAAATGTATATGTATTTGTTTTGAGATGTGGAATGGATTATAGATCTATGTGAAAGCTATTATTGAATGTGCGGATATTCGGCCTAAGGGTCTTGAAATGTGAAAATTTTCTAATATAATGTTTTAATGCATTGTTATATAAGTGCTTATAACTTACTAAGCTATTAAAGCTTACTTGGTTCTTGGTTGCTCTCATGTTTTAGATTTACTTCAGTGATCGCTACGTGCTCGGGGATCGTCGCTAAAGCTCGTCACACTATCATCAACATTTTGGTACCTTTTTGAGTTTAAACTTAAAGTTTATGGCATGTATAGGCTATATTACCTTTTGTGTTACTACAAATGATATATATATATATATATATATATATGTAAATATGTATTTATGCCATGCGAAAATGGCTAAATCATGACATCTTGGGCTTATGTGAACTCGGTTATGGTATTAAGTTATGATGGGAGTATAATTCATGATGTGATCATGCTTGGTGTTTAGTTATATGGCTTGATTTCTAAGCTTGAGTTCGGTTATGTTTGATCATGGTGTTAATATTTGTATATCCGTTCATGTTATAAGCTTACTTTGGAAATATATTTTATGGTATATATATATGTGTGGTGTTTGGCTACATGAATTCGGCATTGAGTAATAATAGGTATAATGTATAATCGACCTTGAATGCAGCTGATCTTAGGAGTATAATATGTGGTATATTTTAGTTGATGAATATGTTTTAGTTTTAATGTATAAGTACCTATAAGCTAAGTTATGAGATGACTATGTTATGCCTTGTGAATTTGATTATTTGATGTGACTTATTGATGACTTAATTTTTGATGTATAATTTGCTTTGTGGAATAACTTGGAAATGTTGTATTTGATAAATTTGATTCGGTCATATTATGGAATAAATTATGATATATATATTTTAGGTTAATAGTTAATGGGATAGATTAATAAGAATGCATGTCTCGATTTATGATTGGTATATGAAATGAGAAATGTTTCATTATAAAATGGTATCTAAATATCATGAATGAGATACTTGTATGATTCGAATATAATAAGTAATAAAGCATGATTGGTTCTTAATTGGCTATATGTTTTAAATATGTGCAAATTTGACTTATATGAATGGGTGTATAAATGCTATTTGATTTTGAAAATTTTTGTAAAGAAGTTGATATGACTTTATGCATGAATTGTTTATAATGATCGTGATGAATTGTGTTTTGTCCGGTAATGCCCTCTAATCCTAATCCGACGAAGGATACGGGTTAGGGGTGTTACATTTGATTTGTATCAGAGCTACGGTATAGCCAATTCTTGGACTAACTTAGCGCGTGTGAGTCTAGCTATACATGTCATAATTTTTATTGTGATAGTGTGATGAGTTCTGACAAGGAAATCAGTAACTTTGCACGGGTAGGTAGCACGGGCGTGTTTAGCCCGTGGTATGCAAGTCAGTGAGTTTACACGGTCGTGAGGCACGGGCGTGTGTACCTTGTGCTCGACAAGTCAGTAACTTCGCACGGGTAGTTAGCACGGGCGTGGCCAAGTATCGCAGCCCGTGTTGGGAAAAGAAATTCTTCTTTGGTTGTGCACGGCTGCTGGCACGCCCATGGTTCATCCCCTGGCTTCCACACGGCCACTGGCACGCCCGTGTGTAAGGCCGTGTGTCCTAGAAATCTGCTCTTTGGTTAGTTTCTGGTTAGGTGCTTAAAAGGAAAAATAAAAGGAAGAAATTAAATTAAAAAATAAAAAATAAAAAATGTAAAAATAGGGTTAATGCTCGGGTTGCCTCCCGAGAAGCGCTCGTTTATAGTCTTAAGCTAGACTTTACCTCTCATTTGTATGGTCATGGTGGTTTGAGGAGGTGAAAATCCTTTCTCATGCGATCACTTCGGTTATGGATATATAATTTAAGTCGAGTAATGTTTACCTCAAAAGTGTCGAATTTAAGATTGCTTACCTAAACTGTGCCATATAGGAAGACATTAAGTACCTCAAAAGTGATTTCTTCATTTGTCTTGAGGTCTGAATTGGTGATTCGAGGGTCTTCCTTATTCAACAATACCTGATCCTCTATTTTGATGTGATTTGTTGTTCCTATCAGCTTGTCTGGGGTCTCCTTCAGTTTCACTTCGTGCGGCTCCTGTTCCTCTCTGATTTGTGTTTCCTGCTCTTTTAGTTTGTCAACCCTAAGGCTTTGTTCCTTATGTGTTTCTTCTTTGTCGGCACTAGGTCTAAGATCTAGCTCAGCTAAGTGATTTCGTCATGCTTCCTGTAAAGAAGGTTGAACCAAATGATTATCAATAGAATTAATGTTCGTACCTTTATTACCCGATGTCCTAGCTGAGTCAAGAGCTTGAAGAGTGATTGTTTTGTCGTCTACACGAAGTGTGAGTTCACCGAATTCTTCCTCTATGTGGTCTTTCTTTATTGCATCGGGATATGGCACACGAGCTTGGTACTCTGTATTTACCGGGTTTGGTAAATCATGGCTTACCTCAACCTTACCTTCACTTACCACAGGTTCTTGCCTTGGGTCAGATTCCACTAACAATTCACTGTTATGAGCTTGTACGGCTTGGGGCCCATGATTCGGCTCAAGTTTGTAGCCTTGTGGTGTTTCCTGTGGTGAAAGTTGAACAATTTGATTATCAACTGAATTTACTTTCTCACCTTCATCACTTGATGTCTTGGCCGAGTCAAAAGCTTGTAGACTGATTGATTCGTCACCTACACAAAGAATGAGTTCTCCTGTACTAACATCAATTTTAGTCCTGGCAGTTGCTAGAAAGGGTTTTCCTAAAATTAAAGGAATCGAATTGTCCTCATTCATGTCTAAGACAACAAAATCTACTGGGAATATGAATTTATCAATTTTTATTAGAACATTTTCTATTATACCCCTAGGAATGCTGATAGTTTTATTAGTTAACTGAATGCTCATCCTAGTTTGTCTGGGTTTCCCTAGACCTAGTTGTGTAAACATTTTTTAAGGCATAACATTGATGCTTGCCCCTAAATCAGCTAAAGCATTATCAATAAATAAACTACCAATTAAACATGGAATTGTAAAACTCCCTGTGTCTTTTTGTGTCTGCGGTAGTCTGTTCTGTAACATTGCTGAGTATGCTGTGTTTAATTCCACATGGTGTTCCTCGTCTAATTTGCGTTTGTTTGTCAAGAGCTGTCTTAAAAATTTCCTCGAGTCTGGCGTCTAAAAAAGAGCTTCAAGAAGAGGTAAGTTAATATGTAATTTCTTTAAAAGTTTAAGAAACTTACCGAATTGTTCTTCTGAATCGTCTCTTTTCATTGCTTTGGGATAAGGTATGCGAGGTTGGTACTCTTTGATTACCGGTTTTGACTTTTCTTGTGTTACCTCTGTTTTACCTTCGTCTACCTTGTTTTCTGGTATTGCATTTGGTTCATCTAACCCTTTACTGTCCTGAGCGGTGATGGCTTGATTTTGCTCCTTAGGGTTAATCTCCGTGTTACTTGGTAGACGCCTTTGCAGTCTTTCTGACATCAGCTTTGCAAGTTGTTCGACTGCATTAGTGACTTCCTTGACTGACTTAGTAATTTCCACGATTCGGCTCTCGTTGCTTTTGATTGTTCTCTCAGTTTCTTGGATACGTTTCTCTGTGTCTATTGCGAAATTTGCCATCATCTCTTCAAGGTGTGACTCCTCTTCCTGTTGGTGAGGTGGTTGTTGAAAGGTTGGAGGAAGTTCCGGTATTTGGCTATTTTGATCATCCCACGAGAAATTGGGATGGTAACTCCAACCTGCGTTATAAGTGTCATTATAAAAATTATTTTGTGGTCTAGAATAGTTACCCGTATAGTGAGCTTGCTCGTTTTTCATGCCATATTCGTAGGGAGGGTACTCAGGATTCGCCATTCCTCCTTGCATTACTGAGTATACCCGCGAGAGACTACACAAACCATCAATCTTTTTATTCATCATCTCTAGCTGGTTAGATAGCCTGGTGACCACGTCGAGGTTGGAGACACTGGCAGCTTTTGTTGGCTTTGTCCTCATAACTTGCCACGGATAGTTATTTAGTGCCATCTCCTCTATACACTATACTTATCTGCCAAAATAAAAGAAAAATTAGCCAGAAAAAAATTTTAAATAAAGAAAAAAATTTAAATAAAAATTGCAATAATAAAAAAAAATATGGCTAAAATAATAAAAATTAAGCTTTCTTAATATTTTAGTTCCCCGGCAACGGCGCCAAAAATTTGATCGCTGCAAATCAGAGCTTTAAATATTTATAAAAGAATGATCAAACCTGGAGACTAACTCTGACAACGATATTAAGGCAAGTGTACCTATCGAACAGTAGTATAGCTTAGGCAAGACCGGTTATTGAACCCAAAGGAACTAAAAGTATTAATACTCACCTTCTTCTTATTATTTAGTCTTAAAGTTAGAGTGAAGATTACTTTTTAAACTAAATCGATGACAGCTAAACTAAGGACACAAAGACAAGAAGGACGGATAGGAAAATAACTTTGAGGGAAAACTCAGTTGATTACGACGATACCCTCAGGAATAATCCACCTAGACTTCACTTAGACTTCACTTATTAATTAACCCTAAATTATATGATTTCTTTTACTTAGCTTGATCCGTAAGACTCCCTAACCTATATTAAACCCTCTCTCGAGGCGAATAATGTCTAACCCTAGGTTAATTAGTGGAACTCTCGTTCGATTATAATAACCCCCTAGGATAGCAGTAAATTGAACAATGGACTCCCATATTAGGTTTCACCCTAATCCAGCAAAATCTCGTAACCCTATCTCTAGGCGCCCGATCAACTCCGCTTAATTATGTTAGATCTTCTCTTAGGCACGGTTTATTCCTCCTCCACCTAAGCACATTAGATTTGGATTAAGCAACATAATTGAGAACAAACTAAAGCACATTAGATTTGGATTAAGCAACATAATTGAGAACAAACTAAGTTATTCATCATATAATTTAAAAATCAAATAATAAAATCCATCTAGATTTAATCCCCTTCGGGTATCTGAGGGGTTTAGTTCATAATGAATAAACAAAACATCGCAAGAGGAAAGATAAAACAAAACATAGGAAAAATCCTAAAACCCCCTGAAGGAATCGAAGGAGAATTCCGCCATCTTGAGTATAATTTCGGCTTCTTGGGATGGATCGACTGGCTATCCTCGCGTTATTCCCTAACTCTGACCTTCTCGGCTTGGCTCCTTGGCCTCGCTTTCGCTCCGGTTTTGGCTTTTGCCGAACTCCCCTCTCAAGTTGCCCCCTTGGGTGTTTATATAGACTTTGTGATGCCTTACTTGGCCTCTAAGTATCCTAATTCAAGTAGAATTCCTAATAGAGTGTTTGAATAGGCTTTGGAATGTGTTTCTTTGCCTCCAAGTATCCTTTCCCGAATGAAATTTCTCTTTCCAGCGACAGGGACATGGTCATGGCACACGCCCGTGTGAATTGTGGCCAGGCCGTGTTCGGACTTTTAATGAGGCACGGCCGTGTGGTATTTGGGCTAGGCCGTGCCGATTTCTCTCTTGGCCCAATTTGGTTCGTTTTAAGCCCGTTTTACATTCTTTTCATCCTTTGGTGCTTTCCTAAGTATAAGACACGAAAAGAAAGGATTAAGAGCACCTTTTTACATAAATAAAAGGATAAATCATCCAAAAGTATGCTAAATGTGGGATTAAAATATGTTACTTTTACGGTTTATCAGCTCAGAAAAGAGAAAAGAAAAGCTGAGTTCGAAGCTAGAGATTTTCGCAAGAGATTAGCAAGTAAAACTTCTCAGATGGCATCAAAGAAGTTCCGAAATGACAGTAGCCAATCTAAGACTAATGCTGGGATTTCTATACGGGAGCGACCACCAGTGAGTTCACGAGCCACCTCATTTGCTAGTGTTGGCAATACTCGACCGAATAAACCCAAGTGTCAACAGTGTGGTAGGCGACATTTTGGTGAATGTTGGGGCAATTGCAACAACCGAGTTTTCTACAAATGTGGTTCTTAAGATCATTTATTCGTGACTGCTCGGAATTAGCTGAGAAGGATAATGCTCAGAGTGTGAGATCGAGTGGTGCTGCAGTTAGAGGTAGGCCACCCCGAAATACGAGAGGTAGGAGCGGTACTCAGAGTGGGACTTCAGATACAACTATTCGATTCGAGGCTCGTGCGCCTTTCAGAGCCTATGCCATTCGTGCCCGAGAGGAAGCTTCATCTCTAGATGTTATCACTGGTACATTTACTCTCTTTAATACTAATGTAATTGCTTTGATTGATCCCGGTTCAACTCATTCCTATGTGTGTGAAACATTAGTATCCAGTAAGACTTTACCTGTTGAGTCTACTGAGTTTGTGATTTGGGTTTCGAACCCCTTGGGCCGCTGTGTGCTAGTTGATAAGGTGTGCAAGAATTGCCCTTTGATGATTCGAAGTTCATGTTTTCCGGCTGATTTGATGCTACTACCATTTGATGAGTTTGATATCATTCTCGGTATGGATTGGTTAACCGTACACGATGCTGTAGTGAATTGTAGACGAAAGACTATTGATCTGCGGTGCCAGAATAATGAGATAATTCAAATTGAGTCTACCGATTTAAATGGTTTACTAGCAGTGATATCCTCGATGTTGGCTCGGAAGCATTTGAGATAATTCAATTTGTACCAGTTGTATGTGAATACTCGGATGTGTTTCCAGAAGAATTGTCGGGTTTGCCACCTGTTCGGGAGGTAGAGTTTGGAATCGAGTTAGTGCCAAGGACGACTCCAATCTCGATAGCTCCATATAGAATGGCACCGACTGAATTAAAAGAGCTGAAAGCTCAGTTGCAAGAGTTGACAGACAGGGGTTTTGCTCGACCGAGTTTCTCTCCTGGGGTGCACCAATGTTATTTTTGAAGAAGAAAGATGGAATGTTAAGAATGTGCATCGACTATCGACAGCTCAATAAAGTGACCATAAAGAATAAATACCCGTTTCCGCGCATCGATGATTTATTTGATCAGCTAAAAGGAGCCTTAGTATTTTCGAAGATCAATTTAAGATCAGGTTATTATCAGTTGTGAGTTAGAGACTCTGATGTGCCTAAGACTACTTTCTGGACGAGATACGACCATTACGAGTTCTTGGTGATGCCGTTTGGACTCACTAATGCCCCTACTATTTTCATGGATTTGATGAACAGGGTATTCAGATAGTATTTGGATCGGTTCGTGGTTGTGTTTATAGATGACATTCTGATCTATTCGCGTAATGAATCCGAGCATGCCGAACACTTGAGACTTGTGTTACAGATTTTGCGTTATAAGTAGTTGTACGCGAAATTTAGCAAATGTGAGTTTTGGACACATGAAGTTATATTTCTGGGGCATGTTGTTTCAGCATCAGATATTCAGGTTGATCCGAGTAAGATCTCGGCTACATTGGATTGGAAACCCCCACAAAATATTTCTGAAGTTCGAAGTTTTCTGGGACTTACCGGTTATTATAGACGCTTTGTGAAAGGTTTCTCGATGATTGCAACTCCGATGACAAAGCTACTTCAAAAAGATGTTAAATTTGAGTGGACGGAAAAGTGCCAGAAGGGTTTCAATCAGTTGAAAACTTTATTAACTGAAGCTCCAGTGCTTGTTCAGCCAGAGTAGGGTAAAGAGTTCGTTATTTTCAGTAATGCATCCTTAAATGAGTTAGGCTGTGTTTTGATGCAGGAGGGTAAGGTTGTAGCCTACGCCTCGAGACAATTAAAGCCACACGAAAAGAATTATCCGACACACGATATCGAATTGGCCGCTATAGTCTTTGCTCTAAAGATATGGCGCCACTATCTATTCGGTGAAAAATGCCATGTCTACTCTGATCATAAAAGTTTAAATTACTTAATGACTCATAAGGATATGAATTTGAGACAATGACGATGGTTGGGATTATTAAAAGACTACGAGCTTGTGATTGATTATCACCCGGGGAAGGCTGATGTGGTTGCTGATGCCCTAAGTCAAAAATCATTGTTTGCTTTACGTGCAATGAACGTAGATATGGCTATGACAACGATGGTGCGATTATAGCAGAATTGAAGGCGAGACCGTTATTTGTTCAACAAATTTGCGAAGCTCAAAAGGTTGATGATAACTTGATAGAAAAAGGGAATCAATGTGGTTCTAATGTTGACTCAAAATTTCAGATTGACGCTGAGGGATGTTTGCGGTTCAGAAACCGATTATGTGTACCAAAGGACCCTAAGTTGATTCAGATGATTTGTAATGAAGCTCATAAAAGTAAATTTTCTATTCACCCAGGTAGCACGAAAATGTATAATGATTTGAGACAGCATTACTGATGGCACGGTATGAAACGGGATATTTCAGATTTCGTGTCGAAATCTTTAATATGTCAGCAAGTAAAAGCCGAGCATCAGGTGCCATCTGGATTGCTTCAGCCGATTATGATACCCGAATGGAAATGGGATCGAGTCACGATGGATTTCGTATCTGGGTTACCGTTGTCACCGAGCAAGAAAGATGTAATCTGGGTTAATGTTAATAGATTGACGAAGTCAGCTCACTTTATTCCGGTTCGTACAGATTACTCGCTTGATAAGTTAGCTGAGTTGTACATTTCTCAAATTGTACGATTGCACGGAGTACCTATTTCTATTGTTTCGGATAGAGATCCAAGGTTTACATCGCGGTTTTGGAAGAAACTGCAAGATGCATTAGGTACTAAATTACATTTTAGCACCGCTTTCCACCCTCAAACGGATGGTCAATCCGAGAGAATTATTCAAATACTTGAGGATATGTTGAGATGTTGTGTTCTAGAGTTCGAGGGTACGTGGGAACGATACTTGCTTTTGATTGAGTTTGCGTACAATAATAGCATTCAATCGAGTATCAAAATGGCACTTTACGAGACTTTGTACAGTCGTAAATGTCGTACACCTTTGTATTGGACCGAGCTAAGTGAAAGCGAGATACACGGGGTTGATCTAATCAAAGAGACTGAACAGAAAGTAAAAGCGATCCGCGGAAGTTTGAAAGCAGTGCCAGATCGTCTGAAATCCTATGCGGATTTGAAACGTAAAGATATAGAATTTCAGATTGGTGACCGAGTATTTTTGAAAGTCTCGCCGTGGAAGAAAATACTTAGATTTGGCCGCAAGGGAAAGCTAAGTTCGAGATTTATTGGGCCCATACGAGATTATTGAGCGTATCAGATCGGTTGCGTACAGGTTGATGTTGCCACCTGAGTTAGAAAAGATCCACAATGTTTTCCCTGTATCGATGCTTCGACGATACAGATCCGATCCTTCTCATGTGATTAGTCCGTCAGAGATTGAGATTTAGTCTGATTTGACCTATGAGGAAGAACTGATTCGTATTTTGGCTCACGAAGTGAAAAAGTTACGTAATAAGAGAATCTCATTGGTGAAGGTACTGTGGCATAAACACGGGGTTGAAGAAGCAACTTGGGAGCTTGAGGATTCAATGAAAGAATGCTACCCAAATTTATTCATCGGCAAGATTTTTGGGGACAAAAATCCCTTAAGGGGGGAGAGTTGTAACAGCCCGATTTTGACTCTAATCTGTGACACCCTAAACCCGGCCTAGTAGTTAGGCCCGAATCTAGCGTGTCACATTGAGGTGTTTTTCGAAACCAAGTTTTAATGGGAAACCTTTCTTGTGAGTAAAATCCCAGTTACAACGGTTTATTATTAACATTATTCGAGATTTATTAATAACTTATTTCCCTCAAAACCTAGTTCGTTGCGGAAGCCTAATTTAAAACAATTGACTTATGAAAACGTGATACTTACAACTTAGTTGCGAAAGCGTAGTGTTTCGAAAACAGATATTGTTTTGGAAAACCGCGATTAAATGTTGAGCAGATTTAAAACATAATAAACTAAAAATCCCAAACTAAAAGAAAATCGGAATTTAAGAGAGGCCTTATTACAAAATAAGAACCCAAAATAAAATAAAAATAAGTAGAATACGAAAATCTGAAACTGCTCGTAGTGTAGCCACCTCCGAGTCCTCCAATACGTCGAACCGCCTACTGAGGATTACCTGAGAAAAATTAAAAAGAGGGGGTGAGTTTACGAAAACTCAGTGTGTACAACCCTCATCAGTAAGAACATGAATCCCAACAGTTCGGGCCGAAACCCATTTCAGTAACGGTGGCAATTGGGCCTTAGCCCATAAAAGCCTCACTTGGGCCTTAACCCATATCAAATGTCACATATCATATTTATCTGGGCCTAAGCCCATCTCAATATTAAAATCCATGTATGCAATGCATTAATGCCCATACCAACCCTGCACTCCGTCTCCTGTCCAATCTTGCACTCCTGTGGGGATTTAATCGACCCACCCATTCCTACACTCTTTATGTAGCACCGGTTGCCGCACTAACTTATCGGTGCAGCATGGCTGCTTGGTGGCTAAAAAGCCTTCGGTGGATCCACAGTCGTCAAGCGACCATGCGATCCTATTAGCACTTCCTCCGTATTAATAATCACATCCCCTTTCAACATAATAACACATGAATGTAACATAAAACAATAACCATACGATAACAATCATAAATCGCATACAAGAATAACCATATAACATGTAGGGGCATTTTCATCATTTTTCCCTTCAGGGAATTCGGTCATTTTACCCATCTAGGGTATTTCAGTAATTTTATGACCTTTCTGAAGGTCTACAGTCGCCGCAAGTGACACAAATATCATTTTTAATAAAAACGGTGTATTTGGGCCCAAAGCTCAAAACTCGGCCCAGGTGGGCCCACACTCTCCTGTGGCCCATTCGGCCCAAAATTGCCTTTGGCCATGTGATCGACATGGCCGGCTCCTTACTTCCTATTCGTCCACAACATTCACTCACGTAGGGCCTACAAGCCCGCTGGGCCAATTCGGCCCATTTCAGTCTAACGAGGCCCAAAACGTCCTAAGCCCATGAGAACGCTCATGGTGGCCTCACGCATCTAGCGCCCATTTCCGTGGGCTCGGTCCACCACACGTGCGTTCGCACGCCCATGTGGCATCATTTGCCGATATTTCAGCTTTTCGGCATTTGTCGATCTATAGTCAGAATGGTGTGAGTACACACCTGTTACGAGCGTAGGTTGAAACCTCGAATCCACGTACCTAAGAAACTAACAACTCTAAACCGTTAGCCTTAATTCTTGATACGATATCTCTAAGAATTGAGATCGATAAATCAGTCTATGCTACTTACCAACAACCAAGCTCGCTACAACGAAAAGTGCTCAGTTGGCTCTTTGATTAAGTACGTCGAGTCCCTTGCAACGTTAAAACAAAGGGAAGATGTTAGCCATATCACTCACGGCCCTAATTGGAATCATAACAGCCTTTCAGGTTGAACGAAAAAAACCCGATATGAGAAGAACTCTATAACCCCTATTCGGCCCTAGCCACACTTACCAACCGATTTCCAGAATTCAAAGGCTGAATAAACGATGAGGAGGGTATGCTTAAACTCCAACAGGTTCGGCCTACACCAAGAGAAAAGTGCTTCGGCTATGCTGAGCAAAGAGGAAAGAAAGAAAAAAAAAAAAGAAAGAAAGTGGATGAAAAGCTTACCAACGATTAGCAAACCCAAGATTGCTACTACAATATTTGGCCCTCAAGGATGACCACCACCTAGAAAAGGAGAGATTAGCACTGGTTTGATCAAAAGAGAGTAAAAGATGGAGGAGTGCTAGGAAAATATAGATTCCGTCTGATTAAAAGATTTAGAAGATGAGTGTTTCGGTCCTTTAAGAGAGAAAAGAGAAGGAGAAAAGAAAAGAGACTATTACCTTGCAACTATAGGAAAAACCGAATGAAAAAGGAGATTCGACGATCAAAAAACACACCACGCTTCAGACTAGACCAAGCTCGGCTAATGGAAAAAGAAAAGAAAATTGACTCCAATGGGGCAAAAGGGAAATTCGGCTTATGCAGAAAATGGTAGAAGCACAATGAAAAGGAAAAGAAGTTTCGGTTATGGAGAGCACAAAAAGAACAAGTGAGGGAAGAGTAGAAAAGAACGTGTAAAAAAGAATAGAAGGAAATGTGATAAACAAAGAACCCGAAATGTCTAAGGAGAAAGCCTAAAACGTCAAAAATGCTAAGAACACTAGAGAATTTCGGCACACACTCCAACAGGTTTCAGTTTTTCTTCCTTTGCTACACACCAAATGCTGAATTTCATGCCAACATCAACCCCTAGCCGAATTCCTCCTCCCCACATCCCTCATTCGGCCAAGCACTACCTCTCACCCCCAAATCCCCTAATTTTCTCCTTATTTTGCTCCACCATCCACTCTCCACCTCACATTCAAACAAACTTGACCAAGTCCCCTCTCCCACCTGCAGAGTCCTAATCCAACTTCACCTCTCCCCTCCCCATAGCATAAAGTAAAACTCCCCAAATGCTACTTGTGGGATTCGAACTCCTTCCCCCTTGCTCCTTCTTTGATGCCACAGCCACCTTGCCATAAGCTCACCTTGTTTCTCTTAAACACACACAATTAAACTTAAGTTCTACTTCCTACAGCCTTCCCCCCTAAAGGGCCAAAAACCAAAAACTTTCCAAAGCTCAACCTCAAACCCTAGCCTCTATAGGACCTCCAAACACACTCAAATAGCAAGCCAAATAAACACAGCATGGATTTAAGCAAAACTACTAACCCCTAACTTTTGGGATGCTACATAATCGAAACGGTGGTTTCGGGACCACGAATCATAGTAAAAAAATATATTAAAATTATTTTCTTTGTTTCTTATGTGTGAATTTTCTTGTGTGAAATTTTTGTGTTTTAGTTTCATTGTTTGAGTGTCCGATTAAATAAAAGGGCTTAATCGCATAAATTAAAAATTTGATAGTTTAATGTGCAAGGGCTAGATTGATGTTGTCTTTTAAAAAGGAAGTATTAAAGTTGAAACTTGTCCATTCTAAGCTATAGTGTGCGGCAAAGGACATTAATGCCCATTAGTTAAAGTGTTATTATAATTTTAAGTAATGGTTATATTAGTAAACTAATAATAATGTATTATAATATACATTATATCATAAAAAAATAAAAATAAAACATGTTTCATCTTTTAAAGTTGATAGCCGAAACTTAAGAAAGAAAAAAAAGTTCTTGAGCTTTGGTATATTCGGTCATCTCTAAGCTAAATCAAGGTATGTGTTTAGCTCGATTTTTGATAATTTTTATGTTTTTGAGATCGTTGCTATGTGATTTAGTTAGCCCATGCTTGAATTCTTGATTTGGCTGTGTATTTCGTGAATTGCCATTGAAGAAAGCTTGTTGTTTTTGTGGGTTGATGATGAAATATTGATAATATGTGTTAGATTAACAAGTTTTGTTCTTGAATTTTTTATGAAATTGAGTGATTTGGATTAAATTGCAAAAATAAATTTTTGAGGTACTAAAATGAAAAATAAATGAAATATGTGAGCTTGTATTAGGACTATGAATATTCAGCCCTAAAGAAGTGTGTGCAAATTATGCATATTTTGTGTTTTGTGCAAAAAGGACTAAATTGTAAAAAGTGTGAAATGTTAGGGGTAAAATTGTAATTTACCCATTATATATTTTTTAGACTAAATTGAGTGCAATGGTATTTAAATGAGGTTAATTTGAAATGATATAGATCAAGAAGAAAAGAAATTGAACTCGGATCGGGGAAAAGCAAAAATAATTGAATAACCGATGCATAACGTCTGTTGATATTCGAGGTAAGTTTTTAAGCAATCATGTTGTATGGAATTTATCTATATTGATATACCTAAAATTTGATGGAAGTATGTATGCTGATTTTTAATATAGCCGAATGTATTATTTATATACATATAAAGTATAACCAAATGAGAGGTAGGTATATATGTCATTTGTTCACTCGAATGTGATGTGTATTTGTATATATGTATATATATCAATGATATAGTCAAATATGGTGTTGAATTGAGAGATGATGACATCCGAATGTGATGTGTATATATATGGCATTGATATAACCGAATGTGACATTGAACTGAGGAATGAATATAACCGAATGTGATGCATATGTATGGCAATGATACAATTGAATGTGATGTTGATCATAGAAATGAAATAAGCGAAATTGTATATATGCAATTGAGGTTTAAGTTTTATGTTTATATAAATAATGATTAAGTTCGGGAAATGCAATAATGTGCAAAATTGTATACCGATCACTAAGTGTGCGAAATCGGTCAATAAGCACTAAGTGTGCGAAATTAAATATCGAGCACTAAGTGTACGAATTCAGTTGTTTAGCACTAAGTATGCGAGAAGTTAAATGTAACGACATTAAGTGTGCGATACGCTACAAGGAGTTGACACTAAGTGTGCAAAGTATTAGTACGACGACTCTAAGCATGTGACACGTGATAAGGTTTTTGCATTGAGTGTGCAGGTTTGTCGATCTTTTAATTTAATTAGTTAACGAAGGTGTTTAGCAAAATAAAATGAACAGGTATGCGATGATAAATCATCTTTTGTATAATAGGTAAGTTTTGGTTGTTGAAATGAAAATTATGTATTATACATATTAATTTGTGATTTATATGGTTTGAAATGTAAGTAAGAAATTTAGTAGATAATATATATATATATATAGACTTGTACAAATGTATATGTATTTGTTTTTAGATGTGGAATGGATTATAGATCTATGTGAAAGCTATTATTGAATGTGGGGATATCCGGCCTAAGGGTCTTGAAATGTGAAAAATTTCTAATATAATGTTTTAATGCATTGTTATATAAGTGCTTATACCTTACTAAGCTGTTAAAGCTTACTTGGTTCTTGGTTGCTCTCATGTTTTAGATTTACTTCAGTGATCGCTACGTGCTCGGGGATCATTGCTAAAGCTCGTCACACTATCATCAACGTTTTGGTACCTTTTTGAGGTTAAACTTAAAGTTTATGGCATGTATAGGCTATATTACCTTTTGTGTTACTACAAATGATATATATATATATATATATATATATGTAAATATGTATTCATGCCATGCGAAAATGGCAAAATCATGACATCTTGGGCTTATGTGAATTCGGTTATGGTATTAAGTTATGATGGGATTATAATTCATGATGTGATCATGCTTGGTGTTTAATTATATGGCTTGATTTCTAAGCTTGAGTTCGGTTATGCTTGATAATGGTGTTAATATTTGTATATCCGTTCATGTTATAAGCTTACTTTGGAAATATATTTTATGGTATATATATGTGTGGTGTTTGGCTACATGAATTCGGCAATGAGTAGTAATAGGTATAATGTATAATCGGCCTTGAATGCAGCTGATCTTAGGAGTATAATATGTGGTATATTTTAGTTGATGAATATGTTCTAGTTTTAATGTATAAGTACGTATAAGCTAAGTTATGAGATGACTATGTTATGCCTTGTGAATTTGATTATTTGATGTGACTTATTGATGACTTAATTTTTGGTGTATAATTTGCTTTGTGGAATAACTTGGAAATGTTGTATTTGATAAATTTGATTCGGTCATATTATGGAATAAATTATGATATATATATTAGGTTAATATTTAATGGGATAGATTAATAAGAATGCATGTCTCGATTTATGATTGGTATTTGAAATGAGAAATGTCTGATTATAAAATGGTATCTAAATATCATGAATGAGATACTTGTATGATTCAAATATTACAAGTAATAGAGCATGATTGGTTCTTAATTAGCTATATGTTTTAAATATGTGCAAATTTGACTTTTATGAATGGGTGTATAAATGCTATTTGATTTTGAAAATTTTTGTAAAGAAGTTGATATGACTTTATGCATGAATTGTTTATAATGATCGTGATGAATTGTGTTTTGTCTGGTAATGCCCTTTAATCCTAATTCGGCGACGGATAAGGGTTAGGGGTGTTACATGGGTGATATGTGTGCTAGTGTAAGACCATGTCTAGGACATGGCATCGGCCACATTATGAGAGCCAGTGTAAGACCATGTCTAGGACATGGCATCGGTGTTGATTTGTGTGCTAGTGTAAGACCATGTCTGGGACATGGCATCAGCCACATTATGAGAGCCAGTGTAAGACCATGTCTGGGACATGGCATCGGCATTGAGACGAGAGCTAGTGTAAGACCATGTCTGGGACATGGCATTGGCCTCGACAGGTGAGCCAGTGTAAGACCATGTCTGGGACATGGCATCGGTATTTTACCCTCTTGTGTGAGGCTTATAGGATATCTTTTAGTATTTCAAATGGGTCCACGAGTTATTTAAAACTTATGATAAAGATATGAAAAGATATGATCATGTTGTGAGTGGTAGAGGTTCTTACTCGAAACTCATGAGATATGAGCTTAGTTATGATGCCTTAATGGTAAGGATGAAATTGAGTAAGTTCTATCTATGAGAATGATTTCGGGACGATCTTGTAATCTTTGGCTTATACTTGTGATGTGTAAATATGTAATAACTCTACCATTGTTAAATCAAGAACGTTGTGATGATTTATAATATGTTATGTGTTTAAAGAGGCATGGTTGATGTTGTTACTTATTTACATGCAACTTACTAAGCTTTGTGCTTACTCCCTTTCCTTTCCATTTTCTTATAGTATCGCCAAGCTAGCTCGGGGATCAAAGGGCGTCAGAGGCTCGATCACACTATCAATCTGAACATTTGGTATAGTTAGATTTTTCATTTTGAGTATGGCATGTATAGGGACTTGGTCTTTTGTCAAGTGTCATATTGTTTTGGCTAAACGTGTTGGCTTGTCTTGAATATTGATTCATTTTGTATAAGGTCATGGATGATGGCTAATACTTGATATTGCCATATGTAAATGATGATGTTTTTCATGAATGTGCAATCTGCATGGTGAAGTATGTGATAAGTTTTGCATGTGAATGGAGTGTACTTGTAACACCCCTAACCCGTAACCGTCGCTGGTCTAGGGTTAAAAGGCATTACCGGACAATCGAAAACTTTTACGGACATTTCTAAACATAATTCGACAAATCACATCAAAATGTCCCTTAAATAGGTCTTCGAGACCTTAAAATGTTTTAGAATAAGGTCGGGACTAAACCGAACAAATATGGAAATTCTCGAAAATTTAATTTTTTTTTCAAAGTTGCAAATGTCACACGCTCATGTGGGCAGGCCGTGTGCCTCACACGGCCTCAGACACGCCCGTGTGTCTAAGCCGTGCCAAAACAGGGCATACATATTGAATTGTCCACACGGCCATGGCCACGCCCGTGTGCCTCACCCGTGGTCGCTACTGACTTGCACCACACAGCCAATCACATGCCCGTGTGTCCAACCCTTGGTCGAGTCTGATTTGTTTTGAATTACAACCACAAGGGACACGGTCGAGCCACACACCTGTGTGCTCAACCGTGTAGGCAATTATAGGCCATTTTCAAGGCCAAAATGCCACCCACACATTGGGTTACCCTACAAGAAACATACCAATTCAATTCATGCCAAACTAATCAACCTTTTCAAGTATTTAAAGGCATCTCAAGCATACCATTTTAGGCAACATTTAACTCAACTTATTCACAAGCATTTCCAAACATGATTCATTCACAAATCTACCATTTCAACATAATCATCATTCATCAAACACATATACTCACTTTGCATCAACAAGCTTACCATTACCTTGACCATTTCATAACCATAGAATCATACCAAAACCAAACATCATATAGCATGACTCTTTATTCATTACACAACCATTTAACTAGCCTATACATGCCATACTTTAGTATATACATTTTCAAAAGGTACCAAAAACAAGATTGAGTAGTGTGATGACAATCCTCGATGGTTCCCGAGCCTTCAGTAGCTTTGGCGATCTATAAAACATAGAAAACACAAACAAAGTAAGCTTTCAAAAGCTTAGTAAGCCATAGACAATTAAAATTAACATAAAATGCACATAGCCACATTGATACAATAACATTAATGTTTCTCATTTGCAAATTTATCATATATCCTTTGGCTCATTTGTTTAGCCATTACTTACCCACATTCCATAGCTCAAAGTATCTTTTTACTCATAGCTCATTCAAGCTTGTATCACATATTATCTCATCAAATCTATACACATATTCACTTTAGTAAGCTCATTTGAACACTTACCTTTCCAATGTACCTGAATCATTTATACATTTTACATAGACATTCATTTCTCAGACTTGCCCGTTGAACCGTTCGGAACTAAATAGGATACTCAGAATGCTCGGAATAGTCGTACAATGTCAACGTCCTAGACGTGGTCTTACATGTAACTAAATATCAATGCCACTTTCCCAGACAGGGTCTTACACGAATCAATACGATGCCAATGTCCCAGACATGGTCTTACATGTAAATCTTATAACGATGCCAACATCCCAGATGTTTTCTTACACGAAATCTCGAATCAATGCCAACGTCCCAGACGTGGTCTTACAAGATATCCCATATCGGAAACCTATGTCATGACATATGTAATCCTATCTATTCCTAAGTTCTTACGGGACTTCTCGGACATAGATACACTGTCGATACTATCTCGAATTCTATGTACATAACATCTCGATCATAATCAACACAAGCTAAATTTCATATATGCATATTTAACTTAATTCAAATGAATTTATTTGTATATCGATTTACCTTGGATTCGGATAAACAGAAACAAACTCGACTACTCAATTACTTTTGATTTCCCACGATCTAAGTTCGTTTTCTTCGGTTCTTGATCTATACATATTCAAATTTAATCCATTTATTCACCAAATCATTCAATTCAATCCAAAAACACATATTTAGGGTAATTTATAAATTAGCCCTCACATTTTCACATTTTGACATTTTAGTCCTTATTTCACAAAAATCACAAAATACACAAAATCTCTATACACCCATGCTTAGCCGAATTCTCTATAGGTCCCTAGCAACCCATATTTTTCGTTTATTTCACAATTTAGTCCCTCAAAATATTATTTTCTCAATTAAGCCCAATTTACTCAAACTCATCAAAAGTCCAAAGACAAACTATGTTGATCTAACACATATATTTCATATTTCATCACAGAACTTCACAAAGCTCATGAATTCATCCATGGCACATTTCAAATTCATCATCAATTCACAAAATTGAAGCATGGGTTTTGAAGTATACAAAGTAACGATTACAAAAACGTAGAAATTATCAAAAACCGAAGCGAAACATACCTTGAATCGAAAACATCCATGGCCGAATGTTTGAAAGCTTAAAACCTATTCCTTTTTCTTATTTTCGGTGGTGGAAGGATGAACATTCCACTAGCCATTTTTATTTGTTTTATTTATTACTAGTTAATAGATTATTTACTAATTTAACCTTCAAATTTTAATAGCAAAATCATGTACATCAAGCCCATAACCGTCCATCCCATGGTTTAATGGCCAATTTACAGCATAAGGGCCTCACATTTAGAAAGACACATCAACTAGACACTTAATCAAATAGGAGGCTACTTTTGCATTTTTATACGATTTAGTCCTTTTATCGAATTAAACACACAAACAATAAAATTTTTATACGAAACTTTCACACATGTTAATTCACATACTATAAGCACAGAAAATAATATTAAAATATTTTCTAACTCAGATTTGTGGTCGAAACCACTATTCTGGCTAGGGTCTAAACTGGACTATTACAATAGTGGTCTTGATGTGTGTATGTCTTGGTTGTGGCTTATGTTGGTACAAGTAAGGGTGGCAAAAGGGCTTGGTAAATAGCCTTGTTTTTGTCCACATGGGTAGACACACGGGCGTGTGTCTAGGCCGTGTGTGACACATGGTCTGCCTCGTGGGCGTGTAGTTTAGTTGTATGTCCCCTGCACCTTAATTTGGTCAAACAGAATGCTCAGTAGTAACCACACGGGCTGAGGCATGACCGTGTGTCTCAACCGTGTGGAAGACACAGCCATTGTACATGGGCATGTGCCTAGGCCGTGTGAAGTCTGCACCTTAAATGTGAAATTAAATTAGCCACACAGCCTAGCACACAGGCGTCTGCCTTGGCCGTGTGACCGTAAAATGTTGTTGGCGCCAGAAACAGAATGTCAATGTTTTAACACACGGGTTGAGACACGAGCATGTGAGAGACACGGGCCATGGACACAAGCGTGTGCCAAGCCGTGCGAAAACCCCTGTAGGTTCGAATTGAGAAATAAATCCACACGGGCAAGGGACACGGGCGTGTCCCTATATGCTTAAGCCGTGGGAGTTACACTGTCCTTCAACATGGCCATGTTATGAGATCACACGGTCGTGTCGCCCTTCCACACAAGCGTGTCCCCTGTTTTTAGTGACATTTTCCAAAGTTTTTCTAAAGAAGTTGGTTTGGTCCCAAACCATTTATAAAGTGTGTTTTGGGCCTTGTAGGCTAATGTTAGAGATTTTAAGACAAGGTTTGAAAAGTTTTAAATTTGAACGAATGTTTACGACCTGAAAATGTATGTTAGTATGTGTTTAAGTTAGGTAATGCCACGTACCCTGTTCTGGCGTCAACACGGGTAAGGTGTGTTACATTTAGTGGTATTAGAGCTATGGTTTAATCGATTCTCGGACTAACCCAGCGTGTGTACGAGTCTAGCAACTTCTTTAGAAAAACTAACCTAGTGGATGATGTCGAAAGTAATGCGCCGGCTCCCGCAGAAGGGACCGCGCCAGTCAAAAGTGGGCCCGTGATACTGAGTCAGCGCAGAGGGGCTAGAGAAGCCTTCCTCCATATGATGAATGCTTGGTATTCGGAGTTTGTTCATGCAAACCCGAAACCCCCACCTCCTCCACCTCCTCCAATCCCTCAACCTGCCCCTACAGCTCCCCAAGTAGTGGAAATGATTAGAAGGGAAAAACCTCCGGTAGACAAAATTCAAAAGCAATGGGCTGGGGAATTTAGAGTGAATATAGATGATGACCCAAAGAGAGCAGAGTTCTAGTTAGAAAATAACATTAGGGTATTCGATGAATTGTCTTGCACACCTGAGGAGTGCATGAAGTGTGTTGTGTCACTTCTATGAGACTCGGCCTACCAATGGTGGAACACCCTTGTGTCGGTTGTACTAAGGGAAAGGATTACATGGGAGTTTTTCCAAGAAGAATTCTGAAATAAGTATATTAGTTAGAGATTTATAGACCAGAAAAGGAAGGAATTTCTAGAATTGAAGTAAGGCCGAATGACCGTAACCGAGTATAAGCGTGAGTTTGTAAGGCTCAGCAAATACGCTCGAGAGTGCGTATCCACTGAAGCCATCATTGTAAGAGGTATGAGGATGGATTAAATGAAGTCATCCAACTATTAGTTGGCATCCTAGAATTAAAGGAGTTTGTGGTGCTTGTTGAGAGAGCGTGCAAGACCGAAGAATTGGCCAAAAAGAAAAGAAAAGTTGAAATCGAGTCTCGTGACTCAAAGAAAAGACAAATGGGAAGATCATTTCAGACCTCATCCAAGAGATCAAGAGATTTTCTTGCTTGATCAAATACGTCAGTAGGATTCTCGAGCAAAAATAAGAATAAGCAGTACACGACGTCAAAAGCTCAAACCACTTTTATTGCGAGTGTTGGTAGTGTAACAGCCCGATTTAGGGGCTAGTCGGAACAGTGGTTTCGGAATCACTAATCCGAGGTCAGAGAAAATTATTTTTATGTTTTTTTATGAGTTATAGCATGATTATATAAGTGCATGAAAATTTTGGTGCTTTAATTTTAGCAATTTCGTGCTTAATTGTGAAAAAGGACTAAATAGCATAAAGTGTGAAAGTTCTATTTTATAAGCTAAAGGTGCCTAATATCCTTAGAATATTAATTAGAGACCTTTAATGTGCAAATAGACCCTTTAAAAGTTAAAATTAGTCAAAGTTGGTAAGGGTTTAGTGACTAAATTGATTGTTTTATATTAAAATAAAGAAAAAATGATATCCCTTACTTCACTCATCTTCGTCCACCGAAAAACACAAGAAAAATAGGGGTTTTAAAGCTCAAAAATTTCAGCAAACTCTTCTCCCTGCAAGTAAGTGATTTTAATGATGTTTCTTGATGATAATTGTACTTTTGGAACCCCTAAAGCTTATGCTTTCTAATGAGGGGACTATTTTGTGAAATGGTGAAAAGTTTAGAGTTTTTCCATGTGAGATTTTAAGTTGTTTGCTGCATTTTTATGGAAAAAAATGGGCCTTGGTTGTTAGATGAACAACTTTTGCAAAATGTGTTACCATGAAAACACCTAAAATGACTTTTTTGTAGATGTTGTAAAATGTGAGGTAAATGTGTGAAATAATGAGTTTTGATGGTTGCCATAAGTGAAATAAATGTTCACCTAGGCTCGTTAAAGAGAGAAATTTGATTAGAATTGATTTCCGAGCCTAGGGGTAAAATGGTCATTTTACGAAAGTCTAAGGGCAAAATAGTAATTTTGCCAAAGCATGATTATTGAAATGCATTAGTTAATGTGATAACTAAATGAGCTAATTTGCTATTATAGATCAAGAAGAACAAAGAATTAACCTCGATTGGGGAAAGAACAAAGCATCAGACTAGATCGACAATCTAGCCTATTTTGAAATCGAGGTAAGTTTGTGTGTAATAAATTCAATATTATGTCATTAAGTTTTTAAATGTTTGATAGTAGCGATGTATAAAATTTCTATGAATTTTGAGTTATGATGTTAAATGAGAAAATGATGAGAATTGTAATGTGAAAGTCCCAGTTGGACTTTAATAAGTGAGAGATTAAGATTATCGTGATATAAGAAAGGTAAGGTCCCGTATAAGGCCATGTCCGGGACATGGCTTCGGCAGCGACTGGAGATTCCGCATAAGACCATATCTGGGATATGGCATCGGCATCAAATATGAGAATCGTATAAGACCATATCCGGGATATGGCATCAACAAACGATATGAGATCCCGTATAATACCATATCGGGGATATGGCATCGGCATCTAGAGGTGACCCCACGTAAGACCACATTTGGGATGTGGCATTGGTGTTGTTATTATGTGAATGAGGATGATTATATAACCTTGAATACCTTAAGTAATTTCTATGTGGTAAATGGTTAAGATTATGCTAGAGATGAGATTAATGTTAATACCAAGTGATGAGGTGATACAGGTATATGTGAGTATTTCATGAGAATGGTTCACGATATGAGGCATATTATGTAATTGGTAAGAGTAAGTATGAGTAAGTTATGGAAATGGGCTTAAGACTTGTGTTTTATTCAGTGAAATAAATGAATGACATTATTAGTTTTATTTTGCTATTTATTCATGCAAACTTACTAAGCTTTATGCTTACGCCTCTCATTTTTCTTTTCCTTGTAGTATTGCCAAGATAACTCGAGGATCGTGGGACGTCGGAGTTCAGAATCACACTATCGACATATCTTTGGTATAACAAAGTTAGATTTATTTTGAGTATGGCATGTATAGGACTTGGGTATTTTGTTATGTCATATTTGTTAGCCAAAGTGTTGGCTATTTATGTTATCAAATTCATTTTGTAAGTGGTCATTGGAATTGGGCCAATACTTGACAAGTTTATATATATTCAATGATGATGAAATTATGAAGTTTATGCTTGTGTGGATGCTTTGATTTGAGTTTTCAGAAGTGCCTTAGGGTCATGAGTTATGATAAATTGAGTTGGTATAAGTATGGTTGCTATGTAGGGTGGCATTTGGCTTGGAATATAGCCTTTTTAATGTCCACACGAGTAGACACTCGGGCGTGTGTCTAGGCCGTGTGTAACACACGGTCAACCCCATGGGAGTGTTGATCGGCCTTGTGTCCCCTTGCATGTTAGGTTTACAAGTCAGTATGCTCAGTAGTAAACACACGGGCAGAGACACGGCCGTGTGTCTCAGCCGTGTGGGAGGCACGACCATGGACATGGGTATATGCCCAGGCCGTGTGAAGTCTACACCTAAAATTAGGAATGTAATTCGACACATGGTCTAAGGACACGAGTGTGTGTCTTGGCTGTGTGATCATAGTGAGGTGATGACGTCATAAACAGAATGCCATGGTTTTGGCACATGGGCTAAGACACGGGTGTGTCAAGGCTGTGTGAGGGACACGGGCTAGGGACATGGGCGTGTGTGACAACACGGCCTGCCCACACGGGCGTGTCCCATTTCACATGGGTGTGTGGCCCCTGTTTAGACAAAAAATTTTAAGTGTACAAAAGTTTCCGGTTCAGTTCTGAAACCCTTCGTATGCATGTTTGAGGCCTCGTAGGCCCATAATAAGGATGTTAAGCATCGTATGTTAAAGCAAGTTAAGTCCGGTAATGCCTCGTACCCAGTTCCGGAGTTGAATACGAGTAAGGGGTGTTACAGGTAGTGCTCGACCAATTAAACTGGAGTGTTTGCAGTGTGGTAGACGACATTTCGGTAAGTGTCGAGGAATTGATAGAGGCTGTTTCAAGTGCGGTTCACTAGACTACTTCATTTGAAACTGTCTTGAGATGGATGAGAAAGACAGAAAGCAAGATATGCGAGCGAGTAATGCTCCTTCTAGAGGTAGACATCAGAAAAACCCGGGAAGTAGGGCAAGCAGTAGACGTGCACCTAGAGATTCCACTATGAGATCAGAGGGTAAAGCTCTTGCAAGGACTTATGCCATTCACGCTCGCAAAGAGGCTTCATCCCCAGATATGATTACGGGTACTTTTTCTCTTCATGATATCTCTGTTGTTTCTTTGATTGATTCGGGGTCTACCCATTCGTATGTTTGTATGAAATTGGTGTTTAGTATGAATATGCATGTTGATTCTACCGAATTTGTGGTCAAAGTGTCAAACCCTTTAGGCAAGCATGTGCTAGTTGACAAAGTGTGTAGAAATTGTCCCTTGACAATTAGAGGTCATTATTTTCCGGCTAATCTTATGCTGCTACCGTTTAATGAATTTGACATGATTCTTGGTATGGACTAGTTAGTAGCTCATGATGTGATAGTAAATTGTGGGAGAAAATTTATTGAACTGAAATGTGAAAATGGGGATATCCTTTGGGTTGAATCAGGTGAACCGGATAGCTTACCTGTACTGATTTCTTCTATGACTACTGAGAAGTACATGAGAAAAGGGTATGAGTCATATCTTGCATTTGTGTTGAATACCCAAGAGTTGAAAGTAAATATTGAGTCAGTGCTTGTGGTATGTGAGTACCTGGATGTGTTTCCTGGAAGAGTTGCCCGAATTGCCTCTAACTAGGGAAGTCGAGTTTGGTATTGAGTTGGTCCCTGGTACGGAACCTATTTCGGTTGCCCCATATAGAATGGCACCGTTGGAGTTAAAAGAGTTGAAGGTTCAGCTACAAGAGTTAATGGATAAGGGTTTTACAAGACCGAGCTATTCTTCGTGGGGTGCTCCGGTACTTTTTGTGAAAAAGAAAGACAGGTCGATGAGGTTATGTATAGACTACAGACGCTCAACAAGGTGACTGTGAAGAACAGTATCCTTTGCCAAGGATCGATGATCTGTTTAACCAAATGAAGGGAGCCACAGTGTTTTCTAAGATAGACCTAAGGTTCGGTTATTATCAGCTGAGAGTTAAGGAACAAGATGTATCGAAAACTACATTTCGGACGAGGTATGGCCATTATGAGTTCCTCGTCATGCCCTTCGGCTTAACGAATGCTCCTACAGTATTTATGGATTTAATGAACCGTATTTTTCGACCGTACTTGGATAAGTTTGTAGTTGTTTTTATTGATGACATATTAATTTATTCTTGTGATGAAAGTGAGCATGCAGAGCATTTGAGAACTGTCTTACAAATTTTTTAATGCCTCGGGTTTTGCTTAATTTTGGATTTTGTAGTTTTGGCATGAATGAGTGTCTACTTCAGTGGTTATGTGTGCTGGGTGTGTGTGGGAGGTTCAAGTTCAAGTCTCAACTTGGGTGAATTTTGGTATTTTTATGAATAAAGCCCAAACTCTGGTTAGTAGGCTTATAAGTTAAAGTGTGTAAGTAATTAACAGAATGGGCTTGTTGGTCTGGTAGTTAAGTGGAGTGTTGGAGATATTAGTGGTCTTGAGTTCGAATTCTTGCGTGAGCATTATTTTTGCCTGTCACATCCAGAGTGTTTGTGTTGGACTGAAAATCTAATAGTAGGGAGAGAATTAAGGGGAGAGAATTAAGGGGAGAGATTAGGGGGTTAGTAGATTTCCTTTTTCAAAATTCTAGGCTATCACCCGTTCCCAAAATTTCCTGACGCCATTCTTCTTCTTCTCCCTGCCTTGCTGCCAATTTTTTTACTCTTCCTTCCCCACTATCTCCGTTTTCTTTTACAAATTGTCCCGTTGTATGCACCCGTCATTCCGCTTGTTTGGTAAGTTTTGCTTAAGTTTTATCTTGAATATGATCGTGGATAAGTGACTTAAGAAAAGTGGTTATTTTGATTGTTAGGAGTCATTAAAACTACTGAATATCGTTCTCAATTGACGAGTTAAGCGCGTGGAATTCTCGTTTCGATTGAAGGTAAGGTTTTGTTAATTAGGGATGGATGCCTCGTTTCAGTTCCATTTAAATCTCGATTATGTTATTGAAATTGGGGCTTTGATTTGTTGAATATAGGTTCTGGAGTGCTTGGGAGTTGTTTTAGCTTCAATCGGAACCAGGTGTGTACCCGAAAATACAGAAAACGAGGTTTCAACGAAAGCCGAAAACCCTTTTGTTGACGCCATACGGGCGTGTGGTCGCTCGTGTGGTAGGCCGTGTGCAGGAGTGTAAGTCACCACACGGTCGTGTCATCGACGAGCCCAGCCATACGTCACGGGCTCGACCAATTGGGCCATGTGGGCCACACGGGAGGGTGAGGCCATTTTTCTGATAAACCCTGTAAGGTTGCACGGGTCGCCCAAGTCCACTGTGGACCTACCATAGGGTTGGTAAGCAATACTTAGACCCCTAATTGAATGCTCTGTCTGTCTGATTTCTGTACTAAACATGTATGCTGATTTGAATATATGAGATTTATCTACATAATAGCATGTCATTCCTGTATGTTAGATTGCATCGGGGTGGGTGGATTATGATTGGAGGAAGTATCTGAAAGGCTCTTAAGCCTGTTATCTGGCAGCTCAGCTGCAAATTTTTGATTATGTGTCGTATTCGATACACCATGGTGTGTAGGGCTGGGTGTAATAGTCTGGTTTAAACCCTAGTCGAAACAGTAGTTTCAGGACCACAAATTCGAGTCATAAAATATTTTAATATTTATTTTTCATGTTTTTGATATGTGAATTAGTATGTGTGAAATTTGTGTGAGTTAATTTGTCTGTTTATATGTTCAATTTGAGGAAAGGATTAAATTGCATTGAATGCAAATTTGCATGCTTTATGAAAAGACACCTATTTGAGATGGCTTTTAAATGAGGAGTCCTTAAAAGGCAATAAGCCCATTATTTGAGTAAGTGGATGAACATGGTAAAAAATGACATTATATGATATGTTTTATGCATTTAGAATTAAAGGTTAATTTTGTAAATGGATTAATAATGTTAATTCATAATAAAACAAAGCATGAATATGGTTATCATATTCATCTTCCACCGAAAAACAAGAAAAGAAAGTTAGGTTTAAGGCATTTGATTATTCGACCATTGAAGGGTTTAATTAAGGTATGTTTTGGCTTCGATATTTGATAATTTCTACGTTTTCGTAATCGTTGCTTTGAGTACTTTGAAACCCATGTCTTAATTTTGAGAATTGGTGAATATTTTGAAAAGTGTCATTGATGAATTCATAAGCTTTGTGAAGTTTTATGATGAAATATGATGTATACGTAATTGATTTACATGTTTTATCTTTGGAGTTTTGTTGATTTTGAGTAATTTGGAGTAAACTGAAAGACTAATATTTTGAGGGACTAAATTGTGAAATAAATGAAATTTATGGACTCATATGAGTATGAGTGAAATTTAGCTAGGCATGGTAATATAGAATTTGATGAATTTTGTGATTTTGTGAAATAGGGACTAAAATGTCCAAGTGTGATAATTTGAGGGCTAATTTGCAAATTACTCTAAATATGTGTATTTGGATTGAATTGGATGAATTAGTGAATAAATGGATTAAATTTGAATATGTATAGATCAAGAACCGAAGAAAACGGAATTAGATTGCAGAAAGGCGAAAGTTGTCGAATAATCGAATCCGATCGAATATCCAAATCTGAGGTAAGTCTATATACAAATAAATGTATTTGGTATTGAATTAAGTATGTTCATATGACTATCTATAGTGATGAATGTATATGAGATGTTGTGTACATGAATTCCGAGATAGAATCGACATAGCGTTAATATCCGAGAAGTCCCGTCTGAACCTAGGAATAGATAGGATTAACTATGTCATGACATAGGTGTCTGTTATGTGATATCATGTAAGACCACGTCTGGGATGTTGGCATTGATTTGAGATTTCGTGTAAGACCACGTCTGGGACGATGGCATCGATATGAGATTTACATGTAAGACCATGTCCCGGATATTGACATCGTATTGATTTGTGTAAGACCTTGTCTGGGACAGTGGCATCGATATCGGATTACATGTAAGACCACGTCTGGGACGTTGGCGTTGTACGACTATTCTGAGCACTCTGCGTATCCTATTAGATTTCGAACGGTTCAACAGGCAAATCCGAGAAATGAATGACTATGTGAGTTGTATATCTGTTTCAGGTACGTTTGAAAAGTACACTATGTGTGTATGAAAGGTAAGTGTCTATTTGAATTACTAAGATGAATATGTGAAATGAAATGATGAAATGATATGTGAAGAAATGCTTAAAAGAGCTATGTGTATATGTGATATTTGAGTTGAAGAATGTGGTAAGATATGGCTAAGCAAATGAGCCAAAGAAATATATGTGATGGATTTGCTATGAGAACCATTAATGTCATTGTATCAATATTGATACGTGCATTTTATGCTAAGTTTATTTGTATATGGCTTACTAAGCTTTTGAAAGCTTACTCTGTGTGTGTTTGCTCCATTTTATAGATCGTCAAAGCTACTGAAGGCTCGAGACCCATCGAGGATCGTCATCACACTACTTAAACTCACTTTGGTACTTTGAAATGTGTATATAGTTAAATATGGCATGTATAGGCTAGTCATATTGGATTATGTTTGAAATGTGTATAATTAGCCATGAGATGTGGCTAGATAAATGTTGGTGTTATGCTTGAGTAAATATGTTATATGATGCATAGTTTTGTATGGCTTGATAGCTAATGAAATGGTCAAAGTTATGGAAAGCATATGAATGCATTATGAGTATGTATGTTTGAGCAAAGGAATGATTATATGAAAGGTAAATGTGGATGAATCATTTTTGAATGTATATGTGTTTTTAGTTGGGCAAAGTGGTACGATTGGAAATGAGTTGGAATATGATGATTTTTTTATTGTTTGACATGTTATTGGATGTCAAATATACATGAAATGAATTGGTGATTTGCTTGTAGGGTTGACCCTTGTGTGGGTGGCATTTTGGCCTTGCAAGTGACCTATTTTTCCTCCACGGCCATGTCACACGAGCGTGTTTTGTGGCTGTCTGAATAAGTCAGTAGCTGGCCTAATTTTACACGGCCATGACACATGGGTGTGTCTGGTGGCCGTGTTAGTAAGTCAGTAGCTAGCCTAATTATACACGGCCATGGCACACGGGCTTGTCTAGTGGCCGTGAGGATAAGTCAGTATACATGCTCTGTTTTGGCACGGCTAGGGTACATGGGTGTGTCTAGTAGCCGTGGGAGGCACACGGCTGCCCACACGGGCGTGTGGCCTCTATAACTTAGAAAAGTTTTAAATTTCTAAGAAATTTAGCATGTGTTCGGTTTAGTCCCGACCCTATTCTAAAGCATGATTAAGGTCTTGATGACCTATAAAAGGGACACTTTGATTGCGAATGATGAATTGTTTTATGAAATGTCTGTAAAAGTTTCTGGTCTGTCCGGTAACACTTTTAACCTTAATCCTGCGATGAATACGGGATAGGAGTGTTACACTGGATGGGTTTCTTTTATCGTCATATGGTGTGTAGGGTTGGACGGAGTTGGTGTGCAGAGGCTGGTGGGTAGGACTCTGTTTCTGCATATTCTGTCTAAAATGGGCTAAGGCCCGGTAATATGTCTGGTTCCGTATCTGAGTGGGCTAAGATCCACACCGTTTCTGTAATGGGTTCAGACCCGAACTGTGAACATCATGTTTGTTATCTGATATTTCTGTTTGTATGATTTCGGTGGGGATTACACACTGAGTTTGCGAAAACTCACCCTTTTCTTTTTAATCTGTTCAGGTAATCCCTAACAGTAGACGGATCGATGCGGAGGAGGACTCGACGGTGACCACGGTTCTAGATTCCTATTTTACGGTTTCATTTTTATTTATGGTTTGATTATACCTGGGTAAATGTTATGTAATAAGGCCATTCGGAGTTTTGTTTAAAATTTGGGATTTTTATTTATAAACTGCTAACAGTAGAACAAGATGCAAATTTTCAAAATAAACAGAGGTTTTATCAAATACACACAAAGTAGCAAATTATTTTAAAAGCTTCCGCAACATATAAATGTTTTGGAAATGGATAATGAATAATTAAATGACACGTTTTGACAAAAACCTAAGATATTTATAAATGGTTTTAACGTAGTTAAGTTTTCCAAAGCACTATCATGTGACGTCGTCAGATTCGACCATAACCTCTAGGCCGGGTTTGGGGTGTTACAAATTTTAAGAGATAAGCAGTTGTATGCTAAGTTTAGCAAAAGTGAATTTTGGCTTCGAGAAGTCAAATTCTTGGGCCACATCGTGTCGGTTGATGGGATTAGAGTTGACCCGAGTAAGATATCGACTATCGTTGATTGGAAACTGCCGAGGAATGTATCAGAGATTAAAAGCTTTTTGGGCTTAGCCGAATACTACAGACGGTTTGTTAAAGGATTCTCCATGATTGCTACATCGATGATGAGATTGCTACAGAAAGATGTTGGAAACAAAATGTAACACCCCAAACCCGGTCAATACGCCACGACCGAATCTGGTATGTCACTGAGGAAAACATTTTAAAAAGAATCGAATAACAATTAAATTTTTGTGAAAAACTTTTTTTTGTTGTTCTAAATTCGTAATAAAATTTAGTTGAAAACTGATAATTTACTTTGAAAATCCCGTAAGTAAATCTTTTGAAACTTAGTTAAGAAAACATTTATGTCATTTTAAGAAAACTCAAATAAATACTTTGAAAACCGTTTGCATTTGAATATAGAAACTTAATATTTGGAAATCATTTAAATTGTAGAAAACACTTAAATTATATATTACTATCAAATGATTTAAATTACCTGATGGTAAGATTTAAAAACCATTGCGTGTTTATAATTTAGAAAACTTTGGGCTCAATTATTAAATTAACCAATGATTTATAAACCATATTAAAACATATCCAAAACATAATAATAATAATCCAAAACATAATTAAAGAGGCCTTATTACAAACCCAAAATAACAATAACCAAATTAAAATAAATTAAAGTACCCCAAATTGAAGTTCATGTAAAATCAAATTTTATTGCATGGCCTCCTCGAGTTCATCCGGTTCCTCAATCCGCGATCTCACGAATCACCTGAAATGATAAGGGAGAAGGTGAGTCACCAAGACTCAGTGCATAATCCCTCTCCCGGGTAATTGCCACATTCTTACACAAATTATAACCAAGCAATATATATATTTATGTAATGCACCCAACCTAGCCATCCGTATCTCCTTTTTCTACCCCGTGTGGTACCAAACCACTGGTGGTGCCAAACCACTGGCGACCCAAAGTCACAATATTCAATATTGTGATACCAAATCACTGGTGACCAAAGTCACGAATAATCAAGTTGTGGGGCCAACCCACTTGTGATACCAAATCACTGGCGACGATCCCATATCTCAAAAGTGGGGCCAACCCACGGTGGTGTTAAACCACAGGGACAAGTCGCTATGAGGTGCCAAACCTCTGGTGTCCCAAAGACACAAATGTGATACCAAATCACTGGTGACCAAAGTCACGAATAGTCCATCTGTGGGGCCAACCCACGTGTGATACCAAATCACTGGCGACGATCCCATATCTCAAAAGTGGGGCCAACCCACGGTGATGCTAGATCACAGGGACAAGTCGCTATGAGGTGCCAAACCTCTGGTGTCCCAAAGACACAAATGTGATACCAAATCACTGGAGGTGCCAAACCTCTGGTGTCCGAAGACACGAATATCAATCTTCCCCCTTCTCTCATATTGCCCATACCAATGCAATAGATAGACAAATCATGTCAATATACTTTGATATGAACATATAACCAATACATATCGTAGATCGTGATATTAAACAGCATATAGCAACATCATATCGAAACGGACTTACTCGTATCCTTGCTCATACTCATCAAGGTATCATATCAATATCTCATAGTTTCGGCTTAAACAACATGAATAGTTATTTAACACACATATATACATATATAAACCAAGTTATAAAGTGTGTAAAATACACACCTTTCACCAACGCAAATACTAAAATCCGAAGACCCGATCTACCGCACTAAATCACCTTGTCCTACAATCGGCCAAATCACAAAACTTTAAGCAAGACCATTTGGCCAATAACATCTTAATCCTAATGAATTATCCTTCGAAATACCAATCTTACCTAAAAGCTTACCCAAAAAGATTGTCAAAGAAATGAGGCTTAGATTGATTATTTCCAACGTCCCAATGAGCCTAAAAGAATAATCGGTTCCTAAAATGGTTAGAACCTTGCAACAAATGCCCAAAGGTTCGGCCTTTGTCCACAAGAAAACGACATAGAAAAGAGAAAGAAAAGAAGAAAAACGGCCATGAACACTTACCCTTTTCCAAAACCGATTGAAGAAAATCCCAAAATGAATGCCTACCCTTGATGATATTCGGCCAAAACAATACAAAAAGGGAGTGGAAAGTTTCGGCAATATGGTTATGAAAGAAGAAAGTTATGTGAATAAAAAGTAAGGAAGTATGTGAGTAGAAAAGAGAATAAAAATGAGAGAGAGAGAATTTGGTTTAATCAACAATGAAAGAAAGAAAAGAGAGAGTTTGGAGAAGAGAGAGAGATTCGGCCAAAAGAAAGAAATGTTGTGATTTTGAACAATATTCAAAAGAAGAAAAGAGAGAAAATGGGATTGAGAGATTCGGCCAACACCTATTTTACCAAAGAAGAAAAGTGCACAAAAATGCACAAAGTTCAAATGTAGGTTTCGGTTTCAAAAGAACAAATGAAAGAAGAAAATGGTATTTGGTTCCAACAAAATGAGACTAAAAACCAAAAGCAAAATTGCACCAAAAGCACAATACACATTCGGCCAAGGAGGGAGTTTTTGGAGAGGAAAAACAAATGCAAAAAGATGCACAAAAACTAAAATTGGGCAACTATCCCCCCCAAGCTTCCTATCAACATTCGGCCACCCCCTAGCCATACATGCCGTCCACATACATGCACTAAAGGCCTTGGAATAGTTTCCAAAACATCTTCCTAAAACCTAGCCTTATGTCTCCCCAACCTTCCATAACCTTAAGATTCTTATCCCCAATTTCATGCTTTCCTTAAACCAATATTCAACTTACCAAAATTAAGAGTCCAACCTATCATAAATAAAGTTTGACCGTCCATCAATGCTAGAATGTACAAAAATAAAATCCTCAATATGCTTTCCATGCTACTCGAACCACTTCCCTCAAGCAACCTTTCAAGCTCCTTATCCACTATGCCACTAACTCTTCATGTGCTTTAATTTAACACTTAAATTAACTTAAGTGTCAAGTTCACTTAATCCACTTCATTAAATAAACCATACCAAAAATTATTCTAACTTCCTAAATAAAATCAAGCCTTCACAAGACTATGCCAACACACAAAATTCATACCCGAGCCAACACAAATAATACTCAAATTTTAGGATGTTACAATTCTACCCCCTTAAGAAAATATCATCCTCGAAATTACTTGATCAAAAGAATTGAGGATACTGCTGCCTCATCGCATCCTCCGGTTCCCAAGTAGCTTCTTCTACGGCATGATTCTGCCATAAAACCTTCACTAAAGGAACTGACTTCTTGCGCAAAACTTTCACGTCTCGATCTAGAATCTGCACAAGTTTCTCTTCTATCGTCAAATCTGGACTCACCTCTATTTCCTCTACTGCCACAACATGCGATGGATCAGAACGATAGCGTCTAAGCATGGAGACATGGAACACATCGTGAATCTGACTCAGTTCTGCTAGCAACTCGAGCTGATAAGCTACTGGTCCCACTCGTCTCAACACCTTATACGGCCCAATGAACCTTGGACTTAACTTGCCTTTTCTCCCAAATCTTAACACTTTCTTCCATGGCGAGACCTTCAGAAAAACTTTGTCTCCCACGGCAAACTCTATATCCCTCCGCTTGAGATCGGCATATGACTTCTGCCTATCCGAAGCTTCCTTCAGACGAGGTTGAATTATCTTAACCTTATCCTCAGTTTCCGCAACCAACTCTGGTCCTAACAACTGACGCTCACCCAACTCTGTCCAGCATGTAGGCGTGCGACACCTCCTACCATACAACGCCTCATATGGTGCCATCTTAATGCTTGCCTGATAACTATTGTTGTACGCGAACTCAGCTAACGGTAAAAACTCTTCCCAGCTGCCTCTGAAGTCCAAAACACAACCTCTCAACATATCCTCTAAAATCTGAATAACCCTTTCCGACTGCCCGTCAGACTGTGGATGAAATGCCGTACTGAAATCCAACCGCGTACCCAAAGCCTGATGTAACGCTCTCCAAAACCTCGATGTAAATCTGGGATCTCTGTCTGAGATGATCGACACTGGCACACCGTGCAACCTCACTATCTCCGCCACGTACAACTTAGCTAACCTCTGAAGCGAGTAATCCACCCTTACCGGAATGAAATGAGCTGACTTAGATAAACGATCCATAATCACCCAAACTGAGTCCTTCTTACGAGGTGTAAGAGGTAATCCACCGACAAAATCCATAGTGATCCTCTCCCACTTCCACTGTGGAATCTTCACCGGCTGAAGTAATCCAGACGGCAACTGATGTTCAGCCTTGACCTGCTGACACGTCAGACATTTACCCACAAACTCAGTTACCTCCCGCTTCAGACCTGGCAACCAAAATTGCTCTCTTAAATCCCGATACATCTTGTTACCTCCAGGATGTATAGCATATGGGCTGCTATGTGCGTCCCAAAGAATCCTTTGCCTCAACTCAACATCCTTCGGCATACAAGCTCTCCCTTTAAAACACAGAACTCCATCACTGGACAAACTATAATCCTCTAAACCACCATTCTGAACCTGCAACCTCCGATCATTCAAACCTTCATCCTCTAACTGTTTCTCCTTGATCTGATCTAACCAAGTCGGCTTGACTTGCAATTCCGCCAAAAGACTCCCATCGTCATACAAGCTAAGACGAGCAAACATCGATCTTAAGTCTGATACAACCTTACGGCTCAACGCGTCTGCCACCACGTTAGCCTTGCCCGGATGATACTCAATCAAACAGTCGTAGTCCTTCAACAATTCGATCCATCTACGCTGCCTCAAGTTCAAATCCTTCTGAGTCAAAAGATACTTAAGACTCTTGTGATCCGTGTAGACTATCGACTTCTCTCCGTACAAATAGTGTCTCCAAATCTTCAAAGCAAAAACCACAGCTGCTAATTCCAAGTCATGCGTTGGATAATTAACCTCATGTGGTCTCAACTGCCGAGATGCATAAGCCACTACCTTCCCTTCCTGCATCAACACACATCCCAAACCAGTATGTGATGCGTCACAGTAAACCATGAATTCCTTGCCTGCCTCGGGTTGAATCAAAACTGGAGCTTCAGTCAGAATCTTCTTCAACTTGTCAAAACTTTCTTGCTGCTTCTCGGTCCACACAAATGGAACTCCTTTCCTCAACAACTTAGTCATTGGTGCTGCGATCAAAGAAAATCCTTCCACAAATCTTCGGTAATACCCCACCAGACCTAGAAAACTCCGAATCTCAGCCACTGACTTAGGCGGCTTCCAATCCAACACCGCTTCGATCTTCTGAGGATCCACTCTAATCCCCTCGGCTGATACAACGTGACCCAAGAAAGTCACCTCCCTAAGCCAAAACTCGCACTTACTAAATTTAGCAAAAAGCTGCTTTTCCCTCAGAATCTGCAACACTACTCGCAAATGCGCATCATGCTCCTCCTCTGACTTTGAGTATACCAAAATATCGTCTATAAATACCACAACAAACTGATCCAAAAACTACTGGAATACCCGATTCATCATGTCCATGAATGCTGCCGGCGCGTTAGTCAATCCAAACGGCATCACCAGAAACTCGTAGTACCCATACCGAGTACGAAATGCCGTCTTGTGGATATCAACCTCTTTCACCTTTAGTTGATGATATCCAGACCTTAAATCAATCTTGGAGAAAACCGCTGCCCCTTTAAGCTGATCAAACAAGTCATCTATCCTCGGCAAAGGATACTTGTTTTTGATCGTCAGCTTATTCAACTGGCGGTAATCTATACACATCCGCATCGTACCATCTTTCTTCTTGACAAAAAGTACCGGTGCTCCCCAAGGCGAAACACTTGGTCGAATGAAACCTCGATCCAATAAATCCTGAATCTGAGCCTTCAATTCCATCAATTCCTTCGGTGCCATCCTATACGGAGTTATAGACACTGGCGCCATTCCGGGTAACAGATCTATACCGAATTCGACTTCGCGATCCGGAGGCAGTCCTGGAAGTTCTTCAGGAAATACTAGCATATTCCTTTACAGTTCGAACATTCCTTATAGTAGACTCCTTAGCCTCCAACGCACACACATGGACCACAAACGCCTCACAGCCCTTTCTGACCATCTTCACAGCTTTCAACGCAGATACCACGTTAGATAGATAATCTCTTCTATTACCTATCATGACCACCTCTTTACCCTCAACTGTCTTCAAAACCATGTGCTTAGCAGCGCAATCCAAACTTGCTTGGTACTTGACCAACCAGTCCATCCCAAGAATCAGATCGAACTCCTCAAATGGTAGTTCCATCAGATCAGCTACAAACACTACCCCTTGAAGTTCTAGGGGTACACCCCTATACAGCTTATCTACTTCTACAGAGTGACCTAGAGGGCTAAGTACTGTCATCTTCCTAGAAGCAGTCTCAGAATCTAGATTCATAGTCTCAACTATGCTACTAGCAACGTACGAATGCGTCGAACCCACATCTATCAAAGCAGTATATGGAACACCAAAGATTAAGAACGTACCGGTTATGACGTCCGGTGCGTCACCCTCCTCTCGACGTCTCGCTGCATACACCAAACCAGGCTGTCTTGCCTTAGAATTGCTTGCACCTCTGCCCAATGCTCCGCGGCCTCGACTAGAACCATTACCTCCTCTACCATTACCACGACCTCTCTGCGGTGGCGGTCCCTCCTTTCTGAACTGAGCGCGACCTTAACCTTCAGACTGATTCCTGGCTTACTTACGTGGACAGTCTCTCACACGATGATCCAGCGAGCCACACTCGAAACATCATTTTCCTCCGGTCCAACATTCGCCCCAGTGAAATTTCCCGCATCGGTTACACTATGCTGGTCTCTGATTAGTAGTAACAGGCCTTCCAGATTGATTCGACCCACTCTGCCTAATCCTCTTCTGAGCATTACCAGCTGACCCAGATGATCCATAACCTCTCTTATGCTTATTCCGGTCGTAACTCTGCCTTCCAGATTCCTTTATCCCTTCGGCTATCTTAGACTTTTCAACCAACGCAGCAAATTCTCGCTCCTGATGTGGAGCAATCAGCAACCTCAGCTCATCTCTCAAACCATCCTCGAATCGGACACATCGCTCGTGCTCCGAAGCTACGATACCTCCAGCATACCGGCTCAATCTTAAGAACTCAGCCTCATATTCTGATACGGATTTACTCCCTTGGACCAAACTCAGAAATGCCTTACGCTGCGCATCAACGTAACTAGACCCAATATACTTCTTCTGATACGCTGCCTTGAAATAATCCCAAGTGAGATCCTCCGCTGCAGCACTATTCCGAACCGTGAGCCACCACTGATATGACTCATCCCGAAGAAGCGATACTATTCCTTTCAGCTTTTCCTCGGCATTCAGATCCAGATCATCCATGATTCGCTCCGTCGCCTCTAACCAATATTCAGCCGAGCTGGGAGCTACACCCGAAACACCTCGAAATACCTCGGCTCCGTTGGCTCAAAGTCGCTCAGGTACTGACTTCCGAGCTCCCGCGCCTCCACCTACTCCAGCTACCCTCTCAAGAACTCGCAGCATCGCCTGAGACACCGCGTCATCCCCCGTTTGATCCTGATGCTCAACTCCAACCGCTGGTGGTGGGGCTGGTGGTACCTCATTCTCAGATCCTTGACCAGACCTCACTGGTTCAGACATAGCCATCCTACCTCGACCACGTCCACGCATAACACGACCCCGACCTCGAGTACTCATGACTAAAGTCTCGACTTATCTGAATTAAAAGTTTTATGATTTAATCAATATTCCACTTTCTTTAAAGCACAGTTTTATGAAAAGTTTTAATAAGAGGTTGTTTCGCGAGTACACCAAACCTATAGTTTTGGGTCTCTAGAGTAGTACCTACTACTATTCAGTCATGCCAACATCATCATATCATATCATCAAAATCAACAGTTTGAAGTACTTACCCGGGCGGATTGGTGCCGGAGACTCGGTGCCATGCTTTTCCAACCATATAATTTTCAACAAAAACATTTTAAGACCATACTTTAAATCATTTTGGGCCTCGGACCCACAGCCGAGCTTTTGAACTTGGCTCTAATACCAATTTGTAACACCCCAAACCCGGTCAATACGCCACGACCGAATCTGGTATGTCACTGAGGAAAACATTTTGAAAAGAATCGAATAACAATTAAATTTTTGTGAAAAACTTTTTTTTTGTTATTCTAAATTCGTAATAAAATTTAGTTGAAAACTGATAATTTACTTTGAAAATCCCGTAAGTAAATCTTTTGAAACTTAGTTAAGAAAACATTTATGTCATTTTAAGAAAACTCAAATAAATACTTTGAAAACTGTTTGCATTTGAATATAGAAACTTAATATTTGGAAATCATTTAAATTGTAGAAAACACTTAAATTATATTTTACTATCAAATGATTTAAATTACCCGATGGTAAGATTTAAAAACCATTGCGTGTTTATAATTTAGAAAACTTTGGGCTCAATTATTAAATTAACCAATAATTTATAAACCATATTAAAACATATCCAAAACATAATAATAATAATCCAAAACATAATTAAAGAGGCCTTATTACAAACCCAAAATAACAATAACCAAATTAAAATAAATTAAAGTACCCCAAATCGAAGTTCATGTAAAACCAAATTTTATAGCATGGCCTCCTCGAGTTCATCCGGTTCCTCAATCCGCGATCTCACGAATCACCTGAAATGATAAGGGAGAAGGTGAGTCACCAAGACTCAGTGCATAATCCCTCTCCCGGGTAATTGCCACATTCTTACACAAATTATAACCAAGCAATATATATATTTATGTAATGCACCCAACCTAGCCATCCGTATCTCCTTTTTCTACCCCGTGTGGTACCAAACCACTGGTGGTGCCAAACCACTGGTGACCCAATGTCACGATATTCAATATTGTGATACCAAATCACTGGTGACCAAAGTCACGAATAATCAAGTTGTGGGGCCAACCCACTTGTGATACCAAATCACTGGCGACGATCCCATATCTCAAAAGTGGGGCCAACCCACGGTGGTGTTAAACCACAGGGACAAGTCGCTATGAGGTGCCAAACCTCTGGTGTCCCGAAGACACAAATGTGATACCAAATCACTGGTGACCAAAGTCACGAATAGTCCATCTGTGGGGCCAACCCACGTGTGATACCAAATCACTGGCGACGATCCCATATCTCAAAAGTGGGGCCAACCCACGGTGATGCTAGATCACAGGGACAAGTCGCTATGAGGTGCCAAACCTCTGGTGTCCCAAAGACACAAATGTGATACCAAATCACTGGAGGTGCCAAACCTCTGGTGTCCGAAGACACGAATATCAATCTTCCCCCTCCTCTCATATTACCCATACCCATGCAATAGATAGACAAATCATGTCAATATACTTTGATATGAACATATAACCAATACATATCGTAGATCGTGATATTAAACAGAATATAGCAACATCTTATCGAAACGGACTTACCCGTATCCTTGCTCATACTCATCAAGGTATCATATCAATATCTCATAGTTTCGGCTTAAACAACATGAATAGTTATTTAACACACATATATACATATATAAACCAAGTTATAAAGTGTGTAAAATACACACCTTTCACCAACGCAAATACTAAAATCCGAAGACCCGATCTACCGTACTAAATCACCTTGTCCTACAATCGGCCAAATCACAAAACTTTAAGCAAGACCATTCAGCCAATAACATCTTAATCCTAATGAATTATCCTTCGAAATACCAATCTTACGTAAAAGCTTACCCAAAAAGATTGTCAAAGAAACGAGGCTTAGATTGATTGCTTCCAACGTCCCAATGAGCCTAAAAGAATAATCGGTTCCTAAAATGGTTAGAACCTTGCAACAAATGCCCAAAGGTTCAGCCTTTGTCCACAAGAAAACGACATAGAAAAAAGAAAGAAAAGAAGAAAAACGGCCATGAACACTTACCCTTTTCCAAAACCGATTGAAGAAAATCCCAAAATGAATGCCTACCCTTGATGATATTCGGCCAAAACAATACAAAAAGGGAGTGGAAAGTTTCGGCAATATGGTTATGAAAGAAGAAAGTTATGTGAATAAAAAGTAAGGAAGTGTGTGAGTAGAAAAGAGAATAAAAATGAGAGAGAGAGAATTCAGTTTAATCAACAATGAAAGAAAGAAAAGAGAGAGTTTGGAGAAGAGAGAGAGATTCGGCCAAAAGAAAGAAATGTTGTGATTTTGAACAATATTCAAAAGAAGAAAAGAGAGAAAATGGGATTGAGAGATTCGGCCAACACCTATTTTACCAAAGAAGAAAAGTGCACAAAAATGCACAAAGTTCAAAAGTAGGTTTCGGTTTCAAAAGAACAAATGAAAGAAGAAAATGGTATTTGGTTCCAACAAAATGAGACTAAAAACCAAAAGCAAAATTGCACCAAAAGCACAATACACATTCGGCCAAGGAGGGAGTTTTTGGAGAGGAAAAACAAATGCAAAAAGATGCACAAAAACTAAAATTGGCCAACTATCCCCCCCAAGCTTCCTATCAACATTCGGCCACCCCCTAGCCATACATGCCGTCCACATACATGCACTAAAGGCCTTGGAATAGTTTCCAAAACATCTTCCTAAAACCTAGCCTTATGTCTCCCCAACTTTCCATAACCTTAAGATTCTTATCCCCAATTTCATGCTTTCCTTAAACCAATATTCAACTTACCAAAATTAAGAGTCCAACCTATCATAAATAAAGTTTGACCGTCCATCAATGCTAGAATGTACAAAAATAAAATCCTCAATATGCTTTCCATGCTACTCGAACCACTTCCCTCAAGCAACCTTTCAAGCTCCTTATCCACTATGCCACTAACTCTTCATGTGCTTTAATTTAACACTTAAATTAACTTAAGTGTCAAGTTCACTTAATCCACTTCATTAAATAAACCATACTAAAAATTATTCTAACTTCCTAAATAAAATCAAGCATTCACAAGACTATGCCAACACACAAATTCATACCCGAGCCAACACAAAATTCAGTGGTTTGGTACCACACGGGGTAGAAACGGAGTTATGGATGGTTAGGTTGGGGTGCATGATATATTGCTTGCTTATGATTTGTGTAAGCTTGTTGCATTAACCGGGGGAGGGATTATGCACTGAGTCTTGGTGACTCACCTTCTCCCTTATCTTTTCAGGTGATTCGTAGATCGCGGATGAGGAGCCGGGTGGACTCGAGGTGGCCAATGCATTAAAACATTTGGTTTTACTTGGATTTTGAATTGGGTAATCATTTTATATTTTGCTTTTATTATTTGGGTTTGTAATAAGGCCTTTCAAATTATGTTTTGAATTATTTATATGTTTTAGATTTGATTTCGAACATGGTTAAATGAATTACTTGATCAATTTAATAATGCGAGCGCAAGGTTTTCTAAACTACAAAACGTAATGGTTTTCAAAACCTTACCATCTAGTAATACAAATCACTTGATAATAAATGACAACTCAAATGTTTTCGACAACTTAAACGGTTTCCAAACTTAGGATTCCAAACTCAAATAGAAACGGATTTTAAATTAATCATTTGGGTTTCTTTAAAAATGACAAAAAGGTTTTCTAAATCTATAGATCGACAACTAAGTTTTAAAGATTTATTCCCGGGATTTCAAAGTAAACTATCAGTTTTTAACTAATCATGCACCTGATTTCTACAAACATAGAGCAACAAAGAGTTTTCCACAAAATTTAATTGGTAGCTTGATTTTCTTCAAAACGTTTTTCCTCTGTGACATGCCAGATTCGGTCGTAGTGGGTTAACCGGGTTTGGGGTGTTACAAATAGCTTATGCCTCGAGACAGCTGAAGCCACATGAGAAAAACTATCCGACACACGATTTAGAGCTGGCCGCCATAGTGTTCGCACTGAGGATTTAGAGACACCATTTGTATGGCGAGAGATGTCGAGTATTCACCGACCATTTCTATGAGGCTTTGTATGGGCGTAAGTGCCAAACGCCCTTGTATTGGACCGAACTTAGAGAAAATCAGATTCACGGGGTTGACTTAGTTAAAGAAACTGAAGAAAAAATAAAAGTGATTCGTGGTTGTTTGAAGGCCGCTTCAGATATACAAAAATCCTACACGGACTTGAAATGAAAAGAAATTGAGTTTCAAGTTGGTGATAAGGTTTTTTTGAAAGTGTCCTCGTGGAAGAAAGTCCTCAGATTTGGTAAGAAAGGAAAATTAAGTCCACATTTTATTGGACTTTATGAGGTGACTGAGAGAATTGGACTAGTAGCTTATCGATTAGCCTTGCCATCCGAGTTAGAGAAGATCCACAATGTTTTCCATGTGTTGATGTTGCACCGTTACCGTTCTGACCCTTCGCATGTTCTTTCACCAACAGAGGTTGAGATTCGATCAGACATGACTTATGGCGAAGAGCCGGTTAAGATCTTGGCCCGAGAGGTCAAGCAATTAAGAAATAAAAGTATAACACTCGTGAAAGTACTGTGGCATAGACATGGGATTGAAGAGGCCACATGGGAGCTCGAGGAGACTATGAGAGATCAATACCCAAACCTTTTTAACGATAAGATTTTCGGGAACGAAAATCCCTAAGGGGGAGAATTGTAACAATCTGATTTTGGGCCTAGTCAGAATAGTGGTTTCGAGACCACAAATTCGAAGTTGGAGAAATTATTTTAATATTATTTTTGTACTATAGCATGATTATATTAGTGTTTGAAAATTTTGGTAAATCAATTTTAGCGGTTTCATGCTTAATTTTGAAAAAAGGACTAAATCGCATAAAGTACGAAAGTTTTTTTCTACAAGCTAAAGGTGTTAAATAACTATGGAACACTAAAGTAGAGGTCCTTATTGAGTAAATAGACCAATAAAATTATGGTGGTTGGACATGGAAATTTTAATTGGAGACAAAGTCATAAAATTAGGTGACATTAGGTGACTTGCCTAATAAAAAAATTAAACAAAAAGAGAGGAGGCTATCATCTTCTCTTCACCACCAAAAATATCAGCAAAAACAAGGGTTTTGGAAGCTTGAAATTTCAGCCAAGCTTTTCTCTTGCAAGTAAGTGATTTGGTGGTTGTTTTTGTTAATTTTTGTGTTTTTGGAACCCCTATAACTTAATCTAGCTAAAGATGGGACTATTTTGCAAAATGGTTGAGAGTCTAGGGTCTTGCCATGAGAGTATTTATATTGATTACTGAAATTTTATGAAAGAAAATGAAACTTGGTTGTTTAATAAACAACTTTTGTGAAAGGGGTTTTCATGAAAACACCTAAAAGGACCATTTTGTTAAGTTTATAAAATAGGTTGTGAATGTGTGAAATAATTGAAAATTATGAGTTTCTATAAGAGTAATAAAGGTTTAGCTAGGCTTGGTTAATGAAGAAATTTGATAAAAAATCGTTTTACGAGCCTAGGGGCAAAATCATAATAATGTGAAAGTCTAGGGGCAAAATGATAATTTTGCCCGAGTATGAATTATAAATTGTCTTGATTAACATGGTGATTAAATAAGTAAATTTTGTCATTATAGATCAAGAAAAACGGAGTCCTGACCCAGACCGAGGGAAAACCAAGCTATTAAACTAAATCGAACTAGTCGCCCATATTTTGTATACCGAGGTAAGTTGTACGTAAATAATACAACTTTATTGTTATAATGTATTGAAAAATTAATATGGCATAAAGTGTATGATTATTGTTGTGAATTTGTATGATGAAAATTGAGGTAGTAAAAACTCCCGGTTGAACCTTAGGAATAGATTGGATGTCCATGCCATGACATTTGGGTGATATGTGTGCTAGTGTAAGACTATGTCTGGGACATGGCATCGGCATTGAGACGAGAGCTAGTGTAAGACCATGTCTGGGACATGGCATCGGCCTCGACAGGTGAGCCAGTGTAAGACCATGTCTAGGACATGGCATCGACATTTTACCCTCTTGTGTGAGTCTTATAGGATATCCTTTAATATTCCAAATGGTTCCACGAGTTATTTAATGCTTATGATAAAGACATGAAAGGAAATGATCATGTTGTGAGTGGTACAGGTTCTTACTCAAAACTCATGAGATATGAGCTTAGTTATGATGCCTTAATGGTAAGGATGAAATTGAGTAAGTTCTATCTATGAGAATGATTTCGGGACGATCCTGTAATCTTTGGCTAATACTTGTGATGTGTAAATATGTAATAACTCTACCATTTTTAAATCAAGAACGTTGTGATGGTTTATAATATGCTATGTGTTTAAAGAGGCATGGTTGATGTTGTTACTTATTTACATGCAACTTACTAAGCTTTGTGCTTACTCCCTTTCCTTTCCATTTTCTTATAGTATCGCCAAACTAGCTCGGGGATCAAAGGACGTCAGAGGCTCGATCACACCATCAATCTGAACATTTGGTATAGTTAGATTTTTCATTTTGAGTATGACATGTCTAGGGACTTGGTCTTTTGTCAAGTGTCATATTGTTTTGGCCAAACATGTTGGCTTGTCTTGAAGATTGATTCATTTTGTATAAGGCCATGGATGATGGCTAATACTTGATATTGCTATATGTAAATGATGATGTTTTTCATGAATGTGCAATTTGCATGGTGAAGTATGTGATAAGTTTTGCATGTGAATGGAGTGTAGTGGTCTTGATGTGTGTATGCCTTGATTGTGGCTAATGTTGGTGCAAGTAAGGGTGGCAAAAAGGCTTGGTAAATAGCCTTATTTTTGTCCACACGGGAAGACACACGGGCATGTGTCTAGGACGTGGGTGACACATGGTCTGCCTCGTGGGCGTGTAGTTTGGTCGTGTGTCCCTTACACCTTAATTTGGTAAAACAGAATGCCCAGTAGTAACCACACGGGTTGAGGCACAACCGTGTGTCTCAATCGTGTGGAAAACACAACCATTGTACATGGGCATGTGCCCAGGTCGTGTGAAGTCTACACCATAAATGCGAAATTAAATTCGCCACACGGCCTAGCACACGGGCATGTGCCTTGGCCGTGTGACCCTATAATATTGCTGATGTCAGAAATAGAATGTCAAGGTTTTAACACACAGGCTAAGACACGGGCGTGTCATGGCCGTGTGAGGGACACGGGCCATGGACACGAGCGTGTGCAAAGCCATATGAAAACCTTTGTAGGTTCAAATTGAGAAATAAATCCACACGGGCGTGTCCCTATATGCTTAAGCCGTGTGAGTTACACTGTCCTTCAACATGGCCATGTTATGATATCACACGGGCGTATTGCCCTTCCACACGGGCGTGTGCCCCTATTTTTAGTGACATTTTCCACAATTTTTCTAAAGAACTTGGTTTGGTCCCGAACCGTTTCTAAAATGTGTTTTGGGCCTTGTAGGCTCATATTAGATATTTTAAGACAAAGTTTGAAAAGTTTTAAATTTGAACGAACTTTTACGACCCGAAAATGTATGTTAGTATGTGTTTAAGTTAGGTAACGCCTCGTACCCTGTTCCGGCGTCAACACGGGGTAAGGGGTGTTACAACGGGATTTTCAAACATAATGATTTCTAAGACTTCCGCTATAAAATATGCTTTGGCAACTAAACTAATTAAGTAACGTTTTTAGTAGTAGTTATAAACGAATATGGGCTATGAAACTAGGATGATTTATTAAAACAACTGTGTTTTCAAAACCCTTCTTTGTTATATCTCCGGATTCGACTGTAACGCCTAGGCCGGGTTTGGGGTGTTACATTACAGCTTCATTTTTTTCATTTCAATTTTGCACAAATACCCATTTATATCCTACCGTCTTTACACCTTTAGGTGTTTGGACTACAAGCCCAAAAACTTCAAGTTTTGAAAGTGAATTCAATTCTACTTGAATTTCATCTTTTTATTTTGGCCAATCTTTTCTATTTTTACATTCCTCAATAGATTTAGGCTCGGAATCCTCATTTTCTTTTGTTATTTCAATGGCAACATTATAAGTAAAATTATTGTTGGCAACTACATTTTTTTCCAATTGCATATTTTTCTCGTATTGACATAACTTATCGAGATCTCTTTATTTTTATCATTTTCATTTTCACTTTTAGGTACCTGAATCTCTTCTTGAGTTTTATAATTAGTTATGTCATGGGTCTCTTCAGGAACCCCCGTCTCCACTATATGACCATCTTGAATGTTTGCTCCTTTTCTTTTACGAGGATTTTTATCTTTGGAACTGACTGGTCTTCCACGCTTCAGGCTTGGATTATTTTCTTTTGCACTAATAGTTTGTCCTATAGGACATCAATTCGTATTGGAGCATTTTCAACTGGTATGTGAGATTTAATGAATCTGACAGTTGATTTGTAAAATGAATTATTTGTTGAACTTTTGATTCACATTGCTTTGTACAAGGATATTAGACATTGATAATTCATTTCAAGTACTTTATTAATCTAGCTTTTTATTATCTCCCCCTAATGTTGGGAAAACTGACAACTCATGTCATAACTAATTTTGGAATTAACGGCTCAAAAATATTTAATAATATAAGTAGACTCATATAAATATATATTCTCAATCTCTTATGATGACCCATCTTTGTGCGTTGTGGTGAAGTAGTTGGAACATATACCGCAAATCCAAAAATTGTAAGATGAGAAATATTTGGCTTTTGACCAAAAATCAATTGTAATAGGGAGTATTTATAATTTATTAGCTTGATGTGTGCAACATGTAAATAAATACAATCTCATGCTGAAATAGGAAGTTTTGTTATCATAAGTAATGGTTTAGCTATTAGTTGGAGGCATTTGATAAACGATTCAGCTAAATCATTTTATGTGTGAACATGAACTACAGGATGTTCAACTTTTATCCCGATTAGCATACAATAATTATTGAAAGCTTGGGATATAAAATCTCCAATATTAGCAAGATGAATTGTTTTAATTGCATAATCTGAAATTAATCATTTAAACAAGCAATCTCGCAAACGACAGGTTGCGAGTTGATCACGCATGTGATTGTTTTGTAGATGCATCTACCAAAATCATATAATATCAAAATCATCCACATGGTGGATGAATGGACCCATATTCATTTCAAAAATGCAAGAGATAAAATCTCAACTTTATCCAGTGAGTTTGTAATAATCAATTATCATTGAGAACAAACAACACATAAGAATTCTTTAAATGAAAGAATTTTCTTGTTTTTTAATAAATGTCTATATAAATTCTTAATTAATTTTTGCATCATATATAATTCAGGATAGTCTAACTAGTCACGATAAATAGTAAATGTATTTGTATCAGTAAACTTCTAGTTTACTTTTAACATGTTTTCAATTGTACTAATAATATCAATATAAAATTTGACAATTGATAATTTTATCATCATTCTTTTTATTTTGTATCCATATATAAGCAATATTGTGACATTTACTTCTGGAAATGTCTACATCAATGTGAAGTCCATAATGTTATTAACTCAATAAAATAAATATAATTTACAAATAATTATTTGCAATATTCACTTAAGGGAATGTGTCAAAATCTTCAAATGTTCAAATTGACATTAATAATCAAAAGTGATTATACAAAAGCTGATGTGTGCAACATGTAAATAAATACAATCTCATGCTGAAATAGGAAGTTTTGTTATCATAAGTAATGGTTTAGCTATTAGTTGGAGGCATTTGATAAACGATTCAGCTAAATCATTTTATGTGTGAACATGAACTACAGGATGTTCAACTTTTATCCCGATTAGCATACAATAATTATTGAAAGCTTGGGATATAAAATCTCCAATATTAGCAAGATGAATTGTTTTAATTGCATAATCTGAAATTAATCATTTAAACAAGCAATCTCGCAAACGACAGGTTGCGAGTTGATCACGCATGTGATTATTTTGTAGATGCATCTACCAAAATCATATAATATCAAAATCATCCACATGATGGATGAATGGACCCATATTCATTTCAAAAATGCAAGAGATAAAATCTCAACTTTATCCAGTGAGTTTGTAATAATCAATTATCATTGAGAACAAACAACACATAAGAATTCTTTAAATGAAAGAATTTTCTTGTTTTTTAATAAATGTCTGTATAAATTCTTAATTAATTTTTGCATCATATATAATTCAGGATAGTCTAACTAGTCACGCTAAATAGTAAATGTATTTGTATCAGTAAACTTCTGGTTTACTTTTAACATGTTTTCAATTGTACTAATAATATCAATATAAAATTTGACAATTGATAATTTTATCATCATTCTTTTTATTTTGTATCCATATTTAAGCAATATTGTGACATTTACTTCTGGAAATGTCTACATCAATGTGAAGTCCATAATGTTATTAACTCAATAAAATAAATATAATTTGCAAATAATTATTTGCAATATTCACCTTAGGGAATGTGTCAAAATCTTCAAATGTTCAAATTGACATTAATAATCAAAAGTGATTATACAATTTGTTATATTTATTGCAAACATTCACTTCAAGGAATGTGTAAAAAAAAATCCGGACAATAGTGTAAGTATATATCATATTCCTTACCAATAAGATTATATAGATATCATTTGCTTCAAGAAATGATTAATTAGTATGAATTATTGGTCATTTTGTTCTAAGAATGAACAATTAGCAATCTTTCGAATCATCCATCTTCTTTTCATCTATTATTGACAAGAGTTTCCATTTTATAATTGCTATGTATTGCTACATTCACTTTGAGGAATGGAGCAGAAATAGTGGAACAAATAATTTATTATTTTGTTTGGCATTAAGAAGGCATTAGATCAATCCAAAATACTTTTAAAGCCCTTTTCACAAGAGTTTTTCATCATCAATTAACTAGAAAGAAATAACCAACTCATGCATGGAGTTTATTGTAAATCAAATGTACAGATAAAACTGACATTTAAAATATCAAACTTGATATAATGCTAGTGCCAACAAAAAATTCATAAACCATTGCAGACATGTATGAAAATTACTTCAAAATCATACATCTCATGTTCACTAAAACTTTTCCATTTATAATTGCTCATATAATTTCTCTAAATAATTAACAAATATAAAGTGTATGAACTACCTTTAACAACTTTACGAAAGTAATAAGTTTCCTAGGGTTGTATAGTAAGAAAATATAAGGCATTTATAAAATCAAACCACACAAGTTGTTTTAATGCTTCTTATCAAACAACAAATGGTTAATACAAACCATATTCATAGAAATGCAAACGGTCAAATTAATATAGTAATTATCATTTTTAAGTTTATGAAAATGTTTTCAACCAAAATAATTCAAGAATTAAAAATGACAACAATTAAACTTGAAATTCAATATTAGAACCAACCCAAAAATCAATTTCGACATTCCTCAAAAAATTGTCTTTAGAACTACTCATGTATGAGTATTGAAAATTTTCAAATTGTATAACTAAAATAATAAGAGGCATTAAAGGAACATAATTTATTTTTGAACTAAATCAAATCTGAACAATCATAAATTTCATAGGTTTTTCAACACAAATTTACATACTAATATATTTTTAGCCAAATACGTAATTTAATTATAAAATCTACTATAGCAACATAAAGAAATCAATAAATATTCATTTTCATGAACAAATAAGATGTTTAAAACCATAAGTAATCCATGGAACCAAAACTTAAAATAAAATCATCTCAAATATTTAAACCACTTATCAAATTAATTTAATATCTAAAGATGCTATTATTGAGAAAAAGTATAAAGATAGAGATCTAATTAAGTTAATGTACCTTTCTTGTTCAACGAAGTTTTGATGGTTTTATCAACAAGTAAGCAAATTTAAACTCCAATAGTAGACTTTGAATCCAATCAAAATTTATCAATAGCAAATTTTGAGAATGGATATTATTTCACAATTTCATATAGATAATAATATCAAATCCTTCACCATCCTTAATAACATAAAAATAAAATAAGTTAATCAAAATAATTATAATTGATCATGAATTAGCTAAAAATAATCAAATATGAAGCATTAAATAAAAGAAACTTCCTGTAAAAACTTTGCATCTAGTCATCTAAGATCTTGAAAATCATGGAGAATAAATTTGATCGTCGATAAAAGGTTTTATCACTTTGAGCAATATCGTGCTGATAACGTGTTATAAAATAAGAGAGATAGAGAGAGTAAAAAAACAAAGAAAATATGAGAATAAATAGAGAATGTATTTTTATGATCAATGGGATGATTACAATGCTTCTTCAAAGTTTCTATTTATAGGAATAAGAAGTATAAATGAAGTAGAGATTTAATTCTAATGACTATTGGAATTTAAATCTTGATCTTGATGGACATTCATTTAATAAGATATTCATAATAATAATAATAATAATAACTTTTCAAAACAACTTAGTTTAAGAAATTTCGATCTGGAATCAATTTTTTTTCAATAATGGCGAAAACTAAGTATTACAATTCTCGTCTTCCAACTTGGTCCATAAGTTTTTTATTTTTTTATTTCTCAATGTATCTATTGGAGCGAACCCAATAACTAATCATCCACATTCTGTAAGCCCATTAAAGGGGTAAATACTGGCCACGAGTTTTAAAGCTACTCCATACCCAATGAATGGATCAAACCCTTGACCACTGGTTAAGGTAGGAGAGACACTTGACATCTCACCTAACTCTCGTGGTTGGTCCATAAGTTATTTTACTACTAGTATATCACATTTAGTTTTGATATCTTTCCCCGATGTCGTATTTAATTAATCAATAATTTACATTTAACTGACACTCGTACTCGGAATTTTTTTTACTCAACTACTTCTTTGATACGAGTTATGGCATCAAAAATTTTGGGGTGTTACAATAATATTATTGACTGAGTTAGTGTCACAAGTCAACTTGACGCTAGCTCAGGATTGATGATAACAACATAACAACACCATGATAAATAATTGTAATGTGCTCAAGTATTTAAATTTAAATTTACTCACAATTTAATATATTTTTTTCACACATTTCATGTGTTATTATTAGTCATTTTTAAACTATACGTTTCATTATTTATTGTATATTATTTTGAAACACACTTTTATATTCTAAATATGTACTTTTCACACGTGTTTTAGAATTTTTTAGTATTCATAATGTTGTTGATTGAGTTTTGAGTTATGTCATAGGTCAACTCGACGTTAACTCAAAATTGATGACAGCATTATGATAAATAATCGTAGCAAATTTAGTACTATTAATATGATGCATTCACATATTTAAATTTCATTTTACTCACAATTTAATCTTTTTTTTTATTTTAATACCGTACATATTTAATGTATTATTATATTTTGTTTCAAACATTGGTGGATAGAATGATTATTTCATGTTGTGAATTAAAGTTGAGAGAAATTGAAATCCAAGCGGTAATATGTGAATTAGGTAAGATTTTAATTGGAGATTGAAATCATTTACATTTTACAAAGAGGCAGTCCAATCCATAAATCCGGCCCAATACCTTTATAATAATCAATACGAAAATCCACAACCAAGTTACGCAACGCAGCGTTTTTAGTTGTCGATGGCCGCACTAGCTCAACCTGCGTGTTCCTTCACCACATTCCTTGGTTGCTTCCGCCCTTCCCCGAGAAGCTTTTCTAATATTAGGGTTCATCCCTCTCGGAACCTTTCGACCTCAATGAGTCTACAAAACTCCGAACCTGTCGCCACCAAAACCGATCCTCCGACCGACGACGATGTGCTGCTGCAGTACGTGGTGCTTCGGAGAGACTTAATAGACAAGTGGCCTTTGGGGAGCGTGGTTACGCAGGGATGCCATGCTTCGGTCAGTGCCATTTGGTCTCACAAGGACGACCCCAACACCCTCCAGTATTGCAGCCCTGATAACATTGACTCTATGCACAAGGTAACCAATGTTCTTGTGTTTATTCTTCTTCTTCTTTTTCCCACCATTAATGATTTCTTTTACATTCAACAGAGCATAGTGTATTGTTTTGAAAAACCCTGTTTATGATTTTTGGTCAATTGGAGGCAATCCTCATTGTGGCACATTATTTTCTCTTCTCATACTGGGTTTGTTGTATACCTTTGATTTGCTTGGAGTTTTATCCCCCCAAACGTAATAAGAATTGATCATTTTTAAGTTACAAATAATCCCATAGCAGAACTGAGAAAAAAGGAGAGAGGCATTTATCCCATAAAACTATCCAACAAGGGTGTTTAATGCAAGACAAACATTTTGGATACCTATCCAATTCTATTCTTACACTGTTGTAAATATAGCATATTTCATGGTTTCAAATTAAACAAAAATTTGACCATATCTCATAACAATGAAAACCATGAGGTGTAAATTGTAGGGTGATTTGCTGCTGTATCTAGAGTTGTGGATGATGAGCTAAGTGGTGAGGTTTTGGAACATGTAGGTAACACTTGAGGTGAAGGGAGAAACCCAGATATTGAACTTGTCAGAAAAGCTGTTGGCGGCGGGTATTGCTCATAAACTGTGGATTGAACAGCCTGAAAACTTCCCAACTTGCCTGGCTACAAAACCCTACCCCAAGTCCATGGTATCGCCGTTTTTCAAGAAATTGAAACTTTGCAAGTGATTGTTTGATGGTGGGTTCTAAATCATAATAATTTAGCTTGATTCTGCTGAAACCCTCTTTTGTTCTAAACTATGATTCTTTTGACATATGTTCACTTTACGAGTTTACATTTTTATATTCAGTATTGAAGCAACTAGAGCTATTTGCCTAGGACTCTCTCTAAACTCAAGAAGATTGGTTTTTTTTTTAATAAATAAAAGATGAAATGCACACTACTTTGTGTAGTTTTAGTTCCGATTTGGATGGTACTACTTGAATTTAATTCAGATTATAAATCACAAAACAGCATACAAGCACAAGCAAGGATAAGGATAGCTAGGCCGTAAATGAACGAATAATTTGTTTATTTTAAGTTTGTGTTTGTTAATACTTACTACTTGATTCATGTTTGTTAATAATTTTAAAATGGTTGTTCATGTTCATGAATATTTTCACAAATATTGTTAATAAATAAATAAATCTCTTTTAGATGTAAAAACAATGATGTCTAAGTTTTAATAATTATATTATATAATAATTGAACAACAGACAATTTAGTAAATGAATATAAAAAAAGAATTTATTTATAAACATAAATGAATCGAATAAGCCTTCAAATTTTGTTATTATTAATTTAATTTGATAAATGGACAAAAACAAAACTACTCATTGAACCGAACGTAATGTTCATTTACAACTCTAAGGATAACCTTTATTATGGAGCGAAGGAACTTCTAATAGATGTCTTGAGTGGAACACTCTTCAAAGAATCAGCGAAATAAAATAAAATTCCCGTTTTAAGATTGCCAAAAAGCACTATTTTAGCTATGGGTTCAATGATCCTTTTTAGTTACCAAATAGTAAACTCCAAATACAACAAATGTCAAGTCTTCGGTGCCCCTCAGCTGCTGATAGCTAGCACAACACTATTGACGATTGAAGGCAGCCCAGCCATTTTTTCAAAACAAGAGGACCTAAATATCCTGCATTTTTAAACATAAAACACCAAAATTACTATGCATTTCAAAATTCAATAGGAGATTTAACTAACAATGACTACCGGTATCGATGAAACAATTGATGTCGAAATATTATTGCATCAACTGCCTCCCTTTTGCTTAAGAGTGATCTTGTCCCCGAGACTAAGAGCAATCCCCTGGGTCTTGCTCCTTATCCGGATGTACCCACTCAGTTTCCCATCAGCTTGCTTCTCAATGCTCACGTTTACCAACGCATCCTCCCCAAACACGCTCTTTGCGTACAAGTTCGCAGCCAGGAATCCACACTCACCATCTAGCGCAGATCTGAAACGCAAACCAGCCAGCAAAAAGGATTCAAGAATAATCTATGAGGATCTCACTTGAGTGAATTTACTACTGTGTTCAAACAGATGTATTGCAAAACCAACATAAGGTTATCATTCTACAAACTGATAACAGATTCAAATACCTTTTTCACAACAATAAAGTGACCATATTATAAATCATATATCAGGCTGTATTATTAATAATGTGCAACCTACAGCTTGGTACACAGAACCAAAGGATGCTCGGTTTATTTTCAAATTTATATAATATTTCTAAACAAGACAAACTTACGGTGCAGTGAGGCACTTCATGTTAGTTGACTTGATAATATGGTCGAGGAATTCCTTCTCATTTTTAATTACAGTGTTTACAGCAACCTGAATCACAAACAAAAAGAAATATAATAATAAAATTGAAACATCAATGCAGATGAGAACTGATAAGTTCAGTCCCAGGAGAAGCTTCAAAATTGCATATCAGTTACCCTAAGAAACAAATTATATTTGAAAGCCATCCATATTGGCCAGCTGACTAACAGAAATAAGGCAGCTGTAAATGCAACGTGGTAATAGTAAAAATGGAAATAGTTCAAGAAATACCTTATTTTCCCACTCAAATTCTGCCCACATGGTTCTGAATGCAGTATCCGTACAAACAGCAGGAGAAATATAGTCCATGATATCAATGTGAATGTCATTCAGAACAACTACTGTTCTCTCAAGCACATTTGAAGTTTCATACACGATGTTGCCAAATATGACTCCAGTCTCAGTTGAAGACACCTTGATGTTGGCCTTTATTTGCTTGCTAGATTCAGGAGCTAGGGTATAATTTTGAGGGCGCTCCACAAGTTTCAGATCACCCATAGTAGCCAACTCCAAGCACAAATTCTGAAGGGTTTCCCTGGTTCGGTTGATAACAGTAATATCAAGAACAATATCATAGTGATGGATGGTGACATATGCTTCGGCATATACCGGATCACTAAATCCTGTCAGTTGAAGAATGCGGTTGAGCTTATTTGCATCATCTGCATCCTTGACAAACTCTCCAGTTGCTCGTTTTAAATCATCTTGAACCTCATCCTCCAATTCCAGCTGACTCATACCCTGAAGTTAGCAAAGGAAATTTGAGATACAATTCCACAACTTCATGACAAAAAAACCAAGAAAAAGAAACAACGAGTCAATAATCAAAGAGATGCAAAAGCACAAAGGTGAACCAAAGGAATAAAGCAGAAAATTCTATCAAAACAAACAAAATACAAGCTTAAAAAATTCTATCAAAATAAACAAAATACAAGCTTAACCCAGATAAGAAATTGCATGCATGGCAAGATATTCGCACAAACCAAAGACGTTAAATCATGCACATAAGTTAATGACCACAAAAAATTTCTTACCTTTCGACTCTTTAAATGGTAAAAGTCAATAAGGTCATCCGGTTGTGCATGAGAAACCTGAGCTTTTGCCTTTAATTCCTCAGTTTCTTGCAACTGTTTCTCTGAAAGCATTTTAACAAAACTCTGACGGCAAGACTGCAACCATATTTTTCTGATCTCATCACCAGTATTGCACAATAATCTTATGCACAGAACAATTCTATCGCAAGAATCATTATCAATTGGGTGTGGAAGAACAGGAGATTGTCCTAATTGCAGCATAGAGACAAAGATAAGCAATGCCTGTGTGGTTGCTCTGTTAACTTCAACTTTTGAAGGCTGTACCTCTTCCAGTCTCAGAACAAGTTTAGTCAGTGTGCAAGCAACAACTGCAGTGAGGAAAAAATCGCCAGTGAGGAGAAGAGATCTGAGATTCCCAGAAGTCAATGATCCCTGAACAATGGTAGGAGGGGAGAAAGCAGTTTCAGATGCAGCACTCTGGGTTGCATAAGTACCATCAGCAAGAATAGCAGGTCTCCTGGAGGAGATGGTAATGGAGTTTGATTGAGGAGTTTTCTTTGAAGCATCAGTAGCTTCCGCTTCCTCAGAAACAGAGTAGAAAGGCAGCTCTCCAAGACACTGCTTGATGGTTGCTATGCCACTCTCAACTTCAGATGGAGAAAGGCAATATTCTCCAATGATCCAAAGGGCACAGGAGCAAACCCGTGCAGCTCGAATCTGATAGAATGTGTCCAACAACCGTGTTATAATGGAAACCCTAAGTTTAGGGTTGGTTTCAATTATTTCTCGAACAAAAACTATAACATCAATAGCTGAAGCAACATTACTGTCTCCTAAGAAATCCATCATCAGATGCACAACTGTGCTTGCAACTTCTGGGAACTTGATTGCGCAGGAATGGATAGCTTGAATAAGCATTTGTCTGTATTCTCCGTTCTTCTCAAGTTCTCCACTTTGAGTTTTCATCACTTCCTTCTTCAACAAAAGAACAACTTCATTGATGTTTCGGGGAGTTACTAACTCAAGAACAATATCAAGTGTCTTCCTTTGGATGTCAAGATTTGGACTTGAAAGTGCCCTAAGCACATCCATGATCAAATCAACCATAATATCTCTATGAGAAGACTTGAGCTCATTCAGCCGATCTAGCACAATAAGCTTCACATTGTTATCGCTTTGAGAAAGAAGAAGCTGACAATAAGTGTTTGCAGCAGCTCTAATAGCAGTAGGAGCAGATGACAGAGAAACAAGGGTGCCAGCACATTCATAAATAACTGCAGTTGAGGGGGCATTTAATAAAGATATAATAATCTTAATATACTTCCCTTTCTCCCCATGATTTGTTCTGCAAACCTTACGAATCAGCTCCAACACAACCATCTGAAGCAATTCACCCCATTCGGAAACCCTATCAACATGGGTCAAAAGGTAATTAATGGCTCGATCGTGTGCACAATTAAATAGCATAAGAAATGCATTTCGCTTGGCAGATGGATCCTGCTCTGTCGAAAGGACCTTCTCAATCGTTTCAGGTGCATCAACCAGGAGCTGCTCGCCTTGTGGAAGCTTATATATTGACATGACAGCCAATATAGCATTCCTACGAATAAATGGATGCCGATGCTCCAGATTTTGCAAAACTGAAGGGAATAGTAGCTCAATGATCTCTGTCTCATTCAAGCGGCAGAGAAATCTCAAGGTCACACCACGAATATATTCATTAGGATGTTGAAGATTGTTCCTCAAATTTTGGCATATTAAGATCATTTCAGGTAATATCCTCCCTTTCAAATCAGTTTTCTCAGTTATCTCCAAGTATAGAAGCAAAAGTTTTTGGACGGTGTGATCCTCCGAAGGCAAAACATATCTGACAATGGTAATAAAAAGCTGGGGGAGGGTTTCACCATTCAACAAAAGCATAACTGCTTTCTTCATGGCATCAATCTTTGCAGGAACATCATTGCCTTCAAGTGCTTCCTTAATTTCATTAGCAATTGCTGGTGTTCCTTTGTCAAAGTGAATAAGAAGTGTACAAGACTTCTCCATTTCTTGCTACTTTTCTGAACAAAATTCAAATCATCAATATATATATAATGCAAATGATGGTTCTCAATGCGGGGACTAGAATAAAATTATATCAATGTAAAATATGCATCTATAACAAGAAATTTTAAGATAGCTTATACAAATCATTCAGAAAGTCTTACAACAGGAACAAAACTTTTGTTGGCCAATTAAAATAGGACCAATTTAGTAAAAAGATTGCCAGTTACTTCAAATGCCATAAGTTCGGTGAAAATTTAAAAGACAAATCAGCTCCATGACCATCTTCCTAAACAATACCCTCTCACATTTACCTCCAATGTGCATATTTGAGTAATGACAACATATCATAACTACAACATTTGCAGACAGATCATGCACAGAACATTGCTCCTGAACACTTCTAAACAATAAGGTCACCAACTAATGCACTGTTTCGATAAAAACTTGGCTAGAATCTTGCACGAAAAACTATACTGCATACATATATTTTTCATACTGCTAGCAAATACTTAACGGGCTATTAAACTAGGTATCTCATAATTCACAGAAAATAAGGAGCTAAATTTACAACTCAGGCAAATCGGCCTTAATGCCACAATTGAATCGTGGTTATTTCAGAAAATTATTAATGTAAGATCACCGTTGATCTGTCTACTGAGAAAGAAAAGGATGAGATCTGTTAATTGTCATATTTTTAATTCCAATATTAATGCTGAATTCATCTTGTAAAATCAAAACATTACGAATGTAACAAACAAAAATATACCAGCAGAGCGAAAGCGCAACTAAACATAGAAAGTGTAAAAAGGTAAAACCATATTGAATCCCCAGAGCACAGTTCTATTCTAATTTGTAGTATTAATATAAAGGATTCGATCAAAATTTCAAATCACAATATTAGAAAATCCGAAACCTAAATCGAAACATTCAAGCTTCTAATGCAAAAAAAAAAAAAAAAAAAAAAACCAGCAACAACAGAAAAATGCCGCGAAACTATGTAGAAAATAAATCCACAGATCTCGAAAATTGGAGACATATAGAGAGCAATGAACCTCGAACGATCAGAGCAACTGACACTTTTTTTAGCGGATGGAAATGAGGGAAATTCGATCTTCAAAACAAGCGCATCGTTTTGCTTTCTTTCTTTCGTTCTTTTTTCCCCCCTTCTTATTGTTCTACCAGATCTAAAGATGTATTTCGAGTTTAGACGGTGAGTTTGTGGTAATTTCAATTTGGTAAAAACTTCAGCTTCTCCCTGTCAATTTTGATAGTATAGAATTTGGTCTTTCTCCAAAAAGAAAAAGGTAAATTACCGAAAATAAAATTGCGTTAGCAACTATTTTCATCGTGGTCACCTTCTATTAATTTGCTTCCATTAATTTGAGGTTAAATAATATTATTTTACATTAGTGATCCAATTTTTCTAAGTTTATATTTTGATCATTCATTTTCTTTTTTTAAAATTAATTTTATTATTTTCAAAAAAGAAAAAAATATATAAGGGCACTTTTGATTCACTAGATTGGAATAGCTATTTTATGAGAATGAAATAAAACCGTAATAAAATTGAATAGGCATAACAGTGGTTTGATTAGATGTAATGGGATAAGTATTGTAATAATATTCATGTGTTTAGTTGAGAGAAATACATATGTAATAGCAAAAAAAAAAAAAACCTTGAATGACGAATATGCCCTCTAATAAATTAAATTATGTTTTTATTTTTGTAAAATTTATTAAAAAACCAAAAATATTAAATGCTGAAATAAGAAATATACCCTTTAGATTTTTTTTTTAACATCTAAATCAATTATGTTTTAGAAATTGAAGATCCAATTATACCACTTAAATACGTTTACCAAATATCCAACATTATATTTCATTATAGTAACATTATATTTTTGCTTAATAACATCGCTAGTATTGTTAAAGAGTGTTACTATCCAAATAAAAATATTTTTAAAAGAAGTAGCACCAACACCATCCAATAATCATCTCAGCATCCATCTTAACATAACAAATCATGGTCTGCTTTCAAGAATTCAAATATAGTAGAAAACTCATTTACACATATACAAAAAGTGACAATATTAGTATTACATTTTTCCATGTCATTATATCATCCTACAATTACGTACAAAAAGTTAAATTACTCCACCACCACACCCAATTACACATACAAAAAAGTAACAACCTACAATTACATACAAAAAGTGATACTAGTTCACCACCGCACCCATTTACACATACAAAAAGTGACGAAACTCTATGACATACAAAAAGTTATATACATCCACCACCACAGCCACATCTTTAATGTGTAGAAATAAATTTTCTCAACCATGCTAATTGCATAGAAGGTGGTAGACTTAGGAAAATGAACATTTGCATTGGATGATCAAGAATTTTGATCAATGCATCAATTGCTTATCATCTGTTAAACCTTCTATTTCACCTAAAGACATATAGAGAGAGTTTGTACCTTTTCTTGAATGAGCATTTCGAAGGCAATGCTCCTACTTAATTCAAGGCCAATTGTCCTAATATTATCCCCCAATAATCTGACAGCATCGATAAGTAAAGTAGAAGAAATTGGTTCACTAACCTCAAAACTCTTTTTCTTCTTCTTTGAAAATGTAGAATAAGCTTTGTTTGGATTAGACGGATGCGATTGTCTAGCCGAGACATCCATCTCATCTAAGGAAACATCAACTTCGCATCCATTGTCATTGCTTCCTTCTTCAGTATTCCTTTCATTAGCAACATCCTCAGCATTAATTCTTCTAAAATATCAGCAACTGTTTTAGTATCTTTCCTTGTGGCTTTTGTGTATATGGAAGTAAGTTGCTCATAATAAAGGAAACTTTGAGTTTTGAATTGCCTAACTTCTTTATGACTCTATAAAAAAAATATTTCATAAGCGTTATGTACTATATGGATATAAGTAAGTCCATAGAAGAAAAGATATACAATATGAGTCCCATACTGTACCTTTAGCAACAATCATCTACCTATGCTCATCCCAACCAAAGCCACTGTTGTCTTTTCCTTTGAGCATATCGTAAACGATTGCCCAATCCTTTTTCAATGTCTTAATCCTTGATTCAAGATTAGGTTTAACCTTTAGCATTGCATGAAGTAAAATTTTTCCATCATTCTTTCCAATTCAAGTAAATAACCATCCTTGAATCCCGTATTTGCATTAAAAGTTTCAACATTGTGCAAGTCTACTATACATGAAATCAACACAACATCTTCTTTCGAAACCCATTCCTTTTTGGTTCCTCTAGATTTTTGAGAAGAAGTTGCAGTTGATTGTGAAAAGCCTAACATGCTTTTAAAGAAAATTGCACACAATCAATTAATAGATAAAAAAAACCAATTAATACAAGAATACTATAAACACAACATCTAAAATAAATAAAATAATATAAATCCTTTCAAACAACACTTTCAACCCTATTAATTTCTAGATGCTTGCCATTCATCGAACATTTGATTTGCTAGTTTCATCCTCCAATTTTCCTATGCATTAGTTGGATGAATATTGATTGTATTAGGTTCATCATCCTCTATCACATTACTATTTAAACATTCTCTTAGCATTGCTTCAATAGGATCAAGACTCATTTAAGTTCGAATAAATTTATGAAGTAAGCAACAAGTAATAATGATTCGATTGTACACTCTCACAAGATAAAAGATGGACTACTAAGTATACCTCATCTAAGTTTTAATAAACCAAAACATCTTTCAATAACTTTGTGCGCTGATGCATGTTTCATATTGGAGATTTCTTCTGGAGTACTTGGTCGGTGAGCTTGGTGTCATTCATTCAAATGATATCTTTGTCCCTTAAAAGGTGCAAGAAATCCCTCACAATTTGTGTAACCAGCATCAACTAGATAATAACAAAACAATATTTATCAATATATTGTTTTCAATATTAGTATGACTTAAAAAAAGTTCAACTTCCTCCATGTCTATACTTTACCATAAGGAACTTTTAGTCCATGTCTCCTAGTAATGGCATCTCGAAGAACTCATCCATTAGCAACATAACCTTTTTGAGTTTGATTTCTAAATTTATCACTTTTTCACCTAACATATTTGTTGATATGTCACCTTTTCGAGTTCGATTTCTAAATTTATCAACTGATGAAACCCCAATCTTGATATAAGTTCCATCTAAAGCACTTAAGCAATTCTACAAATAAAGTAAAAGTCAAGTTAGGATACAATATTGAAATCTGAATCAACTGAATTATTTCTAAATAATATATATACTTACTCCAATACCTTGAACCAATTCCACCTTGTGTTTGTAGAATTAGCTGGAACTGGCTTTTTAAATAACACATCTTATAATCGTATCACACCAGTTAATACATTGTGAAATGATCTACTAATGGTTTCCCCAAAGCTATTAAAGTGATGCTTGATAACTCAATTTTTAAGGTGATGATAAATAAAATGTAAGAACATTGCCACTTGCTCATCTACAAGCATGTTCTTTGATGACTTCAATCCTTCTAAAGTTTGTAATATCTCACATAATTTAGAAAAAAAAAAACAAATCTATTCACCTAACTTGTTTAATACATGTCTTGTCACTAGTATGTAAAAGTCGCTTCACATAATCTCTTTGAGCATAAAAATCTAAAATGTATGATCTAATCCTTGGTCTATAAGTTTGTAGGCTAGAGACGACACCTAACATAATTAAGAAACACCTCACAAATATATACATTTGCAACCATATTGTCAATGCAAGACCAATTCTTTTTCGCCTCTCACTTTGTACTATTAAAGACAAATGAGTCATTACTACAAGATACTAAAGTGTTACAAATCTTCAAATCATAGTATAAATTAATCTTCAAATCATATTAAAGAGCAAAGATGAAACAATTCTCTAACTAAGAAGATAAAGAGTAGCAAAGATGCTACTATAATCAAGCTAAAACAACCACAATGCTAAAAGCTTCCAAAGCAAACCAATAATAAAGATGAAACAAATTTAAATCGATTGTAGCAGATTTAAATAATTTGAAACATATTTAAATTGATTGTAACTGATTTAAATCAATTGAAACATATTTAAATCAATTGTAGCATATTTGGATCGAGTGAAATAGTTGCTGATATTTTTCATGCTTCTTGCTACATTTATCTGCTTTTGTTTTTTGTGAAGCACAATTCAATGGCTTCTTTGAGCTCCCTCGAGAGCTCAATTCATGCTCCAGGTACACTTCAATTGCAATATTCCCTCCCTTTTAGTTACTATTGCTATTAATTTTCTTATGAACTGTTCTTTTTTCTTTGTTGAAAAAAATAGAGGTCATTCAAGTTCTCGTCTCATCACCTGCTATTGAGAAAATCAACTTGAAATTTTTATTACATGGATAAGCAATAAATAGAAATGCTCATAAAAACCAAATGCAATTAGATGGATCATTTAAAACAAGTTTAGATTTCTAACCCTAATTTTTTTCCCTAAAATAATCAAGACATTGGATCAACCAATTGACTAAATTTTTTTTCTGAAAAATCATTTTTTTTCACAACTCCTACTAACGAAATACAAGTAGAGAAACAAATAGATGAAATTGTAACAACAGAAGTGATATTGATGGGGGCAAGAACCTTACGAAGATAAATTTGGGAAAGCTTGTTACAATGTAGATAACTCTGTCAACTACTTCTTCTTTACTAAGGTGATCGTCGTGAGATGAGAAGAACTGAACGTGAACAAGGAGACCCAATTGGGGGTGTGGTGGCTTGAGGTGTTTGGTGAGGCTGAGAGTGGTAAAGGGCAATAATGGCAAGTTTTTTTTTCTTTATTCCTTAGTGCGTTGAATTGCAATTCAAAGATGGGAGCAATGAATGGCATTAGGTGTTTTTTTGGGGGGAGGGGATAGAGTGTTAAATAGACCAGCATGTAATGAGCCAATACATGGAACCAAACATATGGATTGTAGTGGGCCCATTGAATCAGGCCTAAATTAATGGCTCATTGCATTCAACCAAATAAGTTGTAAGTTTTAAAAAGGAATTGAGTTATTCGGTTGCAAAGATGAAACCCAAGTTTTACTGGAAAAAAAAACTCTAAAATTAATTCTAAAAAAATTATAATAAAGAAAATTAAAAAGATAAAATGATTTTTCCTTATAAAATCCTCAATAATTTCCCTTAGGTTTCCTTTTTACTGGGGAAAAACTAAAATTAATTCTAAGAAAAAGGAAAAAAAACAAAGGACATTAAAATGATAAAACCGTTTTACCTACAAAAACCCAGATAATTCCTTGTAGAACCCTAGGGATTTTCTTTTTACTAAAAAAACTAAAATTAATTCTAGAAAAGGAAATTAAAAAGAGAGAATAGTTTGTTCTTATAAAAAAACCCCTAGTAATACATTGTAAAACCCAAGTTTTTCCCTAAAATTAACTTTTTAAAAAAGAAAATAAAATGATAAAATGATTGACTAAAATGAGAACTTACTAAAGTTAGGTGACTAAAATGAACATTGAATTAATGGTGGTTGACCAAGATGAACATGGTTGTTAATGGTAATACCTAAAATACAAATTTTTATTTTAGGTACCCAAAATGAAAACTTATGAAAATTGGGTGAGTAACTGTATAGTTTACCCAAAGAAAAAATAATAATTTACTTCTGTTAATTCCAAGAACGAGCAACTAAGAATAATTAACCACTTAGTTCACTTCTTTAGATTTAGCTTCAATACTTACACATTCCATCAATTTGGTTTTGAGTTATAAAAAAATCAATAAACTTAACCTTAATATTTACACATTTATCAATTTAATTATGACTCTAAAAGTATATCTAAAAATAATATATATAAACATTTTTAAAAAATATATATAAAATTTTCAATAAGAATATATGAAAAAATAAACTTAAAACAATATTATTTTAAAATTCTTAAAATTTAAAATGTGTTGCACGAGATATACATTGTAGATTGAATACCCTATTGATAAATGGCAAATGGCTTATTCGACCTTCATCTTTACAAAAAAGAAAAAAAAGTAATTTTAGCTTTCTATTTAATTTTTCACCTTTTTTTGCTTTTGAACTTGCATTGTTTGTCAAATACCCCAAAAATGAATAGAAAAGTTAATATTTGTTAACTTTGCTGACATGACATACGTGTGGATTGCCAAATGTATGTCACATTAACAATTAATTAATTTTATAAAATAAAAATATTTTTATACTTGCTATGTTTTTTAATAATATTAATAAGTTATACTTTTTAAAAATAATTTTTATAATTTTGAATTTTTAAATTTTTAAAAATTAATTAATTATTGATGTGGCATCTACATGACAATCTACGTGTCTGCTACGTCAACAAAGTTAACAAACGTTAATTTTTCCATCTATTTTGGGGTGATTTGACAAACAACACAATTTTAAGGGTTAAAAAAGATAAAAAATTAAATAGAGGGCTAAAATGATTTTTTTTTTTTGTAAAGTGGGAGGGCCAAATAAATTATTATTCCTTAATAAATTGTTCTCAATAACTTTCGGCTAATAAATTTGTTATTGTTAGTTACACACTTTCGAAATTGATAAGTACTAAATTACTCTATTTTTTTTTTTGGATGGGTTAATTTACTCAATATCAAATTTAGGAAGAAGTAAAGGCTCTCAATTTTTACATTTTTTTATTGGAAACTTGAATTTGGGTTTAAAAACTAGGATTTAGGTTTCATAAATTCATAATTATTATAGAACTCATAAAACTCACTCGGGTTTAAGCTTTTAGGGAGCAAAAGGTAGACTTTTATTTGATAGTTCCCTTTGAACGTAATGTGTGTGAGTGAATGTAATATGTTTCTATTATATGTGTAAGTACTAACTCCCTAATTACACAATACAAAAACAAAATCATTATAGAAACCAAATCATTATTATATATTTATGTCAATTATTAAAAAATAGATTATTTGGTATCACTTTTGTTTTGGTATTCATACATGCTAATATAAATATGTTTTTAGTATATTGTTCAAGATTTATTTATATTTTTTTTAAAAAAAAAGTTTTTTATATATATTTATAGATCATTTTTTTAACATTAATCTCGATAAAGGTTTGTATCTGTAACACCCCTTACCCGTATTCATTGTCGGAAAAGGGTACGAGGCATTACAGGACATAAGCACACGCAAACATACATTTCTGAGTCATAAATTTCCATCCAAATTTAAAACTTTTCATATTGTCCCTAAAACGAGCCTACGAGACTCAATACATGCTTTGGAAGTGGTTCAAGACTAAACCGAGAACTTTAGAAAACTTTTACAAAACTTAAAAAAAATTTCATGTTACAGGGCTCACACGCTCGTATGGTCCAAAGGACATGTCCGTGTGACCCTTAGACACATCAGTGCTACAGGCCGTGTTCAAAAGAGGGTGCTTTCTGACTTGTGCCACACGGTCATGCCACACGCCCGTGTGCTAGGCCGTGTGGTCGACTTAATTTCAATAATTTTTCATAAAATAGGTGCAGACTTCACACGGCCAAGACACATGCCCGTGTCCAAGGCCGTGTAGCACACACGACCAAGACACACGCCAGTGTCTTTGCCCGTGTGCTATATTCTGGACATTCTGTTTTGCAACAATTAAGGTGCAGGGGACACACGGCTGAAACACATGCCCGTGGGGCAGGCCGTGTGTCACACACGGTCTAGACACACGCCTGTGTGTGTACCCGAGTGGACAAAAATAAGGCTACTTACCAAGCCATTTTGCCACCCTTACTTGCACCAACCTACACAACAACAAGCAACACCAATCTAAGCATATACATACAACCAAATCAGGTACAAACAAGATATCAATATATAATTTACACATACTAACATTTATCATGCATAAACATCACATATCTTCTTTTCCATTCATGCCAGTTTCATCTTCATGATAGGCTTCATCACATAAACATACAAATGACCAATAAAATTAATATTAGCCAACTTCCAATGGCCATATACAAAATGAATCATTAACCATTACAATGCCAACACATTTAGGCCAAATCATTTATGACACATAACAAAATGACCAAGTCCCTATACATTCCATAACTCAAAATACTTGACTTGATTGGTACCAAAATAATTGTTGTAGATAGTGTGTATGGATCTCTGATAAATCTCCACTCCCGAGCTGATTTAGTTACACTATAAGATAGAGGGAAGGTAGGGGAGTAAGCTTTATAGCTTAGTAAGTTCACATGCAAATAATAAGCAACATTAAACAATATTAAACATGAATATCATAAAATTAGTATAACACAAGTTACATAATTGTCATCATAGGTTCATAAACATAACTTAATCATTCTTAATCTTACCAAGTGTTAATCATATACCGAGCTTATTCTTATGAGTTTTTCGTACATACCTGTACCAACTCGTAACATATCATACTCTTTCTCATCTTTGACATACCAATTGAACTCTTGGAATACTAATCGGATACATGGAAAGTCCTGCACATAAGTGCCACATATGTCGCCAATGTTACCTCATATCTCATAACACATAGGGGTTCGCTCTCGAGCTAATTATGGGCCTGCTCACACAAGCTGTCAGTCAAGACGTAACTATGCAGTGCTGCTCACACAAGCTATCAAGTATCCGCAACACATGCCGAACTACCCAGCCACTGGTAGACGTACGAGACCAGCACCCGGATCACATAAATCACATATATCACATGGTTTCCTAGTGACACGTCACTCGTATCCTAATCTATTCTTAAGGTTCAAACGGGATTTCTCACTTGTCATTTCGTCGTCGAACGTATCCATAGTGTCATTTATACAATTCATGCATAATAAAACATATAAAAATACAAATATAACATTGCCTTTATTTACACACGAACTTACCTCGGTACAAAATAGTAGAAAAGGATTTAATCGTCAAACACCTTATTCTTTCCTCGATCAAAGTTTGAACTTCGTTTTTCTTGATCTATAATAGAAAATTTAGCTTATTTAATATTCTTATTACTCAAATCAGTCCAATCATCACATTATAGAAAAATTACCTTTTTGCCCTTAAAGTTTCACATTTTTACAAATTAGACCCTAGGCTCGTAAAATGAAATGTACTCAATTTCTTGATAACCCAAGCCTAGCGAACCAATTTCATGCTTATAGCAGCCCACATTTTCCATTAAATCAGATTTTTACTACCAATTTTACAACTTTTTACAAATAGGTCCTTTTTAGGTATTTTCATGAAAATTACTTAGTAAAAGTTGTCTATCACACATCAAACCTGCATAACCTACCATTAGCCATCAAAACACATACATGTCTAACATGGGTCAAACCCTAGACATCAACCACAACTCAAATTAATGGTAGAAATAGATAGATCGGATGATAAAGACTTCAAAAAAGTAAAGAGTATTAAAAACGGGGCTAGGATGTACTCACAATCAAGCTTGGAAGTTGAATAACCCTAGCTATGGTGAACTTCTAAATTTCGGCATATGGAGAAGAAGATGGACAAAAATTTTCACTTTATTTTCCCTTTTTATTCATTTATTTACCAAATGACCAAAATGCCCTTAATGCATAACTTTGAAATTTCACCTATTCATGTTCATTAACTTATCCAATGGTCTAATTACCAACTAAGGACCTCTAATTTAAAATATTATAGTAATTGGACACCTTTAACAAGTAGATCTCAACTTTTACACTTTTTACAATTTAGTCCTTTTTATTAAATTAAGAGCCCAAACGTCAAAATTTTTGAACGAAATTTTCACGAAATCATTTCATAAAACTGTAGACCATAGAAATATAATAAAAATAAATTTTACTGCGTCATATTTGTGGTCCCGAAACTACTGCTCCGACTAGACCCAAAATCGGGCTGCTACAATTCTCCCCCTTAGGGATTTTTGTCCCCGAAAATCTTACCAGAAAATAGGTTTGGGTACTGTTTTCGCATAGCTTCCTTAGGTTCCCACGTAGCCTCTTCGACTCCATGTCGTTGCCACAAAACTTGAACTAGGACTATGTTTTTACTTCTCAACTGTTTAACTTCCCGAGCCAAAATCAAAGATCGATTCTTCACCGTAAGTCATATCGGGTCGAATCTCAACCTCTGTCGGAGAAATCACATGTGAAGGGTCTGATCGATAATGGCGTAACATAGATACATGAAACACGTTGTGGATCCTTTCCAACTCTGTCGGTAAAGCTAACCGATATGTCACCAGCCCTATTCTTTCAATAACTTTATACGGTCCAAAGAAACCTGGACTTAACTTGCCTTTACGGCCAAATCTCAAAATCTTCTTCCACAGAGATACTTTCAGGAATATTTTATCACCAATCGGAAATTCGATCTCTTTTCTTTTCAAATCTACATACGACTTCTGTCGATCTGAAGCTGCCTTCAAATAGTCACGAATTACTTTCACTTTCTCTTCGGTCTCTTTAACCAAATCGACCCCTGTATTTGTTTCTCACTAAGTTGGTCTAATACAACGGAGTTCGACACTTGCGACCATAAAATGCCTCATACGGTGCCATCTTTATACTCGACTCAAAACTATTGTTATAAGCAAATTCGACTAAAGGTAGATATTTTTCCCAACTACCTTCGAATTCTAAAACACAACAATGAAACATATCTTCGAGAACCTGAATTGTTCTCTTTGATTGGCCGTTGGTTTGTGGATGAAATGCGATACTAAAGTTCAACTTTGTACGCAAAGCTTCTTGCAACTTTTTCCAAAATCGAGACGTAAACCTTGGATCTCTATCCGAAATAATAGAAATAGGCACTCCGTGTAATCTCACAATTTCAACAATGTACAATTCAGCTAGCTTGTCAAGTGAGTAATCGATACGTACTGGTATAAAATTAGCCGATTTCATCAACCTATTGACAACGACCCAAACGACATCTTTCTTTTTTGGAGTCAAAGGCAAACCCATTACGAAATCCATCGTAATTTTGTCCCATTTCCACTCGGGTACCATCACTAGTTGAAGTAAGCCCGAAGGTACTTGGAGTTCGGCCTTTACTTGTTGACAAACTAAACATCTCAAAACAAACTCTGAAATATACCGTTTCATACCTGACCACCAATACCATTTCTTCAAATCATTATACATTTTCGTACTACCCGGATGAACTGATAAGCAACCACTATGTGATTCGTGTAAAATCTTCTAAATAAGTTCATCATTTTTTGGTACACATATTCTATCTTAGAACATCAACAATCATCTAAACCGATCTGAAAGTCTGAATCATTACCAGATTCACACTGCGCTCTTTTAGCTTGTAATTCACTATCACTTTTCTGAGCTTCATAAATTTGCTGAAGAAACATCGGCCTAGCTCTCAACTCAGCTAGAACCGAACCGTCATCGGATAAAGTCAACCTCATATTCATAGCTCTCAAGGCAAACATGGACTTTCTGCTCAAAGCATCTACGACTACGTTCGCCTTTCTAGGATGGTAGTCGATTACCAAATCATAATCTTTTAGTAACTTGAGCCATCTTTGTTGTCACAAGTTCAAATCCCTTTGAGTCATCAAATACTTCAAACTCTTGTGGCCGGTATAGATGTGGCATTTCTCACCATGCAAATGACGACGCCAAATTTTCAAAGCAAAAACAATGGAGGCTAATTCCAAATCGTGCGTTGGATAATTCTTCTGTGCAGTTTCAACTGTCTCGAGGCATAAGCTATCACTTTGGTCTCTTGCATCAACACACATTCTAATCCATTCAGTGACACGTCACTATAAATTACGAACTCTTTTCCCAGTTTAGGTTGCACTAAAATCGGTGCATCAGTCAATAATGTTTTCAACTTCTCAAAGCTTTGCTGACATTTTTCTGAACATTCGAACTTAACATTCTTTTGCAACAGCTTAGTCATAGGAGTAGCAATCATCGAAAATCCTTTAACAAAACATCGGTAATAACCGGCTAAGCCCAAAAAGCTTCTAACCTCCGATACATTCTTCGACAGTTTCCAATCAACAATTGTCGATATCTTACTCGGATCAACCCAAATACAGTCTCTAGAGATAATATGTCCCAAAAATCTGACTTCTCGGAGCCAGAACTCACTTTTGCTGAACTTAGCAAACAATTTCTTATCTTTGAAGGTCTGCAACACAATTCTTAAATGTTCGGCATGCTCAGACTCATCCCGAGAATAGATCAAAATGTCATCGATGAACACAACCACAAACTTATGTAAGTACGGTCAGAAAATTCGATTCATCAAGTCCATAAAAATAGCAGGGGCATTTGTTAATCCAAAAGGCATAACAAGAAATTCATAATGCCCGTACCTCATCCTGAAAGCAGTTTTCGTCACATCCAACTCTTTAACTTTCAACTGATAGTAGCCAGATCTCAAATCAATCCTAAAATACTGTTGCCCCTTTCAACTGATCAAACAAGTCATCAATTCTTGGCAAAAGATACTTGTTCTTTATAGTCACCTTATTGAGTTGTCAGTAATCAATACAAAGTCTTATGGATCCATCTTTCTTCTTGACAAATAACACCGGTGCACCCCATGGTGAAAAGCTCGGTCTCGTAAAACCCTTATTTGTCAACTCTTACAATTGAGCTTTCATTTCTTTCAATTCAATTGGAGCCATTCTATATGGAATGATCGATATCGGTGAAGTCCCTGGTACTAAATCAATACCAAACTCAACCTCTCTAATTGGAGGTAACCCAAGTAACTCCTCTAGAAACACATCCGGATATTCACAAACTATCGGTACTGATTTAATCTTTATTTCAGACACTCTTGTATTGAACACATAAGCTAGATAAGCTTCACAACCCTTTCTCACATATCTTTGGGCAATCATTGAAGAAATCACAACAGGTAACTCACCCGACTCATCTGAATCAATTCAAAGAATTTCACCATTCTCACATTTCAATTTAATAATTTTCTGTCTACAATTCACTAAGCATCATGCAGTGTCAACCAATCCATACCCAAAATGACATCAAACTCATCAAATGGAAACAACATTAGATCAGCCAAAAAATAGTGACCTCGAATCATCAATGGACAATTCTTGCAAACTTTATCAACTAGCACATATTTACCTAAGGGGTTTTCCACTTTAATAAAAAATTCGGTAAACTCAAAAGGCAAGTTCTTACTAGCTACCAATTTCATGCAAACATAAGAATGAGTCGATCTAGGATCGATCAATGCAATAACATTAGTATTGTAGAGAGAAAAAGTACCAGTAATAACATCGAGAGATGTCGCTTCTTCGAGAGCACGAATAGCATAGGCTTTAGCAGGTGCCCTAGCCTCAGGTCTTATAGCTGTATCTTTTGTCACACCTTTATTACTAGCTCCATTTCCCGTGTTCCTTGGTGGTCTCCCTTTAGAGGAAGTGTTGCCCGATCTTGCAGTCTAAAACTTATTATTTTCAACCATCTCTGGGAAATTTTTAATAAAGTGGTCGTGAGAGCCACACTTAAAATAGGCCCGGCCATACATTCTATATTCACCGAGGTGTCGTCTACCGTAGTGCTGACATTCAGGCTTACTAGACTTAGCGTTACCAATGCTCGCTACTGATGTAGTTTGGGCTTTAGAACCCGAGTATTGTTTCCCATGATCTCTGTTGGGATACCCAGCTGAAGCACTCGATCAAACATACAAATCCCTCGATTTCTTAGAATGAGATTAAAATGACTTACTCATCAGCCTATTTCTTACATCTCTAGCCTCAGACTCAGCTTTCCTCTTCTCTTTGCTTAATTCTTTAGGCTTACAAGCTTGGTCGAATGTCACCACAAATTCCTTCAGCTCAAGAACTCCAACCAACAATTGGATATCCTCAATCAACCTATCTTCGAACCTTTTGCACATGATAGCCTCGGTGGAAACACACTCTTGAGCGTACTTGCTGAGCCTAACTAACTCTCGCTTATACTCGGTTATCGACATTCGGCCCTGTTTCAGCTCTAAGAACACCTTGCGTTTCTGATCAATAAACCTTTGGTTGATATATTTCTTCCTAAACTCATCTTAAAAGAATTCCCAATTAACCCTCTCTTTTGGTACTACTGACACAAGGGTTTTCCACCACCGGTATGTTGAATCTCTTAGAAGTGACACAGCACATTTCAAACATTCATCCGGTGTGCATGACAACTCATTAAATACCCTGATGGAGTTTTCGAGCCAAAACTCGACTCTCTCGGGATCATCATCTACATTAGCTTTGAAATTTTTAAACTCGTGCTTTCGGATCTTATCAATCGAGGGCTTGTTCATTCCTACAAATTCCATACCTTGTGGAGCTACGGGAATCGATTGAGGAATCGGTGGGGGTGAAGGAGGTTGGGCATTCGAATCTGTTCGAACAAACTCCGAATACCACTGGTTCATCATATGGAGGAAGGCTTTCCTAGCCCCTTCTCCCTGACTAAGTTAGGAGGTCTACTATAAGACGGCACTGCCCTTTGAGCGGGAGCCGATGCATTGCTTTCTACTTCATCAGCTACATCTCAGTCGGGATCCATTTACTATATAAAAATATAGTTTAAAATTGTTAGGAGTCATTACACTATCACAGTTCATATATGGCATGTATAGCTAGACTCTTACACACGCTATGTTAGTCCGAGAATCAACTAAATCATAGCTCTGATACCACTATATGTACACCCTTTACCCGTATTCAATGTCGAAATAGGGTACGAGGCATTACTGACATAAGCACACGCAAACAAACATTTCCAAGTCATAAATCTCCATCCAAATAAAAAATTGTTCATATCGTCCCTAAAACGAGCCTACGAGGCTCAATCCATCCTTTGGAAGTGGTTTGGAACTAAATCGAGAACTTTAGAAAATTTTTACAAAACTTAGAAAAATTTTCATGTTATAGGGATCACACGCCCGTGTGGTCCAAGAGACACGCCCGTGTGACCTTTAGACACGCACGTATTATAGGCTGTGTTCAAAATAGGGTGCTCTCTGACTTGTGCGACACGGTCGTGCCACGCGCCCGTGTGCTAGGTCGTGTGGTCAATTTAATTTTAATAATTTTTCATAAAACAGGTGCAGACTTCACACGGCCAAGACACATGCCCGTGTCCAAGACCGTTTAGCACACACGGTCGAGACACACTCCCGTGTCTCTACCCGTGTGCTATAGTCTGGACATTCTGTTTTGCAACAATTAAGGTGTAGGGGACACACGGCTGAAACACATGCCCGTGGGGCAGGCTGTGTGTAACAGCCTGGTTTAGACCCTAGTCAGAATAGTGGTTTCGAGACCATAAATTCGAGGTTGAAATAATATTTTAATGTTATCTTTGGTGTTGATTCTATGTGATATAGTCTGTGTGAAAGTTCTGTGTGGTAATTTTATCGACTGTGTGCCGAATTAAGAGAAGGATTTAATCGCGTAAAGTGTAAAAGCTGCGTGCTGATTTATAAATACCTAAGTGTTGTTGTCTTTATAAAGAGGAGGCCTGATGAGGAAATTAAACCATTTATAAGTTAGTGGGTGGTTAATAGTCAAAAATGGCCTTGAACTATATGTTATAATATGTTTATTAAAAGGGTTAAATTAGTAAATTGAAGAATAAAGTCTATTAAACAAAGACCAAGGCTAAAATGGTATCATCTTTTATGTTTTACCATCAAAAATCAAAGAAGAAAAGGAAGGTTTGAGTGCTTCTAATATTCGGCTAGTTTGTGGTCAAATTTAAGGTATGTTTTTGATTGGTTTTTGATGATTTTTATGTTTTTGATATTGTTGCTTAGTTTACTATCAAGCCCATGTCATAATTTTGTGAATTGATGATGTTTTTGTGATGATCCATTGATGAACATTTGAGCTATGTGCTAGTTGATAGTGGAATATGAAAGATATGTGTTTGATTAAGATAGTTTGTCTTTGGAGTTTTGATGAATTTGTGTGTTTTTGGGCTAAATTGAGAAAAGTGTAAATTGAGGGACTAAAATGTGAAATAAATGAAATGCATGGGCTTGTATGAACACAAGGGAAATTCAGCTAAGCTTATGTGAAATGAAATTATGTGGATTTGATGATTTTGTGAATTAGGGACTAAAGTGTCGAAATGTAAAAACGTGAGGGCTATTTTGTAAAATGCCCTAAATAAGTGTGTGTGGACTATATTGAATGAATTGGTGATTGAATGGATTAAATTTGAATGTGTATAGACCAAGAAAAGAGAGGTTCGGATCGAGATCGAGGCAAAGATAAAGTGCTCGATTAATCGACCGTTTCGATAGTTCGACGTCCGAGGTAAGTTCGGACATAATATGTGTATATAGCTATGTTTAAATGTTATGAAATGAATGGTATGATAATATTGAAATGTGAATGCTATGTGAGGGCTCAAGATATGTGGCACTAAGTGTGCGTATTTGTAAATGTGACCGAGATGATTAGCACTGTGTGTGTGAAATAATGTAAGCTTCAGCTTTGTGGTTAGCACTGTGTGTGCGATATTGATTTTAAGATTTGTTCGATATGGATGCACTATGTGTGCGATGTTAATTAAGCTTCGGCTAGCTATTTGGGCACTAGTTGTGCGATTGAATCCATGGAAGGATGATAGTTGATCGGAATGAAATAGTGAGTATTGAATATCATATGTAATCGACAACTAAGTGTTGGCTAAGGTACGTTCGGAACCTATGTGGTTGATGAAACTATGAATGTGTTTATGAAAGGGCTAATTGAACATATTAGTTTTGGATGGCATGATATATGTAATTGTAAATTAATCTATGCAATGGCTTGTTTTGGTATAATGTATTATGTTATGAAGTTACTAAGCTTTTGAAAGCTTACTGTGTGATTGTTTCTCTATTTTACAGTGTCAGTAAAGCTAGCTCAGATCCGGGGATCGTCAGCATCTCTATCACATTATCGGCAATCTATTTTGGTACTTTGGAAAGATGTATATAGTTGAATTATGGCATGTATAGGCTAGAAGTTAAGATAAGTCTTGAAATGTTTAATCCTTGCCATGTGAGTTGGCTTGGAAGTTGAATGATGTAGAATTGATGAATGAGCTATGAATGTGGTATATTTCATGATCTTGTTGATTGTGAAAAATGTGATTTGAAGATGAATTTTGGTATGGATTATATGATGCTTGAATTTCATATGCTTTGAAATGTATAATTGTCACTTTGAATGGACTTAGTTATGATGATAATGAGCATGGAAGTAGATGGTAATGTTGATGGTTATTGAGTGCATGAAATGATAAATTTGAGTGCATTTAAAAGCATGAATTGACATTGTATTGAAGCTTGTTGGTAAACCCTTATGTGGGTGGCAAATTGGCCTTGCAAATGGCCTGTTTCGCCTACACGGTTATGGCACACGGGCGTGACTAGTGACCGTGGGAAAAAGTCAGTAGCTAGCCCAAGTATGCACGACCACGGTACACGGACGTGCCTGGTAGCCGTGTGAATAAGTCAGTATATTGCCTAAGAGTACACGGCCTTAGCACACGGGCGTGCCTGGTGGCCGTGTGGAGAAGTCAGAATATATGCTCTGTTTTGGCACGGCCTGGACACATGGGTGTGTCTGGCGATCGTGTGAGGCACATGGCCTAATTGCATGGGCGTGTGACCTCAACAGTAGTGAAGAATATTGAAATTTTGAAAATTTTCATTAGTGTTCGGTTTAGTCCCGACCCCTTTCTAACACGTGTTTAAGGTCTCGTAGACCTAGATAAGGGACTATATGATTATATTTATGTATGTTTGATTTATGATTGACTTTGTGTCGTGAAATGATTTGTGAATGTTCCAATGATTCGGTAATGTCTCTTAACCCTAAGCCGACGACGGTTACGGGTGTTACACCATGTGTCACACACGGTCTAGACACACGCCCGTGTGTCTACCCGTGTGGACAAAAATAAAGCTATTTACCAATCCATTTTGCCACCCTTACTTGCACCAACCTACACAACAAGAAGCAACACCAATCCATGCATATACATACATCGAAATCAGCCACAAACACGATATCAATACATTATTTACACATACTAACATCTATCATGCATAAACATCACATATCTTCTTTTCAATTCATGCTAATTTCATCTTCATGATAGGCATCATCACATAAACATACCAATGACCAATAAAATTAATATTAGCCAACTTCCAATGGCCATATACAAAATGAATCATTAACCATTACAATGCCAACATATTTAGGCCAAATCACTTATGACACATAACAAAATGACCATGTCCCTATACATGCCATAACATAAAATACTTGAACTCATTGGTACCAATATAATTGTTGTGGATAATGTGTATGGATCTTCGATAAATGTCAAATCCAGAGCTGGCTTGGTTACACTATAAGATAGAGGAAAGGAAGGGGAGTAAGCTTTATAGCTTAGTAAGTTCACATGCAAATAATAAGCAACATTAAACAACATTAAACATGAATATCATACAATTAGTATAACACAAGTTACATAATTGTCATCATAGGTTCATAAACATAACTTAATCATTCTTAATCTTACCAAGTGTTAATCATATACCGAGCTTATTCTTATGAGTTTTTCGTACATACCTGTACCAACTCGTAACATATCATACTCTTTCTCGTCTTTGACATACCCGTTGAACTCTTAGAATACTAATCAGATACATGGAAAGTCTTGCACATAAGTGCCATATATGTAACCAATGCTACCTTATATCTCATAACACATAGGGGCTCACTTTCGAGCTAATCACAGGCCTACTCACACAAGCTGTCAATCAAGATGTAACTACGTAGTGCTGCTCACACAAGCTGTCAGGTATCCGCAACACATGCCGGACTACCTAGCCACTAGTAGACGTACAAGACCAGAACCCGGATCACATAAATCACATGGTTTCCTAGTGACATGTCACTCATATCCTAATCTATTCCTAAGGTTCAAACGGGATTTCTCACTTGTCATTTCGTCGTCGAACATATCCACAGTGTCATTTATACAATTCATGCATAATAAAACATATAAAAATACAAATATAACATTGCCTTTATTTACACACGAACTTACCTCGGTACAAAATAGTAGAAAATGATTTAATCGTCAAACACCTTATTCTTTCCCCGATCAAAGTCCGAACTTCATTTTTCTTGATCTATAATAGCAAATTTAGCTTATTTAATATTCTTATTACTCAAATCAGTCCAAACATCACATTATGGAAAAATTACCTTTTTGCCCCTAAAGTTTCACATTTTTACAAATTAGACCCTAGGCTCGTAAAATGAAATGTATTCAATTTCTTGATAACCCAAGCCTAGCCGAACCAATTTCATGCTTATAAAAGCCCACATTTTCCATTAAATCAGATTTTTACTACCTATTTTACAGCTTTTTACAAATAGGTCCTTTTTAGGTATTTTCATGAAAAATCACTTCGTAAAAGTTGTCTATCACACATCAAACATGCATAACCTACCATTAGCCATAAAAATACATACATGTCTAACATGGTTCAAACCCTAGAATCAACCATAACTCAAATTAATGGTAGAAATAGATAGATCGAATGATAACGACTTCAAAAATGTAAAGAGCATTAAAAACGGGGTTAGGATGTACTTACAATCAAGCTTGGAAGTTGAACAAACCCTAGCTATGGTGGCCTTCTAAATTTTGGCACATGGAAAAGAAGATGGACAAAAATTTTGGCTTTATTTTCCCTTATTATTCATATATTTACGAAATGACCAAAATGCCCTTAATGCATAACTTTGAAATTTCACCTATTCAGTTCCATTTTTGTCCACTAACTTATCCAATGGTCCAATTACCAACTAAGGACTTCTAATTTAAAATCTCATAGCAATTGGACACCTTTAACAAGTAGAACTCAACTTTTACACTTTTTACAATTTAGTCCTTTTTATTAAATTAAGTGCCCAAACGTCAAAAATTTTTTAATGAAATTCTCACGAAATTATTTCATAAAATTGTAGACCATAAAAAATAATAAAAATAAATTTTACTACGTCGGATTTGTGGTCCCGAAACTACTGTTTCGGCTAGAGCCAAAATTGGGCTATTACAATATCATATTTGCTCTTTTTGATACAATATTTAGAGCTACCGATAACCCTTTCCCAACCCTTAAATAGGAGGATAATGTGCTTCAGCGTACTTGAGCTCACGTACTCCTGCACCGGCAACCATGTCGATGCCAATCAAGCTAAGACTCAATTGTCATTTATAGTTTAAATTTTAGCTTGTTAATAAATTATATATATATATATTATATATATTATACTTTACATACATATAAATATACTTATATACAAATATAATTTTTTTAAAAATTTTTATTAGGTTTTCAGTAACTTAATTTACTTATTATTTTATATTTCTAAATGTAATTACAAAAATAAAGATGACTAATATAAAATAATATATTATATATTAATCCAAATTTTCAAAATCTTATATTAGCCTATATGAGCAAGTATGCATCGATATAGATTGGTAGTAACCAATATAAATAAAAACAATTAACTGCGACAAAACTTAAACTACTCAATATGAATTATGGACCAATATAATATGTACTAATCACTATGCCTAGTACCGATATAAAACATTGTATTCTAACATCTAACTAGCTTTACAAATTTGCAGTCATGGGGTCATCAAGTTTAATTGTGCAACTTTTTAAAAGGCATAATGTCAAAATTGATCTTATCGCTTACAACTTTTGTCATTTTAACCGTACTTTTTGAGCATTTTAACCCTTAACGTTACATTTTCAGTCAAATTGATTGTTTTTTAACGAAAAATGTTGATTGGACCGTTAAAATTTAATAGTGCTGATATGGCAATTTGAAGTGAATGATGTTTAAATGATATGACAAAAATGACTAGGAACAAATATTGGTGAGTGGGGATAAAAACAAGTTTATGAGAAATTAACTAAAGGCTTTAATGCATGTAACCATGCCTCTATATTTAAGGTTCTATTCACCCCACCTATATTTTGGTGTGTAAAAGAGCTACTGATAAATGAATCTCGAGGATACAATGATATCCAATGATTGTCAATGTTTTGCGTTGACAGAAATAGTCAAAATGAAGTTTAGGTCGAATCTAATAGAATGTGTCCAACAACCGTGTTATAATGGACACCCTAAGTTTAGGGTTGGTTTCAATTATTTCTCGAACAAAAACTATAACATCAATAGCTGAAGCAACATTACTGTCTCCTATGAAATCCATCATCAGATGCACAACTATGCTTGCAACTTCTGGGAACTTGATTGCATAGGAATGGATAGCTTGAATAAACATTTGTCTATATTCTCCGTTCTTCTCAAGTTCTCCACTTTGAGTTTTCATCACTTCCTTCTTCAACAAAAGAACAACTTCATTGATGTTTCGGGGAGTTATTAACTCAAGAACAATATCAAGTATCTTCCTTTGAAAGTGCCCTAAGCACATGAAACTTTATTTCTAGGGGAATATAAAGAAACTTTATTTCTATGTTTTTCGTTGTACCATGCAAATGAAATTATACTATGAATAGTTATATACTTGAGTAATTATAATTCTTTGTTAATAAACCAAGTGACATAACTTTTCATATTTAAGAGACATATCTTATCACTATGAATAGTGACAACTCTTAGTCAATATGCAAGTGATATAACTTTTGGATCACTTAGAACATTATAAATATTTTGAAAATGTCCCAACACATAAAATCATTATACCTTAAATTTGACATGAAAATAAAAAATAATTAAAAAAACCAAAACAAATGAAAGATGGAGTTCTTTGGGACTCCAATATATCAAAATAGAGCTTATCTTTAAAATAGTCGTAGAAGACAATGCAAAAAGGTATCCACTTTAGGCATTAAGGAATATGAAATTTGAAACTTTCTTCATAAAAATTTTATTGTTCATCTAACAATCTCGAAGCACATACTAAGCTCTTATCCGGTATGAGAATCAAAGACATGGATCCACATATCTTCGCTTCCAGCATTGAAATTATTTATCTTGCTTTGGTTCCAATGAAGTTGCATGGCATGGTGACTGCCTCCTGACGTGCGGACGTCAAGAGTGTAAAATCGTGCAAAAATATGAAGATAAAGAGTTAAGTGTGGTTTCTACAAGTGTACATGTCAATTGTAATATAGTTAGTATACAACGAACACTTAGTAAGTATTCCGAGAATCGTAACCAAGGGATTACAGATTGGAGAAAATCACTATTAAATCATTTGTCGAAAATAATTACTAATCTAATCGAGTTACGAATTAGTGGTGTTAAATCCAATTTAAGATTATAAAACAAACTAAACTAGTTAAAGTAAACTAACACTAAATCTAACCCTAGGTTAAACATTGTTAGTTTACTTTATCAGTAAGATTTAGTGGGAACCGGAATAAAAGTATTTATCGGTAAGATTTTCCTAAATCTAACCATGGCAAAAACATGGTGTAGAAGAGGCTACGTGGGAACTGGAAGAAGCCATGAGAAAACAGTATGCAAATCTATTTATTGGTAAGATTTTCAGGGACGAAAATCCCCTAGGGGGAGAATTGTAATAGCCCGATTTTGGGGCTAGTTGGAACAGTGGTTTCGGAACCACTAATACAAGACAGAAGAAAATGATTTTTATATTATTTTATGTGTTATATCATGATTATATGAGTGCAAGAAAATTTTGATGCATTAATTTTGGTGATTTCATGTTTAATTTCGAAAAAGGACTAAATCGCATAAAGTGCAAAAGTTTTGTTTTAATAGCTAGAGGTTTCAATTAGCTATGAAACATTAAATTAGAGGTCCTTATTGAGTAAATAGACTACAAATTTGTTAGTGGCTGGACATGGAGACAAAATCATGAAATGTCAAAGGATTAGGTGGGGTTTTAGTGACTAAATTGACTAAAAATAAAATAAAGAAAGAAAGCATAGGTCCATCTTCCTCACCATCGAAATTTTCAGCAAGAATTAGGGGTTTTTGAAGCTCAAGCTTTCAGCCAAGCTATCCTCTTGCAAGTAAGTGATTATGATGGTTGTTTTTGATGATTTTTGTGTTTTTGGAACCTCTAAAGCTTAATCTAGCTAATGAGGGGACTATTTTGCAAAATGGTTGAAAGCCTAGGGTTTTTCCATGAGAGGATTAGTGTTGTTTGCTGAAATTTTATGGAAGAAAATGAAACTTGGTTGTTAAATAAACATCTTTTGTGAAGAGATATTTCATGAAAACACCTAAAAAGGGACCTTTTTGTAAATGTTGTAAAATAGGTAGTAAATGCATGAAATGATTGATATTGTGAGTTGTCATAAGAGTAATAAATGTTTAGCTAGACTTGTTAAATGAGGAAATTTGATGAAAAATGATTTACGAGCCTAGGGGCAAAATCATAATTTTGCCGAAGTCTAAGGGCAAAACGGTAATTTTTGCCAAAGTAGAAATTTTAAAGTGTCTTGATTTATGTAGTGATTAAATGAGTAAATTTTATTAGTATAGATCATGAAGAACATGGAATCAACCTTGACTAAGGAAAATGCAAGGTTTCGGATTAAATTGCAAATTGGCATATTTTGTATCGAGGTAAGTTTATATGTAAATGATACATCCTTTTTATATATGTTTTTACATATTAATGAAATAGGTGAAATATGAATGAATTTCATTGATATTTATTGAAATGATAGAGAGTGAGGAAATTCTCGGATGAACCTTCGGAATAGGAAAATGGATACAGATAAATATTTGTGAACATGTGATTATTGGTGGGCTGTGTGTGATACCACCTTGTTATTTATCAACGATGGGCTGTGTGTGATACCATCATAATTATTATTATTGGTGGGTTGTGTGCAATACTATCGCAAACATGTAATTATTGGTGGGCTGTGTGCGGTACCACCTTGTTAATTATTAAATGGTGGGTTATATGCGAAACCACTATGTATCTAATATTATTCCAACGTGTTCATCGAGAAACTTTGTTTAGGTGAAAGTTCATGTGGCTTTTTGGTGATAAGTGCAGGGTATAAGTCATGCCTTATTTGCCTTTCGGTTTGACAAATGCCCCTGCCGTGTTTATGGATTTGATGAATCGCATCTTTCGGACGTATTTGGATAAATTTGTTGTAGTCTTTATTGATGATATACTGATTTACTCTCGTGATAAGAATAAGCATGCTGAGCATTTGAGAACGGTTCTACAAATGTTACAAGATAAGAAATTATATGCCAAATTTAGTAAAAGTGAATTTTGGCTTAAGGAAGTCAGATTTTTGGGGCACATTGTTTCGGGTGACGGTATTCGAGTTGACTCGAGTAAGATTTCAGCGATTGTTGAACGGAAACCACCAAGGAACGTAACCGAGGTTAGGAGTTTTTTGGGCCTAGCTGGCTACTATAGACGATTTGTCAAGGGATTTTCTACGGTAGCTACTCCAATGATGAGTTTATTACAGAAAGATGTAAAGTTTGAATGGACAGAAAAGCGCCAACAGAGTTTTGAGAAACTAAAGGCAGTGTTGACTGAGGCTTCAGTCTTAGTACAACCTGAGCCAGGAAAGGAATTTGTGGTCTACAGTGATGCATCTTTGAATGTATTGGGTTGTGTACTCATGCAAGAAGGCAAGGTGATAGCATATGCCTCTAGACAATTAAAGCCGCACGAGAAGAATTACCCGGCCCACGATTTGGAGGTAGCCACTATTGTTTTTGCACTAAAGATATGGAGACACCATTTGTATGGTGAAAAATGTCGGATATTCACTGATCATAAGAGCCTAAAGTACTTATGCCTCAAAAGGAATTGTATCTAAGGCAGAGAAGATGGTTAGAGCTAATAAAGGATTATGAGCTAGTGATTGACTACCATCCGGGAAAGGCGAACGTGGTCACCGATGCCTTGAGTAGGAAATCCTTGTTTGCATCAAGAGCCATGAATACACGGATGATTTTGTCAGATGATGGTTCTATTTTAGCTGAGTTGAGGGCCAGACGATGTTTCTCCAAGAGAATTGTGAAGCTCAAAAAGGCGACAGCGTTTTACAGGCCAAGAGAGTTCAGTGCAAGTCGGATGTTGAATCAGACTTTCGGATTAATTCTGATGGATGTTTAATGTTCTGAGACAGATTCTGTGTATTGTGAGATGATGAACTCATTCGAAAAATTTTACATGAAGCACATAGTGGATGTTTATCTGTACATCCAGGCAGCACAAAAATGTATAGCGACTTGAAGAAATGGTATTGGTGGCCAAGCATGAAAAGAGATATCTCTGAGTTTGTTGCGAAATGTTTGATCTATCAACAACTGAAAGCCGAGCATCAAGTACCTTTGGGTTTACTTCAGCTAGTGATGGTTCCCGAATGGAAATGGGACCAAATCACGATGGATTTTGTATCAGGGTTACCTATGACTCCTAAAAAGAAAGATGCTATGTCGGTTATCATTGATAGATTAACGAAATCGGCTCACTTTATACTGGTACGTGTTGACTACTCATTTGACAAGTTGGCTGAGCTGTATATTACTGAAATTGTAAGATTACATGGGGTGTCTATGTCCATTATCTCGGATAGAGATCCATGATTTACTTTGAGGTTTTGGAAAAAGTTACAAGAAGCTTTGGGTACAAAATTGAATTTTAATACTGTATTTCATCCACAAACTGATGGTCAATCTGAAAGAGTGATTCAAGTTCTCGAGGATATACTTCGATGCTGTGTTTTAGATTTCAAAGGTAGTTGGGAAAAATATCTACCTTTAGTTGAATTTGCCTACAACAAAAGTTATCAGTCGAGTATACAGATCGCACTGTACGAAGCATTATATGGACGCAAGTGTCGAACTCCATTGTATTGGACCGAGCTTAGTGAGAAGCAAATTCATGGGGTTGATCTAGTTAAAGAAACCGAAGAGAAAGTGTGTAACACCCTATACCCGAGACCGATGCTAGGACTGGATATGAGGCATTACCATGCTTAAACTCACTTAAACATGTACTTACGGGCTGTAAAATTTTGAACCAACTTAAAACTTTACTTTCTTGATCATAACATGCATATTATGGGCCTACGAGGCCTTAAACATTTATCCGAACGCCTCCGGACACTTCATCTAACTCTCATCTTAGAAGCAGGGTTCACACGCCCATGTTGCTTGAGGACACGCCCGTGTACTCATTTACACGCCCATGCCTACAACCGTGGAAGGTTACTGACTTTATTCACACGGCTTTGACACGCCTGTGTCTACCAACCGTGTGAAGCTACTGACTTCAACCACACGGCCTAAGCACACGCCCATGCTTTGAACATGTGTCTTACACGGCTCATACACACAGTCGTGTAAAATGACCGTGGTCTAACTTGATTTAAAACATTAAGGAGCAGGGTTAACACGGTCTAGACACACGCCCGTGTGTCTAACCGTGTAGGCAATTAGAGGATATTTACCAAGCCATTTGCCTCTCTTAAATTAAGATCAACTCAACTTCAACCAATACAAATCATTAATAATATAACTTTTATGAACATTACTACATATTTCATTGACATCTATATACAAGCAACTTAAACAAGTTTGGCCAACCACTTAGCCATATACAAAAGAATAATAACTTGATAGCCTATATAATGGCCTTACAAAAAAAAAACATGTTATCAAAATGAATGATTCCTATACATGCCATACTTAGTAATATAATTTGGCTATACCAAAATAAGGGTCGATAGTGTGCTATGAGCTCCGACTCCAATGATCCACAATTTAGCTTGGCGGGATTACATAGAAAGAAACAATCAAAGACGTAAGCATTTAGCTTAGTAAGTTTGCATGTATAACACATAAAAAAATAAACTTGCTTCATATAAACCATTTGACATAAGAATGGTATCACTATCTCATCTATAATGCTTACTTACTCATACATGATTCTTATTTGTCCCATGGTACTTACTAATCTCATACTTGTAAGGTAACAAGGTACCTGTATCTCTTGATCACATTGATCAGCATACTTAAACATAATAATCATGTCTTCTAATTCATCATTCATAACATGAATAATATTCAATTTCAATTTGATAATGGATTTGATTTCTTAACATTCTTGTTTTCACATTTTAGCTTTGCTCATTTGCCCGATGAATTTCTATGAATTACCGGGAATACTAGATCTCTAGTCATGTACTTGATGACAATGCCATACTCTAAATATGGACTTATGTGGAAGATCTCTTCTTGAATCAATGCCAAGCTTGCCTTGGTCTTACATGATAACTTATTTAATGCCAAGCTTGAGTCCTTGGACTTACATGATAACTTGTTCAATGCCAAGCTTGGGTCCTTGGACTTACATGATAACTTGCTTAATGCCAAGCTTGGGTCCTTGGACTTACATGATAACTTATTCAATGCCAAGCTTGGGTCCTTGGACTTACATGATAACTTGTTCAATGCCAAGCTTGGGTCCTTGGACTTACATGATAACTTGTTCAGTGCCAAGCTTGGGTCCTTGGACTTACATGATAACTTGCTTAATTGCCGATGCCATGCCTTGGCTTGGTCTTATACGGGCTTTCTTATCTCATGTACTGAACCGTATATCCAGGGTAATTCATATTCAATCGGGACTTTCTCTTGTTTAATCTTATTGACTTCTTTATTTAACATAACATTAAACCATTCATGATAACAATGTATATTATACTAAGCAATTAAATGATAAAATCATAAAGCTTAGAACTCATACAAACTTACCTCAAAATACAAAATGTATGTAGTTAAGCAATTTAGTCATCGACTTTGTTCTTGCCTCGGTTTCGATCCGGGCTTCGTTTTTCTTGATCTATAATCATAAATAGATCATTTAATAATCATATTGACTAAATTGACTCATAACTCATACTTTGGCAAAATTACTAATTTTCCCCTATACTTTCTCATATTTGCACTTTTGCCCCTAGGCTCGTAAAATGATTTTCATGCAACTTTCTTAAACATCATGCTTAGCTGAATCATTTTCTCTACTATAGCAATCATCAGTACTCTCTAGTTTTAGCATGTATGACCAAATTTTATAATCATTACAAAAAGGTCCATACTATCTTTTTTCATGAAATTCCTTAAGGAAAAGATGTTTATCTAACATCAAACTCTTATAAACTTCCATAAAACATCATTTAGCATGCATGTAATTCATGGCTAAATTTTTAAACATGCATCTTAGCTCATCAAATAGCTAAAAATAGCTTACTCATGCTACCGCGACTTCAAAAATACGAAGAATATCAAAAACCGGGCTTAGGAGCACTTACTAGCAAGCTTCAAAAATTGAAGAACCCTAGCTATGGCTTCTTTCAATTTTCGGCAATGGAGGAAGAAGATGATGAGATTTTTATCATCTTTTTCCTATTTTAAACACTTATTAGACAAATGACCAAAATGCCCTTCCTCTTAAAAATTTTTATAACACTATCTCAAAGCCAATTTTGTCCAAAATAATATTTTTGGAAAAATTGCTATTTAAGGATTTCTAAGTACTATTCTAAAGCTATTTCATACAAAAAGCTTCTAGAAACTCATATTTTGCAACTTTTTACAATTTAGTCCTTTTGGACCAATCCACCACAATTTAATAAAATTGCTTCATGAAACATTCATACTAGCATGCAAACATGGCATAAACTTTGTAAACTCATAAATTCACCTCGGATTCGTGGTCTCGCACCACTATTCCGACTAGTCCCTAAATCGGGCTGTTACAATTCTCCCCCACTTAGGGATTTTCGTCCTCGAAAATCTTACCAGCAAAAAGGTTTGGATACTGGTTTCTCATCTTCTCTTCTGTTTCCCACGTAGCTTCCTCTATCCCATGTTTTTGCCACAATACTTTCACTAAGGCAATACTTTTATTTCTCAATTGCTTGACTTCTCGAGCCAAAATTTTGACTGGCTCTTCACTGTAAGTCATGTCGGGATGAATCTCTATCTCTGATGGGGTAATCATATGTGAAGGGTCTAATCTATAGCGTCGCAACATTGACACATGAAACACATCATGTATCTTTTCTAATTCTGATTGCAGGGCCAAACAATAAGCTACCGGTCCAACTCTCTGAATAATCTCATTAGGTCCAATGAAACGTGGGCTTAACTTGCGTTTCCGACCAAATCTGAGGACTTTTCTCCATGGTGACACTTTCAAGAAAACTTTATCCCCCACTTGGTATTCTATCTCTTTTCTCTTTAAATCTGAATAAGACTTTTGTCTATCTGATGCAGCTTTTAAACATTCTCGTATCACTTTAACTTTTTCTTCAGCTTCTCTAACCAAATCAACCCCGTGAATTTGGCTTTCTTTATGTTCAGTCCAAAATAAAGGCGTTCTGCACTTACGCCCATATAAAGCCTCATAAGGCGCCATCTTTAAGCTTGACTGAAAACTATTGTTGTAGGAAAATTCTATCAATGGGAGAAACTTTTCCCAACTGTTTTGAAATTCAAGAACACAACACCGGAGCATATCCTCTAGTATTTGAAATACTCTTTCCGACTGACCGCCAGTTTGAGGATGAAAGGCTGTGCTAAAACTCAATCTTGTACCCAAGGCTTCTTGCAGCTTCTTCCAAAATCTGGATGTGAATCTTGGATCTCTATCCGATATGATCGATAAGGGAATTCCGTGAAGCCTTACTATTTCTGAAACATACAAGTTTGCCAACTTGTCAAGTGAGCAATCCACTCGTACGGGTATAAAATGGGCCGACTTAGTGAGTCTATCAACTACAACCCATATAGCATCTTTCTTACTTGGTGACACCGGTAAACCCGTTACAAAATCCATAGTAATACGGTCCCATTTCCACTCGGGAACCAAGATGGGCTGAAGTAAACCAAAAGGTACTTGGTGTTCAGCCTTTACTTGCTGGCAAATCATGCACTTGGAAACAAACTCTGAAATGTCTTTCTTCATTTTCGGCCACCAATATAGTTGCTTCAAGTCATTATGCATCTTAGTGCTACTCGGATGTACAGATAAACACCCGTTATGTGCCTCGTGCAAAATTCTCTGAATAAGTTCTTCCTTTCTCAGTACACAAACCCTATCTCTAAACATCAAATATCCATCAGAATCAATCCGAAAGTCAGAATTAACATCTGACTCACACTGAGTTCTCTTGACTTGCAATTCGTTATCTTCTTTCTGAGCCTCAAAGATCTCTTGAAGAAACATTGGTCTAGCTCTCAACTCAGCTAGAATAGAATCATCGTCGGATAAGGTCATCCGCAAATTCATTGCCCTTAATGCAAAAAGGGTCTTCCTGCTCAAGGCATCAGCGACCACATTCGCCTTTCCGGGATGGTAGTCAATGATCAACTCATAGTCTTTGATCAACTCTAACCATCTCCGTTGCCTTATGTTCAACTCTTTTTGCGTCATCAAGTACTTCAGACTTTTGTGATCAGTAAAAATCCGACATCTTTCACCATACAAATGGTGTCTCCAAATCTTCAAAGTGAAGACTATGGCAGCCAACTCTAAATCATGCGTCGGATAATTCTTTTCGTGAGGCTTCAACTGTCTGGAGGCATAAGCAATCACCTTGCCTTCTTGCATAAGTACACAGCCTAATCCATTTAAGGATGCGTCGCTGTAAATTATAAATTCCTTCCCTGATTCGGGTTGTACTAAAACTGGAGCTTCTGCCAGCATTGCTTTCAATTTCTCAAAACTTTGTTGGCATCTTTCTGTCCACTCAAACTTCACATTTTTCTGTAACAATTTAGTCATCGGGATTGCAATCATGGAAAACCCCTTGACAAATCGCCTGTAATAGCCGGCTAGGCCCAGAAAACTTCTAATTTCGGAGATGTTCTTAGGTGGCTTCCAGTCCATTATGGCTGAGATCTTACTAGGATCTACTCGGACTCCATCTCTCGAGACAATATGTCTAAGAAATCCTACTTCCTTGAGCCAAAACTCACTTTTACTGTACTTGGCATATAACTGATTTTCTCGAAGAGTCTGCAAAATTATCCGAAGATGTTCAGCATGCTCATTCTCATCTTTGGAATAAATTAGTATGTCATCAATAAAAACGACCACAAACTTGTCAAGGTATGGCCTAAAGATGCGGTTCATTAAATTTATGAATACCGCAGGTGCATTGGTCAACCCAAAGGGCATGACTAAAAATTCATAATGCCCATACCTCGTTCGAAAGGCAGTCTTGGATACATCTCAATCTTTCACCCTCAGCTGGTAGTACCCTGATCTCAAATCTATTTTAGAGAACACAGTAGCTCCTTTCAATTGATCGAACAAATCATCGATCCTAGGCAATGGGTACTTGTTCTTTACTGTTACTTTATTAAGCTGACGGTAATCTATGCACAATCTCATGGTGCCATCTTTCTTTTTCACAAATAAAACCGGAGCACCCCATGGTGAACAACTTGATCTTGCAAAACCTTATCGGTCAATTCTTGCAACTGTAACTTCAATTCTTTCAACTCTGTTGGAGCCATCCTATAAGGAGTAATAGATATCGGTACTATACCGGGAACTAACTCGATGCTGAACTCAACTTCTCTAACTGGTGGTAGTCCCGGTAATTCTTCGGGAAAAACATCCACGTACTCACATACTATCGGTACTGACTCAATCCTCAGCTCTGTTTCTTTATCGTTCATCACAAAGGCCAGATATGCTTCATACCCTTTTCTTAAACATCTCTGTGCTGTCATAATAGAAATCATTACCGGCAATCTATCATGTTCATCTGATTTGACATGAAGAACATCCCCACTTTCACATTTCATTTCTATGCACTTCTTCCCATAATTAACTATTACTTTATGAGTAGTCAACCAGTCCATACCAATAATAAGGTCAAATTCATCAAATGGTAACAACATAAGATTTTCTTTAAAGCAATGACCTCTAATCATTAGTGGACAATCTTTACATAATCAACTAACACACTCTTGCCTAAAGGATTAGACACCTTAATCATGAATTCTGTAGTATCTATAGGCATACTCAAATCAGATACTAATTTCATACAAATGTAAGAGGGTGTGGATTCGGGATCTATTAAGGCAATAACTTTAGTATTGTAAAGAGAAAAGGTACCCGTAATAACATCAGGAGAAGATGCCTCTTCGCAAGCGCGAATGACATAAGTCCTTGCAGGCGCTCTACCCTCGGGTCTCGTGGCTTGGTCTCTAGGGTTACTTCTTCCACTTGCCCCACTTCCTGGGTTTTTCTTCGGCCTCCCTCTGACCATATTCCCGGATCTCGGGTTTTGAGTTCTTTCTTCTTTCATCATCTCTGGACAATTTATGAAATGGTCTTGGGATCCACATCTAAAACATGCATTTTCATGTGCTCGGTACTCTCCGAGATGACGTCTGCCACACTGTGGACATTCAGGTCTGTCAGGTCTAAAATTTCCAACACTTGCAACTAAAGTCGTCTGTGCTTTATTTCCTGAATACTGCTTACTCTTGTCTTTTCTTAAAAACCCAGTGGAAGTAGCTGATCGAGCAGGGAAATCTCTTGACTTCTTGGATGAAGACTGGAATGACTTATTCCACTGTCTCTTTTTAGAGTCATGAGACTCCATTTCAGACTTCTTCTTCTCCTTTACTAGTTCTTCGGCTTTACAAGCCCTTTCTACTAGCACAACAAATTCTTTTAATTCTAGGACAGCAACAAGCAATTTGATGTCCTCATTTAACCAATCTTCAAACCTTTCACTCATGATGGCCTCAGTGGATACACATTCGTGAGCGTACTTGCTAAGTCGTACAAACTCCCGCTCATAGTCGGTTACAGACATCTTACCTTGCTTTAACTCTAGAAATTCTTTTCTTTTCTATTCCACAAATCTTTGACTTATATACTTTTTCTTGAACTCTTCTTAGAAGAATTCCCATGAAATCTTTTCCCTTGGTACTACCGACACAAGGGTGTTCCACCATTGGTAAGCAGAGTCTCTTAAGAGAGAGACTACACACTTCATGCATTCCTCAGGTGTGCATGACAACTCATTAAATACCCTGATGGTATTTTCCAACCAGAACTCAGCTCTTTCTGGATCATCTTCCTTTTTAGCTCGAAATTCTTCTGCCCAATGTTTCCTGATCCTATCGATTGGAGGTTTATCTCCTCTTACCACCTCTACTACTTGAGGGGTTGCAGGAACAGGTTGTGGAACAGGCGGGGGTGGAGGGGGTTGTGCATTTGGGTTTGCCCGAATGAACTCTGTATACCATGTGTTCATCATGTGGAGGAAGGCTTCTCTAGCCTCTTCTCCTTCTCTTTGACTCACCGTAGTAGGTCTATTCTCATTTTCGCTCGGCACTATCCCCTCAGCGGGAGCCGGCGCATTACTTTCTACGTCATTGTCCAGATTTCCTTCGGAATCCATTTACTATATGTATAAACAAAATTTTAAGTCGTGAGGAGTCGTCACACTATCATTATAAAAACATTCTTAAGTATGGCATGTATAACTAAACTCGTGTTTATGCTACGTTAGTCCTAGAATCAACTAAACCGTAGCTCTGATACCACTAAATGTAACACCCTATACCCGAGACTGATGCTAGGATTGGATACGAGGCATTACCATGCTTAAACTCACTTAAACATGTACTTACAGGCTGTAAAATTTTGAACCAACTTAAAAATTTTCTTTCTTGATCATAACATGCATATTATGGGCCTACGAGGCCTTAATTATTTATCCGAATGCCTCCGGACACTTCATCTAACTCTCATCTTAGAAGCAGGGTTCACATGCCCATGTTGCTTGAGGACACGCTCGTGTACTCATTTACACGCCCATGCCTACAACCGTGGAAGGTTACTGACTTTATTCACACGGCTGTGACACGCCCGTGTCTACCAACCGTGTGAAGCTACTGACTTCAACCACATGGCCTACGCACACTCCCATGCTTTGAACGTGTGTCTTACACAGCTCATACACATGGCCGTGTAAAATGATCGTGGTCTAACTTGATTTAAAACATTAAGGTGCACGGTCTAGACACACGCCCGTGTGTCTAACCGTGTAGGCAATTAGAGGATATTTACCAAGCCATTTGCCTCCCTTAAATTAAGATAAACTCAACTTCAACCAGTACAAATCATTAATAATATAACTTTTATGAACATTACTACATATTTCATTGACATCTATATACAAACAACTTAAACAAGTTTGGCCAACCACTTAGCCATATACAAAAGAATAATAACTTGATAGCCTATATAATGGCCTTACAAAAAAAAAAAAAAAAGAACATGTTCTCAAAATGAATGATTCCTATACATGCCATACTTAGTAATATAATTTGGCTATACCAAAATAAGGGTCGATAGTGTGCTATGAGCTCCGACTCCAATGATCCACAATTTAGCTTGGCGGGACTATATAGAAAGAAACAATCAAAGACGTAAGCATTTAGCTTAGTAAGTTTTCATGTATAACACATAAAAAAATAAAATTGCTTCATATAAACCATTTGACATAAGAATGGTATCATTATCTCATCTATAAAGCTTACTTACTCATACATGATTCTTACTTGTCCCATGGTACTTACTAATCTCATACTTGTAAGGTAACAAGGTACCTGTATCTCTTGATCACATTGATCAGCATACTTAAACATAATAACCATGTCTTCTAATTCATCATTCATAACATGAATGATATTCAATTTCAATTTGATAATGGCTTTGCTTTCTTAACATTCTTGTTTTCACATTTTAGCTTTGCTCATTTGCCCGATGAATTTCTATGAATTACCGGGAATACTAGATCTCTAGTCATGTACTTGATGCCAATGTCATACTCTAAATATGGACTTATGTGGAAGATCTCTTCTTGAATCAATGCCAAGCTTGCCTTGGTCTTACATGATAACTTATTTAATGCCAAGCTTGAGTCCTTGGACTTACATGATAACTTGTTCAATGCCAACTTGGGTCCTTGGACTTACATGATAACTTGCTTAATGCCAAGCTTGGGTCCTTGGACTTACATGATAACTTATTCAATGCCAAGCTTGGGTCCTTGGATTTACATGATAACTTGTTCAATGCCAAGCTTGGGTCCTTGGACTTACATGATAACTTGTTCAATGCCAAGCTTGGGTCCTTGGACTTACATGATAACTTGCTTAATTGCCGATGCCATGCCTTGGCTTGGTCTTATACGGACTTTCTTATCTCATGTACTAGACCGTATATCCAGGGTAATTCATCTTCAATCGGGACTTTCTCTTGTTTAATCTTATTGACTTCTTTATTTAACATAACATTAAACCATTCATGATAACAATGTATATTATACTAAGCAATTAAATGATAAAATCATAAAGCTTAGAACTCATACAAACTTACCTCAAAATACAAAATGTATGTAGTTAAGCAATTTAGTCCTCGACTTTGTTCTTGTCTCGGTTTCGATCCAGGCTTCGTTTTTCTTGATCTATAATCATAAATAGATCATTTAATAATCATATTGACTAAATTGACTCATAACTCATACTTTGGCAAAATTACTAATATACCCCTATACTTTCTCATATTTGCACTTTTGCCCCTAGGCTCGTAAAATGATTTTCATGCAACTTTCTTAAACATCATGCTTAGCTGAATCATTTTCTCTACTATAGCAATCATCAATTCTCTCTAGTTCTAGCATGTATGACCAAATTTTATAATCATTACAAAAAGGTCCATACTATCTTTTTTCATGAAATTCCTTAAGGAAAAGATGTTTATCTAACATCAAACTCTTATAAACTTCCATAAAACATCATTTAGCATGCATGTCATTCACGGCTAAATTTTTAAACATGCATCTTAGCTCATCAGATAGCTAAAAATAGCTTACTCATGCTACCGCGACTTCAAAAATACGAAGAATATCAAAAACCGGGCTTAGGAGCACTTACTAGCAAGCTTCAAAAATTGAAGAACCCTAGCTATGGCTTCTTTCAATTTTAGGCAATGGGGGAAGAAGATGATGAGATTTTTATCATCTTTTTCCTATTTTAAACACTTATTAGACAAATGACCAAAATGCCATTCCTCTTAAAAATTTCTATAACACCATCTCAAAGCCAATTTTGTCCAAAATAATATTTTTGGAAAAATTGCTATTTAAGGACTTCTAATTACTATTCTAAAGCTATTTCATACAAAAAGCTTATAGAAACTCATATTTTGTAACTTTTTACAATTTAGTCCTTTTGGACCAATCCACCACAATTTAATAAAATTGCTTCATGAAACATTCATACTAGCATGCAAACATGGCATAAACTTTGTAAACTCATAAATTCACCTCGAATTCGTGGTCTCGCACCACTATTCCGACTAGGCCCTAAATTGGGCTGTTACAAAGTGAAAGTAATATGTAATAGTTTGAAAGCGGCTTCAGACCAACAAAATTCATACGCGGATTTAAAGAGGAAAGAAATTGAGTTTCAGGTGGGTGACAAAGTGTTTTTGAAAGTATCCCCGTGGAAGAAAATATTGAGATTTGGTCGAAAAGGTAAATTGAGTCAGTGATTCATCGCGCCGTATGAGGTTATTAGAAGGATTGGACTAGTAGCTTACCGGTTAGCTTTGCCTGCGGAGTTGGAGAGAATACACAACGTATTCCATGTGCCGATGTTACGACGATATCGTTCCGATCCTTCACATGTAATTCCTCCGATTAAAATTGAGATACGACCTGGTATGACTTATGAAGAAGAACCAATTAAGATTTTGGCTCGAGAGGTTAAATAGTTGAGGAATAAAAGTATAACCTTAGTGAAAGTGTTGTGGAAAAAACATGGTGTAGAAGAGGCTACATGGGAACCGGAAGAAGCCATGAGAAAATAGTACCCAAACCTATTTATCGGTAATATTTTTGGGGACGAAAATCCCTAATGGGGAGAATTGTAACAACCCAATTTTGGGGCTAGTTGGAACAGTGGTTTCGAAACCACTAATACGAGATCAGAGAAAATTATTTTTATATTATTTTATGTGTTATATCATGATTATATAAGTGCATGAAAATTTTGGTGTATTAATTTTGGTGATTTCATGTTTAATTTCGAAAAAGGACTAAATCGCATAAAGTACGAAAGTTTTGTTTTAATAGCTAGAGGTATCAATTAGCTATGAAACATTAAATTAGAGGTCCTTATTGAGTAAATAGACCATAAATTTGTTAGTGGCTGGACATGGAGACAAAATCATGAAATGTCAAAGGATTAGGTGGGGTTTTGGTGACTAAATTGACTAAAAATAAAATAAAGAAAGAAAGCATAGTGTCCATCTTCCTCATCACAAAAATTTTCTACAAGAATTAGGTGTTTTTGAAGCTCAAACTTTCAGCCAAGCTATCCTCTTGCAAGTAAGTGATTATGATGGTTACTTTTGATGATTTTTGTGTTTTGGGAACCTCTAAAGCTTAATCTAGCTAATGAGGGGACTATTTTGCAAAATGGTTGAAAGCCTAGGGTTTTTTCATGAGAGCATTAGTGTTGTTTGCTGAAATTTTATGGAAGAAAATGAAACTTGGTTGTTAAATAAACATATTTTGTGAAGAGATATTTCATGAAAACACCTAAAAAGGGACCTTTCTGTAAAGGCTGTAAAATCGGTAGTAAATGCATGAAATGATTGGTATTGTGAGTTTTCATAAGAGTAATAAATGTTCAGCTAGACTTGTTAAATGAGGAAATTTGATGAAAAGCGATTTACGAGCCTAGGGGCAAAATCATAATTTTGCCAAAGTTTAAGGGCAAAACGGTAATTTTTGCCAAAGTAGAATTTTTAAAGTGTCTTGATTTATGTAGTGATTAAATGAGTAAATTTTATTATTATAGATAAAGAAGAACTTGGAATCAACCTTGACCGAGGAAAAAGCAAGGTTTTGGACTAAATTGCAAATTGACATATTTTGTATCGAGATAAGTTTATATGTAAATGATACATCCCTTTTATTTATGTTTTTAAATATTAATGAAATATGTGAAGTATGAATGAATTTCATTGATATTTATTGAAATGATAGTGAGGAAATTCTCGGATGAACCTTCGGAATAGGAAAATAGGTACGGATAAATATCCGTGAACATGTGATTATTGGTGGACTATGTGCGATACCACTGTATTTATTTATTATTGGTGGGCTGTGTGCGATACCACCGTAAACATGTAATTATCGGTGGGCTGTGTTCGATACCACCTTGTTAATTATTAAATGGTGGGCTGTGTGCGAAATCACCTTGTATCTAATATTATTCCGAAGTGTTCATCGAGAAACTTTGTTTAGGTGAATGTTCAAGTGGCTTTGTGGTGATAAGTGCAGGGTATAAGTACATGTAAATGTGAGCAATGACTATGATATGTGTTTGGGGTGTGGTAAGATTTGAAATGAGTGAGTATAATTACAATGATTGGATTTGTTCTTGATTGATAAGTATGTGGTATGATGTTTATTGTTTACATATAGACTTACTAAGCTTAAAGCTTACTCCCTTCTCTTTTCCCTTATTTTATAGTGTTGAAGAGCTAGCTTGGGATACGGAAACCGTCAGAGGATCACCTACACTATCTACGCACTTGGTATAGCTATATCATTCTTTTTTAGTATGGCATGTATAGAGACTTAGTCCTTGTTAAGTGTCATTTTATTTTGGCCAAAAGTGTTGGCTTGTCATGACATGAATTCTTTTGTATAAAGCCATAGTTGATGGCTCTTTCTTATTAATCTATGAAATGATGATGTTATTCAAGAATGTGCAAGTTGCTTGGTTGATTCATTGGTGTAATTATGCATGGATGAGTTGGCTGTTTAATGTGGCTTAGGATGGTGCAAGTAGGGGTGGCAGAAAGGGTTTGGTAAATAGCCTTGTTCCTGTCCACACGGGTAGACACACGGGCGTGTGCCTAGGCCCTGTGTGACACACGGTCTGCCCCCTGGGTGTGTGGTTTGGCAGTGTGTCCCCCTGAATTCTAAGATGGCAAAACAGAATGCCTAGTAGTAATCTCACGGGCTGAGACACGGTCGTGTGTCTCAACCGTGTGGTATACATGGCCATAGGACATGGGTGTGTGCCCAGGCCATGTGAAGTCTGCACCTGAATTAGGAATTTAATTCGCTACACGGTCTATGGACACGCGCGTGTGCCTTGGACGTGTGACATTTATGGGGTGATGACGTCAGAAACAAAATGTCAAGGTTTTTGCACACTGGCTTAGACACGGGTGTGTTGTGGCCGTGTGAAAACCCTGTAGGTTCGAAATGAAAAATAAAATCCACACGGACTAGGGATTTGGGCGTGTGTGACCACATGGCCTTCCTACACAGGCGTGTCCCACACCACACGGGCGTGTGGCCCTGTTTTAAGCAAAAATTTTCTAAGTGTTCAAAAGGTTCCAGTTTAGTCCCAAACCATTCCGTATGTATGTTTAGGGACTCGTGGACCTATGATAGGGACGTTATTATCTCGAATGAGAAGTTTTAAGTGGAAAAGAAATTGTATGTCTCGATGTTGCATGTTTAAGCAAGTTAAGTTTGGTAATGCCTTATACCCGACTCCGGGGTCGGATACGGGTAAGGGGTGTTACAATTTATGCTTCTTTAATTCCCTAAAATCAACTCGATTCATCATGTCCAGATCTTAGGTGTTACCACGTTAATCACTTAACAAAATTTAGTAAAATAGTTAACAATTTTGCTTACTTAAAACACTTTTCTGTTTATTTTATTTGAAAATCCATATAAAAGAACAAAGGAAAGTAATTAATTAAAAATATACATATTGCTTCGAACTTGTTACAATTTGTTATAACACATGGTTGATAAAAGACAGTCTCTAAGGGTGTAGTCCTACTAAATGCCAATTTTTCCAAAACGCCCATTGTATGCATAGTATCCATGTTTGTAGCATCTCTAGCGCATTCCTTGCATTTCCTTTCCTAGCCCTCTCACTTAAAAAGTAATACCTGAAGCATAAACATATCACTAGTAAGTTCATAGGAACTTAGTGAGTTTTGATCACAATATACCTTTTAACCTATTTTGATAAATTCTTTATTTTAAATGTTTTAATCTCCCTATATATATATTTTTAGCGGATACCTTTACACTATAACACCCCAAACCTGGCCTAGACGTTATGGCCGTATCTGGCAATGTCACATGATAGAGTTTTTGAAACCTCGTTGTTATGATGAAAACATTCCATGTTATTATATTTAGTAAACCTTTGTTAGAACTTAGAAACTCGTCTTTATTCGTTTAAAATATTTTTTTGAAACATTCCTTGTTGCGGAAGCTTTAATAAAACAGTCTAGGTGATCATGCATTTAGAAATTACTTTAACTTTTTGAAAACCAAATTTCCTACGACCAGCAGGTATAAATCCATAAGTAAAATAAATAAATAAAAACCCAAATTTAAAACTAAAGTCCCAGAGGGTCCTTAAATTACAACCCAAATAATTAATAATAATCAAATCATAAATCCTAAATTGAAAACCATGAAGTCCAAAAATTACTATGGTCACCGTTGAGTCCTCCGTCGCACCGATCCGTCTAAGTCTGGGGATTACCTGTGCACATTAAACAAAAAAGGGTGTGTTTACGTAAACTCAGTGTGTAATACCGCAGAAACAAACAAACAATCAGTATTCACAGTGCACAGTTGATCTGTCTTGGGCTTAAGCCCTTTTCAGTATCAGTGACAGTTTGGGCCTTAGCCTATCTCCGTACAATGTCAAAATACAGTAGGGCCTTAGCCCATCACAATATCAGTAGCAGTAATAGTTATGCAGTAGCAAAATCCTACCCAACCAGCCTCTACACACCATCTCCGTCCAACCTTACACTTTACGTAGGGATATAATCAACCCACCCATCTCTACATTCCAAGTAGTACCGAATGCGGAACAATATAGTAGTTTGCAGCTGAGCTGCCAGTAAATTAGGCTTAAAGCCTTTCCAATACACTTCCTCCGAATAACAACCTCCAACCCAATGCAATGCAACACACAATGGATGACCTGCTATTATGCAATTTCAATACATATATTCAGTTCAGATATTAACATGCCCAGAACAGATACCATTTAGTCAATTTCACACATTTAGGGGTCTAAGTAGCGCTTACCGACCCTACAGTAGGTTCACAGTCGACTTGGGTGACCCATGCCACCTTAAAAACATTTCGGTAAAAATGGGTCCACATGCCCATGCGATCTGCCTGTGTGGGCCCACATGCCCGTGTGGCCCACTCGGCCCAGATTGGGCTTGGTTGTGTGATCCATTTTTAAAGTAACCCATGCTAGCTCAATATTCATATATGTTTTCGCTATTTACTTATATGTTTATTCAAAGCTGTCTACTTGAGTCATTATCACTAAATTATTTATATCTTGAGCTACATAATTCCAAATTAAGATCTGTTTGATTTTTTGAAACTAGGCTCAAGTACCTTTCTACCATAAAATATTCAGAATTTATAGTGTATCAAATAAGTATAGTAAAATCTTTAAAGTTATCCCTATTCTGCTGTTTGATAGCTTCATCCTTTCCTTAATAAAAATTATTTATCTTTTAGTACGGAATTTAGATGATGTTTTCATTTGTTTCTCTTGGAAATAGACTCATTAAAGATTTAAACATATAAATTTAAGCCCCTAATTATTATTTTAAATTTTTTGATGATTTTCCTAAGTCAGAACAGGGGAACCCAAAATCATTCTGACCTTGTCTCACAAAATTTATTATATCTCATGATTTACAATTCCATTGCTTACACTGTTTCTTCCATAAAAAACTAGACTCAATAAAATTTAATTTCATATTTTATTAAACCTATAACTCAATTCCCACTATTTTTTATGATTTTTCAAAGTTAGACTACTGCCGCTGTCCAAAACTATTTTAGTGCCAAATGTTGATTTCCAAGTTTATAACACCCTTTATTTCCTTTCTCTACAAATTTTCGCATCATTTTCTCTTATTTCTCTTATTTCTCGACAGCAAGCAATTTTGGAATATATCCCAACATATATTTGACCAATATATATCCCTTAATTAATCACTTGATTCGTCAATCAAACCAAATATCCCAACATAAAACTCAAGAAACTAAACCAACGACGATTTGAAAACTTACCGTGACGAATCCGATAACCAGTCGTCTGCCCACACTGGAATATCCGCTTAAAAACCTTTGAACAACACCTAAACGAGAGTAAAACGAACCCTTTGTTAATTGCCTAATCAAAATACGATAACTAAGGGGAAAAATTCCACTTACCGAAATAGATGAAGTCGAAAGTTGCACCTAAAGAGCTGACTCACAAAAAATACAGAAACGAAAAGAGTAGGGAAAAGAGAAGAGAATTTCGACTATAGAGCAAGAGATGAACCGATCAAGAAAACGAAAAGAGAGGGGAAAGAGAAGAAACAAGATTTGGCCAAAAGGAAACAAAAACCAAAAGTGAACAAGAAGGGAGAAGAAACGGTAGAGAAACAAAAGTTTAACGTCAAAAAATTTGTTGGGAAAAAAAGAAAATAGAAAACTAATAAGAAGAAAATCTTATTTTGATAACTTCTCCCCAGTTATCTCTTAAAAACACTCCCTGTTAACCCAGTAAAACACTACTCAGTAGTCCAGTTTAATTTGAACTCCACCACGCCACACGCCTCAAACAAAAATTAATTCCCATGCTTGCACAGGGACTCGAACACAAGACCTCCTACACATTAACACTCCATTTAACCACCAGACCAGCAGACCCATTCTGATATATTTTTACCAACAATCAAATAAAAGCCTATTGAACAAGAGTAAGGCCTAATTCATTCAAAATATCTAAATTTTCCCAAGCGAAGGCTTGAACTTGGGACCTCCCAAACACTCCCAGAACACATAACCACTAAAGCTGACAGATATTTGTATCATATTTTCACGATAATAAAATTAGAAAATTTGGGGCGTTACATACACTGTCAATTATTTAAATTTGTACTTATACGGTACTTATCATTCATGCCATATCCTCATTCATCCAACTATTTGGCTGACTTCAAGTCTTGTTAATCAATACTATCTTTTTCTTTTATCTTCAAACAACTTTAAATAGTTATTCAAAGAGATAATCACATGCACTATTCTTGGCGGATACCACTTACTATTCATACTTTTGGTGGATACCTGTACTGATCTTACTAAATCAAATCATAATTTAAACTATACCCTGATTCAACCCAATACATACTCATACTAATGGTGAACCCTCTAGATCATTCAGAAGAACTATGCACATCTTTATTACAGGGCACAAGACCTCCAATATAATGAACAACTCAGATTCCATCAGAGCTAAGAATAAGACATAATACTATGCAGATACAATGAATATAAATTAACTCAGAATTCCGCCTTAATAGTATGATAATTCAAATTGATAGACTCTTATATCGAATATGCCCCATTTACTATACTAATAGATAACCATGATAGGTACCCTCTTTGAACATATTGAATCATACTTCTTTTCAAGAAATTTCCTTTAAGACTTATTCAATTTATCACAAAACTTTTCACACTAAATGTCACACCCCAAAATAGGACCTAGGAGTTTTAGGGGTATTTTAGGAATTTTAGCCTATATGAGCTTGGAATTTCGTAAGGTTGGTACTCGATAATGTTTTCGATAGTGGTTTTCATAAAGTTAAGTCAATTTTTGGAAACGAGTTTTAAATGTCTTTAATTTTAGAAAAGGGACTGATTTGTAAAATGTTAATAAATGTCAGAATATATATGCCTAAACATTTGTATAAATAATGTGTAAAAGTACGCATGGACTATGACTAATTATGTGAATATGGTACTTATTTAATGACGTTTTGGGTATGTTGTATGTTGTTTGTTTGATGCATGACGATTTGTTTGCGTAGTTGTTGTTCTAGGCATTCACTGAGCTTGTTAAGCTCACCCACTCCATTTTATCATTTGTAGAATAGATACATTCTTGGTGTGAACAGTGTGGCTATTGTGGGATTGATCCAAGCTATTCTTTACCCATTATAGTACGCATTTTGCTTATTCTAGTTCTAGGGAATAAAAAGGCTCGTGGTAGACATTTTTATCAATTTTTTAAGACGTATTTGGATTATTTGCATATTGTGTAAGTTTGGAAGATTGTGAACTTGGACATGGTGTTTGGTTTATTGTTTAGACATTTTGGTGCTTATATGACTAAATGAATGAAACATGATGTTTAGAGACTAAGTTTGAATGTTTTAAATGGTCTTATATGCTGAATTTATGTAACTTGAAGCAGAGGTATAGATATTAAGGCTTTTAAAATAATACTTCTTTATTTTTGAAAGTGTAGGGAGTTAAAATACCAATTTGGTATCGATACCTTGGCCCAAGTTTTTGATACTCAGGGTGTGATTATTGATACCTTGCGAAAGGTACCTATAGTTTTCAGTGTTTTGAAGTTTGGCGAGAAACAAAATGTTAGTTTGGTATCGATTTTCTAGGTGGTATCGATACCATAGAGGCGATATCTATACCTACGTAACATTTTTGGGAAAATTTGCTAAGTGGTCCCAATGCTCGAGATATGTACACTTTATGTTTATTTGTCGCATGCTAGAATGATTAAATGCTAAACTAAGTTTGCATGATTTGATATTCTCATAAATGCTAGAGTAATTAAAGTAAAATGAAATTGTATGTATTTCAATTCTGATAATTATAATGAAATCATTGTGAGTTCGTGGTGTGGCATCTTGATATTTGGCTTGGCATTTTGGCCGAGTATAGGGGGTTACATTTGTTGGTATCAGAGCCTAAGTTCAATAACTCTTAGACCTAGGTAATTGTTGTGTGTTTGGAGTTTTGAAACTAATGAGTTTAAATTTTCTAGCTTTCATGAAGTGGCTGATATGACTCTATTTGAAATGCATGCGATGATTCTCAATTGTAATGTATTTGGGGTAGGAATGGGAACATATTGCTTTTAATTCCAAAATTTTCTTCCAGGAATGAGACTTGGATCATCTTCCTACCACTCACACCCTTTATTTATTTGTGTGTGTATGCTAGATAATTAGACATGCCTCCTAGATATGTGAATGTGAGAACTAGTGCTCAGGAGGATGGAACATCCTCCGCACCTCCTGTGCCGCCATGTAGGGTAAATATACCTGATGAGAGCATAGGCCCTATGATGGTAGCGATAATTGGAGCGTTTCAGTAGATTGCTGGTGCTAACCTTGCTTTTGCACCTGTCATTCCCACACTTGTGAGCCGTGGGTTACCGCTTGAACATCTTTGGGTGATGGGTGGTAAAGAGTTTTCTGGGGTTAAAGGGACTGATTCGACCGTAGCTGAGTATTGGTTGGAAGGAGTAGAAAGGATCCTAGAGCAAATGTCCTATTCTAATGAGGGGAAGTTGGGTTGTATTGTGTCCCTACTTGATGAGGAGGCACATTGTTGGTGGAATACGGTTAAGAGAGGTTCATCCATTGATCGTTTAACTTGGGACTATTTCTTAGAGGTGTTTAGGAAGAAATTTATGGGCGAGCAGTATATAGAAGCTCGAAAGCGAGAATTTTTAGAGCTTGTGCAAGGTAGCTTGTCTGTGGCTAACTATGAGGCAAAGTTTGTGCGACTTAGTTAGTATGCTCCTAAAATGGTTTTGACTGAGAAGGATCGTTGTAAGAGGTTTCGGTTTGGGCTCAATAATGAGATTTAGGTTTATCTAGTGGCCCACAATACAGAGTTGTTTGATGACCTCGTGGAAAAAACCAAGGCAGTTGATTAGACTTTGGTTGAGCCAGCTCGTTCTTTGGTGGCTGAGACTAGTAATAGGGTTTCTGATGGTGCTTCGAGATGTCCGCCTAAGAGAGGGCGTGATAGTTATAGTTTTGGTAGAGGTGTGAGATATGGGTCTCGACCGAGTTAGTCTAGGCAGCAGAGTAATGTGGTGAATAGCGCTGATGGTTCGATTGGTGGTTCTGGATGGTCGTTTTGTGCTCATTGTTATCTTAGGCATCTTGGAAAGTGTCGTAAGTTGATTGGTTGGTGCTATAAGTGTGGTTCGAAGGAACATTTTCTGAGGGATATCCTAAATATAGTAGAGGTTTAACAGACTCAGAGTTCGGCACCTATTTCTGTGCCTGCTAGAGGCTGAGGTCATGGTAGAGGTAATGAGAGACTGGTTGGGCAGTAGATTTTTGCTCACATTGTTGCCTCACAAGTTGAGTTTGGTGGTCCCGCTCGAGTTTATGTTGGTAGAGAACCTGAGGATCAAGATCTGGCTGATGTTATTATAGATATTTTCACTTTGCAATCTATCCCATCATTTGCCTTAGTTGATTCTGGTTCTACACATTCGTACTCTTGAGTGAATTAGTTAGTTAGCTAGGGATTCCTATTGAGATAATTGATTTGGGCATGACTATAATTAGTTCCTTTGGAGATAGTGTTATTGTGAATAGAGTTTACCGTAGATGTCCCCTTATGATGCAAAAGCATGTTTTCCTTGTTGATCTTATGGAATTGACGTTTTATGGGTTTGATATTATTTTGGGAATGGATTGGTTGATTGAGCATAAGACTAAGGTAGAATTTAAGGAGAAACGAATTACTTTAAGGAATAGTAATGGTTTGGAAATAGTTGCTGTGGGTGAAAAATTGGGTTTTATGTCTAATATGGTTTCGACAATAGAGGCTGAAAAGATGATGGGAAAAGGTTGTGAGACTTACTTAGCCTACGTGATGAATTCAGTTAGTAAAGAGTTGAGAGTCCAGGATATTCGTATTGTTAGGGATTTTCTTAATGTGTTTCCTGAAGTGTTGTCTGGTTTGCCGCCGGATCGTGAAGTTGAGTTTGGAGTTGAGGTTTATCCTGGTACAGCACCAATGTCCATTGCACCCTATCGTATGGCCTCAAAAGAGCTTAAGGAGTTAAAGATTCAGTTGTAAGAGTTGTTGGATAGAGGGTTCATTTGACTGAGTGTATCTTCGTAGGGTGCACCGGTTTTGTTTGTGAAGAAAAATGATGGTATAATTCGGATGTGTATTGACTATAGATAGTTGAATAAATTGACTATTAAGAATAAGTATCATTTTCCTCGAATTGGTAACTTGTTTGATTAATTTCGAGGTACAATGGTGTTTTCTAAAATTGATTTAAGATCTGGGTATTACCAATTGAAGATGAAGGAGTCGAATGTGTTGAAAATTGCGTTTTGGACTCGGTATGGGCATTATGAGTTTTTGGTGATGCCATTTGGATTAACTAAGGCCCTTGCCACATGCATTGATTTGATGAACTAAGTATTTCATTCATACTTAGATCAGTTTGTGGTCGTCTTCATAGATGATATTTTGGTGTATTCTTATTTTGAGGAGGATCACGACTGGCATGTAAGGGTTGTCTTGTAGATTTTGAGGGATAAATAACTATATGTGTAACACCCCTTACCCGTGTTTAACGCCGGAATCAGGTATGAGGCATTATCGGACTTAACTTGTTTAAACATACAATATTGGGCCATAAAATTTTATTCTAACTTAAAACTTTTCATTCATATACATAACATCTTTATTATGGGTCTACGAGGCCCTAAACATACATATGGGAGGTTTTGGAATTAATCCGGAAACTTTTGCGCTCTTAGAAATTTTTGCCTAAACAGGGCCACAAGTCCGTTTAAAATGGGACACGCCCGTGTGGGCAGGCCGTGTGGTCACACACGCCCATGTCCATAGCCCGTGTGGAATTTATTTTTCATTTCGAACCTACAGGGGTTTTCACACGGCCGGACACACGCTCATTTCCTTGGCCCGTGTGGCTCATACAGCCTAGATACACCCATGTCCTTACCCGTGTGTGAAAAACCTGGGTATTCTATTTATGACATCAGCAACCTCTTAAGGGCACACGGCCTAGGCACACGCCTGTGTGCTGGCCCGTGTGACGAATCAAATTCTAGCAATTGGATACAGGGGACACACGACCTATCAAGCCCGTGTGTCTACCTGTGTGGACAATTAGAAGGCTATTTTCCAATCCAATTGCCACCCTGAAACATAAACACAACTATACCAACACAAGCACCATATATCATGGCAATAATACACTAAGAAGAATCATTAAATCATTGTTCATGCATTTCATATTTAATTTCAACAATTGCATGAACTTTCACTTCATAAAACTCATCATCATTAAAACATGAAACTTGATAAATATTGGCCAAATTCCCAATGGCCATTTACAAAATGAGTGTACAACATTAGTAGCCAACACTTTGGCTTTCAAATATGACATATCACAAAATGACCAAGATCCTATACATGCCATACTCAAAATAAATCAACTTTACTATACCAAAAGAATGATTGATAGTGTGATCCGAGCTCCGGCGTTCTACAATCCCCGAGCTAGCTTGGCGATACTACAAGGGAAAAGGAAAAGAGAAGGGTAAGCATATAGCTTAGTAAGTTTGCATGAATTAATATAGCAACATAAGTACTCATGGTAAAATCCATTCATCTCATAGAACAATAACAACACAAGTTCTCAAGCGCTTAAGGATACTTACTCATACTTACTCTTACCCATCGCATATCATATTATGGTTTCATAACTTGTATTTTACTCATGATACCTGTATCACTTCATCACATAATTTAGCATTTATGCTAACTTGAACATAAACTTTAGTCATTATCATCCTTATATAACTTAGCTCTTTATCATCTTCACATACTTAGCTCTTTTGCCTGTTGAACTACTCGAAATATTAGAGAATACTCAATCTCCTCATACATGTATCACGATGCCAATGCCATATCCTAGATATGGTCTTACATGGGATCACCTCTTGATGCCAATGCCATATCCCAGATATGGTCTTACACGGGATCTTTTAACTCGATGTAGATGCCATGTCCCAGACATGGTCTTACACGAGATCTTCCTTTGGTGCCGAAATCATGTCCCAGACATGGTCTTACTTGAGACCTTCCTTATTCGGTGCCGATGCCATGTCCCAGACATGGTCTTATATGGGACCTTCCTTATCTCATGTCGTGACATAGGTATCCTCGTTATTCCGAGTCTTCAACCGGGACTTCAACTTAATATATTCTCATTCTTTTCTCATCGAGGCATCATTAGTAAATCTTCATGAAGTAATATTCATTATCATAATATCAAACAATTTAAAATGCAAAAGCACTATGAAGCTTTAATTCCACATAAACTTACTTCGGTACTCAAAATGCGAATAAGTATTTGATTTAGTCCACAATCTTGTTCTTGCCTCGGTTTCAGTCCGGGCTTCTCGTTTCTAGATCTATCATAACAATTTCACTTGTTTAATACTCACATTGACTAAATTGACCCATGAATCATGCTTTGGAAAAATTATAGTTTTGCCCCTAAACTTTCACATAATTACTCTTTTTCCCCTAGGCTCGTAAAATGATTTTTATTCAACTTTCTTGTTATTTAAGCCCAGCCGAATCATATTCTCAACTACAACAACTCCCAATTTCCACTATTTCACTCATGTATGACCATTTCTATAACCTTTATAATTTGGTCCTTTTATGCATTTTTCATGAAAATCACTTAGAAAAAGATGTTTATCATACATCAGACATTCATATTCTTCCATAAATCATCAAAATACATGTAACACCCCTTACCCGTATACTACGCCAGAACCGGGTACGAGGCATTACCAGACTTAACAATACATTCTACCAAATCCCGAGCCACAAAATTTCACTTATAATTTAAAATTTAACAAACACATGCATACACAAGCATTATAACTCCATGACCAATATGAGCCACAACTCGTGGCTAAATACAGAATAATCCTTATTACTGTTATGAAGCAATATATTTAATCAAATTAATTAACACATATACAAAATGACTTAGTCAAGCCCCTATACATGCCATAACTTAAATAATTTATAAATAAAGATACCCATAGATAGCTTGATAGTGTGAAGCGATCTCCAACGACCATCAGCCTGAGCTTGTTTAATAGGACTCTGAAACATGGGAAAGAAAAGGGGGTAAGCTTATAAAGCTTAGTAAGTTCACATGTAAAAATAATAAGCATTAGCAATGAATTTAGCTTACTACTAAGCTGTCATAACTTGCATAAATAATGCTAAGTTCTTACTTTCTCAACTTACTCATTTGTAGCCTTACCAAAGCCTCAACGAGACAAATCCTCACAAGTTCTCAAATTGATACAATCATTAAATCACATGCTTATACCTTATTACTCATGTTCACATTAATCTGTCTACTTGAATCACTGTCACTAAATTATTTATTTCTTGAACTACAAAGCTCCGAATTACAAACAACTAATTTTTCCTGAAACGAGACTCACATATCTTCATACCATAAAATTTCTAGAATTTTTGGTCTTGCCAATTAGTACAGTTTATTCATTAAAATTTCCCCTATTTCACTGTTCCACTATTCTGACCTCTCTTCACTACGAATCAATTTTCTCCTTGTACAGAATTCAGATGACCTTCTTGTTTAGTTCATTTGAAACTAGACTCATTCTAGATTTTAGGAATATAAATTATATCCCATAATTATTTGTTTAAAATTTTTAATGATTTTCTAAATTTGAAACAGGGGATTCCAACATTATTCTAACCCTGTCTCATAAAAATTCAAATATCACAGAATATGAAATTCTTTTGTTTACACCGTTTCTTTTATGTGAAAATATACTCATTCAGCTTTAATTTCATATCTTATTCAACATCTAATTCGATTTCCACCATTTTTGGTGATTTTTCAAAGTCACACAACTGCTGCTGTCTAAAACTGTTTTATTGCTAAATTTACTCTTTCATAATTTCACTTATTAGATCTCATCTTACCGAAGGTTCGATCAAATATCGAGTACATTGTTCATAAATTTTCACAGTTATACCTACACTTATTCATCACATAATCATATTTAATTACACTTAGTCGTTACACGATCACATGTATTTTCACTTAGTAAATTTCCCGTTGAACTCATCGGTAACCTTACCAAAGGCTCAGAATTCAAAAGGCACCTTACTTAATAGCTTGCTTACATACCTGCAACATCTCACTTGACACATGAGTACTCTTTCATAATATAGGCATATTTCCAATCATGTCATAAAGTGTCACAAGCATAACTGAAAACTCATCACTTACTTAATACTTGATAATCTCAATTACTTACAATCTCAATATTAAATAAGCCTTAAATGCATACCTGTACTCTTTCTTCATGTTCTCACCTTGTCATTTCTTTGACTTACTCTTTGGATTACTCGGGAACCTTTTCCTTTTTGAACTTACTATTACCATGTCTTGACATGGTCTTACGTGGTATCCTTGCCTTATGAACTCACCAATGCCATGCCTTGGAATGGTCTTGCATGGGACCTTTGCCTTATAGTAACTCATCAATGCCATGTCTTGACATGGTCTTACATGATTTCCTTGCCTTATAGAACTTATCAATGCCATGCCTTGGCATGGTCTTACATGATATCATTATCTTACCAAATGCCATGTTCCAAACATGGTCTTACATGGTATCCTTGTCTTACCAAATGCCATGTTCCAAACATGGTCTTACATGGTATCCTTATCTTACCAAATGCCACGTTCCAAACATGGTCTTACATGGTATCCTTGTCTTAGTGCCAATGCCACATCTCGATGCGGTCTTACATGGAGTCCTTAATCAATGCCGATGCCATGTATTAACATGGTCTTACACGGGATCCTTGCCTTACCAATGCCATGTCTTGACATGGTCTTACATGGTATCCTTAACCATCAATTCCTCCTTAGATGCCATGTTATGAACATGGACTTTTCCGTCAATTCTTCCTTAATTGCCATGGTATAGCCATGGACTTTGAGATATCAATGCCTTGTCAAGTCATAGCTGAAACATACTTGCTCAAATTCTCAAGGTTAGTCGCATAACTCAATAATAACATTACTAATAACAATAATTGCATAATAATAAAATGCTACTCAACTTACATACTTACATTCTTAATCTCATCATATCATCAACTTAACTTATTCTCATCAAACTATGCTAGTCAATACTTTCTTGTTATCATACAAAGCCATAACACAAAATATGGTCCTACATATAAATTATACAAGTTCTCTTTCCAATATCGAATTATTATCAAACATTAATCATTATATCTGAAACTCAATACTAAAGTATTTATGGCCAAAATATCAATTTATCATTCAAATATGCATAATTAAATGCTTATTAAACATATGAACTTACCTCGATACCAAAACGGTCATTTTACCAACTTTCCCGATTTTCGATTTTCCTCCTGTTCTAGGTCCAAATCTCATTTTTCGGGGTCTAAGACATCACATTTCACTTATTTAATTAATTTACTACTCAAAACAGTCCCTAACTCAAACTTTGGCAAACTTACAATTTTGCCCTTAAACTTTTGCATAATTATGATTTTGCCCCTAGGCTCGAAAATTAAAATTCATCCCTTATTATTATGTTTTATAACATGCTGATCATTTTTCCCTTCTATGGCAACATAAATTCTTGCTCTAACATGCACTTATGTACATTAGGTATTTTTGCCGATTATGTCGTTTTACTCGTTTTCACTTAAAATCGCTTAGTAAAAGTTGTTTAACATAATTCTAAGCTTCATATTCTGCCAAAAAACATCAAAATAAACACATTTCACCTATGGGTATTTTTCCAAATATGAACCCTAGGTTAAATTATTGCTAGAATAAGCTAAATCAAGTTACCGGGACTCCAAAAATGTAAAGAACATGAAAAACGGGGCTAGAATGGACTTACCATGAAGCTTGGAAAGCTTGAAAAACCTATCCATGGCTTCCCACGTGTTAAATTCAGCCTAAGCTTGAAGATGGACAAATTTGGCATTTAAATTTTGTTTTTAATTCATTTAATTCACTAAATTACCAAAATGCCCCTTAAAAATCTTTTGAAACATACCCATCCATGTCCATTTTTGTCCACCAACTTAACCAATGGTCTAATTATCATTTAAGTACCTCCAATTTAAAATTTCATAACAATTGGACACCTCTAACATGTAGAACTCAACTTTTGCACTTTTTATAATTTAGTCCTTTTGACTAAATTGAGTGCCCAAACGTCAAAATTTTCGAATGAGATTTTCACGAAATCATTCCGTGAAATTGTAGACCATAAAAATATAAATAAAATAAATTTCTCAAGATCAGATTTGTGGTCTCGAAACCACTGTTCCGACTAAGCCCAAAATCGGGTTGTTACAATACATGCATGTCATACATGGGTAAATTTTTGAACATAAACCTTAGCTCAAAATATAGCTAGAAATAGCTAAATCGAGCTACGAGGATCTAAAAAATACGAAGAACATTAAAAACGTGGCTAGGATGCACTTACTATCAAGCTTGGAAGATGAACAAACCCTAGCTATGTCTTTCTTAGTGAATTCTGGCCATGGGCGAAGAAGATGGACAAGATTTTGACTTATTTTTCCTTTTTTAATTCATTAATTAACCAAATGACTAAAATGCCCTTAAGGCTCTTTCTTGAGATTTTTCCTTCCCATGTCCATTTTTGTCCATCTTAACATATAATGGTCTAATTGCTAAATAAGGACCTCTAATAATTTTTATGATGCTATTTCATACTTAAATCATCTAGAATCTTATATTTTCTAATCTTTGCAATTTAGTCCTAATGGACAATTTGATCACTAATTAATAAAATTTCTTCAAGAAATTTTCACACAATCATGCAAACACCTCATATGTAACACCCCAAACCCGGTCAAAACACTATGACCAAATCCGGCATGTCACAGGGAAAGATCATTTTTGATAAAACCAGTTGTTGACTTAAATTGTAAAGAAAACGTTTTGTTTTACGAAAACAGAAGTTGGGTAAAATCAGTTGCTGTAACCGTTTCGAAATTTTGTTTTAAAGAAAAAATCGAGTTAACTTGTTGATGTTATAAGTTCGCTATTTACCCGATGGTAAAGTTTTGGAAAAATCCTGAAAAATCCATTAAGGTATGTAAAAACATTCATTTTATTGATTCTTTTCCTTTTTAATCATGCCTTAATGCCTAACACAAACTCAAAGGTATTTAACGAAATAAATAATCCCAAAGAAAAATTTAGATGGCCTTATTACAACCAAAAATCAAACTTAATGGAAATTAAACCCGAGATAATAATCTAAAACAAAACCTGAAATATAGTGCATGTCCACCTCGAGTCTGTCCCGGCTCCACATCCGCGATCTAAGAATCATCTGCAAAATGTAAGGAAGGGGTGAGTCACCAAGACTCAGTGTATAAATCCCCATCCCGAAGATATAAGCCTTACACAGTTTCATAAGTGAATATGTATATCATGCAACCCAAAACCTAACCATCCGAAACTCCTATGTCTACCCCGTGTGGTCAAAACCACTGGTGGTCAAAACCACTGGTGACCGAGGTCACAAATAATATAGGTGTGGTCAAAACCACTGGTGACCGGAGTCACGATGATATGTGTGGGGCCAACCCACATTGTGGTACCTAACCACTGATGACAATCTCGTATTGATATGTAGGGCCAACCCACTGTGGTACCAAACCACTGGGACGAGTCACAAAGATAGATATATGTGGTGCCAAACCACTGGTGGTCAAAAACCACCGAGACTTAGTCACAATACTATAATAAGCGGGGCCAAACCACTGTGTGGTCAAAACCACTGGTGACAGTCTAGAATCATACCTTCCCCCTCTTCTCATCACCCATTTTTTTATGAACATGCTTTTCATGGCTAAATAATCATGCTTAATATTCAGAAACAACATAACATGGCATATGCAACCATAATCGAGGCATTTAACGTTAGCCAAATCATAATGGACTTACCAGGACTCCTCGTTTATACCCACAAGAGTAATACATCGATTCCCACAGTTATTCCGGCTTTTGACAAATCATAAAATAATAACATATTAACCTACAAAGTGTGTAAGAGTTACACACCTGATTACTCGTAATACAAAGCTCTCTACACCGACACTGTCGTTAACCGACACTACTGCTATCTGTCTACTGCTTTGCTCAGATGCCGGCCTACACCCAGGTGTCCAATCGCGAACTGCCGACACTGCCCTCTTCTTGAACTTAGGGGCTGGGTTAACCGATCCAACCCCTCCTATCGCTTGATTAGCCTTCGAGTCCATGAACACACCTTAGTCATTAATCAAATCAAAGCAACGAAATCTAAACTAAAAGATTAACCCAATACCTAAAGCGAACACCCTTACCTAGATCGATAATCCCCAAAACGTTGGATTTGATCCACAAGTCAAGCGAATCCCGAATATCTCCACTGAAAAGCGACACCCCCTTCACCCCCTACATTCGGCCAAGCCCTCACCTTAGGCCAATTAGCCTTTCGGCTTTGGCATGGAAATCCTGGAAAAGAAGATAACGATTCAAGAGAACATCACTAACCTTATCACAAGAGATCCCTTTTACACTTAAGAGAATTCGACACAAGCCCAGAAGAGAAGAACTTCGGAAAAGGCTAAAACAAAAGGAAACTTAGATGAGAAAACCGAAAATAGAAATATAGATCTTCAATTGGATGATTGGAGTTTTCGGCCACAAGAAAAATAGAGAAAGAAAGAAAAAGGATTAATAAAGTCTTACCAAAATATAGATGGAGATTCGACTATGATGAAGTCCCCCGGGAAAAAGAAGCACAAAGAATGATTCTGTGGTCTAACAAAATTCGGCTAAGAACAAAGAAGGTATGGCCTTCGGCTTTTAGGGATGCCGTAACCATTTTTTGACAAAACGGGAATCGACTTCGGTTTTGAAAATAAAGAAAACGGGAGTCGCCACCGATCTTTATTAGGTGTGATCGGGTCACCTCTGTTTTAATAAAACATTTTGGTTTATTAAAACAACACTTTTGGTCTACGAAATTTGAGAAAACGAGTTCGGGAGTCGGTTACGTACAAAGAAGGGTTAGCACCCTTGTAACGCCCAAAGTTGGTACCAAATCGATTGATGTTGTCCTAATGTTGAAAACTTGAAAATATTTAGGGCAAAAATTGAAAGGAATAGAATTCGTTCATTCGGGATTAAATCTTAAGATTATCTCGCTTCAAAGGAATAAAAGTATCATACCCAACACGTTAGGATATAACACCCTATTATTTTGACATCGAGATCATCTTCGACAAGAAAAGGATATTTGAATATTTAGTCGAACGGAAAGATCGACACCCAACACGTGAGGATGTAATTTTTCGTCCTTCTAAACACACAAATATTACCTCTTTTGTTTGAATTAAAAATGTCGGATTGCGATTTAAAATCGTTGATCCACATGAAATGACGAAAACGAGAAATTAACAATACTGATAATAAAAGATACAATAATATAAAAATATAAAAAGGTAAAAAGATGGCATTAAAATAATAATAAAAAGAAGATGTTAGTAAAGATCGAGATAATAGGAAATATAATAATAATGATAATAATAATGATAATAGATATAATAATAATAATAAAAATAAGATAACAATAATATTGACGCAAAATATGTACAATATAATAATATAAATATAATAACAATAACAATGATAATTAATAATAATAATAGTAGTAAGTATATACAAGTAATGGTATAATAATAATATAGAGAGAACAATAACATAATAATAATAATAATAATAATAATAATAATAATAATAATAATAATAATAATAATAATAATAATAATAATAATATACACAATATGTACAATACAATATATAAATATAGTAATAATAGTGAATAATAGTGATAATAACAATAATGATAATATGTACAATATAATATAATAATAGTAAATATAATAACAATAATAATGAAAATAGTAATAATATAGTAATAATGATACAAAATACGTACGATATAACAATATAAATATAGTGATAATAATAATGATAATAGTAATAATGAAAATGAAATAACAAAGATAGTAATATGGAATATATATGATGTACTAAATAGTAATAATAATAATAATAATAATAATAATAATAATAATAATAATAATAATAATAATAATAATAATAATAATAATATATAAAAAGTAATAAAAGCATTAAAAACAATTAATTGATGGTGAAATAGCCAAAATAAACAAAAAGGGACTAAATTGGATCAACAACAGAATCGTGGGGGACCAAGCTGCAATGCGCGCAAACATACAGGGGCTAAGTGAGCAAATAACCCAACCCTTGATTATGTGACGTTCAAACAACCAGGTATGGACTAAGTTGAAAATGGAGTAAAATAATGGGGCTAAATTTAAAAGAGGCGAGAAAGGCATGGGGGACTCAATTGGGCAGCGCCGCAAGAGGGAGGGACTCATCGCGCAAATATCCCTTTTAAGGGTTATGCGCAGCTTCCTGAAGCTAAACGGTGCCGTTTCATTCGATGGTTTTTAAACCCCAAATTTCATCTTTTTCATTTCAGACTTTTCTGTTTCTTCAAAAAAAAAAAGAACAGCGACATTCTCTCCCTCTCTTCTCTCGTGCCCGACGATAGGGCTTCCCCGGCAGATTGTGGTACCACCACTACATCCGGTGGCCAACGACACTTGGAGACGGGTTTTCAGCCCCGTTCAAACCCCCATTTCGGAGGATGAGTCCTGGCGTTTTGGGCCCCGAGAGGAGAGGATTTTCCCTCCTTTTGGTTTTCGTCCGATCGTCGCGCCACCGCCCCGTCCGGCAGCCAACGACCCACGGAGATGGGGTTTTAGGTAATTACTCTCCCTTCTCTTCTTGCTACTGCTTTGTTTGTTAAAGATTTGAAAATAAAAAGAAAAAACAAAAATGAAATAGAAAAGGATGGTGAACAATGACGGAAAATAAACCAAAAAGGGAATCAACCTTGACCTTTTGCTTTATTTGCTAGTTGTTCGTAAAAAAAAAGAGGAGTTGCAAGAGTTCTTTTGCTTTCTTATCTCGAGACTGTTTTTCTTCTTCTTGTATTCTGTTCATCCAAAAATCAGAGGAAAACCCCCTCTCTTACATCGTCTCATTCGGTTTTTTATAACCGAGCTTGAAGAGAAAGCGATAATCAATAAAAAAACAATATCTTTCTTTATTGTTGCCTCTGTTTTGTTGTCGTTTTCTTCTTTGTCATGTTACTGCGTGTTCTTTGTCCTTGCAGGTGTCCGAGGAGTGGTGGCCGACAGAGGCAGGTGCGCGTGGGTGCTGTGGCGCAAGTGGGCAGCGTGAAGGCCTTAGTGGGTTGCGGCGTTAGGGTTTTCAGAAACCCTAGCTTCTTCCAGAAAATTTTAATATATTTGGGCCATTGGGCCTCTGTAAATGGGGCTGTAATTAGTAATTTGGGCTTGTAAAATGTTAAAGTGGACTGTTTAACAGATTTTTTTTGTTGGGTTTTTAATGGGCCTCAGGTTTGGATTGATTCAGTGGGTTTTGGGCCCTTTTTGCTGTAATTGGACATTTGTTTTTGGACTGATTTTATTGGGCCCCTTTTTTTATTTCTTTTTTTTTCGTTTCATTACTTGATGTGCCTCTAGTCTGTATTGGGCCCGGGCATAAATTGGTTATTACAAGGGAGATTGAGAAAAATACGAGAGTGTGACTAGGGTATTTGGCTATCACAGAATGTAGATGAAAACAGAAAGAATAATGAGTACTAGATGCGGCTATGACCAAGATGAGAAAATAGGAGAAGATTTAAGTATTTCAGCACAAGAGATATTGAGAGAAGAAAAGAAGTCGAATGAGAGGAGAAGGAGTGTTGATTTCGGTTTTTGATCAAAAATGGAGAAATAGAGTAGAGGAAATTTGGCTTTGACCTTTGAGAGAAAGAAAATGAAGAATCGGCACAATAGAAATGGGAGAAACGAGTTCTAAATGCCCCCTACTAACCGAATATACACAATTCACCAAAGCCAAAACCACATTCGGCCACCTACCTCACTTAGCACTCAAAAACAAAAAACAATGGAAGGAACCCACACTCAAGTTTCGGCACACCCCTAAACACCCAAGAACCGAATGCTCCTCTTGCCCAAAACACCTTCAAAATTTCGGCTAAACACACCCCCTTCTCAATCCCTCTGTTTTCTCCTTGATTTTCTCCTGACCAACCATTCAAACAAGTTTGAATAGTTCAAACTCCAACATTTTCTCTCCTCCAACCATTTGAATCTGTTGACTTCTTCCATCCTCATCCATCAGAGTCCATCCTGAGCACATCTCTCCCTTGTCCTGGCGTCAAAAAGAATGCCCAAAAGGGAGATTCCTGCAGCTCAAACCAAGGCTCTCCCACTCTCCTGAGGCGTCACTTCCCTTGGCCTTATGTGGGGCCTCCTTGCCACCTTTCCAAGGCATTTCTTGTGTCAGAACTTGCTAACAACTATCCTTAACACCTAACTCCTTCCACTTCCCCCTTCCAAGTACCCAAAAATAAATATTTCCTAAGGTTCTAGCCTACCCCAAAGTTCACACCTAGACCCTAAAACACCTTAGATTGGCACAACAACCCCACTATCTACATGCAACAGATAAAATGCAAAGACCTCGATTTAAGGATGTTACATCATAAGCCTCATAAAAATCATAAAACACATATTTCTACTTCGAATTTGTGGTCTCACAACCATTATTTTGACTAGGCCCTAAATCAGGCTGTTACAATATACGAAGTTACGTACGTGTGAATAAAGCTTAGGGAAGGGGCATTCTTAGGTCATATGGTTTTGACGGAAGGGATTCGTGTGGACCCAAATAAGGTTGAGGTGATTGTAGAGTGGAAGTCACCTAGGAGTTACTGAAGTTTAGAGTTTCTTAAGTTTAGCTGGTTACTATCGTAGATTTGTTGAAGGGTTTTCTCTCATTGCTGCACACTTAAACGAAACTACTTCAGAAGAGTATGGTGTTCGAATGGACTGATGAAAGACAAAAGAGTTTTGATCAGCTTAAGGCAGTGTTGGCGAATGCACTTGTGTTGATTCAATTGGAACCTGGAAAGGATTTTTTGGTTCATAGTGACATTTTTTATACAGGGCTCGGTTGTGGGCTGATGCAAGAGGGTAAAGTTATGGCTTATGCTTCAAGGTAGTTGAAGACGCACGAACTGAACTATCCTACTCATAGTTTGGAGCTAGCTACTATGGTGTTTTCCCTTAATATTTGGCGCCATTATCTTTATGGAGAGAGTGTGATTTACATTGATCATAAGAGCCTTAAGTATCTCCTCTCCCAAAAGGAGTTGAATTTAAGACAAAGGAATTGGATTAAGCTTTTAAAGGACTATGACTGTGTGATTGAGTATCACCCTAGCAAGGCGAATGTTGTTGCTAATGCTTTGAGTAGGAAGTCGATGATGGAGTTGAAAGCTATGTTTGCGCGCTTGGGTTTAGCTAGTGATGGTGGTTTGTGTGTTGAACTTCAAGTGAGGCCAACTTTGTCACGGATATTAAGGAAAAACAACAGTTAGATGGAGATTTTTCGAAAAGGATCTGACAAGTGGAGCAAGGTGTTAAGGGAGACTTTGATACTGATGCAGAAGGTATCTTGAATTTCTGAGGTAGATTGTGTATGCTGCAAGATATGGACTCAAGGCAAGCGATCATTATCGAGGTACATAGTAGCCCTTATGTTATGCATCCTGGTAGTGGAAAGATTTATCATGATCTTTGTGGGATTTATTGGTGGCCTGGGTTGAATCGTGATGTTATGAATTTTTTGGCTCGATGTTTGGTTTGTCAGAAGGTGAAAGCTAAACATCAGTTTCCTTCGGGGTTGTTGCAACCTATTGTGATTCCTGAATAGAAGTGGGAAATGATTACTATGGTTTTTTTTAGGTTTGCCACTGACTCCATCAAAGAAAGATTCGATTTGAGTTATAGTAGATTGATTTTCAAAGAGTGCGCATTTCTAGCAGTACGTACCAATTATTCATTGCAGAAGTTGGCGGAGTTGTATATTGCTGAGATTGTTCGTCTTCATGGGGTTCCAGTTTCGGTTATTCCTGAATGTGCCATGGCCATGGACTTTTTTTCAGAATTTTCGTATCAAAATTCCTGTTTACTATCTCGATTGGATTTCAACTGTAACACCCCAAACCTGGTCCATACACCACGACCGAATCTGGTATGTTACGGGGAAAATGTATTTGAGGGGTTTAGGTTTTCCGTTTAAAAAGTTTGATAAAACAGTTTGATAAGTTTTGTACTTGCAGAAATCTTGGGCATGATTGTTTGCAAACTGATGTTTTATTTGTAAACTCAGAAATTTCGAAAACTCACTCAGTTAAGAAAATCGAGTTTATCTCATTTATAAATTCAAGTTGTTTCTTATCGTTACCAAAACATTTTTACTTAATAGAAAACCGAGTTTAAGTTAGGAGGAAAACATTTGAGTTCCCTTTTGTATAGAATCATAGTGTGATACCCGATGGTATCGTTTAAAACATATCGCTTTGTGGTTTTGAAATCGTTGTCTTTCCAAGTTTTAGTAAATCTTAACCCAATTAATTTATTAAGGCATATTAAAAATCTAATTTAAGCATAAGCATAGAAAACATAAGTTTAGAGGCCGTCTACAATCCAGAATAAAACCAAATAGTAATAAATAGCTAAAGTACCAAATTTATATAGTCTGAGCAAATCTTTATTTTAGCTTGGCATGAGCACCTCGAGTCCATCCCGGCTCCATGTCCGCGTCTAAGTATCACCTGAAATGTCAAAGGAGTAGGTGAGTCGTATGACTCAGTGCATAATCCTCCTCCCTATAATGCAACATGCTAACACACAACATAACATAGTAATACAGTTAATGCACCCGTTCCTAAACATCCATACACCTTCTCTACCCCGTGTGGTACCAAACCACTGGTGGTGCCAAACCACTGGTGACCCAAAGTCACGATATCCATAATGTGGTACCAAACCACTAGTGACCCGAAGTCACGAATAATTCAATGATGGGGCCAACCCATCGTGTGATACCAAATCACTAGCGACAATCCCGTATCTTATAAGTGGGGCCAACCCACGGTGGTGTCAAACCACAGGGACGAGTCGCAATGAGGTGCCAAACCTCTGGTGTCCCAAAGACACATGTGATACCAAATCACTGGTGACCGCAGTCACAAAACCGATGATGGGGCCAACCCATCGTGTGATACCAAATCACTGGCGTCAATCCCGTATAATCAACTGTGGGGCCAACCCACCGTGGTACTAAGCCACTGGGACGAGACGCTGAGGTGCCAAACCTCTGGTGACCCAAAGTCACAAAATATCATCTGTGGTACCAAACCACTGGAGGTGCCAAACCTCTGGTGTCCCAAAGACACAGTGTCCCAAAGACACGGATATTTAATCCCCCTCCTCTCATTTCACCCGTCATCATGCCATACTCATGTAAATTATGCATATCATGCAAGTCATGCATATCATGCCAACATGCCTAGCATTACATTTCATAGCATACATAGCATAGATCATAATATTAGATATATCAACAATAAAACTCGTAATGCTACAGACTTACCCGGATCCGTACATATACCCCATTTGGGTACCAAATAATCCCTCATACTGTTTTGGTTTTAACAAGGCAATCAGAGTTATTAACAGTATTACTAAGTATGGAGTGTGTTAGTTACACACCTGTTAAAACGCAGACTTTAATACCAAAAGAATCGATCTAAGGCCCCTTGATTACTTGCTCCTATAATCGGCCAAATAAGAGCATTAGACATCTATACCATTCGGCCAAAGACCTTAACCCAAAGGGATCAATATCAAGCCCTTACCTTCCCTTGATTTGGTTTCCTACCAAATCCCGAACCAAACAGTGGTTCTTCTGACAACAAACGGCACACCCTATTAAAAGAACAGTTAATCCTTTGTCACTCTTGACTTAAACAAAACCAAAAGATCGAACTAATATTAATAGTACTAATCACTTACCACTACTTACCAATTAACCAACAGAAGATAACGGCTCCTCTTGCTTGCTTCCACAATCCGAAGACCCTATAACGAAAATATTAAGACCCATCCATAATTGCCATAATCGGTTCTTAACTAATCCCAAAACCGATAGAATACAAGAGAGAAAGGAGAAATAACATTCGGCTAATGCTTACCTATTCATGCTTGGAAAAGGACACAAGATCAACACCACCAATATTCGGCCAACAATAGCAATGGGAAAAAGGAGAACAAGAGAGTACTTTCGGTTCTTAGAAGAGGAAGAAGTGAAGAAAATGTTTTAGGAAATAACTTTCGGCTAACAAGGTGTTAATAGGAGAAAGAAAATATGAGAACACTAGGGTAATGGTTTCGGCTCAACTCACATGAAAAGAAAGAAGAAAGAATGGGAATGAGCATTCGGCTAGCAAAGAAAGTTAGGAGAAAACAAGCAAATTTCGGCAAGTTCTTGAGAGGTTTGGTCTTTCGGTTTCAAGATGAAAAATGGAAGAACTCTCTCTTAAAATTTCGGCTAGCAAAGACAAAAGGGAGAATTTTGGCTTTCACCAATTGACCGAAAAACACCAAAAATGCCAAATGCATTTTCGGCATACCCAAACCCCACACCAAGCCGTCCACTCCCCTCCCAAATCTCTCCTAAAATTCGGCCAAACACCTCCCACTACTCACCACCATCCATTCAAACTAGCTTGACCAAGTCTTCCTCCTAATTTCACTCTCCACCCCTCATTCAAATGGGAAGACTTAGTCCAAGGCAGAGTTTGAACTGCCAACAACTCTCCTCCCCTCCATGCCGTCAAAATGGAACAAAAAGGGAGCACTCTGCAGCTTGAACTCAAGACCTCTCCCTCCTGCAAGTGACGCCAATCCAAGCTCCAAGTGGCGCATTGCTCTGCCACTTTGCTAGCTCATCTTTTGTGCAACAAAACACCAAATAAAATCTTTAAACCCCAGCTCCTACAGCTCCTCTCACATAAAGCTCAAAAAATGAAATTTTCCCCACCTACTCAGGCATACCCCTAGCCTACAACTAAGTCCCGAAACCACACAAACAACAACATAACAAGCCATTAACATGCAAACAATGCCATAACCAAAAATAGCCCCTAACCCGGGATATTACAGTTCTACCCCCTTAAAAATAATTTCGACCTCGAAATTACCTGATCAGAAGAGTTGCGGGTATTGCTGTCTCATCATATCCTCGGGTTCCCACGTAGCTTCTTCCATGCCATGATTCCGCCAGAGTACCTTTACCAAAGGCACAGACTTCTTACGTAGAACCTTCACATCCCGATCTAGAATCTGCACAGGTTCTTCTTCCATGGTCAAATCCGGATTTACCTCGATCTCTTCCACTGCTACCACGTGTGACGGATCTGAACGATAACGCCGAAGCATCGAAACGTGAAATACGTCATGAATCTGACTTAGCTCTGCTGGCAACTCAAGCTGATACGCTACTGGTCCTACTCGTCTCAGTACCTTATACGGCCCAATGAACCTCGGACTTAACTTACCTTTCCTTCCGAACCTTAACACTTTCTTCCACGGCGAGACCTTCAGAAAAACCTTATCCTCCACAGCAAACTCTATATCTCTTCGCTTAAGATCGACATAAGACTTCTGCCGGTCCAAAGCTTCCTTCAATCGAGCCTGAATCAACTTAACCTTGTCTTCAGTCTCCGCAACTAACTCTGGCCCCAACAACTGACGTTCACCTAACTCTGTCCAACACGTAGGTGAGCGACATTTCCTACCATACAACGCCTCATACGGTGCCATCTTGATGCTCGCTTGGTAACTGTTGTTGTAAGCGAACTCAGCTAATGGTAGAAACTCCTCCCAACTACCTCTGAAGTCCAGAACACAACCTCTTAGCATGTCTTCTAAGATCTGAATAACCCTTTCCGATTGCCCGTCAGACTGCGGGTGAAAAGCCGTGCTGAAATCCAAACGCGTACCCAAAGCCTGATGTAACGCCCTCCAGAACCTTGACGTAAATCTGGGATCCCTATCCGAGATGATCGATACTGGCACACCGTGCAACCTCACTATCTCTAAAACATACAGCTTTGCCAACTTCTGAAGTGAGTAGTCAACCCTCACCGGAATAAAGTGAGCTGATTTAGTCAGTCGATCCACAATTACCCAAGCTGAATCCTTCTTGCTTGGCGTAAGCGGTAACCCACTGACAAAATCCATGGTTATCCTTTCCCACTTCCACTGAGGAATCTTCACAGGCTGAAGCAACCCTGACGGCAACTGATGCTCCGCCTTGACTTGCTGACAAGTCAGACACTTACCTACAAACTCTGTCACCTCTCTTTTCAGACCAGGCCACCAAAACTGCTCTCTAAGATCCCTATACATCTTACTACCTCCAGGATGCATAGCATATGGACTGTTATGTGCGTCCCGAAGAATCCTCTGCCTCAGCTCAACATCTTTAGGCATACAAGCTTTACCTTGAAAACATAGTACCCCATCACTAGACAAGCTGTAACCCTCCAAACCACCATCCTGTACCTGCAACCTCTGCGCACTCAGAACCTCATCCTCTAACTGTTTCTCTCTGATCTGCTCAACCCAAGTAGGCTTAATCTGCAACTCTGCCAGAATACTCCCGTCGTCATACAAACTCAAATGGGCAAACATCACTCTTAAGTCCGAAACAACCTTACGGCTCAACGCGTCTGCCACCACGTTAGCCTTGCCCGGATGATACTCAATCGAACAGTCGTAGTCTTTTAGCAACTCGACCCATCTGTGCTGCCTCAAATTCAAATCCTTCTGAGTCAAGAGGTACTTCAGACTCTTATGATCCGTGTAGACTATCGATCTCTCTCCGTACAAATAGTGCCTCCAAATCTTCAAAGCGAATACTACAGCCGCTAGCTCCAAATCGTGCGTCGGATAGTTGACCTCTTGTGGCCTCAGCTGCCGAGATGCGTAAGCCACAACCTTACCTTCCTGCATCAACACACAACCCAATCCCGTATGTGATGCATCGCAGTAGACTGTGAATTCCTTACCAGCCTCAGGTTGTATCAAAACCGGAGCTTCTGTCAAAATCTTCTTAAGCTTGTCGAAACTCTCCTGCTGCTTCTCAGTCCAAACAAATGGAACATCTTTCCTTAACAACTTGGTCATCGGTGCTGCGATCAACGAGAAACCCTCTACGAACCTTCGGTAGTATCCTGCCAAACCCAGAAAACTCCTAATCTCAGCCACTGACTTCGGCGGCTTCCAATCCAAAACTGCCTCAATCTTCCGAGGATCCACTCTAATCCCCTCAGCTGACACTACATGACCCAAGAAAGTCACTTCTCTAAGCTAAAACTCGCACTTACTAAACTTGGCATAGAGCTACTTCTCCCTCAAAATCTGTAACACCACCCGCAAATGCGCATCATGCTCTTCTTCTGTTCTTGAATACACCAAAATGTCGTCAATAAAAACTACCACGAACTGGTCCAGATACTGCTGAAACACCCTATTCATCATATCCATGAATGCTGCCAGTGCGTTAGTCAACCCGAACGGTATTACCAGAAATTCGTAGTGCCCATACCGAGTCCGAAACGCTGTCTTGTGAATATCCGCTTCTTTTACCTTTAACTGATGATACCCAGACCTTAAATCAATCTTAGAGAATACCGCTGCACCCTTCAGCTGATCAAACAAGTCATCTATCCGTGGCAACGGATACTTGTTTTTGATCGTCAGCTTATTCAACTGGCGGTAATCTATGCACATCCGCATCGTACCATCTTTCTTCTTGACAAAGAGTACCGGCGCACCCCACGGTGAAACACTTGGCCTGATAAAACCTCGGTCCAACAACTCCTGGATCTGAGCCTTAAGCTCCACTAACTCCTTTGGCGCCATCCTATACGGAGCAATAGACACTGGCGCAGTTTCGGGTAACAGATCTATCTCGAACTCTATTTCCCGATCCGGCGGCAACCCCAGAAGCTCCTCCGGAAACACATCAGCAAATTCCTTAACTGTTCGGACCTTCTCTACAGCAGATTCCTTAGCCTCCAAGGCATACACATGAACCACATACGCTTCACAGCCCTTCCTGACCATCTTCTCTGCCTTCAGAGCAGATACCACATTAGATAAGTAATCCCTCCTATTACCTATCATAACCACTTCCTCACCCTCCGACGTCTTAAGAACCATACGCTTAGCCGCGCAATCCAACTTCGCCTCGTACTCAACCAGCCAGTCCATCCCAAAAATTAGATCGAACTCCCCAAATGGCAGTTCCATCAGATCAGCAGCAAACACTACCCCTTGGAGTTCTAGGGGTACATCCCTAAACAGCTTATCTACCACTACAGAGTGACCTAGAGGGCTAATCACAGTCATCTGCCTAGAAGATATCTCAGAGTCTAAGTCCATGGTCTCTACTATACTACTAGCCACGTAAGAATGCGTCGAACCCACATCAATTAAAGCAGTAAAAGGAGAACCAAAGATCAAGAACGTACTGGTTATGACGTCCGGTGCGTCGCCCTCCTCTCGGCGCCTCGCAGCATACACCAACCCAGGCTGTCTGGCCTCAGAGCTACCTGCACCTCTGCCCGGTGCTCCACGGCCTCGACCAGAACCATTACCTCTGCCATTACCGCGACCTCTCTGCGGTGGCGGTCCATTATTCCTGAACTGAGCACGGCCCTGACTCTCAGACTGAATCCTGGCCAACTTACGCGGACAGTCCCTCACACGATGATCCAGGGAACCACACTCGAAGCAACCTTTTCCACCGGTCCAGCAACCTCCCCAATGATATTTCCCACAGTGATTACACCGCGGCGGTCCCTGACTAGCAGCAACAAACCTACCAGACTGATTCGGCCCACTCTGTCTAGCCCTTTTCTGAGGAGTACCCGACGATCCAGAAGATCCAAAGCTCCTCTTATGCCTGTTCCTGTCCATGCCCTGCCTTACCGACTCCTTAACACCCTCGGCTACCTTAGCCTTCTCAACCAAGACAGCAAACTCGCACTCCTGCTGTAGAGCAATCAGCAACCTCAATTCGTCTCTCAAACCATCCTCAAAACGAACACACCTCTCGTGCTCTGTAGCCACAATGCCCCTAGCATACCGACTCAACTTCAAGAACTCAGCCTCGTACTCGGAAACAGACTTACTCCCCTGAACCAGCCTCATAAATGCTTTTCGCTGCGCGTCGATGTAGCTAGCTCCAATGTACTTTTTCTGATACGCAGCCCTAAAATAATCCCATGTCAGATCCTCTACTGCCACACTGTCCCGAACCGTGAGCCACCACTGGTATGACTCATCCCGAAAAAGCGATACTATGCCCTTCAGCTTCTCCTCAGCAGTCAGGTCCAGATCATCCATAATCCGCTCTGTCGCCTCCAGCCAATACTCAGCCGTGCTGGGAGCAACACCAGAAACACCTCGAAAGAATTCGGCCCCGTTTGCTCGGAGTCGCTCAGGCACAGATTTCCTAACTCCGGCGCCTCCTCCTACTCCAGCTACCCTTTCTAACACTCGCAGCATCGCCTGAGACACTGCGTCCTCCCCAGTCTGATCTTGAAACTCACCACCTCCAGCTGGTGGCGGAACCGGTATCTCATTTTCTGACCCCTGACCAGATCCTACGGGCTCAGAAACCGTCATCCTACCACGACCTCGTCCACGACCGCGTCCACCTCGAGCACTCATGACTAAATTTCTACGTATCTGGTTTAAGAGTTTTATGAATCAGTATTTATTCCACTTGTTTTAAAGCAAAGTCTTATGAATATTAAAGAAGCTTTGTTTTCGCGAGTTCACAGAATCCTATCAGTTTCAATCTCTAAAGTAATACACTACTGCTAATCATCCAATCATATCTCATCAATATCAGAAACACAAGCAATAGTAAGGGGTACTTACCTGGGCGAACTGGTGCCGGGGACTCGGTGCCATGCCTTTCAAAACCATGCTTTCAAAACAAAACACTTAAAACAGACTTTTGAAAACATTTTGGGCCTCAGGCCCCACAGCCGAGCTTGTGAACTTGGCTCTGATACCACAATTGTAACACCCCAAACCCGGTCCATACACCACGACCGAATCTGGTATGTTACGGGGAAAATGTATTTGAGGGGTTTAGGTTTTCCGTTTAAAAAGTTTGATAAAACAGTTTGATAAGTTTTGTACTTGCAGAAATCTTGGGCATGATTGTTTGCAAACTGATGTTTTATTTGTAAACTCAGAAATTTCGAAAACTCACTCAGTTAAGAAAATCGAGTTTATCTCATTTATAAATTCAAGTTGTTTCTTATCGTTACCAAAACATTTTTACTTAATAGAAAACCGAGTTTAAGTTAGGAGGAAAACATTTGAGTTCCCTTTTGTATAGAATCATAGTGTGATACCCGATGGTATCGTTTAAAACATATCGCTTTGTGGTTTTGAAATCGTTGTCTTTCCAAGTTTTAGTAAATCTTAACCCAATTAATTTATTAAGGCATATTAAAAATCTAATTTAAGCATAAGCATAGAAATACATAAGTTTAGAGGCCGTCTACAATCCAGAATAAAACCAAATAGTAATAAATAGCTAAAGTACCAAATTTATATAGTCTGAGCAAATCTTTATTTTAGCTTGGCATGAGCACCTCGAGTCCATCCCGGCTCCATGTCCGTGTCTAAGTATCACCTGAAATGTCAAAGGAGTAGGTGAGTCGTATGACTCAGTGCATAATCCTCCTCCCGATAATGCAACATGCTAACACACAACATAACATAGTAATACAGTTAATGCACCCGTTCCTAACCATCCATACACCTTCTCTACCCCGTGTGGTACCAAACCACTGGTGGTGCCAAACCACTGGTGACCCAAAGTCACGATATCCATAATGTGGTACCAAACCACTAGTGACCCGAAGTCACGAATAATTCAATGATGGGGCCAACCCATCGTGTGATACCAAATCACTAGCGACAATCCCGTATCTCATAAGTGGGGCCAACCCATGGTGGTGTCAAACCACAGGGACGAGTCGCAATGAGGTGCCAAACCTCTAGTGTCCCAAAGACACATGTGATACCAAATCACTGGTGACCGCAGTCACAAATCCGATGATGGGGCCAACCCATCGTGTGATACCAAATCACTGGCGTCAATCCCGTATAATCAACTGTGGGGCCAACCCACCGTGGTACTAAGCCACTGGGATGAGACGCTGAGGTGCCAAACCTCTGGTGACCCAAAGTCACAAAATATCATCTGTGGTACCAAACCACTGGAGGTGCCAAACCTCTGGTGTCCCAAAGACACAGTGTCCCAAAGACACGGATATCATAATCCCCCTCCTCTCATTTCACCCGTCATCATGCCATACTCATGTAAATTATGCATATCATGCAAGTCATGCATATCATGCCAACATGCCTAGCATTACATTTCATAGCATACATAGCATAGATCATAATATTAGATATATCAACAATAAAACTCGTAATGCTACAGACTTACCCGAATCCGTACATATACCCCATTTGGGTACCAAATAATCCCTCATACTGTTTTGGTTTTAACAAGGCAATCAGAGTTATTAACAGTATTACTAAGTATGGAGTGTGTTAGTTACACACCTGTTAAAACGCAGACTTTAATATCAAAAGAATCGATCTAAGGCCCCTTGATTACTTGCTCCTATAATCGGCCAAATAAGAGCATTAGACATCTATACCATTCGGCCAAAGACCTTAACCCAAAGGGATCAATATCAAGCCCTTACCTTCCATTGATTTGGTTTCCTACCAAATCCCGAACCAAACAGTGGTTTTTCTGACAACAAACGGCACACCCTATTAAAAGAACAGTTAATCCTTTGTCACTCTTGACTTAAACAAAACCAAAAGATCGAACTAATATTAATAGTACTAATCACTTACCACTACTTACCAATTAACCAACAGAAGATAACGGCTCCTCTTGCTTGCTTCCACAATCCGAAGACCCTATAACGAAAATATTAAGACCCGTCCATAATTGCCATAATCGGTTCTTAACTAATCCCAAAACCGATAGAATACAAGAGAGAAAAGAGAAATAACATTCGGCTAATGCTTACCTATTCACGCTTGGAAAAGGACACAAGATCAACACCACAAATATTCGGCCAACAATAGCAATGGGAAAAAGGAGAACAAGAGAGTACTTTCGGTTCTTAGAAGAGGAAGAAGTGAAGAAAATGTTTTAGGAAATAACTTTCGGCTAACAAGGTGTTAATAGGAGAAAGAAAATATGAGAACACTAGGGTAATGGTTTCGGCTCAACTCACATGAAAAGAAAGAAGAAAGAATGGGAAGGAGCATTCGGCTAGCAAAGAAAGTTAGGAGAAAACAAGCAAATTTCGGCAAGTTCTTGAGAGGTTTGGTCTTTCGGTTTCAAGATGAAAAATGGAAGAACTCTCTCTTGAAATTTCGGCTAGCAAAGACAAAAGGGAGAATTTTGGCTTTCACCAATTGACCGAAAAACACCAAAAATGCCAAATGCATTTTCGGCATACCTAAACCCTACACCAAGCCGTCCACTCCCTCCCCCCCCAAATCTCTCCTAAAATTCGGCCAAACACCTCCCACTACTCACCACCATCCATTCAAACTAGCTTGACCAAGTCTTCCTCCTAATTTCACTCTCCACCCCTCATTCAAATGGGAAGACTTAGTCCAAGGCAGAGTTCGAACTGCCAACAACTCTCCTCCCCTCCATGCCGTCAAAATGGAACAAAAAGGGAGCACTCTGCAGCTTGAACTCAAGACCTCTCCCTCTTGCAAGTGACGCCAATCCAAGCTCCAAGTGGCACATTGCTCTGCCACTTTGGTAGCTCATCTTTTGTGCAACAAAACACCAAATAAAATCTTTAAACTCCAGCTCCTACAGCTCCTCTCACATAAAGCTCAAAAACTGAAATTTTCCCCACCTACTCAGGCATACCCCTAGCCTACAACTAAGTCCCGAAACCACACAAACAACAACATAACAAGCCATTAACATGCAAACAATGCCATAACCAAAAATAGCCCCTAACCCGGGATATTACATCAACGATTACCACTGTGGTGACCAAACTCACATCACAACCTCTTCACACTCAAATACACACCATTCCTAAATATTTTCAATCTAACCTCACATATCCAATATAAACACGCATTCAAGTAGGCTAACTCATTTTCTTAACTGAATCATACTTCAATACATACTTCATACGTATCAACATAATCATATCTCACAATAAACATTCCAGGCCCACACACATAGTTGTTGCACAAAATTATATGCACCCATACACAATTCATTATATTCTAGACTCACAATGACCTATATCGAGAATACATGCTTATTTTCCAACAAGCATTCATGTACTCATTTACCATTTCTGGAATATCAATCACAAGAGACTTATCTATAAGAATTGTAGGAGTCAATATTAGAAACTCACTTGAGGCTCACCTACAGAAAATCCCCATGCAGGGCTTCTTATTCATACCTTATGATTGTGTGTCAGAGTCTTAAAAAATTATATAAAGAATGATCGAGCCTAGAAACTAACTATGACAACGATTGAGGCAAATGCACCTATCGAACAGTAGTATAGTTTAGTGGCAAGACCAGATTGTCGAACCCAAAGGAACCAAAAGTACTAATACTAACCTTCTTTTTATTATTTAGCCTAAGAATTAAAGGAATTTGTTATTTAATCTAAATTTAACTAACTACTAAGCTAAGGATGCTAAGACACAGAGAAGGAATTGGGGAAATACTTATGGGAAAAACCAATTGATTAAGACACTACTCGAGGAAGAATCCACCGAGACTTCACTTGTTATCTAACTTTGAACCAGATGATTTATTGACTTGACTTGTCCGTAGGATTCCCTAATTTATATTAATACCTCTCTCGAGGCTACTAACGTCTAACCCTAGGTTGATTAATTGAAATCTCTTTCTAATTAAAACCCCTAGAATTGCATTAACTCGATCTATGGATTCCCATATTAGGTTTGACCCTAATCCGGTAGATTTTCGTCATCCTATCTCTAAGGTTGCGATCAACTCTGCTTAATTATATTAGATCTACTCTTAAATAGGGAATGTTCCTCCTCTGCCTAAGCACATCAATACTTAAATCAATATCCTGAAATATCAAAACAAGAATTAAGAACAAATCAAGTATTTATCATATAGTGTAGAAAACAATAAGAAGATTCGTCTTAGGTTTCATCCCCCTCAGGTATTTGAGGGGTTTAGTTCATAATAATAAAAGAATACATCTCAGAAGAAAACATAAAACAAAACATAAGAAAAACCCAATAACCCTTTGAAGGAAATTGAAGGGAAGATCCTTGTCTTGAGTTTAACTCCGCCTTCTTGAGATGAATCAACTGGATTTCTTCGAGTAAATCCCACAATTCTAGCCTCTCTGGCTTGGCTCTTCGGCCTAACTGGATGCCCCGTGAAGGTTGGCCTCTAGGGTGTTTATATAGGCTTTTGGAATGGCTTTCTTTGCCTCTAAGTACCCTATTCCGAATAGAATTAAAACAGGTTACGTCAGGGACACGCCCGTGGCACACGCCCGTGTAAGTCGTATCCAGGCTGTGGTCGGGTCTGTTAAAGAGGCACGACCGTGTGGCTCAGGCCCAGACCGTGTCGATTTCATATTTTGGCCCATTTACTCCGTTTTTGGCCTGTTTCTCGTTCTTTTCATCCTCTGGTGCTTTCCTAAGTATAAAACATGAAATTAAAGGATTAGGAGCACCAAATTCCACAATTCAAGGAATAAATCATCCAAAAGTATGCTAAATGTGGGATTAAAATATGTATATATTACGGTTTATCAAATACCCCCACACTTAAGCATTTGCTTGTCCTCAAGCAAAGTTCTCATCTCACAATTAAAATAAACTTCCTTGATTCATAATATTCATCAATAGTGTTTGATGATAATTCAAAGGTAATTCATACATTGATAATTTAACTCAAAGGGTCCTAAAGATTCAAGCAATCTAAGTCATACATTTATAGCCTGAAAACATTAAGTGTTTCCCCTTACTTAAATGATTACCTTTAATTCAAAATCGACAAGAGTTGACATCCTCACTAAAGATTCACTCAAATCACTCAAAGTGTTTAAGGTTCAAAACTAGGCATTCAAAGGTCGAACATGAAAAGTTAATCCCATAAGCTTGCATGAAAATCAAATCTCCACCACTATGGAATGAAATGATACATAGATCAAAAGGTCTTTTAAGGGTCTTAATGGGGCTATGGTGTGGATAAAGGCTGAATTAGAGAGTTAGAATCGAGATTGAATTGAAAATTTACCTAACTAGAAAAATAAACATCAATTGAAAACTTGAAACTAATAATATGATCTTCTTTTTCAAGATATGAAATTTAAATGTATAAGCGCACTTAATTATATAACTAATAATGAATATCCTTCGATTTTTTTTTAAGAACAAATCAATAATAGGAAAGAACTTTAACAACTGAAATATAAAACATAGTTAGGAAACTGTTCAAAATCAAATCTCGACAAAAAGGGAGTCAAGAAAAAATGGTGATAACAAATACAAAATAGGTTTTGGGGTAATATTAATGGGTAAGTTAATAAAAAGGATTGTTAGGATCAAAGGGGTTCACTAAGGGTTAATTATGAGGGTAAGCTTTTTTAGTGGAGTGAACGGGTTAAATCCTAAGTGCCTTTATCATTTCAGTATATCAAATCAATAATGTGGTCTTGACATGTATAATCGAAGCAAGTTCCAGAAGAACAAATCAATGTTGTCACACTCATAATCAAAAAGTGAGCACGGAAGAATGTATGCTCTAAAAGGCTCAAAATCTCACAAAAATTATGGGGTTTTGATATCATCTTTGTAAATTTCACATTTCAAGGTAATAATTAGATTCACGTAGACAACCTAACAAATTTTTGATTTTGAAAATAGACTCATCATGCTTGATTCTCTAGTCTCCTAAAGTTTAAATCATCACTACACAATTATCAATGACTTATTCCAAAACATATCTATAAAAATCATGAATCAAAGGAAATTTCATCCTAGTAGTAATATGAGAAAATTACTTAAAGACAAGATATCATTCAGGGATTTGAGAATAATGCAGAAAGTTAGGAACTTTCTCGAAATAAATATTCACCCCCCACACTTAAGATGTATATTGCCCTCAATGTACAAAGATATATATGAAATTTAAGAGATAGGGAGAGGTGAAACTTCCCGAATTTGGATGGCTTCCTTGAGTTGGGATTGTCGTGGTGTGGTGGCCGCCGATAATCTCTACGCTAGATAAAGAATTTGGGAAGCTCGTGAAGAATTAGGCAGGAAATAATAAGAATAATTCAAAATATACTAAATATATATTTAAAGAAAAGAAAGATAAAAAGAAATAAAATAGAAAGTAAAATAAAGTTAAAAGAAAAGATTAATGGACTGAAAAGTCCTTGCCTTTAGATGGTTAGCGAGGTGGGTGTGATTTCTAAGGCCATGGTCGGTGATTCCTAAGCAGCCTTTAGAACCTAAATCAAAGAAAACAAAATGTAAGAATAAAAATTAAAGACAAGAAAGATAAAGAGACGGAAAATAAAGGAGAAGAGAAAAGAACAAGAAAAATGATATGGACCCAAGGGTCCTTGTCCTGTCGAGTTAATGAAGCGGCCGGCATGAACTTATGTAGATCGGTCTCACAAAGGGAGACTGTGCTAGGATCCTTCCGTTTCTTCGACATGGATATGGTTAGATCTAGAGTTAGGGGATGAAGAATAAATGAAAATGAAAATTGAGAGAGGGTGTAGAGGATATGGAAGAAGAAGAGGAGTGGGGAGTAGGTAAGAAGGGGAGAGGGGTGTTTTAAATAGAGATTTCAAATCTGGTACATTCCCACGACCGTGTACTGTGGGCGTGTTGAGTTACACGGCCGTGTCGCACGGTCGTGTTGTGCTTCGTTAGTTTCTCCCACGCCCATGTGCAGGTCACCACGCTCGTGTTGATAAAATAGTGTCGACCACGGCTGCATCGCACGGAGGTGGCGTTCAGTAGAGGGCCGTGGCTTGAAGAAATTTTTTTCATTCTGTTTCGTATTATCTCTGCTATGTTAGTACAAAAATCCATAGTAGTTTATAGTTAGGTGTGTGAGGCCGTGGCCACGGTCGTGTGTGAGGTCGTGTGGGTGGAGAAACCTACACTTTGGTTAGTTTATAGTTAGGTGCTAAAAATAAAATAAAAATGTAAAAATTAATGGGGTTAGTACTCGGGTTGCCTCCCGAGAAGCGCTCGTTTAAAGTCTTAAGCTAGACTTACCTCTCATTCGTATAGTCAGGGTGGTTTGATGAGCTGAAAATCCTTTCTCATGCTATCATTTCTATTATCGGTATACAGTTTGAGTCGAGTAATGTTTACTTTAAAACTGCCGAATATAGGATTACTTACCTCGACTGTTCCGTATGGGAAAACATTGAGCACCTTAAAAGGGATTTCTTCGTTTGTATGAAGGTCAGGAGGAGATATTCGAGGGTCTGTCTTATTTAACAATACCTGATCTCTGATCTTAAATTTGTTTGTCCCACGGAATGGTGTTGGTTCTGCTTCATGTGTTCTTAGTTTCTCCTTAATACGTGGCTTCCACTTATCTAGTTCATCGATCTGAAGTCGTCATTCCTCGTGAGTTATTTCTTTGTTGTTATGAGGTCTAGGATTTGGCTCAGTTGTGTAGTTCTGTGGTGTTTCCTGAAAAGAAGGTTTCACCGAATGGTCATTAATAAAATTTATGTTCTCACCTTGATTACTCGATGTCCTAGCCGAGTCAAGAGCCTGAAGACTGATTGACTCGTCACCTACACAAAGTATGAGTTCACCTGCGTCAACATCAATTTTAGTTCTGGGAGTTGCTAAAAAGGGTCTTCCTAAAATTAATTGGATACTATTGTCCTCATCCATGTCTAAAACGACAAAGTCTACCGGGAGTACGAATTTATCAATTTTCACAAGTACATCTTCAATTATACCCCTAGGAATTCTAATAGTTTTATTAGCTAATTGAATGCTCATCCTAGTTTGTTTAGGTTTCCCTAGACCTAGCTGTTTAAACATTCTATAAGGCATAACATTTATGCTTGCCCCTAAATAAGCTAAAGCATTATCAACAGATAAACTACCAATTAAGCATGGAATTGTAAAACTCTCTGGATCTTTTAATTTTCGTGGTAGTTTATTTTGCAACATTGCTGAGTACACTGCGTTTAGTTCCACATGCGATTCCTCGTCTAACTTCTGCTTGTTTGTCAAAAGCTCTTTTAATAATTTCCTTGAATGTGGCATCTATGAAAGAGCTTCAAGAAACAGTAAGTTAATATGTAATTTCTTTAAAAGTTTAAGAAATTTACCAAATTGTTCATCTGTGTTGTCTTTTTTCATTGCATTGGGGTATGGTATACGAGGCTGGTACTCTTTAATTATTGGTTTTGGCTTCTCGTGACTTACCTCGACCTTACCTTTCTCTACCAAATTCTCTTGGCTTAATTTGGGCTCATCTAACCCTACACTATCCTGAGCTGTTATGACTTGAAGTTGCTCTTTTGGGTTAGTTTCAGTGTTGCTTGGCAAGCTGCCTTGTGGTCGTTCTAAGATGATCTTGGCAACTTGCCCTAGTTCTCGATCCCTTGAATCGATGCTTGTTGATTTTTAAGTGTTGTCTTGGTGTTTTGAAAATGAGTTTCTTACACCGCGATGAATTTTGTCAGCATCTCTTCAAGGTTCGGCTTCTTTTCCTGTGGTTAGGGTTGTTGTTGGAAATTTGGAGGGGGTTGTTGTCTCTGATTTCCTTGACCGCCCCATGAAAAGTTGAAGTGGTTCCTCCAACCTGGATTATAAGTATGACTATAAGGGTTATTTTGAGTTTTAAAATTGTTACCCATATAGTGAACTTGCTCGTTTTCAGCGCTCGGGTTGTAAGGTGGATACTCTGTATTGCTCATCCCTCCTCCATTCATATCGCACTACATAATTGGTTGTACCTACGAAGAAACACATAAACCATCAATCTTTTTATTTAACAGTTCTACCTGATTTGATAGCATGGTTACTGCGTCGAGGTTGAAAATACTGGCGGCTTTTGTTGGCCTTGTTCTCGTGACTTGCCACTGATAGTTATTCAGTGACATCTCTTCAATGAATTTGTAGGTAGCCTCAGGTGTTTTATTTTTCAAGGTTCTGCCGGTGGCTGAATCAATCAATTGTCTAGTTGAGGGGTTCACATCGTTGTAAAAAGTTTGGACCTATAGCCACAAGAGTAATCCATATTGTGGGCATCTTCTCAATAGATCCTTGTATCTCTCCCATGCATCGTAAAGTGTCTCTAAATCCATCTGTACAAAAGAAGAGATGTCATTCCTCAACTTAGCCGTTTTAGCCGGCGGAAAATATTTTAATAAAAATTTATCAGTCATTTGTTCCCATGTAGTGATTGATCCTCGTGAAAGAGAATTCAACCACTGTTTGGCTTTATTCCTTAAAGAAAAGGGAAATAACTGAAGACGGATGGCATCATCACAAACACCATTTATTTTGAAAGTATCGCAAAATTCTAAGAAATTCGCCAAGTGATTGTTTGGATCTTCATCCTGCAAACCATCAAACTGAACAAACTGCTGTATCATCTGAATTGTGTTAGGTTTCAGTTCAAAATTATTTGCAGCAATAGTAGGTCTAACAATACTTGACTCAGTTCCTATTAAATTAGGTTTAGCATAATCATACATAGTTCGAGGAGCATGATTCTTGGCCACCTCTGGAGGTGGCAGATTATTTTCAGCCATCTCTTCGGTAGTGTTAATTTCGTTCTCTTGCTCTTCTTGTATGTACTGTAGGCTACGCCTTATCTCTCTTCGGTTTCTGCGAACTGTGCTTTCAATTTCACTGTCGTAGAGTAGAGATCTTGACGGGTTTCTTCTAGTCATAAACTAGAATACCTGCCAGAAGAAAACAAGAAAATTTAGAAAAATAAAAATAAAATTTAATTGCAAAAATAAAATATGACTAAAGTAATAAAAATTGAGCGTTCTTAATATTTTGGTTCCTCGGCAACGGCGCTAAAAATTGATCGTGTGTCAGAGTCTTACAAATTTATATAAAGAATGATCTAGCCTAGAAACTAACTATGACAACGATTGAGGCAAGTGCACCTATCGAACAGTAGTATAGTTTAGTGGCAAGACCAGATTGTCGAACCCAAAGGAACCAAAAGTACTAATGCTAACCTTCTTTTTATTATTTAGCCTAAGAATTAAAGGAATTTGTTATTTAATCTAAATTTAACTAACTACTAAGCTAAGGATGCTAAGACACAGAGAAGGAATTGGGAAATACTTGTGGGAAAAACCAATTGATTAAGACAATACCCGAGGACGAATCCACCTAGACTTCACTTGTTATCTAACTCTGAACCAGACGAGTTATTCACTTGACTTGATCCGTAGGATTCCCTAATTTATATTAATATCTCTCTCGAGGCTACAACGTCTAACCCTAGGTTGATTTGAAATCTCTTTCTAATTAAAACCCCTAGAATTGCATTAACTCGATCTATGGATTCCCATATTAGGTTTGACCCTAATCTGGTAGATTTTCGTCATCCTATCTCTAGGGTTGCGATCAACTCCGCTTAATTATATTAGATCTACTATTAAACAGGGAATATTCCTCCTCTGCCTAAGCACATCAATACTTGAATCAATATCCTGAAATATCAAAACAAGAATTAAGAACATATAATTAAGTACAAATCAAGTATTTATCATATAGTTCAGAAAACAATAACAAGATCCGTCTTAGGTTTCATCCCCCTCAAGTATTTGATGGGTTTAGTTCATAATAATAAAAGAATACATCTCAGAAGAAAATATAAAACAAAACATAAGAAAAACCCTAAAACCCCCTAAAGGAAATTAAAGGGAAGATCCTTGTCTTGAGTATAACTTCGGCTTCTTGAGATGAATCAACTAGCTTTCTTCGAGTAAATCCCACAATTCTGGCCTCTCTGGCTTGGCTCTTCGGCTTAACTGAACGCCCCATGAAGGTTGGCCTCTAGGGTGTTTATATAGGCTTTTGGAATGGCTTTCTTTGCCTCTAAGTACCCTATTCCGAGTAGAATTAAAACAGGTCACGTCAGGGACACGCCCATGGCACACGCTCGTGTAAGTCATATCCAGACCGTGTCAATTTCGTATTTTGGCCCATTTACTCCATTTTTGGCCCGTTTCTTGTTTTTTTCATCCTCCGATGCTTTCCTAGGTATAAAACATGAAATTAAAGGATTAGGAGCACCAAATTCCACAATTCAATGAATAAGTCATCCAAAAGTATGCTAAATGTGGGATTAAAATATGTATATATTACGGTTTATCATCTTACTATTTATATACTTTATAACATCCTTACTCTTAACATGTAAAGTTGTAATACTTACTTGGAGATGGAATAACCACTCATTAACTAAGGACCCTAGCGTCCAACTTAATGAGAAGAGATACAATTTAGACTTAAGAAAAAGAAAGAAAAAAAACATTGAAGGAAGGGAGAAGAACCTTTTCCAGAACCCTTCTCACACATATAAATATGACTTTCTTACTTAGTGGAACTTAACAAGTGTCACATATTTTAGATTTGCCCTTCCTAATGGCATACAAAAAAATCTAGAAAAAAAAACATAAATGAGAGTCTTTTCCAAATACTATTTGACCAATCAATTTAGTTTGTTTATAATCAAATCTAGTTACCAAGACTTGCTCTTCACAGTACTTGCACAAACTAGGCGTAATATATCTTTGGCGGTAACCTACACAAGGCTTACTTTTCTTCTATAAAATTCTTTCTTTTAGTGAAGGACACATCAAAGACTAAATCCTGATATACTTCTATGGACAAATACTCAATTCAATAAAACATTTGTTTGCCAGAAGCTACAATTTGGCGAACTAATTACCAAAGTGCGCCAGAACAGATAACTTCACGTCTACGTGCCTTCAATTCGGATCATCTAGATTTGGGGTGTGACAGCTTCCATGTGACTTTAGTTTATTTATGCAATTTAAAATTTCACTTTGAGAATTGTTGTATTTTGTTTGTACTGCTCTTGTTTGGTTTTGATAAGAAATAATGAATTTTCCTTTTACAAAAACAAAAACATTGAAAAACTAGTATAACTTTGAAAGACTGTAATCTTGTTTATATTAAATCCAAGCATGCAAAACTATTGATACAAATGTGAACAAAGGATGAGACAAGAAGGAGAAGGTGGTGGTCCAAGGAAGGCTAGTTCACCTAAATAGGTGGAGAGCCGAAGAAAGAAGGAAGTTAATAAGTAAATGAGGCTTGAGTGCCAGGAAATGCATAAGGATTGCTAAAAGGCTAAACAAATTCCTTCCTTTATCATCTTGAAGGGTATTTATAGTGCAAAGACCCCTATCTAGTAGTGCTACGTCATTGACAATACCGATGGTGGCCCACTCATGTGGTTGGTCAGGTGGCCGACTACTTGTCCTCATGCACAATACCATTCTAACATTCCCTTGGCTGAGGTGGTACAAGGTTGCTATGCCTTTGTGGTCCCCTTATGTAGATGATTGGGTTCTTGGGTGGCCTGAAGGATGAAATGTCTGAGTGGTTAATCTGCCACAATTTGTTATGGCAAATTGACTGCCTACAATTGTGTTTTTATTTATAGAGTAAATATAACACCAAAAATATAAGAATTAAGAATGGCAGTGTCTGCAAGTGCATAGGTCAAATTGTAATATGCTTTGTACAATGAAATACTTGGAAGTATTCCGAAGATCGTATCTAAGGGAGGATGGAATGAACTATGAAATTGTTTTTACAATAAAAAGTCTAAGTAGTAGTAGTTAATTTTTATATTATGATTAACCATAAAATAACTTGAGAGATAAAAATAAATGATGAAAAGAAATAAATGAAGAAAAATAAACAAACGAAATAAATCAATAAACCAATCAGGAAGATTAACTTGCTTAACTTGCTCCAGGGTTTGTAACTAACTTTAGATTAGGGTTTTAGGGTGGATTAGCTATCGATTAACCAATTATTACCTCCCAGCCTCTAATTAACTAACCGATAGGTTGATACTCACTTATCTCCCGACCTTACTTTCTTAACCAAGATAAATTATGATTTACTCGGTGCGGCTTATCTCTCGACCTCGTCTAGCCTATGATAACTTATTAGGTTTGTCAATCCTAACAGTTTAAGAACATATAATTTATACCAACTAATCCCTCTAGCGAAACCCTAAATCCTCTGCTAATCACCTCCCCATCCACTCGTTAATCTCCCCTAAGGGATTTAGCCACTCATATTATTCATAATCTCGATCTTAATTGAATAAATCATGTAAAGAACACAATTGATTCAAGAGAGAAAAGAGATTTGAATAATCGTGGATTGAATATTGAATGGGGATCGAAGTAGTAAATCTCTTGTTTGGAATAAAGAATTAAATTGAATCTAAGAACAACTAAACTGAAATACTTGAATAGTATAAATAAACTTTTGAATCAAAACTGATTTCAAGAGGAAAACAAAAGAGTTAAGAAAAGTTGAAAAGAAAGCAATCTAAATCTACTCCTAAACTACTAGGGTTTTTTGAATGCGTCTAGGACGACTTAGTACAAAGAAAATAAAATGAAAATAAACTAAAATGAAAAACAAGAAAGAAACATACAAAGAAAATAAAATGTACTTGAGTTGGCTTGATACATGAGATTGGATTGAAGCATCGACACTAGGAAATTTTTGCCTAAATATATAACTCTAGCTAGAAATTTAAACAATTCAAAGTTATTTACACCTAAACAGATTAGTTTAATAAATTAAAAAGTAAACAAGTTAAAGAAAATTAAATATATTTCTTCATCAAAATGTATATACGAATATAATACTTATTTTTGCAGAGTATAGTCGGTTCAAATATCTTTTTCTTACTTGGTTTATTTTTTCCAAGCTTTAAACTCTAATGCAGTAATATTTCCCCGATAACCCTTATGATTTTTTTATTTTACTTGTGCCAATACTATCGAGATTTTTCTCAAGCACTTTTTTTAAGGGTTATACTAATCATACTACATTTGTAACAGCCCGTTTTTAGTCAAATCTAAAAACAGTGGTTTCGGGACCACAAATCCGAAATTGAAATATTTATTTTATTATTATTCTAATATTTACAGCATGATTGAATGATTTTGTGAAAGTTTCATTTAGAAATTTTATCGTTTGACTAGTCAATTTGATGAAAAGGACTAAATCGCATAAAGTGTAAAAATGGAGTTCTATTAGCTAAAAGTATTTAATAGCTATAAAACCTTAAATTTAAGGTCCTTATGTGGTAATTAGACCATTATTTGTGTGAGTGGAATTTTATGGACATGTATTAAGTGTTTTAATGGTTTAATGTTAAGGTTCATTTGGTAATTGTTAAATATAAGTTAATTAAATAAAACAAACATAAATTTTAAGGCTATCATCTTCACCATAGCTGAATATTGAAGATAAGAAAAGCCATTTCTTTAGGGTTCATTCGGCCAAGCTATTTCTGGTAAATTAAGGTACGATTTTTGTCCCGTTTTTAATGATTTCTATGTTTTTGAGATTGTTGCAGCTAGTATTAGCTAGCCTAGGGACTATTTTGCAAAATTGTTAAAGATTTTGAATGATTCCATTGATGAATACATGAGTATTTTGATGATTGATGATGGATTTTGAATAGTTGATGATAGTTAAACATGTTTTATTAAGTGATTTTTAGTGAAAATGTTAAAAAGGGATTAAATTGAGAAAATGTGAAAATATGCGGTTAAATATGTGAATAAATGAAAATGTGGGTTGATATGTGTATTAGGGGAATTCGGCTAGCATATGATTGGATGAAATTGCATCAATTTGTGATATTGTGTAATAAGGACTAAATTGTGGAAATGTGAAAGTTTAGGGGAAAATGTGTAAATAGCCCTAATGTATGTTTTTGGATTGAATTGAATAAATAGAAGAATAAATAAGTTAATTTTGAATTCATATAGATCAAGAAAGGAAGAATTCGAATTTAGATCGAGGGAAAAGTAAGGTTATCGAGTAGTCGACTCGATCCTTCCATTTCAAATACGAGGTAAGTTCGTATGTGATGATTACATTATAAATGTATGTTAAAATGCTTTAATATTGCATAAATTGTTAAAACGTGATCATGGATAATGTATGAATTGTGAAAACGACTTTACAAATGCATTCGGTGCTAGAAACAAAAAGTGTGAAAGCCCTGTTGAACCTTAAGAATAGTTTTGGATACTATGGACATGTCATTAAGTGATACGTTGAGTTGGCTTCGGGCCATGCATATCGGATCATGTGGCTTCGGGCCATGATAATAGTTCTTTGGATAAGTTACCTTGATTTGGCTTCAGGCCATGGTATAAGTACTTATCGTATGAGACTCCTAAGTATCCGATTTCTATTCCAAATGGTTCAACGGGTAAATGAATGATGTGGTTGAGAAAGAGGTTAGTACGAGGCGATACAAGTATGTATAGAACCTATTCAAGTATTAAATAGTGAAAGTTTGATAAGTTTGCATTTGATCATGTTTTGAGACATGAGAAAGGTTTGTAGTTAATGTGTATATGGTTTTGTCATGTGTAATTAGTTGATTTGCATTTATTCGATGAAATAAGTTATTCACATACGAGCTTACTAAGCTATGAAGCTTACTTCGTGCTATTTTTCTATGTTTTATAGTGAATCAAAGCTAGCTCAGATCTTGGAGTCGTTAGGAACATCATCGCACTATCAAACATCTAAGTTGGTACTTTTGAATTATACATTTATGGTATATGGCATGTATAGGCTAGATGTGGTATTTTGGTTGTGATTATAGCCATGAGATTTGGCTTGTAAATGATGTTAATATTGATGTGTGTTTGGCTATTAGAAATGGCTTGTAAATGTATATGTTTTGGTTTGTATATAATAGCCATGAGTGATGGCTTATTTTGGTTTGTTTTGGCATGGTTGTAACCAAGACATTATGGGAGTTATAATGGTTGTTTGATATTGTTTGGCATGTATTTGGGCTAAGTAAATGGTAGTGATTGGAGAATTGGAATAGATGAAATTATAATGGTAAGAATTGTGCATTTGGTTGATGATTTTGCTTGCCTACTTGTATGATGAAATGGTACCATTTTGCCTTGTGTAGGTACATTGAAGTTGGGGTGGAAAATTCGCCTTGCAAATGGCCTATTTTGTCCACACAGGTAGAGACACGGGTGTGTGTCTCAGCCGTGTGTGACACACGGTCATGATACACGACCGAGTGTCCCCTGGTGTTGAAATTGAATTGAAGTCAGTATGCTCCACACGGTCTCACACACAGGCGTGTGACTTCGCCGTGTTGCATAAGTCAGTGTACCCTATAGGTTTGGCACGGCCTGGCACACGGGCGTGTGTGGCCACTTCGAAGGGCACATGGGCTAGACACACAGGCGTGTCGTTGGCCGTGTGACCTAAGTCAGTATGTATGCTCTGTTTCCACACGGCCTGAGACACGGGCGTGTCTGGAGCCATGTGAGGCACATGGCCTGTTCACACGGGCGTGTGACCCTTGTATGGTTGAAATTTTTCTAAGTTTCCAAAAATTTTCGTATGTTATCGATTTAGTCTCGAACCACTTCTAAAGCATGTTTAAGGCCTCATAGGCCCTTATAACGGACAATGTAATTATGTTGAATGATTTATGAGAACGAATGCTTTATGTTTGATAAATTTATGCTATATATTGTGAATTGATCGGTAATACCTCGTAACCCTACACTGGTGACAGATAAGGGTTAGGGGTGTTACATTTTATTGGTATTAGAGCTACGATTTAGTCGATTCTAGGACTAACGTAGCGTGTATAAGAGTCTAGCTATACATGCCATATATACTCTGCAATAGTGTGATGATTCTTGACAGCATAAATTGTGTTTTCTTATAGTAATCGTTCCCGAACGAGCTGTAGATGATGATGGAGAGAGTAATGCGCCCGCTCCCACTCAAGGGGCAGCACCATCTAATTTTAGGTTTGTAACAAGTAGCTACGAGGGAGAGGATAAACAAGCCTTTTTCAAAATAATGAATAAGTGGTTTACGGAGTTTGTTCAAACGAATCCAGTTGTTCAACAACCTCCACCCCCATATATTCCTCAGCAAATCCCTGTTGTTCCTCAAGGTATAGATCTGATACAGTTGAACAAGCTGCCAATAGATAAGATTCGTAAATATGGGGCTGAAGAGTTCCGGGCTACTGCTGATGATGATGCTGAGAGAGCTGAGTTCTGGCTCAAAAATACAATTCGAGTATTTGATAAATTGTATTGTACTCATGATGAATGTATTAAATGTGCTGTATCTTTGCTGAAAGACACCGCGTATCAATGGTGGAACACGTTGATATCTGTGGTTCCGAAAGAACAGGTTACTTGGGAGTTCTTTCAATCTGAATTAAAAAAATACATTAGTAAAAGATTTCTCGATCAAAAGCACAAAGAGTTTCTAGAATTAAGACAAGGTCGAATGACTGTAACCGAGTATGAAAGAGAATTTGTATGGTTGAGTAAGTATGCTAGGGAGTATGTTTCTACCGAAGAGATTATGCGTATGCGGTTTGTTTACGGGTTCAACGAAGGTATAAAACTACTAGTCGGAATTCTGGAGTTGAAAGAATTTGTCTTTCTGGTTGAAAGGGCTTGTAAAGCCGAGGATCTTAGCAAAGAAAAGAGAAAAGCAGATTCAGAAGTTATTGACTAGAGAAAAAGATGGATGAGTAAGCTATATCATTCTTCATCAAAGAAATCTAGAGATTCGTACGCTCGCCCAAATGTTTCAAACGAATATTCGAACAGAGATAATAGAAAACAATACTTAGGTTTTAAAGCTCAAGCTACATCATTATCGAGTGTTGGTAGTGTGCGAGACAAAAAACCCGAGTGTCAGTAGTGTGGGAGATGACATTTTGGAGAATGCTGGAGCAAAAGTAATAAAGCTTGTTACAAATGTGTAACACCCCTTACCCGTATCTGACGCAAGAACCGGGTATGAGGTATTATCGTACTTAACTTGCTTAAACATACAACACCGAGACATACAATTTCTTTTTGACTTAAAACTTCCCAATTCGAGATCATAACGTCCCTATTATAGGTCTACGAGACCCTAAACATACATACGGAATGGTTCAGAACTAAACCGAAAACTTTTGAACACTTGGAAAATTTTTGCTTAAAACAGGGCCACACGCCCGTGTGGAATGGAACACTCCCGTGTAGGCAGGCTGTGCGGTCACACACGCCCATGTTCCTAGCTCGTCTGGATTTTATTTTTCATTTCAACCTACAGGGGTTTTCACACGGCCGGACACACGCCCGTGTGCAAAAACCTTGACATTCTGTTTCTGACGTCATCATCCCCATAGGGTCACACGGCCAAGGCACACGTCCGTGTCCTTAGACTGTGTGGTGAATTAAATTCCTAAACTCAGGTGCACACTTCTCACGGCCTGGGCACACGCCCATGCTCTATGGCCGTGTCTTTCACGCGGTTGAGACACATGGCCGTGCCTTAGCCCGTGTGGTTAGTACTGGGCATTCTGACTTGCCAACTTAGCATGCAGGGGGGCACATGGCCTATCAACACGCCTATGGGGCTGACTGTGTGTCACACACGGCTTAGACACACGCCCGTGTGTCTACCCGCGTGGACAATTATAAGGCTAACAACTGAGCCAGTTGTCACCCTGAAAAGTAATCACACTTATACCATTTCATTTTAACACACAACATGACCATAAGGCACTTCTAATACCCAAAATTAAGACATCCACACATAGGTTTACACTACATTCATCATGTGTATGCTTTACTCATTACTCATCCAATCACACAAGCATGCACTTCATGAACTTCATCATCATTGAATATATAAACTTATCAGGTATTGGCCAATTTCCAATGGCCATTTACAAAATGAATTGAATGACATTAATAGTCACACATTGGCTAACAAATATGACATATCACAAAATCACCAAGTTCCTATACATCCCATACTCAAAATTAATCAAACTTTGCTATACCAAAGAGAAGTTGATAGTGTGATCCAAACTTCAACGTCCTACGATCCCCGAGTTAGCTTGGTGATACTACAAGGAAAAGGGAAATGAGAGGGGTAAGCATAAAGGCTTAATAAGTTTGCATGAAATAAATAGCAATATAAAGGCTTATGATAACATTCATACATTACATCGAGTAACAACTTAAATTCTCAAGCATATTGCCATACCTTACTCATGCTCACTCTTACCAATCACATATCACCTTTTCGATCATATTTCTCGTAAGATACTCACATGTACCTGTATCACTTCATTATATAACTTTAGCACTAATTCCATCTTTAACATAAACTTAACTTCTTATCTCGTCGAACCACTTGGAATACTCCAGGATACACAATAATCATCATACACATAAATACGATGCCAATGCCATATCCCAGATATGGTCTTACGATGGATCACATCTCGATGCTGATGCCATATCCCAGTTATGGTCTTATACGAGATCGTATATCGATGCCATATCCCAGACATGGTCTTACACGATTTTCATATTCGATGCCGATGCCACATCCCAGATATGGTCTTATACGGGATCTCAATTCGGTGCTGAGGCCATGTCCCAGACATGGTCTTATACGGGACCTCCCTAATCTCATGTCGTGACAATGGTATCCTTGCTATTCCTAAGGTTCAACCGAGACTTCGGCTTAACAAAATTTCATCATACTTTCATCGAGATATAATTAGCCAATCTCATAGAGGTAATATATATTTCTCATGCTATCAAGCATTTAAAAGAAAACATAATAACATTATGTAGCTTTATCACACACAAATTTACCTCGGTTCCAAATATGCCAATTTGCAACCTAGTACGAAACCTTGCCTTTTCCTCGGTCAAGGTTAATTCCACGTTCTTCTTGATCTATAATAAAAAATTCACTTATTTAATTACCATATAAATCAAGACATATTAAAAATTTCTACTTTGGTAAAATTACCATTTTGCACTTAAACTTTCATAAAATTACGGTTTTACCCTTAGGCTCGTAAAATGAAATGTGTTCACTTTTCACACACCCAAGCCTAGCCAATTCATATTCCTTCTTATAGAAACTCAATATTTCAATTATTACACACATTTACCACCTATTTTACAACCTTTACAAAAAGGTCCTTTTAGGTGTTTTCATGAAAACACCTTTCATAAAAGTTGTTTATTTAACAACCAAGGCTCATTTTCTTCCATAAAATTTCAACAAGAAACACTAATGCTCTCATGGCAAAACCCTAGACCTTCAACCATTTTGCAAAATAGTCCCCTCATTAGCTAGCTTAAGCTACAAGGGTTCCAAAAACACAAAAATCAACAAAAATGGTCATCAAGATGACTTACTTGCAAGGATGAAGAGTTGCCAAAATTTTTGAGCTCTCAAACCCCTATTTTTGCTAGTAATTTTGGTGGTAGAAGAAAATGAACAAAGATGATATAACTTTTTCTTTATTTTATTTTATTTCATCAATTTAATCCACCTAATCAACCCAATTTTGACATTTCTTGTCCCCTATGGCCGACCAACCATTATTTAAGGGTCTAATTGCACTTTAAAGACTTCCAATTTAGGGTTCTATAACTATTCGGTACTTTTAGCTTGTAGAACAAAACTTTGCACATTATGCGATTTAGTCCTTTTTCAAAATTGAGCATGAAATTGCTAAAATTAATGCACCAAAGTTTTCATGCACTCATATAATCATGCTATCACACATAAAATAATATTAAAACTAATTTCTCCAATCTTGAATTAGTGGTTCCTAAACCACTGTTTTGACTAGCCCCAAAATCAAGTTGTTACAATTCTCCCCCTTAGGGATTTTCGTCCCCGAAAATCTTACCCTCAAAAAGGTTGGGATATTGGTTTCTCATAGCCTCCTCGGGCTCCCATGTAGCCTCTTCTAAACTATATCTTTACCATAGTACTTTCACAAGGGCTATACTTTTGTTTCTTAACTGTTTGACTTCTCGTGCCAAAATCTTAACTGGCTCTTCGCCATAAGTCATGTCCGGTTGAATTTCTACCTCTATTGGTACAATCACATGCGAAGGGTCTGATCGGTCCTATCCTCTCGGTAATCTCATACGGTCCGATAAAGGTGAACTCAATTTGCCTTTCTGACCAAATCTGAGAACTTTCTTCCATGGTGACACTTTTAAAAATACCTTATCACCAACTTGAAACTCAATCTCTCTCCTTTTCAAATCCGCATAGGACTTTTGTCTATCCGAAGCAACTTTTAAACAATCACGTATCACTTTTACTTTCTCTTCGGTTTCTCTAACCAAATTGACCCCGTGAATCTGGTTTTCTCTGAGTTCGGTCCAATACAAAGGCGTTCGGCACTTACGCCATACAATGCCTCATAAGGAGCCATTTTTAAACTTGACTGAAAGCTATTATTGTAGGCGAATTCCACCAACGGTAAGTATTTCTCCCAATTACCTTGGAATTCCAAAACACAACATCGAAGCATGTCTTCAAGTATCTGTATTACTCTCTCCGACTGCCCGTCGATTTGCGGATGGAAAGCTGTACTAAAACTCAATTTTGTGCCTAAGGCCTCTTGTGTCTTTTTCCAAAATCGTGACATAAATCTCAGATCTCTATCTGAAATAATCGACAACGATACTCCGTGAAGTCTTACAATTTTTGACATATACAAACCCGCCAACTTATCAAGCGAATAATCAATATGCACCGGTATAAAATGGGCTGACTTCGTGAGTCTATCAACTACGACCCATACGGCATCCTTCTTTTTTAGTGTCAAGGGCAAACCAGTCATAAAGTCCATAGTAATACGGTCTCATTTCCACTCGGGAACCATAATAGGCTGAAGTAGACCCGAACGTACTTGGTGTTCAGCCTTCACTTGTTGACAAATTAAGCATCTCGATACAAACTCTGAAATATCTTTCTTCATACTCGGCCACCAATACCATTTCTTCAAGTCGTTATACAATTTTGTGCTGCCTGGATGTACAGATAAACATCCACTATGTGCTTCATGAAAAGTTTTCTGAATGATTTCATCATCTCTCGATACACAGACTCTATCTTAGAACATCAAACATCCATCAAAATTAATCCAAAAGTCTGACTCAACATCCGACTCGCACTGAACTCTCTTGACCTATAAAATGCTGTCGCCTTTCTGAGATTCACAAATCTCTTGGTGAAACATCGGTCTGACCCTCAACTCAGCTAAAGTAGAACCATCATTTGAAAAAACCATCTATGCATTCATGGCTCTCAATGCAAACAAGGATTTTCTACTCAAGGCATCAGCGACCACGTTCGCCTTTCCCGGATGGTAGTCAATCACTAGCTCATAATCCTTTATTATCTCTAACCATCTTCTCCGCCATAGATTCAATTCCTTTTGAGTCATCAAGTAATTTAGGCTCTTATGATCAGTGAACACCCGACATTTCTCACCATACAAATGGTGTCTCCATATCTTTAGTGCAAATATAATTGCGGCTAATTCTAAATCATGGGTCGGGTAATTCTTCTCATGCGGCTTTAACTATCTAGAGGCATAGGCTATCACCTTGCCTTCTTGCATGAGTACACAACCCAATCCATTCAAGGATGCATCACTGTAGACCACAAATTCCTTTCCCGGCTCAGGTTGTGCTAAAACCGGAGCCTCAGTCAATAATTCCTTTAGTTTCTCAAAACTATGTTGGCACTTTTTACTTTGTTGGCACTTTTTTGTCCATTCAAACTTTACATCTTTTTGTAATAGCCTCGTCATCGGAGTAGCTATCATAGAAAATCCCTTGACAAACTGCCTATAATAGCCAGCTAGGCCTAGAAAACTCTTAACCTCGGTTACGTTCCTTGGTGGTTTCCATTCAGTAATCACTGAAATCTTACTCAGGTCAACTCGAATACCATCACCCGCAACAATGTGCCCCAAAAATCCAACTTCCTTAAGCCAAAATTCACTTTTACTAAACTTAGCATATAACTGATTATCTCGTAACATTTGTAGAACCATTCTCAAATGCTCAGAATGCTCATTCTCTTCACGAGAGTAAATCAGTATATCATCAAGAAAAACAACATCAAATTTATCCAAATATGACCGAAAGATGCGGTTCATTAAATCCATGAAAACTGCAGGGGCATTTGTTAAATTGAAAGGCATGACTAAAAATTTGTAGTGCCCGTACCTTGTCCAAAATGCAATTTTTGGCACATTTACGTCTTTGACTCTCAACTGGTAATATCCAGACCTCAAGTCTATCTTGGAAAACACAGTGGCTCCCTTCAGTTGGTCAAATAAATCATCGATCCTTCGCAATGGGTACTTGTTCTTTATGGTTACCATATTAAGTTGCTAATAACCTATACATAACCTCATGGAACCATCTTTCTTCTTCACAAATAATACGGGAGCACCCCACGGAGAATAACTCGGTCTTGCGAAGCCTTTATCCATTAACTCTTGTAACTGTGCCTTCAATTCTTTCAACTTAGTTGGAGCCATTCTATACAGAGAAATTGAAATGGGGGCAGTACTAAGAGCTAACTCAATCCCAAATTCAATCTCTCTAATCGGAGGTAACCCAGATAATTCTTCTGGAAATACATTTGGATACTCACATACTATCGGCACCGATTCAATTCTTAACTTAGTCTCTTTAGCATTCATCACAAAGGCAAGATAAGCTTCGTACCCCTTTCTTACATATTTTTGAGCAGACATATGAGAAATCACTACAGGCAACTTGTCGTGTTCATCTGATTCAACACGAAGAATATCCCCATTTTCACATTTTAATTCAATAAATTTCCTTCCACAATTTACTATCACATCATGAGTAGTTAACTAATTCATACCAAGGATTACATCAAATTCATCAAACGGCAACAACATGAGATTAGCCGGAAAGTAATGACCTCTAATCCTCAAAGGGCAATCTTTGCATACTTTATCAACTAACTCACACTTGCCTAGGGAATTTGATACCTTTATCACAATTTCTGTAGACTCTACAGACATGTTCATAGTAAACACTAATTTCATACAAACATATGAGTGAGTAGATCCCGGATCAATTAAAGCTACAACATGAGTATCATAAAGAGAAAATGTACCCATGATCACGTCAGGGGAGGACGCCTCTTCGCAAGCGTGAATGGCATAGGTTCTCGCTGGCGCTCTACCTTCAGATCTTGTAGTCTACTCTTTAGATGTATTCTTACTACTTGTTCCATTTCCTAGTTTTCTCTGTGGCCTTCCTCCAACAGTACTTCCCGATCTTTCTCTCTGAGATTTCTCTTTCTCACCCACCTCCGGGAAATATCTAATAAAATGATCTAGGGGTCCACACTTGAAACAAGCTCTCTCATTTGCTCGACACTCCCTGAGATGATGTCTGCCACACTATGGATATTCCTGTCTACTTGGTCAACTGTTGCCAATACTAGCAACCGAAGTGGTCTGATTAGATCCTGAGTAATGTTTACCCTTACTTCTATTTGAAAACCTAGTTGAAGTGGCTGATCGAGTAGTAAACTCTCTTGATTTCATGGATGAGGATTGAAATAACTTGCCCAACTGTCTCTTCCTCGAGTCACGAGACTCGATTTTAGCCTTTCTTTTCTCTTTGACCAGTTCCTCGGCCTTACAGGCTCTATCTGCTAACACAACAAATTCTTTTAGCTCTAGGACACCAAAAAATAAATGGACATCCTCATTTAACCCGTCCTTTAACCTTTTACACATAATGACTTCTGTAGATACGCACTCCCGAGTGTATTTACTAAGTCTTACGAACTCACACTCATATTCGGTCACCGTCATTCGACCTTGCTTTAGCTCTAGGAATTCCTTTCTTTTCTGGTCGATGAACCTTTGACTAATATACTTCTTTCGAAACTCTTCTTGGATGAATTCTCAGTTAACTTTCTCCCTTGGTACAACCGACACAAGGGTGTTCCACCACTGATAAGCCGAATCTCTTAAGAGAGACACGAACACTTCATACACTCTTCGGGTGTGCACGATAATTCATCAAATACCCTAATGGTATTTTCAAGCCAGAATTATGCTTTTTTCCGATCATCATCTTTATTAGCTCGAAATTCCTCAGCTCCTTGCTTCCGGGTTCTATCAACAGGGGGCTTTTCCCTCCTTACTACTTCTACCACTTGGAGAGCTACAGGAATAGGCTGAGGAAAAGGTGGGGGTGGAGGGGGTTAAGCATTAGGATTTGCTCGAAAAAACTCATTATACCAGTTACTCATCATATGGAGAAAGGCTTCCCGAGCCTCCTCTCCTTGACCCAAAGTCTCGAGTCTACTTTCTACTAGCGCGGTCCCTTGTGCGGGAGCCGACGCATTACTAGCGGCATCATCAGTAGCAGCTCGGTTGGGATCCATTTACTATATGCAAACATAATTTAAATCGTCAGGAGTCGTCACACTATCATTATGTAAATACTCATACGTATGGCATGTATGGCTAGACTCATGCATATGCTACGTTAGTCCGAGAATCGATTAAACCATAGCTCTGACACCCCTTATCCGTATCTGATACCGGAACTGGGTATGAAGCATTATCGTACTTAACTTGCTTAAACATACAAGATCGAGACATACAATTTCTTTTCGATTTAAAACTTCCCAATTCGAGACATACGGAATGGTTCGGGACTAAACCGAAAACTTTTGAACACTTAGAAATTTTTTCTTAAAACAGGGCCACACGCTCGTATGAAATGGAACACGCCCGTGTAGGCAGGTCGTATGGTCACACACGCCCATGATCCTAGCCCGCCTGGATTTTATTTTTCATTTCAACCTATAGGGGTTTTCACATGGCCGGACACACGCCCGTGTGCAAAAACCTTGACATTCTATTTCTGACGTTATAATCCCCATAGGGTCACACGGCCAAGGAACACTCCCGTGTCCTTAGACCATGTGGCGAATTAAATTCCTAAATTCAGGTGCAGACTTCACACGACCTAGGCATACGCCCATGCTCTATGGTCGTATATTTCACACAGTTGAGACACATGGCTGTGCCTCAGCCCGTGTGGTTACTACTGGGCATTCTGACTTGCCAACTTAACATGCAAGGGGACACACGACCTATCAACACGCCTAAACTCATTAATGACATCTTTCAAACTTTTAACAGTTTTACAAATTAACCTCTGGTTACCTAGATTAAGCTAAAACAATATCTAAAACATAAAATTCATGACAAAGGGTGAGAAATGGACTTACATGCAAAGAGATGAGAAAAGGAAAAGCTTTTTACTCTCTAAACAATGGTGTTTTAGTTTCACTCAACAAAATGAAGAAGATGATACAATTTCTTGCATTTTCATTTGTTTCATCTTTTAATATAATTACAAAAATGGCATTAACTAACACATTTTTACCTAGTTACCGTCCACTAAATAAGAAATTTCTTAATTTTCATATTAAACCATCCTATTTTACTTAAACACCCAATTGGTACTAAAACATTGATAACCATAGACTTTTGCACTCTCTTATAATTTAGTCCTTTATCTTTAATTAACCTATCAAACATTAAAATTTCTAAACCAAATTTTAATACGACACTAATGACTTCATAAATATTAAATAATTAAGATTTATACACTGACATGTCAAAATTGTGGTCTCAAAACCACTGTTTTCGACACCACTAAAAAATGGGATGTTAGAAGTACATTGTAATTGGTGGGACTGCTCCTCCTTTCGATTTTGGTTCACAATGATAGTGTCAAAAAAATTGTGGGGTTCTTATAAAGAAAAATTAAAGCTCACACACACACACACACACATATAGAGAAACACTAAATCCTAACTACTTAAAAACTAGAGAAAAAATTAAAAATCATCCCAAATGAAAATGTAGGGTACAAAATCCAAATAAGAATGTTTAAAATAAGTTAGACTTGTTTAGAATCAGTCAGACTCAGATTCTGACTCTTCTACTAGCTTCCAAAGTCTCCTCTTCTTCTGTTTGTCATGATTGCTCTTTTTGGTTTCATTCAGAGTTGACACATGATTGTTTTGCTTCCTTATTGCTACTTCCCTCTAGTTATTATCTCTAGTAGCGTTGCCTTGGGTTATAGTATGCCTACCGCTCGATGTTGATATCTCAATTATGCTCCTAATTTGGTTTGTCGCACTCCCATTCGCATTTGTGTCATTGAATGTTGGGGGGTATGGTGTTGTTCACGGAATGGTTTTTATGCTATACCTTCTAGTCTAGTGTTCCTCAATAGGCTTGATGTAGGCAATACCCTACATCGTATATTCAAGATGTGCTCAAATGTTGTCTTCCTTTAATTTAGCTTGCTCTTAGGTGTTGTTGATAGTGTGCCAATGATTTGTGGGCTTGGCGGTCTTGAGGCAGTTTCCTCTAAGGGTGGTTGTGGCCATTAGAAATCTTTAATTCCATATTACTTGTAACACCCCATACCCAAGTCCGAGGCTAAAACTGGATACGAGAAATTACCATGTTGAACTCACTTAAACATGTACTTACGGGCTGTGAAATTTTGTTCTGAAATAGAAACTCTTCTTTCTTAGTCAAAATGTACATATCATGGGCCTATGAGTCCTTAATCACATAGCTGGGAACTTTCAGAATTTAATTGGGAACTTTTCCTCGAAACAGGGGTCACACGCCCATGTGGCTTGGCGCACGCCCGTGTACCCCTAAGACACGCCCATGTCTCCCAACCGTGGCTGACACTGACTAGTTTCACACGGTTTTGACACGCCCGTGGACTTAAACCGTGTGCTATACCTTGACATACTAACTTATTCACACGGCCTAGGCACACGCCCATGTTCTAACCGTGTATCACACACGACCTAAACAAACGGCCGTGGGATTAGCCCGTGGTCTATCCTGACTTAAGGTACCAAGGTGCAGGGTGCACACGGCCTAGACACATGCCCGTGTGTCCATCCGTGTGGGCACTTAGAGGCTATTTACCAAGCCAATTGCCACCTTGAAATCAAGACCAAACTCATGCTCAATTCAACAACTCAATTTAATAAATCTAACATGAACAAGGATGCATACTTCATTGATAAATAAAATCATACATACTTAATAATTCATGACCAATCTCTTTGGCCATATACAAAAAGAATACTAAGCTTGATAGCCAATACTTTGGCTAATTTTAAAACATAGCTCAAAATGAAATGTTTCCTATACATGCCATACTTAATATAAACACTTGGCTATACCAATATATCGATTGATAGTGTGCTCTGAGCTCCGATGACGATGATCCACGAGATTAGCTTGGCAGGACTGCATGGAAAGAAAGGAGAAAGGACATAAGCATTTAGCTTAGTAAGTTTGCATATAATGCACATAGCAACATACTTGATTAATATAAACCATTTGACATAAACAATGGTATCATAAATTTCAGCTATAAAGCTTACTTACTCATACTGATTCTTACATATCTCATGATACTTATTAGTCTCATACTCGTGAGGTAAATAAGGTACCTGTATCACTTGATCACATAGATCAGCATACTCTACAATAATAATCATAATCTCTAATTCATCATTCATAATACGAACAATACTCATTTCCAACTTGATAATAGTTTTTCTTACTTATCTTTCTTGTTATCTCATTTTATCATTACTCATTTGCCCGATGAATTTCTGCGAATAACCGAGGATACTGAATCTCATTCCACATATAACTTGATGCCAAAGCCATATCCTAGATACGGTCTTACATGGAATATCTCATCTTGGTTTCGAGGCCATGTCTTGACATGGACTTATACGAAGTCCTTCTTAGGAGTTTCCCCTGGGAACTTACCATTGCCATGTCTTGACATGGTCTTACTTGGTATCTTTACTCGTGAACTGATCAATGCCGAGCCTTGGCTTGGACTTACATGAAATCTTCCTTGTTCTCACCAATGCCATGCCTTGGCTTGGACTTACATGGAATCTTTATCTTTTGCTAGCTTTTCAATGCCAAGACTTATCTTGGACTTACATGACATCTTTGCTTGGAGACTCACCAATGCCGTGCCTTGGCTTGGGCTTATATGGGTCTTCATCTCATAATAACTCTTCAAAGCCAAGACTTGTCTTGGTCTTACATGATAACTTTCTTAATTGCCGATGCCATGCCTTGGCTTGGTCTTATACGGACTTTCTCATTTTATGTGGTAGATCGAGTATCCTAGGTAATTCAACTTCAATCGGGACTATCTCATGCTTAATCTCATTGATTTCTTTGTTTAACATAACATTAAACATTTTCATGATAATATTGTACATTGTGCTAAGCAATTCAATGATAAAAATCATAAAACTTAAAAATCATACAAACTTACCTCAATATACAAAATGTATGTAGATATTTAATTTAGTCCTCGACTTTGTTCTTGCCTCAGTTTCGATCATCTATAATAATTAGATCATTTAGTACTCCCATTGACTAAATTGACACTTAACTCATACTTTGGCAAAATTACTATTTTGACCCTAAACTTTCTCATATTTGCACTTTTGCCCCTAGGCTCGTAAAATGATTCTCATTCAACTTTCTTAAACATCATGCTTAGCTGATTCATTTTCTCTACCATAACAATCATCAATTCTCACTATTTCTAATATGTATGACCAATTTCATGATCATTGCAAATTAGTCCATACTATCATTTTTCATGAAATTCACTAAGGAAAAGATGTTTATCTAACATCAAACTCTCATAATCTTCCTTGAAATATCATTTTACAAGCATGTCATTCATGGGTAGATTTTTGAACATGCATCTTAGCTCATTTTATAGCTAAAAATAGCTAATTCATAATACGAGAACTTCAAAAATATGAAGAATATTAAAACGGGGCTAAGATGAACTTACTAGCAAGCTTGAAAGATGAACAAACCCTAGCTATGGGTTCTTTGAAAATTTCGGCAATGTGAGGAAGAAGATGAACATAATTTTGACTTATTTCATCCTTTTTAATAATTTATTAGACAAATGACCAAAATGCCCTTCTCTAAAAAAATTCACCATTTACTAACTCATGTCCATTTTTGTCCAAAAATTGTAATTTGGGAAAATTGCTATTTAAGGACTTCTCAATAATATTCTAAAGCTATTTCATACAAAAAGCTTCTAGAAATTCATATTTTGCAACTTTTGCAATTTAGTCCTTTTGGACCATTCAACCTCCATTTAACACAATTGCTTCATGAAACTTTCACACTAGCATGCAAACATGGCACAACCTTTAAAAACCCATAAATTCACCTCGGATTCGTGGCCTCTCACCACTATTCCAACTAGGCCCTAAATCGGGTTGTTACAATTCTCCCCCCTTAGGGATTTTCGTCCTCGAAAATCTTAATAGCAAAAAGGTTTGGATACTGGTCTCTCATACTCTCTTCTGGTTCCCATGTAGCTTCTTCTATCCCATGTCTTTGCGACAATACTTTTACTAAGGCAATACTTTTATTTCTTAGCTACTTGACTTCCCGAGCTAAAATCTTAACTGGTTCTTCACCATAAGTCATGTCGGGATGAATCTCTATCTCTGACGAGGTAATTACATGTGAAGGATCTGATCGGTAGTGTATCAACATTGACACGTGAAACACATCATGTATCTTTTCCAACTCTGATGGCAAAGCCAATCTGTAAGCTACCAGCCCAAATTTCTCGGTAATCTCACACGGTCCAATATAACGTGGACTCAACTTTCCTTTTCGACCAAATCTGAGAACTTTTCTCCATGGTGACACTTTCAAGAAAACTTTATCTCCGACTTGATACTCTATCTCTTTTCCCTTTAAGTCCGAATAGGACTTCGGTCTGTTTGATGCAGCTTTTAAACATTCTCGTATCACTTTCACTTTCTCTTCAGCTTCTCTAACCAAATCAACCCCGTGAATTCGGTTTTCTTTGAGCTCAGTCCAACATAAAGGCGTTCTGCACTTACGCCCATATATAGCCTCATAAGGCGCCATCTTTAAGCTCGACTGAAAGCTATTATTATAGGCAAATTCTACCAATGGGAGAAACTTTTCCCAACTGCCTCAGAATTTTAGAACACAACATCTGAGCATATCTTCGAGTACTTGAATTAACCTCTCCGATTGACCATCGGTTTGAGGATGAAAAGCTGTACTAAAGCTCAACTTCGTACCCAGGGCCTCTTGTAACTTCTTCCAAAATCTGGATGTGAATCTCGGGTCTCTATCCGATATGATTGACAAAGGAACTCTATGAAGCCTTACTATTTCAAAAAGATATAAACTTGCCAACTTGTCCAGTGAGTAATCCACTCGTACAGGTAAGAAATGAGCTAACTTCGTGAGTTTATCAACTACAACCCATATAGCATCTTTCTTGCTCGGTGATAATGGTAATCCCGTTACAAAATCCATAGTGATACGGTCCCATTTCCACTCGGGTACCATAATTGGTTGGAGCAAACTCGAAGGTACTTGGTGTTCAACCTTTACTTGCTGACAAATCATGCATTTGGAAACAAACTCTGAAATATCTTTTTTCATTTTCAGCCACCAATACTGTTGCTTCAAGTCATTATACATCTTAGTACTACCAGGATGTACAGATAGACATCCGTTATGTGCCTCGTCTAAGATTCTCTGAATAAGCTCTTCTTTTCTCGGTACACAAACTCTATCTTTAAATATCAAGTATCCATCAAAATTAATCCGAAAGTCAGATTCAACATCTGACTCGCACTGAGCTCTCTTGACTTGCAATTCGTTATCTTCTTTCTGAGCCTCAAAGATCTCTTGAAGGAATACTGGTCTAGCTCTCAACTCAGCTAGAATAGAACCATCATTAGATAAAGTCATCCGTGAATTCATTGCCCATAATGCAAATAGAGACTTTCTGCTTAAAGCATCCGCGACTACATTAACCTTTCCTGGATGGTAGTCAATGACCAACTCATAATCTTTTATTAACTCTAACCATCTCCTTTGTCTTAAGTTCAACTCTTTTTGTGTCATCAAGTACTTCAAACTTTTGTGATCTGTAAAAATTCGGCACCTTTCACCATATAGATGATGTCTCCATATCTTTAATGCGAAGACTATGGAAGCTAACTTTAAATCTTGCGTCGGATAATTCTTCTCATGAGGCTTCAACTGTCTGGAGGCATAAGCAATAACTTTGCCTTCTTGCATAAGTACACAGCCTAATCCGTTTAAGGATGCATCACTGTAAATCACAAATTCTTTCACTGTTTCAGGTTGTACTAAAACTGGAGCTTCTGTCAACATCGCTTTCAGTTTCTCGAAACTTTGTTGGCATCTTTTTGTCCACTCAAACTTCACATTTTTCTATAGCAATTTAGTCATCGGAGTTGCAATCATAGAAAACCCCTTGACGAATCATCTATAATAGCCGGCTAGGCCTAGAAAACTTCTAATCTCAGAGATATTCTTCGGTGGCTTCCAGTCCATAATAGCCGAAATCTTACTGGGGTCTACTCGAACTCCTTCCCCCGAGACAATATGTACCAGAAATCCTACTTCCTTGAGCCGAAATTCACTTTTACTGAACTTCGCATATAATTGATTTTCTCGAAGAGTCTATAAAACTGTCCGTAAGTGCTCAGCATGCTCATTCTCATCTCAGGAATAAATCAGTATGTCATCAATGAAAACGACTACAAACTTGTCGAGGTATGGTCTAAAAATGCGGTTCATTAAGTCCATGAATATCGCAGGAGCATTGGTCAAACCAAAGGGCATGACTAAAAATTCATAATGCCCATACCTTGTTCGAAAAGCTGTCTTGGACACATCTGATTCCTTTACTCTTAACTGATAGTACCTTGATCTCAAGTCTATTTTGGAGAACACAGTGGCTCCTTTCAATTGATCGAACAAATCATCGATCCTAGGCAATGGGTACTTGTTCTTCACTGTCACTTTATTAAGCTTACGGTAATCTATGCACAATCTCATGGTGCCATCTTTCTTTTTCACAAATAAAACTGGAGCACCCCAGGGAGAACAACTTGACCTAGCAAAGCCTTTATCTGTTAACTCTTGCAACTGTGACTTCAGCTCCTTCAACTCCGTTGGAGCCATTTTTGTAAGGAGTAATAGATATTGGTACAGTACTGGGAGCTAGCTCAATATTGAACTCAACCTCTCTAACTGGTGGTAGTCTTGGTAATTGCTCAGGAAAAACATCCACGTACTCACATACTATCGGTAATGACTCAATCTTTAGCTCTGTTTCTTTATCATTCATCACAAAGGCCAGATATGCCTCATACCCCTTTCTTATGTATCTCTGTGCCGTCATATGAGAAATCATTACCGGTGATCTACCCTGTTCATCTGATTCTACATAGAGAGTGTCCCCATTCTCACATCTCATCTCAATGTACTTCATCCCACAATTAACTATTACATCATGGGCAGTCAACTAGTCCATACCAAGAATGAGATCAAACTCATCAAATGGTAACAACATAAGATTTGCTTTAAAATAATGACTTCTAATCATCAATGGATAGTCTTTACATACTTTATCAACTAACACACTTTTGCCTAAGGGATTAGACACTTTAATCACAAATTCTGTAGACTCTATAGGCATACTCATACTGGATACCAGTTCCATGCAAATATAAAGAGTGTGTGGATCCGAGATCTATTAAAGCAATAACTTTAATACCATGAAGAGAAAAGTACCCGTAATAACATCAGGGGAAGATGCCTCTTCGCGAGCGCGAATGGCATAAGTTCTCGCAGGTGCCCTACTCTCGGGTCTCGCAGCCTGTTCTCTAGGGTTACCTCTCCCACTTGCCTCACTTCCTGGGTTCCTCTGCGGTCTTCCTTTGACCATACACCCGGATCTCGGGTTTTGAATTCTTTCTTCTTTTATCGTCTCAGGACAATCCTTTATGTAGTGGTCCTGAGAACCACATCTGAAACATGCATTTTCATGCGCTCGACATTCTCCGAGATGATGTCTGCCACACTGTGGGCACTCGAGTCTATCCAATCAGATGTTCCCCACACTAGCAACTGAAGTCGTCTGTGCTTTATTTCCCGAATACTGCTTACTCTTGTCCTTCCTTGAAAACCCAGTAGAAGTAGCCGATCGAGTGGAGAAATCTCTTGACTTTTTGGATGAGGATTGGAATGACTTATTCCACTGTCTCTTTCTAGAGTCACGAGACTCCATTTTAGATTTCCTCTTCTCCTTTACTAATTCTTCGGCTTTACAAGCCCTCTCTACTAGCACAACGAATTCCTTCAGTTCTAGGACAGCAACAAACAATTTGGTGTCCTCATTTAACCCGTCTTCAAATCTTTTACTCATGATGGGCCTCAGTGGACACACATTCTCGAGCGCATTTGCTGAGTCGTACAAACTCATACTCATAATCAGTCACTGACATCTTGCCTTGCTTCAGTTCTAGGAATTCCTTCCTTTTCTGGTCCATAAACCTTTGACTGATATACTTTTTCTTGAACTCTTCTTGAAAGAATTCCCATGTGATCTTCTCTCTTGGTACTACCGATACCAAGGTGTTCCACCATTGGTAAGCAGAATCTCTTAAAAGAGGGACTACACACTTCATGAATTCCTCAAGTGTGCATGACAACTCATTAAATACCCTGATAGTATTTTCTATCCAGAACTCAGCCTTTTTCGGATCATCATCTTTTCTAGCTTGGAATTCTTCTGCCCCATGTTTCCTGATCCTATCAACTGGAGGTTTGTCTCCTCTTACCACCTCTACTACTTGAGGGGCTGCAGGGATAGGTTGTCGAACAGGCGGGGGTGGAGGGGGTTATGCATTTGGGTTCGCACGAACAAACTCTGTATACCACGTATTCATCATATAGAGGAACGTTTCTCTAGCCTCTTCTCCTCCTCCTTAACTCACCGCAGTGGGTCTATTCTCATTCTCATTTGGCACCATCCCTTCTGTGGAAGCCAGCGCATTACTTGCTACATCATTCGCCACAGCTCTTTCGGGATCCATTTACTATATGTATAAACATAATTTAAGTCGTCAGGAGTCGTCACACTATCATTATAAAAACATTCTTACGTATGGCATGTATAATTAGAGTCGTGCTCCTTCTACGTTAGTCCTAGAACTGACTAAACCGTAGCTCTGATACCACTAAATGTAACACCTCATACCCGAGTTTGAGGCTAAGACTGGATACGAGACATTACCATGCTTGAACTCACTTAAACATGTACTTACGGGCTGTGAAATTTTGTTCCAAAATAGAAACTCTTCTTACTTAGTCAAAACGTACATATCATGGGCCTATGAGGCCTTAAACACATACCTGGGAACTTTCAGAATTTAATTGGGAACTTTTCCTTGAAACAGGGGTCACACGCCCATGTGGCTTGGGGCACGCCCGTGTACCCCTAAGACACGCCTATGTCTCCCAACCTGGTCGACACTGACTAGTTTCACACGGTCTTGACACGCCCGTGGACTTAAATCGTGTGCTATACCTTGATATACTGACTTATTCACACGGCCTGGCCACACGCCCATGTTCTAACCGTGTATCACACATGACCTAAACAAACGGTTGTGGGATTAGCCCGTGGTCTATCCTGACTTAAGGTACCAAGGTGCAGGGTGCACACAGCCTAGACATGCACCTGTGTGTCCATCCGTGTGGGCACTTAGAGGCTATTTACCAAGCCAATTGCCACCCTGAAATCAAGACCAAACTCATGCTCAATTCAACAACTCAATTTAATAAATCTAACATGAACAAGGATGCATACTTCATTGATAAATAAAATCATACATACTTAATAATTCATGACCAATCTCTTTGGCCATATACAAAAAGAATACTAAGCTTGATAGCCAATACTTTGGCTAATTTTAAAACCTAGCTCAAAATGAAATGTTTCCTATACATGCCATAATTAATATAAACACTTGGCTATACCAATATATCGATTGATAGTGTGCTCCGAGCTCCGATGACGATGATCCACGAGAATAGCTTGGCGGGACTGCATGGAAAGAAAGGATAAAGGACGTAAGCATTTAGCTTAGTAAGTTTGCATATAATGCACATAGCAACATACTTGATTAATATAAACCATTTGTCATAAACAATGGTATCATAAATTTCAGCTATAAAGCTTACTTACTCATACTGATTCTAACATATCTCATGATACTTACTAGTCTCAAACTCGTGAGGTAAACAAGGTACCTGTATCACTTGATCACATAGATCAGCATACTCTACAATAATAATCATAATCTCTAATTCATCATTCATAATACGAACAATACTCATTTCCAACTTGATAATAGCTTTGCTTACTTATCTTTCTTGTTATCTCATTTTATCATTACTCATTTGCCCGATGAATTTCTACGAATAACCGAGGATACTGAATCTCATTCCATATATAACTTGATGCCAAAGCCATATCCTAGATACGGTCTTACATGGAATATCTCATCTTGGTTTCGAGGCCATGTCTTGACATGGACCTATACGAAGTCTTTCTCAGGAGTTTCCCCTAGGAGAACTTACCATTGCTATGTCTTGGCATGGTCTTACTTAGTATCTTTACTCGTGAACTGATCAATGCCGAGCCTTGGCTTGGACTTACATGAAATCTTCCTTGTTCTCACTAATGCCATGCCTTGGCTTGGACTTACATGGAATCTTTATCTCTTGCTAGCTTTTCAATGCCAAGACTTGTCTTGGACTTTCATGACATCTTTGCTTGGAGACTCACCAATGCCGTGTCTTGGTTTGGGCTTATATAGGTCTTCATCTCATAATAACTTTTCAAAGCCAAGACTTGTCTTGGTCTTATATGATAACTTTCTTGATTGCCGATGCCATGCCTTGGCTTGGTCTTATACGTACTTTCTCATTTTATGTGGTAGATCGAGTATCCTAGGTAATTCATCTTCAATCGGGACTTTCTCATGCTTAATCTCATTGATTTCTTTGTTTAACATAACATTAAACATTTTCATGATAATATTGTACATTGTGCTAAGCAATTCAATGATAAAAATCATAAAACTTAGAAATCATACAAACTTACCTCAATATACAAAATGTATGTAGATATGCAATTTAGTCCTCGACTTTGTTCTTGCCTCGGTTTCGATCCGGGCTTTGTTTTTCTTGATCTATAATAATAATTAGATCATTTAATACTCCCATTGACTAAATTGACTCTTAACTCATACTTTGGCAAAATTACTATTTTGCCCCTAAACTTTCTCATATTTGCACTTTTGCCCCTAGGCTCGTAAAATGATTCTCATTCAACTTTCTTAAACATCATGCTTAGCTGATTCATTTTCTCTACTATAATAATCAGCAATTCTCACTATTTCTAATATGTATGACCAATTTCTTGGTCATTGCAAATTAGTCCATACTATCATTTTTCATGAAATTCACTAAGGAAAAGATGTTTATCTAACATTAAACTCTCACAATCTTCCATGAAATATCATTTTACAAGCATGTCATTCATGGGTAGATTTTTGAACATGCATCTTAGCTCATTTTATAGCTAAAAATAGCTAATTCATAATACGAGAACTTCAAAAATATGAAGAACATTAAAAACGGGGCTAAGATGAACTTACTAGCAAGCTTGAAAGATGAACAAACCCTAGCTATGGGTTCTTTGAAAATTTCGGCCATGTGGGGAAGAAGATGAACATAATTTTGACTTGTCTCATCATTTTTAATCATTTATTAGACAAATGACCAAAATTCCCTTCTCTAAAAAAAAATTCACCATTTACTAACTCATGTCCATTTTTGTGCAAAAATTATAATTTGGGAAAATTTCTATTTAAGGACTTCTCATTAATATTCTAAAGCTATTTCATACAAAAAGCTTCCAGAAACTCATATTTTGCAACTTTTGCAATGTAGTCCTTTTGGACCATTCAACCTCCATTTAACAAAATTGCTTCATGAAACTTTCATACTAGCATGCAAACATGGCATAACCCTTAAAAACTCATAAATTCACCTTGGATTCGTGGCCTCGCACCACTATTCTGATTAGGCCCTAAATCGGGCTGTTACATTTCTCAGCTACTCGGGTTGCGAACTTCTTACATTTTTTAGTACACATGGCTTGATATTCAAGTGTTGTTGTATTCGCATGACTGTTTCTTCCAGTATTTGCTTTTGTGGTTGTGATATGCCACATCTTGCTTGTCTTGTGTCCATGTGTGGTTTGAACAATTTTGATTTTTTGTCTTTGCTTCATCTTACGGCCATTTGGTGTTATTTCATAAATAACTAGTTTAGGCTCGGTAGGGGAGGACAACTATATCCGGGAGAATATTTGAGCCTGGTAGCTTAGAGGGTGCTAGTTGTTGATAAATGCATTATATAGAGGCGTTCTAGGGCTGGTTTTTTCATGCAAACTTGGGAGACATCTTTGAAGATTGCATCAAACCAAAATTGAAAGTTCCCAAAAATGGCTTGTGTGTCGCGCCACAGAGAGGGCATGATGCGACATGATGCTAGTTATTCTCCTATTTGCATTGAATTCAAGGTTGTGTCGTGACATAGGTAGAATGTGGCACGACACGACTTTGATTTGGCCTCTTTGGGACTTGTAGACGATCCTTGGTTGCCCACACATCCAGCTTAATAATGTCTAACTCCTCTGTTGTCATCAAAAACTTGGTTCCTTCTAATTTTAACACACACTAAAAAGTCTAATTCCTAAATCTAACAATTTAAAAACAAATTAATATACAATATTTACATATTAGTTAAGTTTGATCGTTAAAAATTATGTTGTGCTATCAGACTTGTCAAAAAATTCCTTGAACTTTACCATCAACATCAAATTTCGGTCTCACCTTTCTTGTCTATTCCAATTGTTCCATCCTCCATCAGAGTCTTTCCATTTGTCTCGTTCTTTCATCGCGTGAGCACCTACACTTGCACCACTTAGAAAATCCCTTTGATTAGGGCTGTTAGTGGTTAATTTGAATAATACATAACATTCTTCCTTAAGAAATCCTTCATTTTAGGAATCTTAGCAACATTGGAACACTTCTACCTCGTTATCAATTTTTATTACAAGCTCGTTTCACTCGAGATCAATTATTGATTTAGAAGTGGCAAAAATTGGCCTATCCAACATAATGGGGATTTCTCGATCTTCCCTGAAGTCTAAGACCACAAAGTCAATGGGTATTATAAATCCCCGTACCTTAACCAATGCATCTTCAAGTACACCTTTTGGGTCCACTAAGGATCTATCGACAAGTTGTAGCATTTTTGATCGCCTCCGGATGTACCAACATTTGCAATTAAAGATATAGATTTGAGGTTGTGTCCGAAAGTATACGGGTCAGGTTGTAATATAGTTTGTTTACAACGAAACACTTGGTAAGTATTCCGAGGATCATACCCAAGGGATTACAGATTGGGGAAAACTGTTATGAAGCCAATTACGGGAAATAATTACTAATATACTTGAGTCACGAATCAGTAGTGTTAATCAAGAAGTAAGATGATAAAATAATAAACTAAATAAATTTAACTAAACCAAAACCTACTCCTAGATTCATGTATTGTTTTTATATTCCTTGTTTTGACTATGCGAGTTCCTTTTAGCCTAGCTACAATTATTTTACCTAATTAATTATTAATATAGGGTTCTAATCAATCAACTAGTCGATACCCTAGCAGGATCTTCCAATCTTTCACTAGAATACTGAGTAAGAAAGAACTACATATCTTTCGACCTCATAGTCCAAACTAGTTTGGGGTTAATGTAATAGCCCATTTTTCAGTGGTGTTGGAAACAGTGATTTCAGGGCCACCAAATCCGACGAGTAAGTTCTTAAATATTATTATTTAATATTTACGAGTCAAATATGATTTTAAAAAGGTTTTTCGGTTTGATAATTTATGTTTTAAGCGATTTATTAAGTTCAAGTGGTAAGATCCTAAGGTCAAGTGGTTTTAGAAAATGAGGTATTGGGAACTCATTTCTATAAGCTGAGCCATAAATATTTTTATAAATATTTACAGAGTGTCATTAAGGTGGTATTAAAGTTCTGTTGAAAAATTTTAACGTTTTGATAGTTAATTAATAAAAAAGACTAAATCGTAAAAGAAGTAAAATTTTATCACTATTTGATTTGAGTGATTAATTGATTTATTGAATAAAGGAAAAGGGACATAAATGGTCATTAAACCATTTAAAGAGTTACTGGACTAATATGGACATGGATTTGATATTTTAATTTGTTATTAACAAAGGTTAAAATGGTAATTTGATAAATTAATTAAAACATAAATAAAAGATGAATGGTTGTCATCTTCCGTTCTCTTTTGTTTCAACCGAATGTCCATGGAAGTTTTAAGCTAGGTTCGGCCATGGTGGTTTCCTATTGCATGGTAAGTAATTCTTACCCGTTTTTAATAATTTTGATGTTTTTGAGATTGTTACAACTAGGTCCAGCTAACCTGTACCTTCGATTTTGAAACTGTTAAAGATTTTGAATGTTTCCATTGATGAATCTATGTGATTTTAGTTATTAAATGATGAAATTGAAATGTTGGTTGATATTTAAAAGCATTATGATTTTGATTAATTTTCTGATTAGGGACTAAATTATTGAAATAATAAAAGTACAAGGATTTAAAGTGAAATTATTGCAAATGTGGCCTTTTTTGTGTACCATGAATATTCTAATGATGTGAAATGGAATTAAAAATGGTTAATTTGCATGTTTTAGGCTTAGGGACTAAATTGAATAAAGGTAAAATGTTAGGGGTAATTTTGTAAAAATTTAAAAAATGACTAAATTGCATAAAATACATTATTTTACTGTCTAAATTAATAAATTTAATAAAATTATTAATTTAGATCAAGATCGAGTGGAAAGTCGAGGAGAATAGAAAATTGCCAAAATGCCCCTAAACATTGTTATTTCTACAATTGTAACAGCCCGGTTTAGGGGCTAGTTGGAATAGTGATCTCGAGATCACTAATCTGAGTTTAGAGAAATTTATTTTCATGTTATATTATGAGTCAGAGCATGATAGTATATGTGCATGAGAATTTTGGTGCTTTAGTTTTAGCGATTTCATGTTTAATTGTGAAAAAGGACTAAATCGCATAAAGTACGAAAGTTCCACTCTATAAGATAAAAGTACCAAATGGCCATAGATTGTTAATTGCAGGTCTTTAAAAGGCAATTAGACCCCCAAAATTAGCATGGTCGACCATAGGAGACAAAGATGGACAAGGTTGGTCAAAGTTGGTGATAGTTGGTGACTTATTTGACTTGTATTAATAAAATAAGGAGAGAAAAGATATCATCTTTTCTCCTTTTCTCTTCCACCAAAAATTAGCAGCAAATAGGGGTTAGAAAGCTTTAAAAATTTTAGCACACTCATCTCTTCACAAGTAAGTGTTATAGTGAACTTTTCTTGAAAATAATTGTACTTTTGAGACCCCTAAAGCTTAAGCTTTCAAATGAGGGGACTATTGTGCAATATGGTAAAGAGTTTAAAGTTTTTCCATGAGATCTATCTTAGTTATTGCTGCATTTTTTATGGAAGAAATTGAGTCTTAGCTGTTAGATAACAACTTTTGTGAAGGTGTTAGCATGAAAAACACCAAATAGGACCTTGATGAAAAGGTTATAAAGTTTGTGGTTAATATGTGAAATATTGATTTTTGATGATAGCTTTAAGAGTATTAAATGTTCACTTAGGCTTGTTGAAGGTAGAAATGTGTTTAGAATTTATTTCCAAGCCTAGGGGCAAAATGGTCATTTTGCCAAAGTCTAGGGGCAAAATAGTAATTTTGCCTAAGCATGATTTTTGAAATGCTTTTATTAATATAGTGGTTAAAATGAGTTAAATTGCTATTGTAGAGCAAGAAAAACCGAGGACCCGCCTCGATCGGGGAAAGAACAAAGTCTCGGACTAGATCGATAAGCTAGCTCATTTTGAAATCGAGGTAAGTTTGTATGCAATTTAAGCAACATTTATGTTAGCATGTTGAGAAATGCTTGACATTATATCAATGCATAATGCACTACTAATTTGAGTAGTAAATGTGAATGAGATGTTGAAGTCCTAACGGGCCATATTGATTATAAAAATGTTATCATTGAGATATGAAATAGATAAGGTCTCGTGTAAGACCATGTCTGGGACATGGCCTCGGCATAGAGTTGAAATCCCGTATAAGACCATATTCGGGATATGGCTTCGATAATGATTAAGAGAATCGTATAAGACCATATTCGGAATATGGCATCGATACATGATAGGAGATTTCGTATAAGACCATATTCGAAATATGGCATCGATACATGATAGAAGATTTCATATAAGACCATATCTGGGATATGGCATTGGATTCTAGAGGTGACTCCAAGTAAGACCACCTGGAGGATGTGGTGTTGGCTTTATACTTACAATAACGAGGATAAACACACGTCTTTGACAATCCCTTGTGGATTGTGGGATAAGTAGAAGAGTTTAGAAGTAGAAATGTGAATGATATTTAAGTCATGTGAATGAGTGAATATAGGTACTCGTGAATGTGTCACAAAGAGTTGGTTTTGATATGTGGCACAGTATGTGCTAGATAAGGGCAATTGTAAGTAAGCACTATCAGGAAGCCTTGACTCGAGTACGGTTAGCTAATACCGTGTGTGGATTATCTTATGAGCTTATTATTGCTATTTATTTCCATGCAAACTTACTAAGCTTTATGCTTACCTATTTTATTGCCCTTCTATCTTGTAGTACTGCCAGGGTAACTCAAGGGTCGTGGACGTAGGAGTCCGGAAATCAGAGTATCGACAAGCTTTTTGGTATAACAATTTTAGACTTATTTTGAGTATGGCATGTATAGGACTTGAGTATTTTGTTAAGTTGTAATTGTTAGTCAAAGTGTTGGCTATGTAAGTTTATAAAAGTCATTTTGTAAATGGCCCTATGAGTTAGGCAAATACTTGGCAAACTCTTTTTGTTTAATGAAGATGAAATTCATGAAGTGTGCGTTCTTTTCAATATCGTGTATGTTGGATGAGTTCTTAGACTTGCAAAAGGGTTAGGAGTTGTATTGTTTTGAGTGCATGCATGTATGTGTGCAATGTAGGGTGGAAAAGGCTTGGTATATAGCCTGCTAATTGTCTATATGGGAAGACACACGGGCGTCTGTCTAGACTGTGTGGGAGCCACGGCTAGCACATGGGCGTGTGCCCAAGCCCTGTGAAGTGTGCACCTTGCACCTAGAATTTAAATCACTGCACGGTTGGGGTACACGGGCGTGTCAAGGCCGTGTGACTTTAATCAGAATCGACCATGGTTGGAAGACACAGGCGTGTCAAGGCCTTGTGAAATTAGTCAGTGTCGACCACGGGTGGAAGACATGGGCATGCCTTAGAGGCACACGGGCGTGTCCCTAGGCCTACACGGGCGTGTGGCCCCTATTTTGTTAAAAAGTTTCTTGCACTCGTGAAAGTTCCCAGAAAGATTCTGATACATCTCAGAAGTATTTTTAGGGCCTCTTGGGCCGAGCATGTGCGAGCGATGGGGTTAAACAAATTTTATAACCTTATTCTAGATGTTTATGCAAGATTAGCTAGGTAATGCCTCAAACCCTGCTCCAGCTGGAACACGGGCAAGGGGTGTTACATTTATTGGTATCAGAGCTATGGTTTAGTCTGTTCTTGGACTAACGTAGCGTAAGGACGAGTCTAGCTATACATGCCATATATAAGAGTGTCTGAGTAATGATAGTGTGATGGCTCCTAACATATAAAATTGTGTTTTATGTAGTAGATGGATTCTGATCCAGACCGAACTGCAGCCAATGATGCTGCGAGTAACGCGCCGGCTCCCGCTCAAGGGACCGCGCCAGCTTACAGTTGACCCAAGACCTTGGGTCAGGGGAAGAGGCTCGAGAAGCATTTCTCCACATGATGAGCAATTGGTATACTGAGTATACGCGAGCAAATCCTAATGCTCAACCCCCTCTACCCCCACCTATCCCTCAACCCGCTCCAGTAGCTCCTCAAGTGGTTGAGGTGGAGAGAAGAGAAAGGCCTCTGGTGGATAAGATCCGGAAGCAAGGAGCCGAGGAATTTCGGGCGAATAAGGATGATGACCAGGATAAAGTGGAATTTTGGCTCGAGAATACCATTCGGGTATTTGATGAGTTATCCTGAACGCCTGAGGAGTGCTTAAAGTGTGTGGTGTCTCTCTTGAGAGATTCAGCCTACCAATGGTGGAACACCCTAGTGTTGGTGGTGCCAAGGGATAGAGTTAGTTGGGAATTCTTCCAAGAGGAATATCGGAAGAAGTATATCAGCCAGAGGTTCATCGACCACAAGAGAAAGGAGTTCCTGGAATTGAAGCAAGGCCGTATGTCAGTGACCGACTATGAACAGGAGTTCGTAAGGCTTAGCAAGTATGCACGAGAGTGTGTGTCTACCGAAGCCATCATGTGCAAGAGATTTGAGGACGGATTGAATGAAGATATCCGCCTATACGTGGGAGTTCTCGAATTAAAGGAATTTGTAGTATTGGTGGATAGGGCCTGTAAAGCCGAGGAGTTGGCTAAAGAGAAGAGAAGAGCTGAGTACAAGTCTCATGACTCGAGGAATAGACAACTGAATAAGTCTCACAAATCTTCATCTAAGAAATCGAGGGATTTCACTACTCGATCAGTCACTTTAGCGGGGTTTTCAACCCGAGATAAAGGCAAGCAATTTTCGGGGTCGAAAGGGCAAACCACATCAGTTGGTAGTTTGGGTAACATCTGACCAAGTAGACCAAAATGCCCTCAGTGTGGCAGGCGCCATTCTGGTGAGTGTAGAACTAATGAGAAAGCTTGCTTCAGATGTGGGTCCGTAGACCACTTTATCAGAGATTGTCCCGAGGTGGACAAGAATGGAAAGCCTCAGAATGCAAGATCGGGAAGTACCACTAGGGGAAGACCATTGAGAAACCCGAGGATTGAGATGGGAAGAAAGAATCCACCTAGAGAGCAAGCTGCTAGAGTCAAGGGTAGAGCACCGAAAAGGACATATGCCATTCATGCTCTTGAAGAGGCATCTTCTCTCGAGTTTATCACGGGTATCCTTTCTCTCCATAATACTCATGTTATAACTTTAATTGACCCGGGATCTACCCACTCATCAATATGCATGAAATTAGTCCCTAGCATGAGCATGCCTATAGAGTCTACCGAATTCATCATAAGAGTGTCTAATCCCCTAGGCAAGTGTGTGTTGGTTGATAGAGTTTGCAAAGGGTGCCCTTTGATGATTAAGGGTCATTGTTTCCTGGTTGATCTTATGTTATTACCGTTTGACGAATTTGATGTCATTCTCGGGATGGATTGGTTAGTTACCCATGGTGTAATTGTGAATTGTGGGAAGAAGCATATCGAGTTGAGAGATGAAAATGGTAATTTTATTCGTGTTGAATCAAATAAGCCGGATAGGTCGCCAATAGTGATATCAACCATGTCGGCTCAGAGGTATCTAAGGAAGGGGCATGAGGCTTATCTTGCCTTTGTGTTGAACACTAAAGAGACTGAGTTAAAAATTGAGTCAGTACCTATAGTATGCGAGTACCTAGATGTTTTCTCGGAAGAGTTGCCAGGGCTACCTCCGGATAGAGAGATTGAATTTTGGATTGAATTAGTTTCGCGTACTGCCCCTATTTCTATTGCTCCATATAGAATGGATCCAACCGAGCTAAAAAAGCTAAAAGCATAGTTACAAGAATTAACGGATAAGGGTTTCACGAGGCTGAGTTTTTCCCCGTGGGGTGCTCCCGTCCTATTCGTGAAGAAGAAAGATGGTTCCATGAGACTATGTATAGACTATCAGCAACTCAATAAGGTGACGGTGAAGAATAAGTACCCGTTGCCGAGGATCGATGATCTATTTGATCAATTGAAGGGAGCTACAGTATTTTCCAAGATAGATTTGAGTTCAGGGTACTATCAGTTGAGAGTCAGAGACTCGGATGTGCCAAAAACTGCATTTAGGACTAGGTATGGCCATTATGAATTTTTGGTCATGCCTTTTGGTCTAACGAATGGCCCCGCGATCTTCATGGATTTGATGAATCGCATTTTTGACCGTAGTTGGATAGATTTGTTGTGGTTTTCATCGATGACATACTAATCTACTCTCAAGATGAGAACGATCATGCTGAGCATTTGAGTATGGTTCTACAAGTTTTGAGAGAAAAACAATTGTATGCCAAATTCAGTAAGAGTGAATTTTGGCTTAAGAAAGAGGGATTTTTGGGACATATTATCTCGGGAGATGGGATTAGAGTCGACCCGAGTAAGATAACAGCAATTGTTGAATGGAAACCGCCGAGGAGCGTAACTGAAGTGAGGAGTTTTCTAGGCCTAGCCGGCTATTATAGGCATTTTGTCAAGGGGTTTTCCATGATAGCTACCCCGATGACAAGACTTTTACAGAAAGATATAAAGTTTGATTGGACGGAAAAGTGTCAATAGAGTTTTGAGACACTGAAGACACTATTGACTGGGGCTCCCATTTTGGTGCAACCAGAACCGGGGAGAGAATTTATGGTTTACAGTGAGGCGTCCTTGAATGGATTGGGCTGTGTACTGATGCAAGAGGGTAAACTGATTGCATATGCCTCTAAGCAGTTGAAGCCGCATGAGAAGAACTACCGACTCATGATTTAGAGTTGGCCGCAATCGTGTTTGCGTTAAAAAATTGGAGGCATCATTTATATGGTGAAAGGGGTCAGATTTTCATGACCACAAAAGCCTAAAATATTTGATGACTCAAAAAGAATTGAATTTGAGGCAACGAAGGTGGATAGAGTTGATTAAGGATTATGAATTGGTAATTGACTACCATCCGGGAAAGGCGAATGTAGTCGTTGACGCTTTGAGCAGAAAATCATTATTCGCACTAAAAGCCATGAGTACTCAGATGACCTTGTTAGATGATGGGTCAGTTTTAACTAAGTTGAGGGCTAAACCATTGTTCCTTCAAGAGATATATGAAGCTCAGAAAGATGATAACAGTTTGCAAGCCAAGAGAGTTTTACGCGAGTCGAGCGTTGAGACAGACTTTCGAGTAAATCCTGATGGATATCTGACATTTCGAGATAGGATCTGTGTACCCAGGAATGACGAGCTTATTCAAAAAATTTTGCATGAAGCACATAGAGGATGTTTGAATGTACACCCAGGTAGCACAAAGATGTACCATGATTTGAAGAAATGGTACTGGTGGCTTGGTATGAAGAAAGATATTTCTGAGTTTGTATCGGAATGCCTGATTTGTCAACAAGTGAAGGCTGAACATCAAGTACCTTCAGGTTTACTTCAGCCCATTATGTTTCCTGAGTGGAAGTGGGACCGTATTACTATAGACTTCGTGTCGGGCTTACTATTGACTCCCAAGAGGAAAGATACAGTATGGGTAGTGATTGATAGACTCACTAAGTCAGCCCACTTTATACCAATGTGAATCGACTATTCACTCGATAAATTGGCAGACTTGTACATGTCTGAGATAGTAAGACTTCATGGTGTACCGTTGTCGATCATTTCAGATAGAGATCCAAGATTCACGTCACGGTTTTGGAAAAAGATGCAAGAAATGTTGGGCACGAAATTGAGTTTCAGTGTCGCCTTCCATCCACAAACTGACGGGCAGTCAGAGAGGGTAATTCAGACACTTGAAGACATGCTTCGATGTTGTGTTTTGGAATTCCACGGTAATTGGGAGAAATACTTACCATTGGTGGAATTCTCTTACAACAACAACTTTTAATCAAGTTTAAAGATGGCGCCCTATGAGGCATTGTATGGGCGTAAGTGCGAACTCCCTTGTATTGGTCAGAACTCAGAGAGAAACAGATACAAGGGGTTGACTTGGTTAAGGAAACTGATAAGAAGGTAAAAGTGATACGTGACTGTTTGAAAGTCGCCTCAGATAGAGAGAAGTCCTATTCATATTTAAAAAGGAAAGATATAGAATTCAAAGTTGGTGATAAAGTGTTCTTGAAAGTACCACCTTGGAGGAAAGTCTTCAGATTTGGCCGGAAGGGCAAATTGAGTCCGCGTTTTATCGAACCTTATGAAGTTACCGAAAGGATAGGACCGGTAGCTTATCAGTTAGCTTTGCCACCTAAGTTAGAAAAGATTCATGACGTCTTTCATGTATCCATGTTACGTCGATACCGTTTAGACCCTTCGCATGTTATAGAGTCGACAGAGGTAGAGATACAACCGGATTTGACATATGGTGAAGAACCAGTTAGAATTTTGGCTCGTGAAGTCAAGCAGTTAAGGAACAAAAGCATAGCCCTAGTGAAAGTCCTATGGCAAAGGCACGGTATAGAAGAGGCTACATGGGAGTCTGAGGAATCGATGAGAAACCAATACCCCAATCTTTTCACTGGTAAGAATTTTGAGGACGAAAATCCTTAAGGGGGAGAACTGTAATAGCCTGATTTAGGGGCTAGTCAGAATAGTGATCTCGAGGTCACTAATCTGAGTTTAGAGAAATTTATTTTCATGTTATATTATGAGTTAGAGCATGATACTATATGTGCATGAGAATTTTGGTGCTTTAATTTTAGCGATTTCATGTTTAATCGCGAAAAAGGACTAAATCGCATAAAGTACGAAAGTTCCACTCTATAAGCTAAAAGTACCAAGTGGCCATAGATTGTTACTTGGAGGTCTTTAAAAGGCAATTAGACCCCCAAAATTAGCATGGCCGGCCATAGGAGACAAAGATGGACAATGTTGGTCAAAGTTGGTAATAGTTGGTGACTTATTTGACTTGTATTAATAAAATAAGGAAAGAAAAGATATCATCTTTTCTCCTTTTCTCTTCCACCGAAAATTTCGCAGCAAATAAGGGGTAGAAAGCTTCAAAAATTTTAGCACACTCATCTCTTCACAAGTAAGTGTTCTAGTGAACTTTTCTTGAAAATAATTGTACTTTTGAGACCCCTAAAGCTTAAGCTTTCAAATGAGGGGACTATTGTGCAATATGGTAAAGAGTTTAAAGTTTTGCCATGAGAGCTATCTTAGTTATTACTGCATTTTTTATGGAAGAAATTGAGTCTTAGCTGTTAGATGAACAACTTTTGTGAAGGTGTTAGCATGAAAAACACCAAATAGGACCTTGATGAAAAGGTTATAAAGTTTATGGTTAATATGTGAACTATTGATTTTTGATGATAGCTTTTAGAGTATTAAATGTTCACTTAGGCTTTTTGAAGGTAGAAATGTGATTAGAATTTATTTTCGAGCCTAGGGGCAAAATGGTCATTTTGCCAAAGTCTAGGGGTAAAATAGTAATTTTGCCTAAGCATGATTTTTTAAATGCTTAATATAGTGGTTAAAATGAGTTAAATTGCTGTCATAGAGCAAGAAGAACCGATGACCCACCTCGATCGGGGAAAGAACAAAGTCTCAAACTAGATCGACAACCTAGCTCATTTTGAAATCGAGGTAAGTTTGTATGCAATTTAAGCAACATTTATGTTAGCATGTTGAGAAGTTCTTGACATTATATTAATGCATAATGCACTACTAATTTGAGTAGTAAATGTGAATGAGATGTTGAAGTCCTAACGGGCCATATTGATTATAAAAATGTTATCATTGAGATATGAAAAAAATAAGGTCCCGTGTAAGACCATGTCCGGGACATGGCCTCAGCATCGAGTTGAAATCCCGTATAAGACCATATCCGGGATATGGCTTCGGTAATGATTAAGAGAATCATATAAGACCATATTCAGAATATGGCATCGCTACATGATAGGAGATTTCGTATAAGACCATATTCAGAATATGGCATCGATACATGATAGGAGATTTCGTATAAGACCATATTCGGAATATGGCATTGATACATGATAGGAGATTTCGTATAAGGCCATATCCGGGATATGGCATTAGCATCTAGAGGTAATCCTAGATAAGGCCATATCCAGGATATGGCATTGGCATCTAGAGGTGACTCCATGTAATACCACCTCGAGGATGTGGCATTGGCTTTATACTTACAGTAACGAGGATAAACACACGTCTTTGACTATCCCTTGTGGATAGTGGGATAAGTAGAAGAGTTTAAAAGTAGAAAGTGAATGATTTTTAAGTCATGGGAATGAGTGAATATAGGTACTCGTGAATGTGTCACGAAGAATCAGTTTTGATATGTGGCACAGTATGTGCTAGATAAGGGCAATTGTAAGTAAGCACTGTCAGGAAGCCTTGACTTGAGTACGGTTAGCTAATAACGTGGGTGGATTATCTTATGAGCTTATTATTGCTATTTATTTCAAGGCAAACTTACTAAGCTTTATGCTTACCTTTTTTATTGCCCTTCTATCTTGTAGTACTGCCAGGGTAACTCGAGGATCGTGGATGTAGGAGTTCGGAAAACACACTATCGACAAGCACTTTGGTATAACAATTTTAGACTTATTTTGAGTATGGCATGTATAGGACTTGAGTATTTTGTTAAGTTGTAATTGTTAGTCAAAGTGTTGGCTATGTAAGTTTATAAAAGTCATTTAGAAAATGGCCCTATGAGTTAGGAAAATACTTGGCAAACTCTTTTGTTTAATGAAGATGAAATTCATGAAGTGTGCGTTCTTTTCAATATCGTGTATGTTGGATGAGTTCTTAGTCTTGCAAAAGGGTTAGGAGTTGTATTGTTTTGAGTGGATGCATGTATGTGTGCAATGTAGGGTGGAAAGGGCTTGGTATATAGCCTGCTAATTGTCTATATGGGAAGACAGACGGGTGTGTGTCTAGACTGTGTGGGAGCCACGGCTAGCACATGGGCGTGTGCCCAAGCCCTGTGAAGTGTGCACCTTGCACCTAGAATTTAAATCACTGCACGGCTGGGGTACACGGGCGTGTGAAGGCCGTGTGACTTTAGTCAGAATCGACCACGGTTTCAAGACATAGGCGTGTCAAGGCCTTGTGAAATTAGTCAGTGTCGACCACGGGTGGAAGACAAGGGCATGCCTTAGAGGCACACGGGCGTGTCCCTAGGCCTACACGGGCGTGTGGCCCTTGTTTTGTTAAAAAGTTTCTTGAACTCGTGAAAGTTCCTGGAAAGATTTCGATACTTCTCGGAAGTATTTTTAGGGCCTCTTTGGTCGAGCATGTGCGAGCGGTGGGGTTAAATGAAATTTTATAACCCTATTCTAGATGTTTATGCAAGATTAGCTAGGTAATGCCTCAAACCCTGTTCCAGCTGGAACACGGGCAAGGGGTGTTACAGCAATTTAGCCAGGTAAGTTCGTAACTTGGTTAGTACAATTTATTACTGTTTCGATAAATTATTATCTATTTTTGTATATATGTGAATCAAATTTGTCAGCTTGAAGGAAACGAATTAAACTAGGGTTGAAAGACACTATGGCCACACAATATTAAAAATGTTCAAGACCATGGTTGCACCATGGTAATATTTACGTAAGACCATAGCGAGGCTATGGCAGTTTTTCAGATGTAAGACCATGGTTGGACCATTTCAGTGTATATATATATATATATATATATATGTAAGACCATAGCTGGGCTATGACATTCTAATGATAAGACCATAACTGGGTTATGGCACTATGAGCGTAAGACTATGGCAAGGCCGTGGCAGTGCACATGTAAGACCATTGTTAGACTATGGCACAATATGAAATGTATACTAGGGTTTCAATTGTCTTTACACTGTTCATCGAATATGAAAAGGGATGCCTTCGACCATCGTTTAGCACACTTGTGTGAGCTCTGGTAAGGGTTTCGGTTGGCTTCACTACGACAAATAGGGAAAGGTATGATGTACCAATGATCAAAGTATGAATATTCATGATTATGAAAGGTATGATTTAAGTGATGTTATGTTTATGTACCATATCTTACCATGTGATGATATTGCTAAGTTATGTGTTTAATCACTAGCTTGTGACTATGGTAAATGTTATGTTTATGTCTTTTGTGTTATGCAAATGAAATGGTAAGTATTTAATATGAACCAAGACATGTATGTATGAAACTTATTGAAATGGTGATACATGGAAAACATGATATGTTAAGAAGAATGATAAATCCAATTGGATCATGCTCAAGTATAATGGTTATCTATGTTAGGTTCACATGAATTATATTCAATTATGCTAACATGTGTTGTTGTTGGTACTTAGGCTTGTGCCAAGTTTATAATTGAATTATATCATGTTTAATCTTAATGAAATGCATTGAAATGGTAAGTGCTCAATTGGTAACGAGCTTAATCTAGGAAAAGGTGGAATAAATCAAAGTATGTAATTTTTTATGCAATGGTTGATTATGTAGTTGATTCCAAAAGAGCTATGTTTAAATGCACTAGTTTATAGTCATGGTTGATATTAAGCGTATGAAATGGGTGAGGAAAGGTAATGAACTAGTAAATTCATAGCTGAAATGAAATTTGATGAAAAGGGAGTAACGAGTTTGAATGATGTACTATATGTGAGAAATTTACGTATGCTATGGATGAATATACCTATATCATGGATAAATACACTAAGTTAAGAATTGATAATGTTGTTTAGGCTTATGATAAGCATTGGGAACAGAATGAAAAGAAAGTAGATTAAAAAGTGTATAATCTTATAGAAAAGTTGATGATTATCTATTAAGTCCCATAAAATCCTATCATGTTATGAATGATAAATGTATGTGACATTAATGAACTTACTCATTTGTGAGTTGATGATCATATTGATTTATGAATCTTATGGCATTGGCATAGATTTATGCTTATTCTATAAAGTTTATTATTGAAATAGATTATTATGCTTAAGGTTTATACGAACTTACTAAGCATACATTGCTTACGTAGTTATTTTCCTTTACTTTACAGATTATCGAAAGCTCGATCGGGTTGGAAGCTAGTCGGAGATCCATCACACTATCCATCAAATTTATTGGTTGATTTTGAGGTTTTAGTCGTGGTTATAATGGCATGTATAGGTGGACTATATATAATGTTTAATTGATGAGTTTGGCACACCACAACCACTTGGCAAAGAACTATGAGGGGCAAAATCAAACTGGGACTTGGTCAGCAAGGACCGAGCCTACAAACTCAACTTATGCCCCCAGTGAGCTGTTGCCGTCAAAGGGACTTGGTACTGGGGTCATGGACAGCTTTGAATGCAAGCAAGGCCTTGGCAAGGCCAAGGCACTGTGTGGCTGCTGACTTGGGAGGCACAAGGCATCCCTAACATGACAGGGGAGAATGGGCAAGCCAAGCTTGAGCCCATAGCAATGCATAAGCCACCCCAAGAGATCTTTGCCCAATATAGGGAACTTGCTCCTGGAGTCGTTGGCTACATTTCTATAGGCACGAGCTTGACCGGCCGGAAAATCATCACCTTGGCCACTAGCACCGGTGATCAACTCACCACCATTAATGAGACGTTGCGGGACAACCCGACCCCAATGGGGGATACGGATGCAACCCACCTCGGGTTGGAGGGGGGCCATATTGGGGGGCAGCGGATCTCTACCCCTGAAAGAGCTAAATGGTTTTATGGCCAAAGTGGTATGTGTTGACATGTATATATATGTGGTTTTATGAGTGTTGACATTTTGACATTTTGGTGCTTAAATGGTTAATGTTGAAATGGTCAAGTAGATGTATGTTTTTAATGATCAATTTGGTATATTTTGTTGAGATTTGACATATGGTCAATTGTGCTATGTCTTGGCATGATGATTTTTGGTTGTGTATATTGATTTATGCCAAAACATGTATGTGTTTAGGTTGATTTTAATATTTATGTTTGAGGTGCCTTTTGGGCATATTTGTTGTATGCAAAAATGCCATATTGATCTAGTTTTATCATGCACATTTTAGGTACATTTTTGAATGCTTAAAATAGGTGCGAATGGCTTGTATGTATGTTTTGGGTGAGAGAAATGGCTTGAAAATGGCCTATTTCTTGTTCACACGGCCTGAAACACGGATGTGTGTCTCAACCGTGTGAGTCACACAGTCATACGACACGGTCGTATGTCCCCTGTAGGTTTTTAAAGGTTGCATTTCAAGAGTTACATGGTCTGGCACACGGGCGTGTGGCTTGGCTGTATAAACCAAGTCAAAGAGTTACACAGGCACAAACACTGGCTGGGACACGACTGTGTGTCCCTACTTCGAATGTCCACATGGCCTGAGACACAAGTATGTGTCTCAGCCGTGTGAGTCACACGGCCTGGCCACACGGCTGTGTGACCCATTCAGTGTAAATTTTTCCATCTTTTTCCAAGAAGTTTTAAATGTTTTTGATTTAGTCCCATATCGTTTCTAAAGTGTTTCTAAGGCCTCAAGGGCTTGAATTAAGGACTTTATGCATATGATTGATTGAAATTTTGCAATTGTTATGAAACATTTGAAATGAATGATTTGAGTTATGTTTTTATGGTAATGCTCTGTAACCTTATTCTAAGGACTGATATGGGTTAGCTATGTTACAGTTAATGTGTTCACGGATAGGCCATACCAATTTTGGGTTAATTCCCACCTAAATGACTTCCTAGGGTTATCAAGCCTAGGGTTTAATTTCATCCTCTCCCAAACAGTTGATCTACTAAGAAACTCTATCATTCAATCAATTAATTAAGTTAAAGCAATTGAAGCATGCAAAATATGTAGAAAGCATAAATTGATTCTAATCTTTACACAAACATTCATCTAACAATGTTAAAGAAAGGAATATAAAGAAGAGAATAAGGAAAAGAGATACTCATGGATTTATAGATGAAAGCATGAATCTGAAACAATCTCTCTTCACGGAATTCTCAATTCAAAATAGGATCTTTCGATCATAAGAACCTAAAAGAAAACATAAGTAAAAACTAAGAATGAAAGAAAAACATAAGAATCAAAACCCTAAAAATTGTGTGTTTAACCTGATTAAAATGGCCTCTATATAGGCTCAACTTGAAATATTAAAGTTCCTATATTATCCTTGAAGTCCTTAGAGTTTGATTAGGTTAATTACACCTAATTTTCCTCCAAAACATAATTAAAATGTGCAGGAGTTTTTGGGCTATGCAGGGGCTTGGTTGCAACACAGGCCTGCGATGTTGCAACCAACACAGGGGGTATGTTGCGACACAGGAAGGTCGTGTCATGACATCGAGGGTATTGTCACTCCAAAACTTATTTTTAGCTATTATCTTCGACGTTAGGACATCAATATCTTGGTGTCGTGACATAGGCATCAATGTTGGCTCGAATAAGCATCTTTAGCTTCCGATTTGACCTACAAGACCATGTAACGTTATTTAGATAAATAAAATGTAATAAAAAACTACTAGAAAGCATAAATTACTACTTTAAGTATGAAAACCTAAATATATACTAAGATGCTTTAATTTAACTATCAAACAAGCGAAAGTTATGTGTAAAAAGAAAGTAAATAATAGTGTATTTAATGGTAGGTTAGTTATTGAAGTGCTTTTGAGATCCCCAAGTTTGAGTGTTTGATAGATTGATAAGGGCATTAAATTTATGCTAGCCCCTAAATGACAAAGGGGTATGCTAAAATACGTAACACCCTTTACCCGTATTAGACACCAGGATAGGGTTCGACGTCGGGATAGGGTATGAAGCATTACCGAACGTATTCGCAAGCAATCATTCAAAACCGAGACATGAAATTCCACTCAAGTTTAAAAATTTTCAAAAACATTCATATCGTCCCTAAAACGAGCCTACGAGGCCCAAAACATGCATCGAAAGAGGTTCGAGACTAAATCAAAAACTTTGGAAACTTTTGGGAAACTTAGAAAATTTTTCATGAAAAGGGAGTCACACGCCCATGCGGGTTCGAGACACGCCCGTGCTTCAGGCTGTGTTCAAATAAGGGGGCATTCTGTTTATGAAATCATCATCAAATTGAGGTCACACGGCCAAGTCACACACCCGTGTGCTTAGGCCTTGTGATCGATTAAATTTTTATAATTTTTCATAAAATAGGTGCAGACTTCACATGACCAGGGCAGACGCTTGTGTTCGAGGTTGTGCCATCCACATGGCTAAGACACATGCTCGTGTCTCTACTCGTGTGCTCATTACTGAGCATTCTATTTTGCAACAATTAAGGTGCAGGGGACACACGGCCGAAACACATGCTTGTGGGGCAAACCGTGTGTCGCACACGGCCTAGACACATGCCCGTGTGGACAAATATAAGGCTATTTACCAAGCCTTTTTGCCACCCTTCCATGCACCAACCTACACAACAAAACATAGCACCAATCCAAGCATATACTTTCAACCCAATCAGCCATACACAAGGCATCCACATATCATTTACATGTTATCATTTATCACATATAAACATCACATACTTAGCATCTCAAACCATGCAATTTCACCCATTCAAGAAAACATCATATATATATATATATATACACTTAACCAATATTAGCCAATATCAAATGGCCATTTACAAAATGAATTATCAATTATTGAAGCCATCACTTATGGATAAATAAATTATGACACATAACAGAAAACCAAGTCCCTATACATGTCATAACTTAGAATATTGAAATCATAAGTACCCAAAATTATAATTTGATAGTGTGAATGAATCTCTGACCGTCTTCGATCCCCGAGCTGGCTTGGTGACACTATAAGAATCGTCTTCGATCCCCGAGCTGGCTTGGTGACACTATAAGACAAGAGAAAAAGAAAATGAGTAAGCTTTAAAGCTTAGTAAGTCCCTATGCAAATAATAAGCATCATACACACTTTAACATATATTTAACATAAAGTAAATTAACATAAATTTCATTGTGAATTCATAATCAAGCTTAGCATAGATGTTATTAAAATCTTAACATCATAACTTACTCAATCGAACCAATCCGAGGTTGTAACGGCTCGGTTTAGACCCTAGTCAGAACAGTGGTTTTGAGACCACAAATCTGAGGTTAAAATAATATTCTAATATTATTTTTGGTGTTTATTATATGTGATATAGCCTGTGTGAAAATTCTGTGAGTTAATTTTATCGTTTGTGTGTCAAATTATGAGAAATGACTTAATCGCGTAAAGTGCAAAAGCTGTGTGCTGATTATTAAAGTGTCTATTTGTCATGGCTTATTAAATGAAAGGTCCTTAAGTTGTAATTGGACCATAGATAGTGGAGATGGACATATATGTACATGGTTAGTGGAATTTTTAATGTATTAATGAAATGGTAAAAGGGTAAAAAGCCTATTAATGTTTATTAAATAAAACAAAAAAATGAAACATGTTCATCTTTGCTTCTTTTCAACCAAAAATAGGAGAAATAGAAAGGGTTTGGGAGCTTTGTAATATTCAGCCACTTCAAGCTTCAATTGGTATGTGATTTTTGTTCGGTTTTTGATAATTTCTACGTTTCTATAATCGTTGCTTCATGCTCTAGCTAACTCATGTCTTAATCTTGTGAGTTGAAGATGTTTTTCAAATATGCCATTGATGAACATGTGAGTTCTGGAATGTTTGATGTGGAAAATGAAAGATATGTGTTTGATTAATATAGTTTGTCTTTGGAGTTTTGATGAATTTGTGTAATTTGGGCTTAATTGAGAAAAGTGTAAATTGAGGGACTAAAATATGAAATAAATGAAATGTGTGGAATTGTATGTACATAGAGAGAATTTGACTAGGCATGGGTGAAATGAAATTACGTGTATTTTGTGATTTTGTGAATTAGGGACTAAAGTTTCGAAATGTGAAAATGTGAGGGCTATTTTGTAAAATGCACTAAATAAGTGTGTGTGGACTAAATTGAATGAATTGGTGATTGAATGGATTGACTTTGAATGTGTATAGACCAAGAAAGGAGAGGTTCAGATTGAGATCGAGGCAAAGATAAAGTCTTCGGTTAATCGACCGTTTCGGTATTTTGACGTTCGTGGTAAGTTTGGACAAAATACGTGTATTTAACTATGTTTAATGTTATGAAATGAATGGTATGATATTATTGAATTGTGAATGCTATGTGAGGGCTCGAGTTATATGGCACTAAGTGTGCGTATTCGAAAATGTGACCAAGATGATTAGCACTATGTGTGTGAAATAATAATAAGCTTCGGCTTTGTGGTTGGCACTGTGTGTGCGAAAGCTTCGGCTAATGATTTGGGCACTAAGTGTGCTACTGAACTGAAGAAGTGACGAAAGTTGATCGAAATGAAATATTGAGTATTGAGTAGCATGTGTAATCGATAACTAAGTGTTGGCTAAGGAACGTTCGGAACCTTTGTGGTTGATGAAATTATAAATGAGTCTATGGAAGGTTAATTGAGCATATTAGCTTTAGGTGGTATGGTATATGTAATTGTGAATTAATCTATGTGATGGTTTGTTTTGGTATAATGTATTATGTTACGAACTTACTAAGCTTTTGAAAGCTTACTGTGTGATTTGTTTCTCTGTTTTACAGTGTCAGTAAAGCTAGCTCGGATCCGGGGATCGTCAGCATCTCTATCACACTATCGGCAATCTATTTTGGTACTTTTGGAAAGATGTATATAGTTGAAATATGGCATGTATAGGCTAGAAATTATGGTATGTTTTGAAATGTTTTATCCTTGCCATGTGATTTGGCTTGGAAGTTAAATGATGTTGAATTTACGAATGAGTTATGAATTTGGTATATTTCATGATTTTGTGGTTGATGAAAGATGTGGTTTGAAGATGAATTATGGCATGGATTACATAATGCTTGATATATATATATATATATATATATATATGTTTTGAGATGTACAATTGTTACTTTGAATGGACTCATTTGTAATGATATTAGGTATGGAAGTAGATGGTCTTGTTGATGATTAATTGGTAAATGAAATGGTATGTTTGAATGCAGTTAGAAGCATGAATTGATATTGCTTTGAAGCTTGTTGGTTGACCCTTGTATGGGTGGCAAATTGGCCTTGCAAATGGCCTATTTTGCATACATGTCCAAGAGACACGGGCGTGTGTCTCTACCGTGTGGTTTAAGGGTCATTTCTAAGTGTACCTGGACAGGTTAATGGCCGAGGACCACGGGTGTGCGTGGTGGCCATGTGACCAAGTCAGTAGCTAGCTTAATTTCACTCGGCCAAGGCACACAGGCGTGTCTGGTGGCCGTGTGAACAAGTCAGTATGTATGCTCTGTTTGGACACAACCTTGACACATGGGTGTGTCTGGTAGTCATGTGAGGCACACGATCGGGCCACAAGGGCGTGTGACTTTTGCAGTGTTGAAGAATGTTTAAATTTCTAAAAAATTCTCGTAAGTGTTTGGTTTTGTCCCACCTTATTCTAACACGTGCTTATGGTCTCGTAGACCTCGATAAGGGACAATATACTCGTATTTGAATATGTTTGATTGAAAATTGACTTTGTGTCGTGAAATGGATGTGAAATGTTTTGATTGTCCGGTAATGCCTCTTAACCCTATCCCGGTAATGGTTTCGGGTTAGGGGTGTTACATTTAATTGGTATCAGAGCTATGGTTTAGTCAATTCTCAGACTAACGTAGCGTGTGTGAGTCTAGCTATACATGCCATATATGAAATTGCGATAGTGTGATGAATCTTGACAATTATAAATGTGTTTTTATATAGCAAATGGATCCCGATCGAGTAGTTGTTGACGATGTAGAGAGTAACGAGCCTGCTCCTGCTCAAGGGACTGCACCAGCCACATCAAGTCCGAATAATAGTAGTGAGGGAGGAGAGGCTAAGCAAGCCTTCTTCTGAATTATGAGTGAGTGATTTTCAGAGTTCGTTCGAACGAATCCGATTGCTCTACAACCTCCACCCGTACAGATACCTGTTGTGCCACAAGTTGTAGATCCGATTAGATTGAGTAAACCTCATGTAGATAAGATTCGTAAGTATGGGGCCAAAGATTTTAGGGCCACAGCTGATGACGATGCTGAGCGAGCCGAGTTTTGGCTCGAGAATACAATTCGGGTACTCGATGAGAAGTCGTTGACCTCTGATGAATGCATTAAGCGTGCAGTTTCATTGTTGAGAGATACGACTTGTAACTGGTGAAAGACGTTGACTTCCGTGGCTCCGAAAGAGAGAATCACTTGGGATTTCTTTCAAGTTGAGTTCAGAAAGAAGTATATTAGTCAACAATTCATAGATCAGAAATGTAAAGAGTTTCTAGAGTTGAAACAAGGCTGTTTGTCAGTTAATGAGTAAGAGAGGGAATTTGTGAGATTGAGCCAGTATGCACGAGAATGTGTATCGACTGAAGCTACCATGTGTAAACATTTCATAGAAGGGCTGAATGAGGATATTAAATTGTTGGTTGGGATACTTGATTTGAATGAATTCGTTTTTTGTTGAACGAGCCTGCAAAGCTGAAGAGCTTAGTAAAGAAAAGAAGAAAGCCTATTCTGAAGCTCGTGATGAAAGAAAAAGATCGATGAGTAATTTTTCTCAACCATCGATGAAGAGATATAGAGATGCAAGCAACCGATCAAATGCTTCATTCGGACATCCGAGTAGAGATCGTACGAGACAAAGTGTTGGTCCGAGAACTCAAGCTTCACTAGAATCAAGTGTTGGTAGTGCCAAAAGCAACAAACCTGAGTGTAGGTAGTGTGGAACACGACATGTGGGAGAATGTTGGGGCAAATATAATAATCGAACTTGTTATAAGTGTGGATCACGAGATCACTTCATTAGAGATTGCCCAAAGTTAGCTGAAGAAGAAAATATTCAGAATGTGAGATCGAGTAATGTGACGAGTAGGGGTAGACCACCCAGAAATGCTGGAAATGAGAGTGGAAGTCAAAGAGGGACTACCGATATAGCTGTGAGATCAGAGGCGAGAGCACCTGCCCGAGCCTATGCTATACGCGCACGAGAAGAAGTGCAATCTCCAGACGTCATTACTGGTACTTTTACTTTATTTGATTGTAACACCCCAAACCCAGCCTAGATGTCATGACCGGATCTGGCATGTCACGTGGAAAGGTTGTTAAGAAAGTTTCTTGTTTGTAAAATGTTCGTATACTTTTTAAAAATTTTGGGTTTAGGTGATCGTTTGTAAAAACTCGGTTTAACTCAATGTCTATTTTAGAAAAGTTGTGATTAATTTGGAAACTACTTTATTTAAGAAAGTCGAGTTTGAATTGTTGGTAAAATCTTGTTATTACCAGAAATCAGCTTTAGTGAATTTGAACATGTGATATTTTGAAAACTGTTTCGACGTTTAAGAGAAACCGATATTTAATCAATTATAGTTTGGAAAGCCATTCGTTAACTTCTTGGAAAAACAACATGTATTAAAGTTTTAGAAAAAATCTCATATTGACATTTAGTAATAAGCAGAAAACGAGTTAAAAGTTCAAAAACCGAATAAAATACTAAAGGCCTTATTACAGAAAATAAGCCCAAATTAAAATAAAAATTTAAAGTAAAGCATAACGGAATTTACTAAAGAAATGACGTATGGCCACCACAGAGTCCACCCCGGCTCTGAATCCTCACTGCTGGGTATTACCTAAAAAGTTAAAGCAGAGGGGTGAGTTACGAGAACTCAGTGTGTAATTCCCCTTTTGAACAAAATTGGGCCTAAGCCCACATAAGCAAATTAGGCCTTAGCCATACGGAAACGAATTGGGTCAGAGCCCTATCAACATGGTTACACAGATAATGAATGCAATACAACCTAGCCCAGCCTAGTAATCCATCCGCTGCACACCATTCGTATCCAACCTAACACACCTGTGGGGATTTCTACAATCAACCCACCATCCGCTACACACCTCGATGGCAGTCACGCTGCTCATCGCTGAAATATGTGGCAGAGCCACCGAAATACGAAGTATGTGGTAGAGCCACGGAAATACACTTCCACGATCATCAACATCATATCCCACCCCATGTAACATATCATGACATAATATTTTAGTGCATGCATGAACATACCAATATTACAGATGAATGGAATACACAGTCATGCTAAATCTTCCCAAAAGGGTGTAATCAAACATGTACTCACCTGGGCCATTTCCACTCTCACCCACTAGGGAATCTCATAGCCTACCCAATAAGGTATTTCGGCTTTTAGCCGACTAACAGAATAATACACAGCAAACGAATAAGAGTGTGAAATTACACACCTGATTACGTGGAGAACTAGACACTCCCGATCGAAGTCACCTAAGTCAACACATCACACTATTAGCTTACATCAAAACAATGGGAGATCTATAATCCACGGCTAACCGTATGATTTACTAACACTTACCCTCACTATCACGAACCATTACGATTTGCTTATCTAAATCGGATGTCGACTCCCTTCCACAACCCGGAGGGAAATCCCGAACCGCTGACACTCTACGTCATTTTAACTTAGGAGCAGAGGCTACGAGTCCACTCCCCTTGGGCTCCTTAATAGATACCCCCTTAGAACGGCTACCGCTCGCCTCCATGAAGAAAGTCTCAATCAGAGAATGTCAAAACTCAAAGGTCGAAAGCGACAACACACCATGCTACTTACCAAGAATACGTCACTTCCTTACTATACCCGGAATAACCGGTCTACTCCCTTCGATAAAGAAATTGTGTCCCAAAGTGCCACCAAATCAGTGGTTGCACAACCAAGATGGAGAAGGAACTTAGATTCGACTTGGATCAGAGATGAGTCGAATAGGGATATAATATTCGGCACAAGAAACAAAAGTCAAGAAGGGAGTTTCGGCTCTAGAATAGAACAAGAAAGAAACGAAAAGAAAAGAAAGTGGGCAAGCTGAGATTCGGCTATGGAGAAAACTAAACAAGAACAAAAAGGAGTAGGGGTTTTGGTTTAATGGAGAAAAATAGAGAAGTAAATAAGGAGAATTAAGGTTCGGCTATGTGGGAAAACAAATGGTAAGAAATGGGAAAGAGAGGTTCAGCTATGTGGAGACAAAAATAAAGAAGCAAAGAAGGAAAGAAGATGAAGTAGAAGAAGAAAGGTTCGAGTTTTGAAGAATTGGAGAAAGAGATGAGAGGGAACGTGTGAAAGGGATGGTAGAGATAGTTTCGGCCAAGTCTCAAGGAGAAAAGCAAAAGATGAATAATGCTCAAAACTAAGAAAAGAAGAAAAATGACCAAAAGGAGGATCCAAAAGCACCCGAGTAGTCAATGCAAAATAAGGAAAGTTTCGGCACAACACCAAAGAAAAGTTTCGACTCCCACACTTACTACTTACCCAAAATGCCGAATTTGCTTTACTTTACCACTTCTACCCTAAATTCACCTCTCAAAAACCCCACACTCGGCCAAGCACTCCCAACACCCTCAATATCCCTTGATTTACTCCTTGATTCACTCCCCCCATTACTCTCCATCCACCATTTGAATTATTTTGACTCATTCTTCAACCACCTATCAGAGTCCAAGCCAAACTCCACCTCTTCTCACCTTGAGCACAAAAAAGTAATACCCCAAAATGCAGCTTGTGGGATTCGAACCCTACTTCCCTTCCATGCTCCCTAGTGACGCCAACCATTAGGCCACATTGCTACTTGTGACATCCAAATACAAACAACTATTCTTAATTCCCGCCTTCACTAGCTCTCCCCCTTAAGTGCCCAAAAAGCAAAATTTTACCAAAGCTCTGGCTCGAACCCGAGCCTCCCCAGGATCCCCAAACACACCTAAATATGAAGCAAGGCTAGCTACATGCATGAAACAACACGAAAAATGCCAGACCCCTAATTTAAGGATGATACAGTTCTACTCCCTTAAAGAAATTTCGGCCTCGAAATTTACCTGATTAAAAGAGGTGAGGGTATTGCTGACGCATTGCCTCCTCTGGCTCCCACGTGGCTTCCTCTGAACTGTGGTTACACCATAATATTTTAACCAATGGAACCGATTTCCTCCTCAATACCTTAATATCCCGATCCAAGATCGGCACTGGTTCCTCTTCAAAAGACATATCAGGTCTTACCTCAATTTCTTCCAGCGGCACTACGTGAGATGGATCTGAATGATAGCGCCTTAGCATCGAAACATGGAATACATTATGTATCTGACTCAGCTCAGGAGGTAACTCAAGCTGATAAGCCACTAGTCCCACACGTTTCAACACTCGATAAGGCACGATGAATCTAAGGCTCAACTTGCTCTTCCGTCCAAATCTTAAAACCTTCTTCCAAGGTGAGACTTTCAAAAAGACGCAATCCCCCACTGAAAATTCTATCCCCTTACACTTTAGATCCGCATACGATTTCTGTTTATCCGAAGCTTCTTTTAACCAGTCCCGAATCAGCTACATCTTCTCCTCCGTTTCTGAGATCATTTTCGCACCCAACAACTGTCGCTTACCTAACTTTGTCCAACAGGTAGGGGTACGACACCCACGACCATACAACGCCTCATAGGGTGCCATCTGAATGTTGGACTGATAGCTGTTATTGTACGCAAATTCAGCCAACGGTAGGTAATCTTCCCAACTACCCCTGAAGTCAATCACACATCACCTTAGCATGTCTTCCAGAATCTGAATTACCTTTTCCGACTGACCATCAGTTTGTGGGTGGAACGCTGTGCTGAAATCTAGCCTTGTACCCAAAGCTTCATGTAACGCCTTTCAGAACCGCGATGTAAACCTAGGGTCCCTGTCTGATATGATAGACACTGGTACCCTCATGCAAACTCACGATCTCGGCTACATACAGCTTGGCCAACTTCTGTAATGAATAGTCGGTACGAACCGAAATGAAGTGTGTGGACTTAGTCAATCGGTCAACGATTACCCACACTGAATCTTTCTTAGTAGGCGTTAGGGGTAGCCCACTAACAAAATCCATCGTTATTCTCTCCCACTTTCAAAGTGGAATCTTCACCGGTTGCAGCAATCCCGAAGGCAACTGATGTTCCGCCTTCACTTGCTGGCATGTCAAACACTTACTCACAAAGTCAGTAACTTCCTGCTTTAGACCAGGCCACCAATACAGTTCACGTAGGTCCCGATACATCTTGCTTCCTCCGAGATGCATAGCTTATGGGCTACTATGCGCTTCCCGCAGAATCATCTGCTTCAACTCAGAGTCCTTTGGCATGCAAATTCTTCCACGGAAACACAATACCCGTTCACTGTTTCCACTTGCTGAAGTCGAGAACCCAACGATTCATCCAAAGATTGCTTTTCCTTAATCTGACCTACCCATGACGGCTTCACCTGCAGTTCTGCTAACAAGCTGCCATCTTCGTAAAGGTTGAGATGAGCAAACATTGCTCTCAAATTCGATATCACCTTACGACTCAACGCATCCGCCACCAGTTGGCTCTACCCAGGTGATACTCAATCGAGCAATCATAATCTTTTAGCAACTCAATCCACCTCTGCTATCTTAAATTCAGCTCCTTCTGGGTAAGGAGATATTTCAGACTTTTATGGTCCGTATAGATAACTGACTTCTCTCCGTACAGATAGTGTCTCCATATCTTTAGGGTGAGCACCACTGCAGCTAATTCCAAATCATGAGTGGGATAGTTCAACTCATGCTGCCTTAGTTGACGAGATGCATACGCTACCACCTTCTCCTCTTACATTAACACACAACCCAAACCTGTATGCGATGCATCACAGTAGACGATAAATTCCTTCCCAGCCTCAGGCTAAATCAACACCGGAGCCTCAGTCAGAATCTTCTTTAACTTCTCAAAACTTTCCTGTTGCTTATCGGCCCAAACAAATGGTACTCCTTTTATCAATAACTTGGTTAAAGGTGTAGCAATCAACGAAAACCCCTCAACGAACCTTCTGTAGAACCCAACCAAACCTAGAAAACTTTGAATTTCTGACACTGACTTCGGTGGTTTCCAATCCAATGCAGCTTCGATCTTTCGGGGATCAATGCTAATCCCCTCAGCAGAAATAACATGCCCCCAAACAGGTCACTTCCTTTAACCAAAATTCACACTTGCTAAATTTGGCATACAGTTGCTTCTCTCTCAAAATCTATAGAACTGTCTGAAGATGTGGATCATGCTCTTCCTCTGTTCTCGAATACACTAGGATGTCGTCTATGAACACCACCACAAACTGGTCTAGATACGGTTGGAAGACCCGATTCATTATGTCCATAAAAGCGGCTGGTGCATTGGTTAGCCCGAATGGCATCAGTAAAAACTCGTAATGCCCATAACGAGTTCGAAAAGTAGTCTTGTGAATATCTGCCTCCTTAACCCTTAACTGATGGTACTCCGATCTCAAATCTATCTTCGAGAAAATCGAAGCTCCTCGCAGTTGATCGAACAAATCATCAATCCTTGGTAGCGAGTATTTTTTCTTAATAGTCAGCTTGTTCAACTGACGATAGTCAATGCACATACGCATCGACCCATCCTTTTTCTTCACGAACAAAACCGGTGCTCCCCACGGGGATACACCTGGTCGGATAAATCCTTAATCCAACAGTTCTTGTATCTGAGCTTTTAGTTCTACCAGCTCCTTCGGTGCCATCCTGTAAGGAGCGATGGACACTGGAGCCGTTCCCAGAAGTAGCTCAATGCCAAATCCCACCTCGCGATCTGGAGGTAACCCCGGAAGTTCTTCAGGAAGAACTCTTTCACCGTTCTAACATCCCTTATGGACAATTCCTTGGCATCCAAAGTGCTGATGAAAGCTAGGAACGCTTTGCACCCTTTTCGCACCATCCTTTCGGCCTTCAGTGCTGAAATCACATGGGACAAATAATCTCTCCTTTCTCCTATCACAAGTACTTCCTTATCCTCTGGAGTTCTTAACACCATACGCTTAGCAGCGCAATCCAAGTTTGCACGATGCTTAACTAGCCAGTCCATGCCTAAGATCAGATCAAACTCGCCGAACGGTAGTTCCATCAAGTCTGCTAGAAATACTACTCCTTGAACTTCTAAAGGCACATTCCTAAACAACTTGTTCACTACCATAGATTGTCCTAAAGGGCTAACGACAGACATTTCTCTAGCGACAATTTCAAATTTAATGCTCAAAGTCCCAGATACAGTACAGGCAACATATGAATGTGTAGACCCAATATCTATCAAAGCTATAAAGAGTGCATCAAATATAAGAAACGTACCGGTTATGACGTCCGGTGCGTCACCATCCTCTCGACATCTAGCCGCATAAACCAGTCCAGGCTGTCTTGCATCTGTACTACCAGCACCTCTGCTCGGTGCTCCACGGCCTCCACCAAATCTATTTCCCCCTCTGGCTGGACCACGACCTCTTGGTGGCTGCTGACCACCCCTCCCAGGCTGTGCAAAACCCTGACCTACCCTCTGCACCCTAGCAAGCTCATGCGGACAATTCTTTATCAAATGATCCCTAGACCCACATTTAAAACATCCTCCCATTCTTCTCCAACACTCTCCCGGATGCGTTCTCCCACACTGTGCATAAGGTCGCAACTGACCTACAGTAACTGGCATCATGGCTCGAGCTGGCCCATCTAACCTGGGCCTTTTTTGGAAACCCCCAGTAGGTCTTAACGCCCCAAAACCTCTCTTATTCTTGCCCCTATCTTTATCCCGATTCTGCCTCTCAGAACGTTTCACTTCTTCGGTGATTTTTGCTTTCTCAACCAGAATGGCAAAATCTCTCTCCCGCTGCGGAGCTATCAGTACTCGCAACTCATCTCGTAGACCATCCTCGAACTGAACACAACGCTCATAATCGGTCGTGACTATACCCCGAGCGTAACGACTTAGGCGCAGGAATTTCACCTAGTATTCTGCCACGGATTTATTCCCCTGGACCAAATTCAAAAATGCTTTCTTCTGGGCGTCTACATAACTCGCCCCAACATATTTCCCCTGGAACATTATCTTAAAGAAGTCCCAAGTGATACGATCTGCCGGAGTACCTTCCCTTACTGTGAGCCACCACTGGTATGCCTCATCTCGTAGGAGGGACACTGCTCCTTTCAATTTTTCCTCCGCCGTGCAGTCCAGATCATCCATAATTCGCTCAACTGCCTCCAGCCAATATTTAGCTACGTGTGGGGCCACGACAGGAATGCCCCGAAATACCTCAGCCCCGTTTGCCCGAAGTCATTCAGGAATAGATTTTTCGGCTACCGATCCAGTGCTTGCTCCAGTAACTCGTTCCAACACCCGCAGCATCGCTTGGGACAAAGCATCATCCCCTCCAATTCTGTCCTGAGTTCCCGCTTCCGCCACTGGTGATGCTGGCGCTTCGCCTTCCGGCACATGCCCTGATTCTGAGGATCCAGCCTCAGCACCCCAGCCTCTACCACGGCTGCGTATACCATGTCCACGTCCTCTGGTGCTCATGTTCGCTAGATCGACATAATATGATTACAAAATTTTATGAACTAGTGTATAATTCCAATGTTTATTAACAATGTTTTATGCAAAGTAAGTATAGTAATTTTTTTCGCAGATCGAACTTCCTAATGTCTTAGTCTCTACAGTCTTAGCTAACAGTCCTGGTATCACTAACTCTATAGTTTCTTTCCTAAGTCATTTCAACATATATTCAAACAAAATCAAAAGACTTACGGATTTGGTGCCGGAGACTCGTGATGCCATACTTCCAATAAAGACATACATTTCTAAATCAAATTTTTAACAACTTTGAAAACATTTTCGAACCCATTCCACAGCTGAGTTTTGCAGCTGAGCTCTGATACCACTAAATGTAACACCCCAAACCCGACCTAGATATCATGACCGGATCTGGCATGTCACATGAAAAGGTTGTTAAGAAAGTTGCGTGTTTGTAAAATGTTCGTATACTTTTTAAAAACTTTGAGTTTAGGTGATTGTTTGTAAAAAACTGGTTTAACTCAATGTCTATTTTAGAAAAGTTGTGATTAATTTGGAAACTACTTTATTTAGGAGAGTTGAGTTTAAATTGTTGGTAAAATCTTGTTATTACCAGAAATCGGCTTTAGTGAATTTGAACATGTAATATTTTGAAAACTGTTTCGACGTTTAAGAGAAACTGATGTTTAATCAATTATAGTTTGAAAAGCCATTTGTTAACATCGTTGAAAAACAACAGGTATTAAGGTTTTAGAAAAAATCCCGTATTGACATTTAGTAATAAGCAGAAAATGAGTTAAAAGTTTAAAAACCAAATAAAATACCAAAGGCCTTATTATAGAACATAAACCCAAATTAAAATAAAAATTTAAAGTAAATCAAAACTGAATTTACTAAAGAAATGACGTATGGCCACCACAGAGTCCACCCCGGCTCCGAATACTCACTGCTGGGGATTACCTGAAAAGTTAAAGTAGAGGGGTGAGTTACGAGAACTCAGTGTGTAATTCCCCTTTCGAACAAAATTGGGCCTAAGCCCACAGAAGCAAATTGGGCCTTAGCCCATACGAAAATGAATTGGGCCGGAGCCCTATCAACATGGTTTAACAGATAATGAATGCAATGCAACCCAGCCCAGCCTAGTACTCCATTCACTACACACCACCCGTATCCCACCTAACACACCTGTGGGAATTTCAACAATCAGCCCTCCATCCGCTACACACGTTGATGGCAGTCACGCTGCTCATCACCGAAATATGTGGCAGAGCCACCGAAATACGAAATATGTGGCAGAGCCACCGAAATACACTTCCCCGATCATCAATATCATATCCCACCCCATGCAGCATATCATGACATAATATTTTAGTGCATGCATGAACATACCAACATTACAGATGAATGGAATATACAGTCATGCTAAATCTTCCTAAAAAGGTGTAATCAAACATGTACTCACCTGGGCCATTTCCACTCTCACCCACTAGGGAATCTCATAGCCTACCCAATAAGGTATTTCGGCTTTTAGCCGACTAACAGAATAATACACAGCAAACGAATAATAGTGTGAAATTACACACCTGATTATGTGGATAACTAGACACTCCCGATCGATGTCACCTAAGTCAACACATCACACTATTAGCTTACAGCAAAATAATGGGAGATCTATAATCCACGGCTAACCGTACGATTTACTAACACTTACCCTCACTATCACGAACCACTAGGATTTGCTTAACTGAATCGGATGTCAACTCCCTTCCACAACACGGTGGGAAATCCTGAATCGCTGACACTCTACGTCGTTTGCACTTAGGAGCAGAGGCTACGAGTCCACTCCCCTTGGGCTCCTTAATTGATACCCCCTTAGAATGGCTACCACTCACCTCCATGAAGAAAGTCTCGATCAGAGAATGTCAAAACTCAAAGGTCGAAAGCAATAACACACCACACTACTTCCAAGAATACGTCACTTCCTTGCTATACCAGGAATAACCGGTCTACTCCATTCGATTAAGAAATTTGTCCCAGAGTGCCACCAAATCAGTGGTTGCACAACAGCTTTCACCCAAAAGGAAAGTGAACAAGATCCAAGATGGAGAAGGAACTTAGATTTGGCTTGGATCAGAGATGAGTCGAATAGGGATATAATATTTGGCACAAGCAGCAAAAGTCAAGAAGGGAGTTTCGACTGTAGAATAGAACAAGAAAGAAATGAAAAGAAAATAAAGTGGGCAACCTGAGATTCGACTATGGAGAAAACTAAACAAGAACAAAAAGGAGTAGGGGTTTTGGTTTAATGGAGAAAAATAGAGAAGTAAATAAGGAGAATTAAGGTTCGGCTATGTGGGAAAACAAATGGTAAGAAATGGGAAAGAGAGGTCCGGCTATGTGGAGACGACAATAAATAAGCAAAGAAGGAAAGAAGATGAAGTAGAAAAATAAAGGTTCGTCTTTTGAAGAATTGGAGAAAGAGATGAGATGGAACGTGTGAAAGGGACGGTAGAGATAGTTTCGGCCAAGTCTCAAGGAGAAAAGCAAAAGATGAATAGTGCTCAAAACTAAGAAAAGAAGAAAAATGACCAAAAGAAGGATCCGAAAGCACTCTAGTAGTCAATGCAAAATAAGGAAAGTTTCGGCACAACATCAAAGAAAAGTTTCGTCTCCCACACTTACTACTTACCCAAAATGCCGAATTTGCTTTACTTTTCCACTTCTAGCCGAAATTCACCTCTCACAAACCCCACACTCGGCCAAGCACTCTCAACACCCTCCATATCCCTTGATTTACTCATTGATTCACTCCTCCAATTACTCTCCATCCATCATTTGAATTATTTTGACTCATTCTTCAACCACCCATCAAAGTCCAAGCCGAACTCCACCTCTTCTCACCTTGAGCACAAAAAAATAATACCCCAAAAAGCAGCTTGTGGGATTCGAACCCCACTTCCCTTCCATGCTCCCCTATGACGCCAACCGCTAGGCCACATTGCTACTTGTGACTTCCAAATACAAACAACTATTCTTAATTCCTGCATTCACTAGCTCTCCCCCTTAAGTGACCAAAAAGAAAAATTTTACCAAAGCTCTGGCTCAAACCCGAGCCTCCTCAGGACCCCCAAACACACCTAAATATCAAGCAAGGCTAGCTACACGCATGCAACAACACAAAAAATGCCAAACCCCTAATTTAAGGATGTTACATTGATACTGATGTGATTGCATTAATAGACCCATGATCTACTCATTCGTATGTGTGTGTGAATTTAGTATCAAGTAAGACTCTACCTGTTGAGTCTACTGAATTCGTAATTAAAGCATCAAACCCCTTAGGCAAGTGTGTCTTGGTGGATAAAGTATGCAAGAATTGCCTATTGATGTTTCAGGATATATGCTTTTTGGCTAATTTGATGTTACTACCATTCGATGAATTTGATATAATTTTGGGTATGGATTAGCTTACTTTGCATAATGCTATTGTGAATTGTAAATGAAAGAGTATTGAATTGAGAAGTCAGAATGGTGAGATAGTTTGAATTGAATCCAGTGATATGAAAGGGTTACCAGCTGTTGTATCTGCGATGAAAGCTTTGAACTATGTGAGAAAGGGTTACGAAGCTTATTTGGCATATGTGATTGATACAAAAGTGACAAAAAAGAAACTTGAATCTGTGCCTGTGGTTTGTGAGTTTCCAGATGTGTTTCCTGAAGAGTTACCGAGATTACCTCCAATACGAGAAGTTGAATTTGGAATTGAATTGGGCCCGGGGACTATTCCTATCGATAGCTCCGTATAGAATGGCACCAACAGAATTGAAAGAGTTGAATTCTCAGTTACAAGAGTTAACTGATAGAGGATTTGCGCGACCGAGTTTCTCGCATTGGGGTGCTCCTGTGTTGTTCGTGAAAAAGAAAGACGGCACTATGAGGATGTGTATCGACTACCGACAATTGAATAAAGTGACAATAAAGAATAAGTATCCGTTGCCACGTATTGATGATTTGTTTGATCAACTAAAAGGAGCTACAGTGTTTACTAAGAGAGATTTGAGATTGGGCTACTATCAGTTGAGAGTTAAAGAATCCGATGTGCTGAAAACTACTTTCAGAACGAGGTACAGACATTATGAATTCTTAGTGATGCCTTTCGGACTAACAAATGCTCCTGCAGTGTTTATAGATCTGATGAATCAGATATTCAGACCGTATTTGGATCACTTTGTTGTGGTGTTCATTGATGATATCCTGATTTATTCTTCTAATGAGCCGCAACATACCGAACATTTGACAATTATGCTATAGACTCTATGTGAAAAACAAATGTAAGCTAAGTTTAGCAAATGTGAATTTTGGTTGCGTGAGGTTGGTTTTCTAGGGCACATTGTGTCAGCTGCGGGAATACGAGTTGATCCGAGTAAAATCTCAGCTATTTTAGATTGGAAGCCTCCGAGAAATGTGTCTAAAGTCTGTAGTGTTCTGGGACTAGCAGGATATTATAGACGGTTTGTGAAAGGCTTTTTGATGATCGTAACTCCATTGACGTAGTTGCTACAGAAAGATGTTAAATTCGAGTGGTTGGAAAAGTGCCATCAGAGTTTGAGCAGTTGAAAGCGTTGTTGGCGGAAGCACCAGTGTTAGTTCAACCTGAATCAGGCAAAGAATTCATAGTTTACAGTGATGCATCGTTGAATGGTTTGGGCGGTGTGCTGATTCAGGAAATCAAAATCATTGCTTATGCTTCAAGGCAGCTAAAGTCGCATGAAAAGAACTATCCGACGCACGACCTTGAATTAGCAGCGATTGTGTTTTCATTGAAGATCTGGCATCCCTACTTATTTGGTGAGAAATGTCATATTTTTACAGATCACAAGAGTTTGAAGTACTTGATGACTCAGAAAGAATTAAATTTGCGACAGAGAAGATGGTTAGAATTATTGAGAATTACGAACTTGGGATTGATTATCATCCGGGCAAAGCTAATATTGTTGCTGGTGCCTTGAGTCGGAAGTCTTTATGTGCTTTACGAGCTATGAATTCTCAGATAGATCCATGTGATGATGGTTCAGTTTTGGCTGAGTTGAAAGTAAGACCAATGTTCGTACATCATATTCATGATGCCCAGAAAATTGATGATGAGATGATAGCAAAACGAGCTCAATGTGATTTGAATTCGGATTCAGAATTTCGAGTTGATAGTGATGATTGTCTGAGGTTTAGAGATAGGATTTTTGCTTCGAAAAAGTCAGAATTGATTCAGTTAATTTTGAATGAAGCTCACAATAGTCATTTGACTGTGTACCCGAGGAGTACAAGAATGTATAATGATTTGAAATAGTTTTATTGGTGGCATGGTATGAAACGAGACATCTTTGACTTTGTGTCGAAATGTTTAATATGTCAACAAGTAAAAGTTGAACATCAAGTTCCGTCCGTTTTGTTATAGCCGATCATGATTCCTGAATGGAAATGGGAGAAAATTACGATGGACTTTGTGTCGGGACTGCCTTTATCTCCGGGAAAGAAAGATGCAATTTGGGTAATAGTTGACAGATTGACAAAATCGGCTCATATCATTCTGGTGAAAATAGATTATTCACTCGATAGATTGGCTGAATTATATATTGCTGAGATTATGAGATTGCACGGGGTGCCACTATCTATTGTAACTGACAGAGATCTGAGATTTACATCACGGTTTTGGAAGAAATTGCAAGAGGCTTTAGGCACAAAATTACATTTCAATACTGCATTTCATCTGCAAATGGATGGACAATATGAGCGGATCATCCAAGTCCTCGAAGATATGTTGAAATGCTGTATACTTGAGTTTGAGAGTACGTGGGAAAAACATTTGCCGTTAATTGAATTCACAGATAATAGTTTTCAATCTAGTATCAAAATGGAACCGTATAAGGCTCTTTATGGTAGAAAATGCCGAACTCCATTGTATTGGACTGAATTGAGTCAAAATAAGATTCACGGGGTTGATTTGATAAAAGAGACTGAGCAGAAAGTAAAGGTGATTCGTGATATTTTGAAAGCGGCCTCAAATTGTTAGAAGTCTTATGCAGATTTGAAACGGAAGGATATCAAATTTGAAGTTGGTGACAAAGTATTTTTGAAAGTATCTCCGTGGAAGAAAATACTTCGATTTGGCCGGAAAGGCAAATTAAGTCTGAGATTCATTGGACCGTATGAAATTATCGAGAGAATTGGACCAGTTGCTTATAGGTTGTTGCTGCCATCTGAGTTAGAAAAGATTCATAATGTGTGTCATGTGTCGATGCTTATACGGTACCAATCTGATCTGTCTCATGTGATTGCTCCTACTGAGGTTAAGATTCAGTCAGACTTGTCGTATAATGAAGAATCGATCCGAATTTTGGCACGTGAAATCAAATAGTTGAGAAACAAAAGAATTTCCTTAGTGAAAGTGTTGTGGCACAAACACAGAGTTGAAGAGGCTACGTGGGAGCCTGAGAAAATTATGAGAGAACAATATCCACACCTATTCATTGGTAAGATTTTCGGGGACGAAAATCCCTAAGGGGGGAGAGTTGTAACGACCCGATTTAGACCCTAGTCGGAATAGTGGTTTGGAGACCACAAACCCGGGGTTGAAATAATATTCTAATATTATTTTTAGTGTTTATTATATGTGATATAGCCTGTGTCAAAATACTGTGTGGTAATTTTATCAATTGTGTGTCGAATTATGAGAAAGGACTTAATCGCGTAAAGTGAAAAAGCTGTGTGCTAATTGTTAAAGTGTCTATTTGTCATGGCTTATTAAATGAAAGGTCCTTAAGTTGTAATTGGACCATAGATAGTGGAGATGGACATATATGTACATGGTTAGTGGAATTTTTAATGTATTAATGAAAGGGAAAAAGGGTAAAAAGCCTATTAATGTTTATTAAACAAAACAAAAAGATGAAACATGTTTATCTTTGCTTCTTTTCAACAGAAAATAGGAGAAATAGAAAGGGTTTGGGAGCTTTGTTGAAACACCCCACACCCGGCCCACGAGCCTTGACCGGATCTGGTATGTTCCTCGATATAAACCGATTCAAAATTTTTTTGTTACTTTGGAAAATCTGTGTGTTTTGAAAGAAAGATTGTTTTTGGGTTGGGCTCAAGTTGGAAACCAATTTACTTTGGAAATATAAGTTTTATAAAATTTCGTTGTTAAGTTCCAAACCATTTAAAAGATATGTTGAATTTTAATCATATAATTCTTAAGCATCAAAACATTTAGGGTTTTATTTTCAAATAAAACATTTGAACTTTAATTTGATAAATTACGTAACATATGGAATAAAATGCATGCATAAACAGTTTATCACTATGGCCTTATTACATCGAAACAATCCCAAAATAAATTTAAAGTACTTATAATAAAAATAAAATGTCTAAGTCATAAAATCCCATGTTGAGCATGGCTACCTTTAAGCACCTGCCGACCCAGTCCATCACTGATCGTCACCTGGAAGAAAATGTTCCCCAACGGGGTGAGTCAAACAGACTCAATGTGTAACCAACACTAAAATTTAACAATTCAGGCATACGTTATCTTATCACATACATATTCATATAACAGATAGGAAATAATGATGCAACTCGAACACAAAACCTATATGCCATCCGCTACACATCACCCGTACCAACCTACACACCGTGGGGACTACTAAGTCAACCCTCCATCCGCTACACACCATCGAAGGCAGTCGCTGCAGTCGACGTGCTCATCGCCCTTATAAAATTCGTGGCATAGCCACCAGATACATATTTCGTGTCATGAGACACCATATTCAGATATCGTGGTCTTAAGTCACCACATTCACTTATCGTGGTCTTAGGTCACCACTTTCACTTCCCCTTTTCATAATATCTCATTTGCCCCATGTCATACATATTATGTAGTACAATGCCTTGTTTAACATTCTTTTCATATTCACAGTCATGGCATAACAAATCATTTCGTACTCATAGTAGGAGTAGGAAAACGTACCTTAGTATTGTGTACCATAACAGGGTACTTAGCCATATTCACATTCTTATAAACATGTTCATTTAAGTATTCCATAAATTTTATTAAAAGATAGTGTGGGGTACACACCTGATTAACTTATCACTTCACTGAAGTCCCGAAATCCGATCTACTGCCTTAGATCTTAATCCCTACATTCGGCCAACATTTGATATTTAAACCAAAATCCTATTTGGCTACAAATCCAAATCCTAGTAGGATTAGTACACTTAAAACCTACCTTGCTGCCGATTTCTCTATTAATCAAATCCCGAAATCGTTGCTATGGTCCTTCTTGTAATCGGCTAACTCTAGATCACTTTAACATGTTAGTTTTCGGCTTTTAAGATAATAAGGAATAGATCCAAACACTAAAATAAGCCTTGGCCGAATGTACATAGGTACTTACCTTAAGGATCTCAAATCCCGGAATTACTCCTTGGTTATGGAGTTGTCGAAATACCTATACACATGTGTTAGATCCGATTCTAACATTGAATCATAATACATGGCCTTTGGCCGAATGTCTTAAGCTCTTACCTTAGATCTTAAAAGTCCCGAAAGTTTCTTCTTTGTAGTCGACAGCACCTAATTCCCGAAACTTCCTTCAAGTAGTCGGCCATAGATATTAATAGAGTTAGAGTCTTAATTTCGGCCTAAGGAAAAAACAAGATGATGACTTATAGATCCTTACCCCTTTATATTGAAATTGATTGCACCTCTGTCTGTCACCACTTGATAGATTCGACTATAGGCTAGGCAAGGCTCAACACGTTTCGGCTTTTGATGATTTGCTAAAGAGATTCGGAAATGGCTAGAGGATGATCTCACAACTTTCGGCTTTTGAGAGATTGAGAGACCGAGAAGAGAATAGGATGTAAAAGGGGTTGGGCTTTAATGAAGAAAAGAAAAGAGAGGGTGTTGAGGCTTAGAGAATTGGCAATGGTGGACTTTGAGAAGGAAACTCGGCTTTTGACAAAATAGGAGAAGGGAGAAATTTGTTAGAGAATTTCGGTAGAGGCTTCCTTGAAGAGAAAAGAATGAATGAAGAATTGCCTTACTCTTCCTTGGCCGAAAATACTATCAAAGGAACCCCCTAGTCGGCCAACTCTATCAAATTCCTAACTTTTCTCCTCATCTCTTCATAAAAATAATCCTACAATTATCTCTTCTTTTATCCATTCAAAAATAAAAGGAATTAATCCACAATTGAGCACACCCTTTAGCCGAATTTTAAAGAGAATTAAACTCCTCCCTTAAGTTCCTTAGTGCCGTCCATTGCCTCCTCCTTGTGCCTCGAAAATAAAAGCTTTATTTTGCTTCCCACTTTACTCGAACCTAGGCCCATTGCACATGCCTGTGGCGTCATTCCCAGAGGGTTTAAGTGGCGCCTCCAAGCCACTTAGACAAGCCCAATTGTATGTCATATCTCACATACAATTTCTCTTAAGGCCCTATTAACTTAGCTTCCTCTTTTAGACTTAAAACTCAATATTTTCTAAATCTTTCTCCTATACTTTAGGGTTCCAAAAATTCATAAAAACACATTCATACACACAAAAGCATACTTTCACATTCAATTAAGAAATAATGCATAAGCCATACTTCGGGATATTACAATTCTACCCCCTTAAAAATAATTTCGTCCTCGAAATTACCTGGCTGAAATAGGTGAGGGTATTGCTGTCGCATTGCCTCTTCTGGCTCCCACGATGCTTCCTCCGATCCATGATTGCGCCATAACACTTTGACCAGAGGAACTGACTTCCTCCTTAACACTTTCACATCACGTGCTAGAATCTGAATCGGCTCTTCCTCGTAGGATAAGTCTGGTCTTAGCTCCACCTCCTCGATTGGTACCACATGAGATGGATCCGATCGATAGCGACGTAGCATGGGCACATGGAATACGTCGTGCATCTACTTCAACTCCGGTGGCAACTCCAATTGATATGCCACTGGTCCAACTCGCTTCAATATTCGATAAGGTTCTATAAACCTTGGGCTTAGCTTCCCTTTCCGGCCGAATCTCATCACCTTCTTCCAAGGCGAAACCTTAAGGAATACTTGGTCTCCCTCATCAAATTCTATTTCTTTTCGTTTGAGGTCTGCATATGACTTCTGCCTGTCCGATGCTTCCTTCAACCGTGCTCGAATTATCTCAACCTTCTCCTCAGATTCTGCCACTAACTCTGTACCCAAAACTTAACGTTCTCCTAATTCTGTCCAACACGTCGGAGTGCGACACTTCCGTCCATACAACGCTTCATACGGTGCCATCGAATACTAGCTTGATAGCTGTTGTTGTAAGCAAATTCCGCTAAAGGCAAATATTCCTCCCAACTTCCTCTGAAGTCTATCACACAGCCCCTTAACATATCCTCCAACACTTGGATTACTCGTTCAGATTGCCCATCTGACTGGGGATGAAAAGCCGTAGTGAAATCTAACTTAGTGCCTAACGCCTGATGTAGCACTTTCCAGAACCGAAAAGTAAACCTTGGGTCCCTATCTGAGATAATTGACACCGGCACACCATGCAACCTTACAATCTCTGCCACATATAACTTTGCCAACTTCTGTAGAGAATAATTCGTCCGCACTGGAATGAAGTGCACGGACTTTGTCAACCTATCTACTATCACCCATACCGAGTCCTTCTTAGTAGGCGTAAGGGGAAACCCACTAACGAAGTCCATGGTAATTCTCTCCCACTTCCATTGTGGAATCTTGATTGGCTGAAGCAATCCTGACGGAACTTGGTGTTCAGCCTTAACTTGCTGACACGTCAAACACTTGCTTACAAATTCAGTGACTTCTTTCTTAAGGCCAGGCCACCAAAACTGTTCTCTTAAATCTCGATACAACTTACTTCCTCTAGGATGCATAGCATAAGGGCTACTATGCGATTCCTGAAGAATTCTCTGCCTTAACTCCTCATTCTTCGGCATACATACCTTCCCCTTGAAGCACAACACCCCATCGTCGTTAATACTATAGTCATCCAACTTCTCATTCTGTACTTGCTGTAGCTTAACACTTAATTCATCATCAACCAATAGTCCCTCTTTTACTTCATTCAACCACGTCGGCTTAACTTGCAGGTCTGCCAGCAGACTTCCATCATCATACAAACTTAGGTGTGTGAACATCGCCCTCAGATCCGACACAACCTTCCTACTTAGGGCATCTGCGACCATATTTGCCTTGCTCGGGTGATAATCTATCGAACAATCGTAATCCTTCAGTAACTCCACCCACATTCGCTGTCTCAGGTTTAACTCCTTCTGAGTCAACAGATACTTGAGACTCTTGTGGTCTGTGTAGATCACTGACTTTTCTCCATAAAGATAGTGCCTCCACACTTTCAGAGCAAAGACTACTGCCGCTAATTCCAAATCATGAGTCGGGTAGTTAACCTCATGAGGCCTTAACTGCCGAGACGCATACGCGACTACCTTCCCGTCTTGCATCAATACACATCCCAAGCCTGTATGGGACGCGTCACAATACACCACGAAATCCTTTGTGTCCAACGCACTAACACCTTCCTCCTTTGTGTCCAACGCACTAACAAAGGCCAAGAACGCCTCGCATCCTTTACGAACCATCTTCCCAGCCTTTAGCGCCGAAACTACATTAGACAAGCAGTTTCTTCTTTCTCCTATCATAATGACCACCTCATCCTCCGGGGTCCTTAATTCCATTCGCTTAGCTGCACAGTCCAACACAGCCCGATGTTCCACTAGCCAGTCCATCCCAAGTATGAGGTCGAATTCTCCGAAGGGAAGTTCCATCAAATCGGCAGAAAATACTACGCCTTGAATTTCTAAAGGTACCCTCCGAAAGATCTTATTCACCACTACAGTTTGACCTAGTGGGCTTACTACAGTCATCTCCCTATCAGAAAGTTCAGAGGCTATGGCTAGAGTTTCAACTACTCTACATGCAACATACGAATGGGTCGAGCCCACATCAGTCAAAGCAAAATAGGGCTTGCCAAAAATAAGGAACGTACCGGTTATGACGTCTGGCGCGTCTCCATCTTTCCTACGGCAAACTGCATATACCAAGCCCGGCTGTCTTGCCTCAGTATTATTAGCACCTCTGCCAGGTGTTCCACACCCTCTTCCAGTGCCATTACCTCGACCATTCGGACCACGGCCTCGCTGAGGCTACTGTCCACCTCTACCGGCCTGATTAACATTTTGAACTGCTGGTCTATTCCCCTCCGGCCTCATTGGACAGTCCTTAATCATATGGTCCTTGGACCCACATTTAAAGCATCCTCCAGTCTTTTTCCAACACGCACCTAAGTGCTTCTTTCCACACTGATCACAAGTACGATATTGCCCTCCAGTACCAGCTTGCTAACCTCGCGGCCCATCAACTCTAGGCCTTTTCTGAACATTCCCAGCTGATCCTGATGATCCAAATCCTCTTTTCAGCTTGTTCCGATCGGAGTGCTGCCTTACCGAGTCCTTAATCCCTTCAGCTATCTTAGCTTTCTCCACTAACGCAGAAAATTCCCATTCCTGATGTGGAGCGACTAACAACCTCAAGTCATCCCTTAATCCGTCCTCAAATCGGACACAGCGCTCATGCTCAGTAGCCACTACCCCTCGAGCATACCGGCTCAATCTCAGAAATTCAGCCTCATACTCCGCTACTGACTTGTTCCCTTGAACCAGCCCCAGAAAAGCTTTCCTCTGCGCATCAGTGTAACGCGTGCCGATATACTTCTTCTGATATGCCGCCTTAACATACTCCCAGGTCAGATCCTCAGCTGTGGTACCATCCCGAACTGTGAGCCACCACTGATACGCTTCATCGCGTAGTAGCGCCACCATTCCTTTCAACTTCTCTTCAGGGGTCAGATCCAACTCATCCATAATCCGTTCCGTTGCTTCTAATCAATATTCAGCTGTACTGGGTGCCACACCAGATACTCCTCGAAACATCTCAACCCCATTGGCTCGGAGTCGCTCGGGTACAGATTTTTAAGCTCCTATATTTCCACCGGCTCTAGCCACCATTTCCAAAACTCGCTGCACAGCCTGCGACACAGCATCATCCCCCGTCTGAGCTTGCTGCTCAACACCAACAGCTGGTGGTGGTGGTTGTGGTACCTCATTGTCAGACCCTTGACCTGATCTAACGGGTTCTGACACGGCCATTCTGCCTCTACCCCGTCCTCGCATGTTACGACCACGTCCTCTAGAACTCATTTCTACTATCGTACTTTAATCTGATTAAGAAATTTTATGAATTAGCTTTTATTCCACTGATTATTCGCGAAGAGTTTTATGAAAAGAGCTTAATAGGGATTCTTTCGATCATTCAAAGTTTCAAGTTTTCTATCCTAATTCACAGAAAAGCACATCCATTCCATAATATCTCCCATACACATTCACTCTTCGGACATTTCTGTCCGTTCCTAACCCAAGGGTATTTTCGTCATTTGTCCTACAGGGGTATTTTGGTAATAAATCGAGGTCAATTTGAAAATTTTAATAAATTAGGGCACTTTGGAATTCCAAAACTCCAGGGTACGTTTGAAAATTTCCTCAATTCAAGGGTATGGCAAAATTTCGGAAAGCAGGGTCATTTTCGTAATTTTGGTAAACCAGGGGTAATTTCGTAAATTTCTCAAATCGGGTATATTGGGCTCTACAAAACTTGGGGGTTGTTTTTGAGGATTTGTTTTCCAAATCAGTGTTGTTGCAGAAATTTTTGAAGATCGAGGGTCATTCTGGAAATTTTGTAACTCGGGGGTATTTCGGTAATTTGCAGGTTAGGGGCAATTTTGAATTTTTTTTTTAAGTTCAATGTATTTTGATATTCTGCACATTAGGGTTTTTGAACATGTTATAAAGTAACAAAATTTTGATAAGAACTGTGGGTATTTGAAAATTTCATAAACCAAGGGCATTTTCGTAATTTTACCACAAGGGGTATTTTAGTAATTTTCATAAATCAAGAATATTTCAGAAAAATTTTATGGAATAGCTTTTATAAATCAAAAGGGTAATTTAGTAATTTTTAAAACTAGGGTTTCCATAAAAATACGGCTTATCCCTTTCGGGTTTTAGTTAGGGTTTAGCCCATGAATAAGTCCTCTTGGTTAGGGTGAACCGTAGCTACGCACCAGGTAGGATTCGAGTGGAGAGGAGGTGAGTCACGCGGACTACTTAAATACCAAGCTCCTACCGAATACCAATCCTAGACATGCGCACAATGGTTGCCACACCCTAACTCGGCGACTTAGACACAGGTTTGTTTAATTAGGCAATTAAGTCTTATGTAATGGTTGGGGTAACCTAGTCCTAGGGTTCAAGTACTTATCATGCTAGTCTACGTTCCATTCCATTTCTACCCTTCTACAGATCATAATATAAATCACACAAAGGTTAGAGGTACTTACCTGGTGGACTTCGGGTCGGAGACTTAGGTGCCATGCCAGAAAAACCTGCTTTTCACAAAATTTTCTCAAAAATTTCTTTTGGGCTTAATTTTTAAAAAGTTTTGGGCCTTAAACCCAAGGCCGAGAGTTTAAAACCGGGCTCTGATACCAAACTGAAACACCCCACACCCGGCCCACGAGCCTTGAACGGATCTGGTATGTTCCTCGATATAAACCGATTCAAAATTCTTTTGTTACTTTGGAAAATCTGTGTGTTTTGAAAGAAAGATTGTTTTTGGGTTGGGCTCAAGTTGGAAACCAATTTACTTTGGAAATATAAGTTTTATAAAATTTTGTTGTTAAGTTCCAAACCATTTAAAAGATATGTTGAATTTTAATCATATAATTCTTAAGCATCAAAACATTTAGGGTTTTATTTTCAAATAAAACATTTGAACTTTAATTTGATAAATTTCGTAACATATGGAATAAAATGCATGCATAAACAGTTTATCACTATGGCCTTGTTACATCGAAACAATCCCAAAATAAATTCAAAGTACTTATAATAAAAATAAAATTTCTAAGTCAAAAAATCCCTTGTTGAGCATGGCCACCTTTAAGCACCTGCCGACCCAGTCCATCACTGATCGTCACCTGGAAGAAAATGTTCCCCAACGGGGTGAGTCAAACAGACTCAATGTGTAACCAACACTAAAATTTAACAATCCAGGCATACGTTATCTTATCACATACATATTCATATAACAGATATGAAATAATGATGCAACCCGACCCCAAAACCTATATGCCATCCGCTACACATCACCCATACCAACCTGCACACCGTGGGGACTACTAAGTCAACCCTCCATCCGCTACACACCATCGAAGGCAATCGCTATAGTCGACGTGCTCATCGCCCTTATAAAATTCGTGGCATAGCCACCAGATACATATTTCATGTCATGAGACACCATATTCAGATATCGTGGTCTTAAGTCACCACATTCACTTATCGTGGTCTTAGGTCACCACTTTCACTTCCCCTTTTCATAATATCCCATTTGCCCCATGTCATAAATATTATGTAGTACAATGCCTTGTTTCACATTTTTTTCATATTCACAGTCATGGCATAACAAATCATTTCATACTCATAGTAGGAGTAGGAAAACGTACCTTAGTATTGTGTACCATAACAGGGTACTTAGCCATATTCACATTCTTATAAACATGTTCATTTAAGTATTGCCATAAATTTTATTAAAAGATAGTGTGGGGTACACACCTGATTAACTTATCACTTCACTGAAGTCCCGAAATTCGATCTACTGCCTTAGATCTTAATCCCTACATTCGGCCAACATTTGATATTTAAACCAAAAGCTTATTTGGCTACAAATCCAAATCTCAGTAGGATTAGTACACTTAAAACCTACCTTGCTGCCGATTTCTCTATTAATCAAATCCCGAAATCGTTGCTATGGTCCTTCTTGTAATCGACTAACTCTAGATCACTTTAACATGTTAGTTTTCAGCTTTTAAGATAATAAGGAATAGATCCAAACACTAAAATAAGCCTTGGCCGAATGTACATAGGTACTTACCTTAAGGATCTCAAATCCCAGAATTACTCCTTGGTTATGGAGTTGTCGAAATACCTATACACATGTGTTAGATCCGATTCTAACATTGAATCATAATACATGGCCTTTGGCCGAATGTCTTAAGCTCTTACCTTAGATCTTAAAAGTCCCGAAAGTTTCTTCTTTGTAGTCGACAGCACCTAATTCCCGAAACTTCCTTCAAGTAGTCGGCCATAGATATTAATAGAGTTAGAGTCTTAATTTCGGCCTAAGAAAAAAACAAGATGATGACTTATAGATCCTTACCCCTTTATATTGAAATCGATTGCACCTCTGTCTGTCACCACTTGATAGATTCGACTATAGGCTAGGCAAGGCTCAACACCTTTCGGCTTTTGATGATTTGCTAAAGAGATTCGGCAATGGCTAGAGGATGATCTCACAACTTTCGGCTTTTGAGAGATTGTGAGAACGAGAAGAGAATAGGATGTAAAAGGGGTTGGGCTTTAATGAAGAAAAGAAAAGAGAGGGTGTTGAGGCTTAGAGAATCGGCAATGGTGGACTTTGAGAAGGAAATTCGGCTTTTGACAAAATAGGAAAAGGGAGAAATTTGTTAGAGAATTTCGGCAGAGGCTTCCTTGAAGAGAAAAGAATGAATGAAGAATGGCCTTACTCTTCCTTGGCCGAAAATACTATCAAAGGAACCCCCTAGTCGGCCAACTCTATCAAATTCCTAACTTTTCTCCTCATCTCTTCATAAAAATAATCCTACAATTATCTCTTCTTTTATCCATTCAAAAATAAAAGGAATTAATCCACAATTGAGCACACCCTTTAGCCGAATTTTAAAGAGAATGAAACTCCTCCTTTAAGTTCCTTAGTGCCGTCCATTACCTCTTCCTTGTGCCGCAAAAATAAAAGCTTTACTTTGCTTCCCACGTTGCTCGAACCTAGGCCCATTGCACATGCCTATGGCGTCATTCCCAGAGGGTTTAAGTGGCGCCCCCAAGCCACTTAGACAAGCCCAATTGTATGTCATATCTCACATACAATTTCTCTTAAGGCCCTATTAACTTAGCTTCCTCTTTTAGACTTAAAACTCAATATTTTCTAAATCTTTCTCCTATACTTTAGGGTTCCAAAAATTCATAAAAACACATTCATACACACAAAAGCATACTTTCACATTCAATTAAGCAATAATGCATAAGCCATACTTCGGGATATTACATTTGTAATATTCAGCCACTTCAAGCTTAAATTGGTATGTGAATTTTGTTCGGTTTTGATAATTTGTATGTTTCTGTAACCGTTGCTTCGTGCTCTAGCTAACCCATGTCTTAATCTTGTGAATTGAAGATGTTTTTGAAATATGCCATTGATGAATATGTGAGTTCTTGAATATTTGATGGTAGATGAAATTATGTGGTTGATGAAATTATAATTTCATCAACCACTTCGGCTAATGATTGTGAATATGTGAGTTTTTGAAATATGCCATTGATGAATATGTAATCGATAACTAAGTGTTGGCTAAGGTACGTTCGGAACCTATGTGGTTGATGAAATTATAAATGAGTTTATGGAAGGTTAATTGAGCATATTAGCTTTCGGTGGTATGGTATATGTGATTGTGAATTAATCTATGTGATGGTTTGTTTTGGTATAATATATTATGTTACGAACTTACTAAGCTTTTGAAAGCTTACTGTGTGATTTGTTTCTCTTTTTTACAGTGTTAGTAAAGCTAGCTCGGATCTGGGGATCGTTAGCATCTCCATCACACTATCAGCAATCTATTTTGGTACTTTTGGAAAGATGTATATAGTTGAAATATGGCATGTATAGGCTAGAAATTATGGTATGTTTTGAAATGTTTAATCCTTGCCATGTGATTTGGCTTGGAAGTTGAATGATGTTGAATTTATGAATGAGCTATGAATTTGGTATATTTCATGATTTTGTGGTTGATGAAAGGTGTGGTTTGAAGATGAATTATGGCATGGATTACATAATGCTTGATATATATATGTTTTGAGAAGTACAATTGTTACTTTGAATGGACTCATTTGTGATGATATTAGGTATGGAAGTAGATGGTCTTGTTGATGATTAATTGGTGAGTGGATTGGTATGTTTGAATGCATTTAGAAGCATGAATTGATATTGCTTTGATGCTTGTTGGTTGACCTTTGTATGGTTGGCAAATTGGCCTTGCAAATGGCCTATTTTGCATACATGGCTAAGAGACACGGGCGTGTGTCTCTGCCGTGTGGTTTAAGGGTCATTTCTAGGTATGCCTAGACAGGTTACATGGCCGAGGACCACGGGTGTGCATGGTGGCCGTGTGACCAAGTCAGTAGCTAGTTTAATTTCACACGGCCAGGCACACGGGCGTGTGTGGTGGCCGTGTGAACAAGTCAGTATGTATTGAAACACCCCAAACCCGGCTCGCGAGCCTCGACCAGATCTGGTATATTCCTCGAGTAAAACGGTTCAAACTTGTTTGTTCTTTGGAAAACTTTGAGTGATTTTGGAAAAAATTTGATTTGGGTTCAAATTGAAAACATCGTTATTTTCAAAGGTTTCATTTTGTTAAACTTTATTGTTATATTTCAAAACTATAAGTTACCGGTAAAAGTCGAGTCTATAAAGTTTACTTATTTAATTTGTAAATCATTTGGATTTAGGTGTCAAAACATTTATCACTTATTATTAAGAAAAGTTACTTAAACTTTAAGTTGATAAAAATTCGTATCATAATAACATAATTAAAATGCATGCATAACAGTTCATACTAGTGGCCTTATTACATCAAAAAAAAAAAAACCCGAATAAATTCAAAGTACTTAAAATATAAAAGGTCCAAAACGGAATAAATTCTAAGCTGAGCATGGCCACCACTAAGCTCCTGCCGACCCGGTCCATTACTGAGCGTCACCTGAAAAATATCCCACAACGGGGTGAGTCAAACAGACTCAGTGTATAACCATCAACACTAAGTCCTAACGATTTAGGCATAACAGATCATACATATACACATAGCAAATAAATTTAATGATGCAATCCCGAACCCAAACCTAGATACCATCTGCTACACATCACCCGTACCAACCATCACACCGTGGGGACTACTAAGTCAACCCTCATCCACTACACATCATCGAAGGCAGTCACTGCAGTCGACTGGCACATCGCCCTTATAAATTCGTGGCATAGCCACCAAATAATATTTTGTGACATAAGTCACCACATTCAGATATTGTGGTATAAAACCACCAGATCACTTCCCCTTTTCAAATTCACCCATATGCCCTATGTCATACAAATCATATTATGAACATGACTCATTCTTTATTTCACATTCTTATCAACATTCACATATGTGCCATAACAGATATTCATGCTATCATAACTACAGTAGTAGTAAGTTACGTACCTGAGTACTTTGTACCATTGCATGGTACTCCTAGTCACATGTTACACATTCTTATTAACACATTCATTCAGACATAACCATAAATCTATTAAGGCTTAGTGTGGGGTACACACCTGGTATACTTAACACTTCCACTGGAATCCCGAAAATCCCGATCTAATATTCTAGGTCCTTAGTCCCTACATTCGGCCAATACCAAGTGTTTTAGCAAAAGCCTATTCGGCTAAATAATCAAATCCCGAAGGATTATTGCGACAAAACTCCTTACCTTGCTGCCGATTTCACTACTAATCAAATCCCAAAATTCTGTGATATTTCTTCCTTGCAATCGGCCAACACTAGTTCACTGGACTTGGTTAGTTTCGGCTTTTGAACAAATAAGAAACATATCCGAATCACTAATTAGGGCCTTGGTCAAATGTCAGATTCACTCACCTTGTGAATCTTAAATCCCGGAATTAATCCTTGGTTGTGGTATTTGTCGAAATACCTATAGACACATGTTAGATCAATTTCTAACATTTAATCACAGGTAAATAGCCCTTGGCCGAATATCAAATATGACTTACCTTAGATCTTTACGAAACCTTCCTCCTTTGTAGTCGACAATAGGCCAAATCCCGAAACCTTCTCTATAGTTTCGGCCAAAGAATACTAATGGGGTTAGAGTCTTGATTTCGGCTAAACGAAAAAGATAGAAAATCGAACAGCATTCCATCTTACCTTTAATGTTGAAATCGACAGTATTCCTTCCTGACACCACTTGAGATATTCGGCTATGGCTAGATGTTGATCACCTAAATTCCGGCTTTTGATCAAGTGAAGGAATCGGCTTTAAGGAAAGAAAAGAAAATTATAGGACTTAGGTAAAAATCGGCAAGACTAGGGAATCCTATTTTCGGCTTTTGGAGAATTGAAAAGAAAAAGAGAATGGTTTGCAGAGAGAATTCGGCAGAGGTACAAGAGGAAAGAAAGAATGAAGAATGGCCTTACTCTCCTTCCTTGGCCGAAAATACCACCTAAGGAGCCCCTCAATCGGCCCACTCTCCTTCCTCCTGTCCAATCCCCTATTTTCTCTCCTCCTTACCCATTTAAAATTAATAGAAATAATCCCACATTTATCTCTTCTTCATCTATTCAAATAATCCAAAATAAAACACCAATTATCTACTACCTTAGCCGAAATTATTAAAAGAATTTAGTCCCAACTTAAGCTCATCCCTTTAGTGTCTTAGTGCCGTCCACTACTGCCCATTTCTGCTGCAAAATAAAACTCTTTCTTTGCTTCCCATGCGACTCGAACTTAGGCCCTTTCCCCTTGCTTGTGGCGTCACTTACTAGGCCTTAAGTGGCGCATTGCAGCCACTTTAACAAGCCCAATTTCATGTCATATTTCCTCTACTATTTCTCTTAAGGCCTTATCAGACTAACTCCCTCTTTTAAACTTAAAATCGAAGAATTTCTAAGGCACTTACCTACACTCTAAGTTTCACAGAATTCACATAACACATTCATAACATACAAAGGCATGCTACTTCATATAATTTAGTATTAATGCATAAGCTAAAATCCGGGATATTACAGTTCTACCCCCTTAAAATAATTTCGTCCTCGAAATTACCTGGCTGAAATAAGTGAGGGTGTTGCTGTCGCATTGCTTCTTCCGACTCCCATGAAGCTCCTTCCGATCCATGATTACGCCATAACACTTTGACTAGAGGAACTGACTTCCTCCGTAACACTTTCACATCTCGTTCCAAAATCTGAATCGGCTCTTCCTCGTAGGACAAATCTGGTCTTAGCTCCACCTCTTCAACCGGTACTAAATGAGATGGATCCGATCGATAACGACGTAGCATGGAAACATGGAATACATCATGCATCTGCTTCAATTCTGAAGGCAACTCAAACTGGTATGCCACTGATCCAACTCGCTTCAATACCCGATAAGGTCCTATAAACCTTGGACTTAACTTCCCTTTGCGACCAAATCTCATTACCTTCTTCCAAGGTGACACTTTAAGAAACACTTAATCTCCCACATCATATTTTATTTCCTTTCGTTTGAGGTCTGCATACGACTTCTGCCTGTCAGATGCCTCCTTTAACCGTGCTCGAATTACCTCAACCTTCTCCTCGGATTCTGCCACAATCTCTGGACCCAAAACTCGGCGTTCCCCTAATTCCGTCCAACATGTAGGAGTGCGACACTTCCGTCCATACAATGCTTCATACGGTGCCATCCGAATACTGGCTTGATAGCTATTGTTGTACGCAAATTCCGCTAAAGGCAAATATTCTTCCCAACTTCCTCTGAAGTCTATCACACAACCTCTCAGCACATCCTCTAACACTTGGATTACTCATCCAGATTGACCGTCCGACTGTGGATGAAATGCCGTACTGAAGTCTAATCTGGTGCCAAAGCTTGATGCAGTGCTTTCCAAAACCGAGACGTAAATCTTGGGTCCCTATCCGAAATGATCGATATTGGAACTCCATGCAACCTCACAATTTCCGCCACATATAAATTTGCCAACTTCTGTAAAGAATAATCAACCCGCACTGGAATGAAATGCGCGGACTTTGTCAATCGATCCACTATCACCCACACCGAGTCCTTCTTAGTAGGCGTAAGGGGAAGCCTACTAACGAAGTCCATGGTGATTCTCTCTCACTTCCACTGCGGAATCCTTATCGGTTGAAGCAATCCTGACGGAACTTGGTGTTCAGCCTTGACTTGCTGACACGTCAAACACTTGCCTACAAACTCTGTAACTTCCCGCTTAAGTCCAGGCCACCAAAACTGTTCCCTTAAATCTCGGTACAACTTACTACCTCCAGGATGCATAGCATAGGGGCTACTATGCGATTCCTGAAGAATCCTCTATCTAAGTTCTTCGTTCTTCGGCATACAGACCTTACCCTTGAAACACAATACTCCCTCGTCATTAATACCATAATCTTCCAACTCCCCACTCCGCACTTGCCGTAGCTTAGCACTTAGATCATCATCAACCAACTGTCCCTCTTTCACTTCATTCAACCACGTCGGCTTAACTTGCAGCTCTGCCAGCAGACTTCCGTCATCATACAAGCTCAGATGTGCAAACATCGCCTTCAGATCCGACACTACCTTCCGACTTAGGGCATCCGCCACTACATTTGCCTTGCCCGGATGATACTCTACTGAACAATCGTAATCCTTTAATAATTCAACCCACCTTCGCTGTGTCAGTTCAACTCCTTCTGAGTCAACAGATACTTAAGACTCTTGTGGTCTGTGTAGATCACTGACTTTTCTCTATAAAGATAGTGCCTCCATACCTTAAGAGCAAAGACCACTGCCGCCAATTCCAAATCATGAGTCGGGTAGTTAACCTCATGTGGCCTCAATTGTCGAGACGCATAAGCGACTACTTTCCCGTCTTGCATCAGAACACATCCTAATCCGGTATGAGAAGCGTCACAATACACCGCAAAATCCTTCCCTGCCTCCGGCTGAATCAAAACCGGAGCTTCAGTCAAAACCCTCTTAAGCTTCTCAAACCTCTCCTGTTGCTTATCTGTCCATATGAAAGGTACTTCCTTCCTCAACAACTTTGTCAAAGTTGCGGCTATCGATGAGAACCCTTCTACGAACCTTCTGTAGTAACCTGCCAATCCCAAGAAACTACGAACCTCAGCCACCGACTTAGGTGGTTTCCAATCTAGCACCGCCTCAATCTTACTAGGATCCACCCTTATTCCTTTTGCAGACACTACATGTCCTAAAAACACAACTTCCTTAAGCCAAAATTCACACTTGCTGAATTTGGCATAGAGCTTCTTCTCTCTTAACACTTGCAACACTATCCGAAGATGCTCATCATGTTTGTAACACCCCAAACCCGGCCCAAACACGACCGAATTTGGTATGTCACGAGAAAGTTATTTTGTAAAATCCCTTTAAGCAGATTTAAAATTTTTGTTGAACATTTTTGGTAATGAAGAAAACAAAAACTTAGTGTTGATTAAAAATACATAAAGTCATGTTGTTACCGATTTCAGATGTACCCGCTGGTACAATAAAACATTTCACGTTTGATTTTGAGAAAACATGTGTATCCATTTTCAAGTCATTAAGTTGTTAAATAAATTATCCAAAACAAATCAAATAACCAAAATAAATCCTAGGAGGCCTTATTACAATTTAAGCAAAATAAACCAACAATAAAATAAAAGTAGTTCATAAAATTTAATCCAAATGTTCACTGCATGGCCACCTCGAGTTCTTCCGGCTCCTTTTCCGCGATCTACGAGTCACCTGAAAAATTAAAGGAAAAGGTGAGTCACCAAGACTCAATGTGTAACCCTTCCCCGGTTTAGTGCAACACATACACAAGTCATAACCAATTAACATGCACAAGTTTAATATGCACCAAACCTAGCCATCCAAACGCCTTTCTCTACCCCGTGTGGTACCAAACCACTGGTGGTGCCAAACCACTTGGGACTCAAAGTCACAGATGTGATACCAAATCACTGGAGATACCAAATCTCTGGTGTCCGAAGACACAAATCGAATGATGGGGCCAACCCATCATGTGATACCAAATCACTGGCGTCAATCCCGTATCTCAAAGTGGGGCCAACCCACGGTGGTGCTAAGCCACAGGGACGAGACGCTATGAGGTGCCAAACCTCTGGAGGTACCAAACCTCTGGTGACCGTAGTCACAATGTGTTACCAAAACACTGGTGTCCATCGGCACGAATATCACTGCCCCCTCCACTCATTTAATCCCACATCAATCAATAATATGCATTTAACAAATTTCATGCCAATAGATTTATTTAACAACATCCAACATATATATATCATGAGCCATATATTATAATCTGCATATACCAAATATGCCATGCTTCCCAAAAGCATCATAAGAAAGCTCTTAAGAACAAAGACTTACCCGAATCCTTGTTTATACCATGATGGTATTACATCCGAATCTACACAATCCGATTAAGCATACATATAACACTTAGCACATTAAATAGTTATAAGGTGTGTATGTACATCTGTCACCAACGATAGTCCTAAATCCCGAAAAGTCACTCGGCCACCTTAGATTTCTTGCTCCTATATTCGGCCAAACACAAGAGTTAGGGACATGGACTATTCGGCCAAACCACAATTCTACGGGGTTATCACATGAACCCGAAACCTCACCTAATCGCCTTCGAGTACTAACTACAGTAACCGGTACGCGAATCTGCTTCACTTCCCTACAATCGGCAACCATTAATAATAATAGCCTTCGGTTTTTGAATAATCAAAAGAATAATCCTTTAAAATAAATCCTACCACCTTCAATATTTGGCCAGATACTTCTAAATGGAAGAAGAGAGTTTCGGCACACCCAAAGGAGTATATTCGACCAATAAAGAAATTATTGAGAAGAAAGGAGAAATAGGGGATTCGGTTTTGAGAAGAAAAGAAAAGAAGTAGATGAAAGATGATGTGTAGGAGATTCGGCCAAAGTTTAGAGAAAGAAAGAATGGATGAAAAGAGAATGAAAAAGAATTGATCAAAGGAAGAAAAAGAGAGATGGAAGAAATGGTATTCGGTCAACACAACTTTACCAAAGAAGAAAATACACAAGATACAAAAATGTAGTTTGGTTCAAAAGGACAAATGAGAGAAAGAAAGTGGTATTTTGTTTCAAACAAAATGAAGTTGTCATCAAAAGAAATTTTGCAGCAAAAGTACCCTAGACATTCGGCCAGAGATGATAGTTTTTGGAGAGAAAAACAAATACCAAAAAGATGTACAAAACAAAAGATTGGCTAACATCCCCCCCAAGCTACCTACCAAAAATTCGGCCACTCCCCCTAGCCTTACATGCCGTCCACATACATGCACTAAGGCATATGATTTCTTTCCAAAACTTCCTCCACCTTCCATGCCTTTGTCACCTCATTATACCATAAGCTCAAGATTCTTATCCCTAACTTCAAGCTTTCCATAACAAATTTTCAACTTACCAAAAGATGGAAGTCCAACCTATCATAAACATAGGTTGACCAGCCATTAATGCTAAAACACAAAAATAAACTTTCAAAAAAAACTAAACATACTACTCGAACCTCTAACCTCAAGCTATAAGTTCAAACACCATAACCACTTTGCCACTAATTCCACTCAAGATTCTTATCCCTAACTTCAAGCTTTCCATAACAAATTTTCAACTTACCAAAGATGGAAGTCCAACCTATCATAAACATAGGTTGACCAGCCATTAATGCTAAAACACAAAAATAAACTTTCAAAAAAAACTAAACATACTACTCGAACCTCTAACCTCAAGCTATAAGTTCAAACACCATAACCACTTTGCCACTAATTCCTCCTGTGCTTTAATTAACACTTAAATTAACTTAAGTGCTAAGCACACTTAATCCACTTCATTAAATAAACCATACTAAAATTTATTCTAGCTCTCTAAATAAAATCAAACCTTCATAAGACTATGCTAAGCACACAAACAATACTACCCGAGCTAACACAAGTAACTAGATGACACACAAATTTTTCCTAAAGCCCATGGCCCAATCGGCCCAATTCTACTAGGCCCAATTTCGGGATGTTACAGTTCTACCCTCCTTAAAAATAATTTCGTCCTCGAAATTACTTACTAACGATCAATCGTACAGTCTAACTCACCACACTACGCTCTTGCTACGCACTCTGATCTTAATAACACTACTAACAATCAAAGCGGTATATAGAAATCCAATGATCAAGAACAAACTGGTGAAGACGTCCGGTGCATCACCCTCCTCATGACGCCTCACAGCATACACCAAACCAGGCTGCCTAGCCTCAGTGTTGCCAACACCTCTGCCAGCTGCTCCGCGACCTCGACCAGAGCCATTACCGCCTCTACCATTATCACGACCCTTCTGCGGTGGCGGTCCCTCCTTTCTGAACTGAGCACGACCTTGACCTTCAGACTGATTCCTGGCTTGCTTACGTGGACAGTCTCTCACACGATGATCCAGCGAACCACACTCGAAACATCCTTTTTCTCCGGTCCAACATTCGCCCCAATGAAACTTCCCACATCGGTTACACCGTGCTGGGACCCTGATTAGCAGTAACAGGCCTCCCAGACTGATTCGGCCCACTCTACCTAACCCTTTTTTGAGAATCTTCGTCCGACCCAGATGATCCATATCTTCTTTTATGCTTGTTCCGGTCGTAACTCTGTCTCATGGACTCCTTGACCCTTTCGGCTACCTTAGCCTTTTCCACCAAGACAGCAAACTCACGCTCCTGCTGTGGAGCAATCAGCAACCTTAACTCATCTCTAAGTCCGTCTTCAAAGCGGACGCAACGATCATGCTCCGTTGACACTATACCCTGAGCGTAGCGGCTTAGCCTCAAGAATTCCGCTTCATACTCCGACACAGACTTATTTCCTTGTACCAACCCCAGAAAAGCTTTCCTCTGTGCATCAATGTAGCTTGTGCCCACATACTTCTTCTGATAAGCAGTTTTGAAATACCCCCAAGTAAGATCATCCGCCGTAGCACCATCCCGAACCGTGAGCCACCATCGATATGACTCATCCTTGAGAAGCGACACCGCCCCTTTCAGTTTCTCCTCATTCGTCAGATCTATCTCATCCATGATTCTTTCGGTCGATTCCAGCCAATACTCAGCCGTATTGGGCGCTACACCGGACACACCTCGGAAAAATTCAGCTCCGTTAGCTTGAAGTCTCTCAGGTACCGACTTCTGAGCTCCTCCACCTCCACCCATTCCAGCTACCCTTTCCAGCCCGCAGCATCGCTTGTGACACTACGTCATCACCCGTCTGATCCTGCTCCTCAGCTCCAAAAGTTGGGGGTGGTAGCGGCGGTGGTACCTCATTTTCCGATCCCTGACCCGACCTAACGGGTTTCCGATACAGCCATTCTACCTCGACCATGTCCACGACGGCCACGTCCTCTATAGCTCATTCTAACTATCGCGTTTTAATCTGATTAGGAAATTTTTATGGATTAGTACATGTTTCACTTGGTTATCCGCGAAGAAATTTTATGAAGAGTTTAATAGAGATTCTTTCGATCAATCAAAGTTTTAAGTCCTCTATCCTAATTCACATAGAAAAACACATCCATTCCCTAATACCTTTCATACCTATTCACTCTTCAGACATTTCTGTCCGTTTCTAACCCAGGCGTATTTTCGTCATTTTCCTACAGGGGTATTTTTTTAATAAACCGAAGAAATTTGAAAACTTTAATAAATCAAAACATTTTGTAATTTCTAAAACTGAGGAGTATTTTCGAGAAATTCTCAATTTAAAGGTATGGTAAAATTTTGAAAACCAGGGGTATTTTGGTAATTTTGTCAATCGGGGGTAATTTTGTAAATTCCAGAAGTCAGGGTATTATTTTGGAATACAACAATTTGGGTACTTTTGCTAAGTAAATATTTAATCAAAATCGGGGTAATATGGTAATTTTAGAAACCAAGGGCATTTTCGTAATTTTGCCACTAAGGACATTTTGGTAATTTTGATAAGCCAAGAATATTTGAAAATTTTCTAGAAATAAATTTTTACTACTATTTAAAGGAGTGTCGTAATGATTTTTAAAACTTAGAGCTTTCATAAAACAGGGTTAATCCCTTGCGGGTTTTTTTAACGTGTTTAGCCTATGACCGAGTCCTTTTGGTTAGGGTGAACCGAAGCTACGCACCAGGTAGGAATCCCGCGAAGAGGAGGTGAGTCACGAGGACTGCTTAAGTACCAAGCTCTTCCGGATCCAATCCTAGACATGCGCACTAAGGTTACCACACCCTAACTCGGCGACTTGGTCGTAGGTTGGTTTAATTAGGCTTTTAAAGTCTTATGTCTTTGTTTGGGGTATCTAGTCCTAAGGTTCAACACCTATCACACTAACTACGTTCCATACCTACCCTTCTACCAATAATAATTCACAAAGAAATGAGAAATACTTACCTGGGCGGATCGGTGCTGGAGACTCGGTGCCATGCTGTTCAAAACCAAAATTATTTCAAAAAGGCCTACCAAAACATTTTGGGCCTTGGGCCCCCACAGCCGAGCTTTGAACTGGGCTCTGATACCAATTTGTAACACCCCAAACCCGGCCCAAACATTACGACCGAATTTGGTATGTCACGGAGAAAAGTTATTTTTGTAAAATCCCTTTAAGCAGATTTAAAATTTTTGTTGAAAACATTTTTGGTAATGAAGAAAACAAAAACTTAGTGTTGATTAAAAATACATAAAGTCATGTTGTTACCGATTTCAGATGTACCCGCTGGTACAATAAAACATTTCGCGTTTGATTTTGAGAAAACATGTGTATCCATTTTCAAGTCATTAAGTTTTAAACAAATTATCCAAAACAGATAAAATAACCAAAATATAATCCTAGGAGGCCTTATTACAATTTAAGCAAAATAAACCAACAATAAAATAAAAGTAGTTCATAAATCATTTAATCCAAATGTTCACTGCATGGCCACCTCGAGTTCTTCCGGCTCCTTTTCCGCGATCTACGAGTCACCTGAAAAATTAAAGGAAAAGGTGAGTCACCAAGACTCAATGTGTAACCCTTCCCCGGTTTAGTGCAACACATACACAAGTCATAACCAATTAACATGCACAAGTTTAATATGCACCCAACCTAGCCATCCAAACGCTTCTCTCCCCGTGTGGTACCAACCACTGGTGGTGCCAAACCACCGGTGACTCAAAGTCACAGATGTGATACCAAATCACTGGAGATACCAAATCTCTGGTGTCCGAAGACGCAAATCGAATGATGGGGCCAACCCATCGTGTGATACCAAATCACTGGCGTCAATCCCGTATCTCAAAGTGGGGCCAACCCACGGTGGTGCTAAGCCACAGGGATGAGACGCTATGAGGTGCCAAACCTCTGGAGGTACCAAACCTCTGGAGGTACCAAACCTCTAGTGACCGTAGTCACAATGTGTTACCAAAACACTGGTGTCCGTCGACACGAATATCACTGCCCCCTCCACTCATTTAATCCCACATCAATCAATAATATGCATTTAACAAATTTCATGCCAATAGATTTATTTAACAACATCCAACATATATATATCATGGGCCATATATTATAATCTGCATATACCAAATATGCCATGCTTCCCAAAAGCATCATAAGAAAGCTCTTAGCAACAAAGACTTACCCGAATCCTTGTTTATACCATGATGGTATTACATCCGAATCTACACAATCCGATTAAGCATACATATAACACTTAGCACATTAAATAGTTATAAGGTGTGTATGTACACACCTATCACCAACGATAGTCCTAAATCCCGAAAAGTCACTCGGCCACCTTAGATTTCTTGCTCCTATATTCGGCCAAACACAAGAGTTAGGGACATGGACTATTCGGCCAAACCACATAATTCTACGGGGTTATCACATGAACCCGAAACCTCACCTAATCGCCTTCGAGTACTAACTACAGTAACCGGTACACGAATCTGCTTCACTTCCCTACAATCGGCAACCATTAATAATAATAGCCTTCGGCTTTTGAATAATCAAAAGAATAATCCTTTAAAATAAATCCTTACCACCTTCAATATTCGGCCAAGATACTTCTAAATGGAAGAAGAGAGTTTCGGCACACCCAAAGGAGTATATTCGGCCAATAAAGAAATTATTGAGAAGAAAGGAGAAATAGGGGATTCGATTTTGAGAAGAAAATGCACAAGATACAAAAATGTAGTTTGGTTCAAAGGACAAATGAGAGAAGAAAGTGGTATTTTGTTTCAAACAAAATGAAGTTGTCATCAAAAGAAATTTTGCAGCAAAAGTACCCTAGACATTCGGCCAAAGATGATAGTTTTTGGAGAGAAAAACAAATACCAAAAAGATGTACAAAACAAAAGATTTGCTAACATCCCCCCAAGCTACCTACCAAAAATTCGGCCACTCCCCCTAGCCTTACATGCCGTCCACATACATGCACTAAGGCATAGGATTTCTTTCCAAAACTTCCTCCACCTTCCATGCCTTTGTCCCCTCATTATACCATAAACTCAAGATTCTTATCCCTAACTTCAAGCTTTCCATAACAAATTTTCAACTTACCAAAAGATGGAAGTCCAACCTATCATAAACATAGGTTGACAGGCCATTAATGCTAAAACACAAAAATAAACTTTCAAAAAAAACTAAACATACTACTCGAACCTCTAACCTCAAGTTATAAGTTCAAACACCATAACCACTTTGCCACTAATTCCTCATGTGCTTTAATTAACACTTAAATTAACTTAAGTGCTAAGCTCACTTAATCCACTTCATTAAATAAACCATACTAAAATTTATTCTAGCTCTCTAAATAAAATCAAACCTTCATAAGACTATGCTAAGCACACAAACAATACTACCCGAGCTAACACAAGTAACTAGATAACACACATATTTTTCCTAAAGCCCATGGCCCAATCGGCCCAATTCTACTCGGCCCAATTTCGGGATGTTACAATGTTCCTCCTCAGACTTGGAATACACTAAGATGTCGACGATGAACACAACAACGAATCGATCCAAGTAAGGTTGAAAAACCCGGTTCATCATATCCATGAACGCAGCTAGGGCGTTCGTCAATCCAAACGGCATCACCACGAACTCAAAATGCCCATACCTTTTCTGGAAAGCTGTCTTATGGATATCTACTTCCTTCACCTTAAGTTGATGATATCTAGACCTTAGATCTATCTTTGAGAATACCGCTGCCCCCTTAAGCTGATCGAACAAGTCGTCTATCCTTGGCAAAGGATACTTGTTCTTGATAGTCAGCTTATTCAACTGACGATAATCTATGCACATACGTATAGTTCCGTCCTTCTTCTTCACAAACAAGACAGGTGCTCCCCATGGAGACACACTGGGTCGAATAAACCCACGATCAAACAACTCTTGGATTTGAGCCTTGAGCTCAACCAACTCCTTGGGTGCCATTCTGTACGGAGCAATTGACACAGGAGCTGTACCAGGTAGCAAGTCAATTCCAAACTCCACCTCCCTATCCGGGGGTATTCCAGGTAACTCCTCCGGAAAGACATCCACAAATTCCCTTACGGTTCTAACTCCACTAACTCCTTCTTCCTTCGCATCCATCGCACTAACGAAAGCCAAGAATGCCTTGCATCCTTTTCGAACCATCTTATCTGCCTTTAATGCTGAAACTACGTTAGACAAGTAGTTTCTTCTTTCTCCTATCATAACTACTTCCTCATCCTCTGGGGTCCTTAACTCCATTCGCTTAGCTGCACAATCCAATATAGCTCGATGTTCCACCAGCCAATCCATGCCAAGAATAAGATCGAATTCTCCGAAAGGTAATTCCATTAAGTCAGCCGGGAATAGTACTCCTTAAATCTCTAGAGGTACTTTCCGAAACATCTTATTCACCACTACAGTTTGACCTAACGGGCTTACTACAGTCATCTCCCTATCAGATAGTTCAGAGGCTATGTCTAGAGTTTCAACTACACTACATGCAACATAGGAATGGGTCGAGCCCACATCAATCAAAGCAAAGTAAGGCTTGCCAAATATAAGGAATGTACCGATTATGACGTCCGGCGCGTCTCCATCTTCCTTACGGCGAACTGCATATACCAAGCCCGGCTGTCTTGCCTCTGTATTACCAACACCTCTGCCAGGTGTTCCACGTCCTCTTCCAGCACCGTTTCTTCTACCATTCGGACCACGCCCTCGCTGAGGCTGCTGTCCGCCTCTTCCAGCCTGATTAAAACCCTGAGCTGCTGGTCGATTCCCATCCGGTTTCATAGGACAGTCCTTAATCATATGATCCTTGGACCCACACTTGAAACATCCTCCTGTCTTCTTCCAACATTCTCCTAGGTGCTTCTTTCCACACTGGTCACAGGTACGATACTGCCCTCCTGTCGCAGCCTACTGACCTCGCGGCCCATCAACTCTAGGCCTCTTTTGAATATTCCCAGAAGACCCTGATGGTCCAAATCCTCTCTTCTGCTTGTTCCGGTCCGTGTTCTGCCTCATAGAGTCCTTAATTCCTTCGGCTACCTTAGCCTTCTCTACCTTAGCCACGATTCCTCGAGCATACCAGCTCAATCTTAGGAATTCAGCCTCGTATTCTGCCACGGACTTGTTCCCTTGAACCAGCCCCAGAAATGCCTTCCTCGGCGCATCTATATAACGAGTACCAACATATTTTTTCTGGTATGCCGCCTTAACATATTCCCAAGTGAGTTCCTCAGCCGTAGCACCATCCCGAACTGTGAGCCACCACTGATATGACTCATCGCGAAGAAGCGACACCATTCCTTTCACTTTCTCCTCAGCCGTCAGATCCAACTCATCCATAATTCGCTCGGTCGCCTCCAACCAATACTCAGCAGTACTGGGTGCCACACCAGATACCCCACGGAACACCTCAGCTCCATTGGCTCGGAGTCGCTCGGGTACAGATTTTCGAGCTCCCATACTTCCACCTACTCCAGCCACCATCTCCAGAACTCGCAGCACCGCCTGCGATACAGCATCATCTCCCGTCTGATCTTGCTGCTCAACACCAACAACCGGTGGTGGGGGTGGTGGTGGTACCTCATTTTCAGACCCTTGACCCGACCTAACGGGTTCTGACATAGTCATTCTGTCTCGACCACGTCCTCACACATTACGACCACGTCCCCTAGAGCTCATGTCTACGATCGCGCTTTACTCTGATTTAAGAAATTTTATGTATTAGTATTTGTTCCACTGTTTATCCGCGAACAGTTTTATGAAAAGAGCTTAATAGTAGTTCTTTCGATCATTCAGAGTTTCAAGTCTTCTACCTTAATTCACAGAAACACATCCATTCAGTAGTATCTACCATACACATTCACTCTTCAAACATTTCCATCTGTTCCTATCCCAGGGGTATTTTCGTCATTTGTCCTACAGGGGTATTTTGGTAATAAATCGGGGTCAATTTGGAAATCTTAATAAATTAGGGCACTTTGAAATTTCAAAACTCTAGGGAATTTTTTTGAAAATTGTTTCAATTCAACGGTATGGCAGAAATTTTGGAAATTAGGGTTATTTTGGTAATTTCGTAAACCAGGGGTAATTTCGTAAATTTTCCAAATCAGGGTATCTTATTATTTTGCAAAAATAGGGGTTTCTAGTATTTTGACAAATTTCTTAGTAAAAGTCGAGGGTAGTATGGTAATAAAAATTTTTCCCAAGCTAGGGGCATTTTAGTAATTTTACATCCAGGGGTATTTAAGTAATTTTGTAAATCGGGAATATTTCAGAAAAATTTTATAAAAATAGTTTTTACAAATCAAAAGGGTAATTTGAGAATTTTTAAACTAGGGTTTTATAAAAATATGGCTAGTCCCTTTCGGGTTTAATTATTGGGTTTAGCCCGTGAATAAGTCCTCTTGGTTAGGGTGAACCGTCACTACGCACCAGGTAGGATTCGAGTGGAGAGGAGGTGAGTCACTAGGACTGCTTAAATACCAGGCTCCCATCGAAACCAATCCTAGACAAGCGCACAATTGTTGCCACACCCTAACTCGGCGACTTAGTCACAGGTTTGTTAATTAGGCATTGAAGTTTTATGTAATTGTTGGGGTGAACTAGTCCTATAGTTCCAGTACTTAATATACTAATCTACGTCCCCTTTATACCCTTCTACAAATCATACTATAATTCACACAATAGATAGGGGTACTTACCTGGTGGACTTCGGGTCGGAGACTTAGGTGCCATGCCAGAAAAACCTGCTTATTTCACAAAAATTTTCACAAAATTTATTTGGGCCTGATTTTGAAAAACATTGTGGGCTTTAAACCTAAGGCCGAGAGTTTTAACACTGGGCTCTGATACCAAACTGAAACACCCCAAACCCGGCCCGCGAGCCTCGACCAGATCTGGTATGTTCCTCGAGTAAAACGGTTCAAACTTGTTTGTTCTTTGGAAAACTTTGAGTGATTTTGAAAAAAATTTGATTTGGGTTCAAATTGAAAACATCGTTATTTTCAAAGGTTTCATTTTGTTAAACTTTATTGTTATATTTCAAAACTATAAGTTACCGGTAAAAGTTGAGTCTATAAAGTTTACTTACTTAATTTGTAAATCATTTGGATTTAGGTGTCAAAACTTTTATCACTTATTATTAAGAAAAATTACTTAAACTTTAAGTTGATAAAAATTCGTATCATAATAACATAATTAAAATGCATGCATAACAGTTCATACTAGTGGCCTTATTACATCAAAAACAAAACCCGAATACATTCAAAGTACTTAAAATATAAAAAGTCCAAAACGGTATAAATTCTGAGCTGAGCATGGCCACCACTAAGCTCCTCCCGACCCGGTCCATTACTGAGCATCACCTGAAAAATATCCCACAACGGGGTGAGTCAAACAGACTCAGTGTATAACCACCAACACTAAGTCCCAATGATTTAGGCATAACAGATCATACATATACACATAGCAAATAAATTTAATGATGCAATCCCGAACCCAAACCTAGATACCATCCGCTACACATCACCCGTACCAACCATCACACCGTGGGGACTACTAAGTCGACCCTCCATCCGCTACACATCATCGAAGGCAGTCGCTGCAGTCGACTGGCACATCGCCCTTATAAATTTGTGGCATAGCCACCAGATAATATTTTGTGACATAAGTCACCACATTCAGATATTGTGGTATAAAACCACCAGATCACTTCCCCTTTTCAAATTCACCCATATGCCCCATGTCATACAAATCATATTATGAACATGCCTCATTCTTTATTTCACATTCTTATCAACATTCACATATGTGCCATAACAGATATTCATGCTATCATAACTACAGTAGTAGTAAGTTACGTACCTGAGTACTTTGTACCATTGCATGGTACTCTTAGTCACATGTTACACATTCTTATTAACACATTCATTCAGACATAACCTTAAATCTATTAAGGCTTATTGTGGGGTACACACCTGGTATACTTAACGCTTCCACTAGAATCCCGAAAATCCCGATCTAATATTCTAGGTCCTTAGTCCACACATTCGGCCAATACCAAGTGTTTTAGCAAAAGCCTATTCGACTAAATAATCAAATCCCGAAGGATTATTGTGAAAAAACTCCTTACCTTGCTGCCGATTTCACTACTAATCAAATCCCAAAATTCCGTGATATTCCTTCCTTGCAATCGGCCAACACTAGTTCACTGGACTTGGTTAGTTTCGGCTTTTGAACAAATAAGAAACATATCCGAATCACTAATTAGGGCCTTGGTCAAATGTCAGATTCACTCACCTTGTGAATCTTAAATCTCGGAATTAATCCTTGGTTGTGGTATTTGTCGAAATACCTATAGACACATGTTAGATCAATTTCTAACATTTAATCACAGGTAAATAGCCCTTGGCCGAATATCAAATATGACTTACCTTAGATCTTTACAATCCCGAAACCTTCCTCCTTTGTAGTCGACAATAGGCCAAATCCCGAAACCTTCTCTATAGTTTCGGCCAAAGAATACTAATGGGGTTAGAGTCTTGATTTCGGCTAAAAGAAAAAGATAGAAAATCGAACAGCATTCCATCTTACCTTTAATGTTGAAATCGACAGTATTCCTTCCTGACACCACTTGAGATATTCGGCTATGGCTAGATGTTGATCACCCAAATTCCGGCTTTTGATCAAGTGAAGGAATCGACTTTAAGGAAAGAAAAGAAAATTATAGGACTTAGGGAAAAATCGGCAAGACTAGGGAATCCTATTTTCGGCTTTTGGAGAATTGAAAAGAAAAAGAGAATGGTTTGCAGAGAGAATTCGGCAGAGGTACAAGAGGAAAGAAAGAATGAAGAATGGCCTTACTCTCCTTCCTTGGCCGAAAATACCACCTAAGGAGCCCCTCAATCGGCCCACTCTCCTTCCTCCTATCCAATCCCCTATTTTCTCTCCTCCTTACCCATTTAAAATTAATAGAAATAATCCCACATTTATCTCTTCTTCATCTATTCAAATAATCCAAAATAAAACACCAATTATCTACTACCTTAGCCGAAATTATTAAAAGAATTTAGTCCCAACTTAAGCTCATCCCTTTAGTGTCTTAGTGCCGTCCACTACTGCCCATTTCTGCTGCAAAATAAAACTCTTTTCTTTGCTTCCCATGCGACTCGAACTTAGGCCCTTTCCCCTTGCTTGTGGCGTCACTTACTAGGCCTTAAGTGGCGCCTTACAGCCACTTTAACAAGCCCAATTTCATGTCATATTTCCTCTACTATTTCTCTTAAGGCCTTATCAGACTAACTCCCTCTTTTAAACTTAAAATCGAATAATTTCTAAGGCACTTACCTACACTCTAAGGTTCACAGAATTCACAAAACACATTCATAACATACAAAGGCATGCTACTTCATATAATTTAGTATTAATGCATAAGCTAAAATCCAGGATATTACACATATGATCTGTTTGGACACGACCTGGACACATGGGCGTGTTTGGTAGTCATGTGAGAGACACGACCAGGCCACATGGGCGTGTGACTTTTGCAGTGTTAAAGAATGTTTAAATTTCTAAAAAATTTTCGTAGGTGTTCAGTTTAGTCCTGACCTCTTTCTAACACATGTTTATGGTCTCGTAGACCTCGATAAGGGACTATATACTCGTATTTGAATATGTTTGATTGACGATTGACTTTGTGTCGTGAAATGGATGTGAAATGTTCCGATTGTCCAGTAATGCCTCTTAAATCTATCCCGGCGACGGTTTCGGGTTAGGGGTGTTACAGAGGTTTCATCACATATCGAGCTAATTAAGCATGAGTTTTATGTACATACTTGTACCAACTTGCAACTTACCATAATCTTTCACATCATACCATAGTCTTTCACAACTTTAACATTTCCTGTGAATTACCCGTTGAACCACTTGAAATACTAAAGGATACTCGGGACAGTTCATACTCACAGTACCATACCAATGCCATATCCCAGATATGGTCTTACACGGAATCTCAATAACCCTAATGTGATGACATTTGTATCCTAACTATTCCTAAGGTTCAACCAAGATTTTCTCACTTGTCGAACTTTATCAATTACGTTCAAAGAGTAAATCACAATTCATACAATATTGATGCAATTAAAGCATAAATAATAATGCATTATTTACATACGAACTTACCTCGGTACAAAAATAGCAGGAATGGACTTAATCATCAATAACCTTGTTTTTCCCTCGATCAAGGTTCAAACCTCGTCTTTCTTGATCTATAATAGCAATTTTAAATTATTTATTATTCACATTATTCAATTCAGTCCAAAAATCACATTATGATAAAATTACATTTTTTCCCTTAGACTTTGATATATTTACATTTTTGCCCCTAGACTTGTAAAATGAAACGTGTGCAATTTATTTAATGTACAATCCTAGCCAAACCATTTTTACAACTATAACAGCCCACAATTTCCATTAAAACACACTTTTACTACATATTTTATAACTTTTACAAATAGGTCCTTTTAAGAATTTTCATCAAAAACCACCTAGCAAAAGTTGTTTATCACACATCAAACATGCATAATCTACCATTAGACATCAAAATACACAAACATCCAACATAGGTCAATCCCTAGACCTTGATCCTTCCATAATTAATGGTAGAAATAGATAGATCGGATGATAACAACTTCAAAAACATAAAGAGCATTAAAAACGGGGCTAGGTGCACTTACAATCAAGCTTGGAATTTGAAGAAGACCCTAGCTATTGTATTCTTCTAATTCGGCACTTGAGGGAGAAGATGGACAAGATTTTAGCTTGACTTTCCCTTTTTATTCTTTTATTTACCAAATAACAAAAATGCCCTTCACTTAAAACTTTGAAATTTTATCTCACAATTTCCATTTTTGTCCACTATCTTAACAAATGGTCTAATTACCATCTAAGGATCTTTTATTTAAAATTTCATAACAATTAGACACCTCTAGCATGTAGAACTCAACTTTTACACTTTTTTACAATTTAGTCCTTTTGACTAAATTGAATGCCCAAACGTCAAAATTTTCGCATGAAATTTTCACAAAATCATTCCGTGAAACTTCAGACCATAAAATATAATAAAAATGAACTTTATTGTGTTGAATTTGTGGTCCCAAAACCATTGTTCCGACTAGGCCCAAAATCGGGTTATTACAACTCTCCTCCTTAGGGATTTTTGTCCCCGAAAATCTTACTAGAGAATAGGTTTGGGTACTATTTTTGCATAGCTTCGTTAGGTTTCCACATAGCCTCTTCGAATCTGTGTCGTTGCCATAAAACTTTCAATAGAGCTATACTTTTATTTCTTAACTGTTTAGCTTTTCGAGCCAAAATCTTGATCGGTTCTTCACCATAAGTCATATCAGGTAGAATCCCAACTTCTATCAGAGAAATCACATTTGAAGGGTCTGATCGATAACTTCGCATAATAGACACATGAAACACATTATGGATTCTTTCCAACTCTATTGGTAAAGCTAACCGATATGCCACTGGCCCTATTATTTCAATAACTTCATACGGCCCAATGAAACGTGGACTCAACTTGCCTTTACGGCCAAATCTTGGAATCTTCTTTCACAGAGATACATTCAGAAAGACTTTGTCACTGACCTGAAATTCGATCTCTTTTCTTTTCAATTCTGCATACGACTTTTGTCGATCTGAAGCGGATTTCAAGCAATCTCGGATTACCTTTACTTTTTCTTCGGTTCCTTAACCAAATCAACCCCGTGAATCTATTTCTCGTTAAGCTTGGTCTAATACAAAAGTGTTCAACACTTACGGCCATACAAAATCTCATAAGGTGCCATTTTTATACTCGACTGATGGTTGTTGTTATAGGCAAATTCGACCAATGGTAGATATTTTTCCCAACTACCCTCAAATTCTAGAACACAGCATCGAAGCATATCTTCAAATATTTGAATTACCCTTTCAGATTGACCGTCGATCTGTGGATGAAATGCAGTACTAAAATTCAGTTTCGTACCCAGAGCCTCTTGTAGCTTCTTCCAAAATCTCAAAGTGAACCTTGGATCTCTATCCGAAATAATCAAAGTAGGCACCCCGTACAATCTTACAATCTCAGAAATGTACAACTCAGGTAGCTTATCAAGCGAATAATCGGTACGTACAGGAATAAAAAGAGCCGATTTCATCAATTTATCAACCACGACCCAAACGACATATTTCTTTTTCGGAGTCAAAGGTAATCCAGTTACGAAATCCATCATAATTCTGTCACATTTCCATTCGGGTACCATCACTGGCTGAAGTAAACCCAAAGGCACTTGGTGTTTGGCTTTTACTTGTTGACAAATCAAACATTTCAAAACAAACCTAGAGATATCTCTTTTCATACCAGACCACCAATACAATCTCTTCAAATCATTATATATTTTCGTACTACCTGGATGCACAGATAAACAACCATTATGCGCCTCATGAAGAATTTTATGAATAAGTTCATCATTTTTTGGTACACAAACTCTACCTCGGAACATCAAACAATCATCGGGTCCGACATGAAAATTTGAATCACTAATCGATTCACAATGAGCTCTCTTGACTTGTAAATCACGATCACATTTCTGAGCTTCACAAATTTGTTGAAGAAATAACGATCTAGCTCTCAACTCAGCTATAATCAAATTATTATTGGACAATGTTAACCTCGTATTCATTGCTCTCAAGGCATCTGCGACTACATTCGCCTTACCCTGGTGATAATCAATCACCAACTCATAATCTTTCAGTAACTCAAGCCATCTTTGTTGTTGCAAATTTAAGTCTTTCTGAGTCATCAAATACTTCAAACTCTTGTGATCAGTAAAAACATGGCATTTCTCATCGTACAAATGATGTCTCCAAATTTTTAGAGCAAACACAATAGCGGCTAATTCCAAATCATACGTCGGGTAATTCTTCTCATGTGGCTTCAATTGTCTCGAGGCATAGGCTATCACCTTGCCCTCTTGCATCAACACACACCCCAATCCATTCAGTGATGCGTTACTATAAATCACAAACACCTTTCCTAGTTCAGGTTGCACTAAAACTGGTGCCCCAGTAAATAAAGCCTTCAACTTCTCAAAACTTTGCTAACATTTTTCAGACCATACAAATTTGACATCCTTTTGCAACAGCTTGGTCATAGGGGTAACAATCATCGAAAACCTTTGACAAACCGGCGGTAGTAACTAGTTAAGCCCAAAAAGCTTTTAACTTCAGATACATTCCTTGGCGGTTTCTAATCAACAATTGCCGAAATCTTATTTGGACCAACCCGAATACCATCACCTAAGACAATATGTCCTAAAAATCTGACTTCTCGGAGCCAAAACTCACTTTTACTGAACTTAGTATACAACTTCTTATCTCTCAAAGTCTGTAAAATAGTTCTCAAGTGTTTGGGATGCTCAGACTCATTACGAGAATAAATCAGTATGTCATCAATAAAAACAACTATAAACTTGTCCAAGTACGGCCTAAAGATTCGATTCATTAGGTCCATAAAAGCTACAGGAGCATTCGTCAGTCCAAAAGGCATGACAAGAAATTCATAGTGTCCGTACCTTGTTCTGAAAGCGGTTTTCGGCACATCCGACTCTTTTACTCTCAACTGATAGTAACCAGATCTCAAATCTATCTTCGAGAACACTGTCGCTCCTTTCAGTTGGTCAAATAAATCATCAATCCTCGGGAAAAGATACTTGTTCTTAATGGTTACCTTATTGAGCTGTCGGTAATCTATACAAAGTCTCATAGTCTCGTTTTTCTTCTTTACGAACAACACTGGAGCACCCCAAGGAATAACTTGGTCTCACAAAACCCTTATATGTCAGTTCTTGCAACTGAGTCTTTAACTCTTTCAATTCGGTCAGAGCCATTCTATATGAAGTAATAGATATCAGCAAGGTCCCTAGTACCAAGTCAATACTAAACTCAATTTCTCTAACTGTAGGTAACCCAGGTAACTCTTCTGGGAACACCTCTGGATATTCACAAACTATCGGCACCGATTCAACTTTCAATTTAGATTCTTTTGTATTCAACACATAAGCAAGGTAAGCTTCATAGCCTTTTCTTACATATCTTTAGGCAGTCATCGAAGAAATCATAATAGGTAACTCACCCGACTCATCTGAATCAATCCGAAGAATTTCACCATTTTTACATTTTAGTTCAATAATCTTTCTTTTACAGTTCACTACGGCATCATGCAATGTTAACCAATCCATACCCAAAATAACTTCAAATTTATCAATAGGCAACAACATTAAATTAGCTAAAAAACAGTGACTTCAAATCATCAAGGGACAATTCTTGCAAACTCTATCAACTAAGATATGTTTGCCTAAGGGGTTTGACACTCTAATCACAAACTCAGTAAACTTAACAGGCAAGCTCTTACTAGCTACCAATTTCACACACACATAAGAATTCGTCGATCCAGGATAGATCAATGCAACTACATTAGTATTATAGAGAGAAAAAGTACCAGTGATAACATCAGGAGATGTCGCTTCTTCACGAGCACGGATGGCATAAGCTCTAGTAAGTGCTCGAGCTTTGGATCTCACAACTGTATCCTTCGTCACACCTTTACTACTAACTCCATTTCTGGTATTTCTCAGTGGCCTACCTCTATTAGCAGTATTACTCGACCTCACATTTTGAAATTTTTCTTTCTCAGCCATTTCAGGACAATCTCAGATAAAGTGCTCTTGAGAGCCACACTTGAAACAAGCCCGATCATTCATCCTATACTCACTGAGATGTCTTCTTCCACATTGATGACATCCGAGTCTATTAGATTTTACATTACCCACACTTGCCATTGAAGTAGCTTGAGATTTAAAACTCAAATGTTGTTTCTCACGATCTCTGTGTGAATACCCCGCTGAAACACTCGAACAGGAATACATCTCTCAATTTAACTAACTTTTTCACACATTTATCACTTTTTCACACATTTAACCACTAACTTTACACATTTAAAATCACTTTACAAAACTTGTAAAACTCATAAATATTCATAATCTATCATCAAACATCAAAACTCATACATATTCATTAATGGCATCATTCAAAATCTTTAACAGTTTTGCAAATTAGTCCCTGGGCTAGCTAGTACTAGCTACAACGATATCAAGAACATAGAAATCATTAAAAATGGGACAAAATACATACCTTAATGAGCAAAAAATGCCCTAGTTGAATGGTAGCCCTGAAATGGTGTTTCTTCTCTTCCAAAAATTGGTTGAGAATGTAACATCCTGAATTTTTGGGCCTATGCGTTTAATGGGTGGATATGTTTAATGTGTTAATCTAAGTGTTAGGGGTCCAAATTGGGCTCAGGCTTAAGTAGAGGCCTTGATTAAAATTATCTGTTTGGGCATCATAGGGTTTAAAAGGTAGTATCTGTGTTTAAAATACCAAAGTGGGCTTGTGGCCCAATATTAGGAGGTGACGCCACACAAGGGAGTAAGGGGCCCAAATTTAAGTTTCATGGAGCCCAATTATTTTAATTTAAGCTAGCTAATTTTAAGCATTAGGGTTAGGTGGAGTGGATGGAAACAAGGCTATAATTTAGGAAAATTTTAATGTTTTTAATTTGTGGATAATAAGCTAATAAAGGAGGGAGGAGTTGGAGCTAATTAAGTCTCTTTTGGATGAGTTAGTAGATTAAGATAAAGGAGAAAAGATAGGATTTATCTGCAAGGATAGGTAAGTACCGAAATTTCTATAAATAGGGGGGATATCTAATCAATTCTGGCATTAGAACCCTACTCTTTCTTCTCTTCCTGTGCCGAAAATTTGAGGGCCATCTCACTTGTTTTCTTTTCTCATCTTTTCTCTTCCAAATACCAAAAATCACCATTGTTTTCTTTTCTCATCTTTTCTCTTCCAAAAGCCGAAAATCACCATTGTTTTCTTTTCTCATCTTTCTCTTAGAAAAGCCGAAAAACACCACCTCCCTCACCCTTTCTTTCTTTTTCTTTGAAATTTCCTTTTAGCCGAATCTTCTGATCTCCATTGATTTTCTTCTCCCATTCACTAAAAGCCGAAACTCCTCATTCAATTCTCTTAAAAGCCGAAAAACACATCAGCCTTCTCTCGTTCATCTTTTCTGGGATTTTCTTAAAAGTCGAAATCCCTAGATCTCATCTCCTGTGATTGCCGAAATCTTTCTGTGGTATCTGCTTGTGTTGAATCTCGAAAGAAACTAAAGGTAAGTATTGATTCGTAAGATTTCAATTTTTTCCAGCTTTTTAGGGACTCTAGTCGAATGGCTATACGGAGCTAATCTTAAGTTTTTCTCTTATTTGTGGCATTCCAGGATTTGAAGGGAGGTCACTCACTTAGATCTCTAAGATAGAGTTCAGTAACACTCGAATCGTGTTACTTTCGAGATTTCAAGGTAAGGAGATCTATTGATTTTTAACGTGTAAATTTTGGTATTTATTAACCCTTGGCCGAATGTAGGGGAGCCCAAATCTTCGTATTCTTCCGGCTTTTGAGCAAGGTTTTAGACTAAGGGTTGTAGATTCAAATAGTAAGGATTTAACTAAGGGAGTAAAACTACGCGATATCAGGTGTGTAACACTTCCACACCATTTAGATTGCCTGTTACAATATGTTTATTAATTTGTTATATTCTGATAAATGCCGAAATCCTGGCATAATGATTGAAACCCAAGGAGGGTAAAAGCGAATCACCAGGTTAGTGATCCCTGTCATTCCTAAGTGAATGTTCCTGTTAAGATGACATATGTGATAAGTATGTTGTTTTCTGTGATTGCATGGGGTTGGGTTTATTGAAAGGGGAAGTGTTCTGTTGTAGCGGCTTCTGCCGTGACCTGTTGTAGCGGCTTCTGCCGTGACCTGTTGTAGCGGCTTCTGCCGTGATCTATTGTAGCGGCTTCTGCCGTGACCTGTTGTAGTGGCTTTTGCCATGATCTGTTGTAGTGGCTACGGCCATGATTTGATGATGAGCAGCATGTCTGCCATCAATGGTGTGTAGCGGTGTGGGTTGATTGTAGAAATCCCCAATGGTGTGACTGGCAGGTAAGGGTGGCGTGTAGCGGATGGAAACCTAGGATTTGGGTTGGGCTTTGCATATTTTCTGATATATTATATTCTGTTATATGTTTTGTGGGGTTAAGGCCCAAATCTAATGGTGCATGAGGGTTGCACACTGGGTCTCGCGACTCACCCTATTATTTAACAATTTCAGGTAGCACCTAGTGCAACGGACCGGGCTGGAGAGGAGCGCGAGGTGGCCATGTGAGAGAGTTCTTGATCCAGCAGAAGATTTTACTTAGAATATTCTTTTTAATATTTTGATTAAGGGTTTTAAATTTCGTTGTAATAAGGCCTTGGGCCACTAGACTATTATTTATGTTTTGGTTTTATGTTGGGCTTTTATTACTGGGCATTTAAATTTTATATTTAAATTAAGTTAAGACATATACAAAATCTCGGTTTTTATTTAAAGTTCACCAAGGCATTTTATAACTTTATATCTTATACAACTTATTAAACTATTAAGTTTTCGGTATAAATATTTAAACCTGATATTTGTTTTCCAAAGTGCCACGTCTTTTTACAAAATTTTCTTAGTGACATACCAGATCCGATTGTAGTGTTTGGGCCAGGTTTGGGGTGTTACAGAGAAGATGATACAACCATTAATTTGGTTTTTGTTTTATTTATGTTATGTTTAATAACTAATTTACAATTATAACCTTAATAATAAACCATTAAAATCATCATATTAATGCCCATCTTTGTCCACTTTAGTTTCAAATGGTTTAATTACCATTTAAGACCACCATATTCAAAAGCCAAAGCTACTTAACATCTTTAATTAATAGAACATGCATTTGACACCTTACGCGATTTAGTCCTTTTTATCAAATTGACCAATCAAACAATAAAATTTCTAAACGAAAGTTTCACACATACATGCTATCATACTGTAAACACTTGAAATAATATTAAAATAAAATTTTTTAAAATCAGATTTGTGGTTCCGAAACCACTGTTTCGATTTGACTAAAAACGGGCTGTTATAGTAATTTCGTTAGCATGGTATTTGGAAATGTTTTTGTCCATGGCAGTTTGAAAATTAAATCAATTTTTAAAAAAGATACTGAAAAGGCTTTCAATTTTGGAATAAGGACTGATTTGTAAAATGGTCAAAATTATGTGTTTTTATGAAGCAGTTTTACCAAATTTTAAAATTCAACCTATTTTTCCCTTCTCCTATAGCAAACTCATGATAGTTTATTTCTTTTTATTTTGGTTGTGTCGTTCCTTGTTCTCCTGTAACACCCCTAACCCGTATCAGTCGCCGGAATGGGGTTACAAGTTATTACTAGACAAGACACAACTTCTGAACAATCACAAATACACATAAGTTATGTAAGCATAACTAAAGCATAAGTCTGCTTAAACATTAACCTACCATTTAAATCGTATTACAAAAACTATTCATGCCTTAAAATTTTAATCAAATCCATAATATACTTATAATCCAAAATACACTCTATTTAACATGCCTCATAGTCATATAGTATATGCCTTAAATTACTTGTACTAATTGAATGCTTATCATAAAAAAATGGTATTCGAATATCTAATAAATATCAAATATTAATAATACATAGTTGAATACATGCACTTATTAAACCAATCAAATTATGACATAAAACTTTATAACAAACAACATATGTGGCATCATTAATTTCCTTGTGCACAGAAATCATACCAAGTTTATCCAACCATTATTCACTGCATATTGTGTATTACTATACACGGTCTTAATTAGTTATAACATGGACAAGCATACTTATAAATTTATCTAAGTATTTATGTGTATGACTATTGAGTCATATATCATTTTAATCATACTTTAATAAATGCCAATATGACTATTTCATATATCAAATATCAAACATCTCATTTCATTAATAATACATGTATGCAAATTAAAAACCAAACAAGCACAACACGCCACTTAAAAACCAAACATATATGCATCTTTAACTTCATTTCCTTAAGGTCAAAATATACTATAGTATTACTTGCTTGAATACACATGTAAACTTATCAATATGAACCTATTTTCAAAACAAACATACATATATTTTTGGCATCATATGAGCATATTATTTAGAACCAAATTTTGGATGCAAATATTAGTCAATTTATAAACTCAATTCGCATACCTAATACCAAACTTTAATTAAATAAAAACATACATAATGATATATATATATATATAAATAATTTACCTCAACATGTATTTCAGCTATTGACCATTAAAATTGCACCAAAACTTTGATCAAAACAACCTAATTACAAGTTCAATTCCTTGCTTCATTAGCTGAACCTATTAGCCAAATATCAATCATAATATGTATACATATAAATACATTACCAAACCGATTTAGTACATACCAAAATCCAAAACATATAGTGTAACACCCCAAACCCGACCCACGAGCCACGGCTGAATTCAGAATGCCACTGCGGAAAAAGTTTGAAAAACTTTTGACTTAGAGTTAAAAACATAAAAATTTGTTGTCTTTACTAAAACATTGTGTAATTAAAGTTCCAAATAAAATTAAGTTGTTTAAAATAAAACATTTTCAAATAATAATATAATCGACAATCCAACTTAAAACATAATAAAAAGTCCTTAAATACTTAAAGTGGCCCTTATTACAATAAATAACCTTTCATAAATAAAATGTGTAAAACAAATAAAATATCTTCTGCATAGGCCACCTCGTATCCACTCCAACCCGGTCCAAGCTTTATGCATCACCTGAAATGTTGGTAAAAATTTGGGTGAGTCATACAGACTCAGTGCATAGTTATTTCACATGTCTCCACACATGGGCTTGGCCCATATCCACACATCAATCACATATCAGATGATAAGGTATTATATCCACATAATTCCACATGTTGGGCTTGGCCCATATCCACATTGATCCACATAATTAGCCATGCAAAATGCATAAATATGCAACATGAAGCCCAACCCAACCTAGAGTCCATCCGTTACTCCTACCTTAGCAGACTCCCTGCCCAAGGCCGTGGCTAATCCACCGATCACATAGTGATCCACATATCTTACCTTGGCAGACTTGCTGCCCAAGGCCGTGGCTAAGCCACCGATCACATAGTGATCCACATATCTGTATCCACGAGGTGACTCGAGGTCATTCTCAATCTACGGTGATGCACACAGCTATCATCCGCCGAGATGGGCACCTAGCCAACACCTCCCTTGATGGAGCACATAGCCACCATCAAGCGCCAATGTAGCACAAGGCTAACATCAGACCACGTACATAATGTACACCCTTTCCTTCGATAGTCACATCCCAAGTCCCATGCAAATATGTGTATCATGACAACATATCACTTGAACAATAATGCATCACATGTCATCACATTTCATATATTCATCAATGATCATTTAATATCGTAAATCACTGACCTGAGTATTCGATCACCCTCCACGGGTATTCACAATCTTAGCCCTTAATTCGGCTACCATTAACATCATATCACATATACATAAATATAACACATACACACAATCAAGAGACAGTGCGATAACTACGCACCTTTTTGGCACAGTCGGCTAAATCCCGAAGACCCGATCTACCACACTAGATTTCCTTGCCCTACATTCGGCCAATACTTAGATCAATACCATAGACCATTCGGCCAAACCACAATCCTTATTCACCATAGCCTTCGGCTTAACATCCATTTAAAGAATAAAGAACCAACACAAACCTTACCACTTGACTTACCGAAATTTGATTGCTTCCAAAATCCGAAGAGCCTAAAAGAAATATGTCCCTATGGTTAGAATCTTACTATCACATACCCAAAATTTGGCTTTTGCCCTCATGAGAATCAATAGAGAAAATAGAAAAGAATTTCGGCCAAGACACTTACCTATCTTCCAAAACTGATTGAAGAAAACCAAATGAAGACCTACCCTTATTGATATTCGGCCAATACAAAACAAAAAGAGTATGGGAAGTTTCGGCAATATGGTTGATTTGTAACAACAAAAAGGATTCGGCTAGAGTGGAGAAAGAGAAAAGAAAAAGGAAGAGAAAGAAAGAAATTGCAATGGGAGAGGGATGTTTTTCGGTTTTGAGCGGTGGAAGAAAGAAAAAGAGAAATGTGGAGAAGGAAGTTTCGGCCAAGAGAAAGTAAAAGAAATGTGGGTTTTGAACAAATATGAAAAGAATGGAAAAGAAGTTGTGAATAAAAGAGATTCGGCCAAGCACTATGATGATTTCGGTTTTTGTTTCACTTTGATGCACTAGGGAGAAATTTGCAAAAACTAAAAAGGATTTTCAGCTATGACACCAAAACAAATATTGAAGGCCAAAACTAACACCAAAAACTCACCTTATGTCCAAGACACATTCGGCTATAGGGAGTGTTTGTGGAGAGAAAAGAAATTGATGTTCAAATGCTTAGGAAAAATGGCCAACTAGCTACTAACCTACCAAAGCTTCATCAAAAATCGGTCAAGCCCTCCCCTAGACCAAAATGCCGTCCACATACATGAACTAAAGACTATAAAAGAGTTTCCAAAACACTCTCCAACATTCAAGCCTTTTGTCCCCCCATCCTTCCTTAATTCTTAAGATTCTTATCCCAAAATACAAGCTTTCCTAAACTATTATTCAACTTACCATAAAACTTAAAGTCCAACCTATCATAATTAGAGTTTGACCGACACTTAGTGTAAGGTGCATAAAAATAAAGTCTTCAAAATGCTCATCATGCTACTCGAACCACTTCCCTCAAGCAACTCTTCAAACACCATAACCATCTTGCCACACATGTGCTAAATTTAACACTTAAATTAACTTAAGTGTCAAGTTCACCTAATCCACTTCACTAATTTTTTTAATACTAAAAATTATTCTAGCCTCACTAATAAAATCAAGCATTCACAAGACTAAGCTAAACACACAAAATTCATACCCGAGCTAACACAAATAATAAAATAATACTCAAATTTTTCCTAAAGCCCAAGGCCCAATCGGCCCAATCCTACTAGGACCAATTTCATTACTAGGCCCAATTTTGGGATATTACATATAGTCATCCATCACACCATTCATAGTATAAAAATGCACTTCTAAAATGAACATATACCTTGTTGCCAAATTTATATCTTGCTAAAAATTTTCAATTTCAATTCATAAAACCAAAGCATCAACCAAATCAACCATAATTAAATTCAAGGACTAACAAGACATACCAAACTCACTTCACCTATATGCTATAACTGAACTTGCCTTATACCAAAACACTTAACAAATCCTTAACAAAACATATCAAACATAATTCACACACACACATATATAAGCCATGGCCGAATCACCAAAACCAAACATATCTATCATTTGATCAAAAGCATAAAAAGCAAGCTTAACAAAATAAATAAGCCATTTTCGCATGGCTCATATTTACATACCCCAAAATCAAACATATCAACTAGCCTATACATGCCATATGTTCAAATTCAAACTTATAAAAGTATTGAAGACAGTCGATAGTGTGATAGACTTCTCTGATGATCCCCGAGCTCGTAACTAGCTTCCAAAATCTATAAAACAAAGAGCAAACAAACACAGTAAGCTTTCACAGCTTAGTAAGTCATAAACAAATGAGACATTCAATCACATTCATAATTCAATTTAGCTAAATTGAAATAACCCATCATAAATTCATATATATTTCCAAACTTATAATTTCATATATCAAGACATATAATTTTGCATAAGTTTTCCTTTGGCCGAATACTCATTCGAACATTAGCATGTTTAACCTTCATTTTCTACATTACGAATACATTATTTGGCCGAATGTATACATTCACATATACATACACATAGATCACATTAACATATAACATTTATATCATCAATTCAAACATCCAAATTACCATATTTTCATAACTTAGTATGAATGCATACCTGAGCCTTTTAACTTGATTTTACACTCGGTCTTAACTTATCATTGCCCGTTGAACCATTCGAAATTAAAAAGGATACTCGAATAGTTGAACATTTCGTACAATGCCAACGTCCCAGACGTGGTCTTACATGTAATCACATATCGATGCCACTGTCTCAGACAGGGTCTTACACGTAAGTCACAAGTTGATGCCAACATCCCAGACGTGGTCTTACACGATAACACATAACAGAATCCTATGTCATGATATATGTATCCTAGCTATTCCTAAGGTTCGTACGGGACTTTCGAATGTCATAACTCGATCGAATCGATCTCGTAAACATTGCTCCCAGGCATATAACCATTCGGCCATCACTTATAAATATTCATTAAATTCAATTCAACATTTAAAGTGCACATATATTCAAAATTTAACAGCATTTATTTGCTTATAAACTTACCTCGGATATCAACGGACGAAATAGAACGGTTATTCAATTATTTTTGTTTTCCCCCGATCCAAGTCCGATTTCTTTGGTTCTTGATCTAAACATATTCAAATTAAACTTATTCAAACATAATTTTATTCAACTTAGTCCAAAAAAAATAATTGGGAAAATTACCATTTTGCCCTAACATTTTACACTTTTCACAATTTAATCCCTATTACATAAAACATAAAATATGCAAAATTTCAATATTCCATGCTTAGGCCGATTCTTCCTCATGTTCATACAAGTCCATACATTTCATTTATTTCGCATTTTAGACACTCAATTTATTATTTTTACAATTTAGCCCTAATTACTCAAATTCATCAAAATTTCCAAAACAAAACATATTAATCCAAAACATATCTTTCATAATTCATCATCTAACATCACAAAGCTCATAAATTCATCAATGGCATGACTCAAAATATTCATCAAAACAAAAAATTAAGGCATGGGCTTTGTCAATTTCATAGCAACGATATTAAAAACGTAAAAATTATCAAAAACTGAGCTAGTTACATACCTTAATCAAGCTTAAATATGGCCGAATGTAGCTTTCTTTTTTTTCTTTTCCTTTAGTATATTCGGCTTTAAAAAGATGAACTAAAGCACTAACTTTAACTTATGTTTTATTATAATACCTTAATTTACTTATTTACTTTACTAATCTTTGTTATTTAATATAATATTCTTATAAAATATGTACACAACCGTCCATCACTTTGTTCCATGGTAAATTTGCAACATAAAACCTTCTATTAAAAGAAAAAATCAATTTAATACTTTAAAAAATAGTTAACAACTTTTACAAATTACGATTAAGTCTTTTTATTAAATCGGACACTCAAATGATAAAATTTTGAAACAAGATTTTCACACATATAATTTCACACATTATAAACATAGAGAATAATTTTTTTTAAAATTTTTCAAACTCGGATTTGTGGTCTCGAAACCACTATTTCGATTAGGGTCTATACCGGGCTGTTACATCTCCCTTGCTCTCCCATTCGATTTTGATTCCCAAAACCACATTCCTTTGATTTGTATCAACACCTAGGCCATAAATCTCCATGAAATTTCAAGAAAAACACTAAAAATACCATAGGTTTCTCCATTGTCAAGTTCGTGGGTTTTCTGTGTTTTCAACTAATAGCTCATTTTTCTTCCATCGAAGGTAATCATTCATCTTTCAATTAGTTTTTAGCCATTTAATCACATGTTTAAAATAAAAGCCGAAAATTGGGTTGTTAATGATGGATTTTGGGATTTTAGGTAAAAACATGATTTCAAAGTGTTTTTCAATTAGTTTTGACATGATTAGAATGTAACACCCTGGTTTAGGGGCTAGGCAATTTGAGTATAATTCAAGTGTTGGAAGGTTTTGGGGTGTTTTTGGATGTGTTTTAGAGGTTTAAGAATGCTTGGATGAAAGGGAAAGGCTTTGGAAAATTTTGGATTTTTTTTTTTTGGGTATAAAGGGGAAATAGGGCAGGAAAGCCTTAAAAATAATTTAGGGAGTTTAGGACGCAAGAAGCAGCTTGGCAAAGTGGCATGGAGGCGCTACTTAGGGCTGAGGGAAGGTGACGCCTTAAGGTCTCATGTTCGATTCAAGTAGGCAGCAATCTGGTTTTGAATTTTTGGGTTTGGCGTTTAAAAGGGAGGAGGCCTTAAAAAGGAGCTGGAATGAGTTTGTGACGCAAAGAGCTCATTGGCAAAGTGGCTCTCATGCGCCACTTAGGCGATGAAGGGGAGAAAGGGCGCTGGTTCGAGTGGGGGCAGCAGCATTTTGGCGTTTTATTTTGTTATTTGGTGATGGGCTGAAGTAAGAAGGGTTTAAAGTTAAATGTGGGGGATTTATGTCAAGAAATTCAATGTGGCCGAATGGCCTGGGGCATGGAAGAGGGGGGTTGGTGCTAGGTTCGAACCAAGGCAGTGGCAATTGAAGTTTTTATTTTTTTTTTTTTTGGTAGCAGGTTGGTAAAGGCGTGGACGGCACATGGGAGAGCTAAGGTGGTTTAGTCCTTTTCAAATTCGGCTGGAAGGAGTGATAAGGGTTGGGTTTATTTTTTTATTTTTGTTAAATATAGGATTATTTTACTTAGTTTAAAATTAGTGGTTAGGAGATAATGGTTAGTTTTTTTTTGATTTAATAAAGTGATAAAATATGGATAGATAGTGAGGGAGTTGGCTAATTCAAAATTAATTTGAATTAGTGGCCTGGAGCTTTTGAAGTGGCAGCCGAAATTGGGAGTCTTCAAGGGGGGAGGCATGTGCCGAAATTGCTATTTAAATGGGCAGCCTTCTTTCATAAATTTCTTTTGACCTTTGCCAAATTCTTTTAGTCCACATTTGGTGCATTTTGGTCAGCCATAGTCTTGTGTACCTAGCCGAAGGATCAAGTGGAATTTTCTTATTTTTTTTTTCTACCTTGAAACCGAAATCCTCCCAAGCAGCATATCCCCTTGCCAATTTCTTCTTTGACCATTTAATCAGTGGTTGCTTTTTATTAATTCTCTTTTAATCCCTTGGTAGCCGAAACTTCTCCTCTCCTATTAGTTTGCACCTTGGTCGAATTCTAGGTGTGGTGTGGATCTCTTCGGTTTCTTCTCCTCAATCGTTGGTAGTCAGATTCGGTAAGTGGTGGTAAAGATCCATGTTGTAATTATTCTTTCATTATTCAAAAGCCGAAGGCTATTAAGGCTAATCATTTATACGTTTTAGGGTGTGGTTGATTACAAAAAGGGACCATTCCGTAGTCTTGAGATTTGTTTGGAAATCAAATCAGCCTTGAGGTAGAAGATATGTGTTAACCCTTTGAGATTCGCTTGGTTTGGCCGAAGGGCCTATGTTGCTCATCTTAGTGATTGGTTGGTGTAGGAGCAAGGATATTTAGGGACATAGACCAATTCTCCGGGATTCAAGATATTTTGGTAAGCAATATTTGGTAAAGGTTCAACATTTAGTTTATGACTTGGAAGTTTAACCCGTTTATCTGATTAAGCTTTTTGGATGGAGACCAATACCAGTCTTGAAGGAAAAGGGAAAGCTCCTGTCCCGAAGTTTAAGAAAAGAGCTGTCTCGGCGGTTCGTGATTGGCCACCGGGGTTTGGACGTGCAGCAGAAAACGTTAGGCAAATAGCTGTAGTCTCGCTAAACGATAGCGTCGGGATCGAGGGTTTAGAGCTTCAGGTTATAAGGTGTGTAGTTAGCCATTGTTTCCGGGTTTTGTGTGATATCTGCTTATGTTATATGCTTACTAATAAGTGCAGTGGTAAGAGTGTAATAGATACCCTAAACAGGGTATGACGCTGATCAGGTAAATAGCAAATTGTTACTATTGTTGTCATTTATTTAAATATGAATGTATGCCTATGTTTGTGAATGACATGCACATGCATCATATTGTCATTTGATCATGTTACATGTGCATGGGTGGGTTATGAAAGAAGGACAGGGTGTACTTCGAGTACGTGGTTGATGTCAGCTTTGTGCTACATCGTGGATTGGAGCTGACTGAGGTCGCGTTGTGGATCTTTGCGATTTGGTTCGCGTGGTTACCTTGATTGATATCGGCTCTATGCCATATCGTGGCTTGATGGATTGCTGTGTGCTCCATCGTGGTTTGATGTTAGCTATACGCTACATCGTGGATGGCATTGGTTGCCTTTATGGAGGGAAAAGGAGAGGGTGACTCGATAGTCCCCTGGTGTGTGGTAGGCTGGATAAAGGGGTGTGTAGCGGATGGACCTTAGGATTGGGTTGGGTTTCATGTTGCATTGTTTTGATATGAAATGATATGGAAATGGGCCAAGCCCAATATGACATGTGGAAAGGTAAGTTTTGAGAACATACGTGGAAATGGGCCAAGCCCAGTAATCAGTGGATTAATGAGAAAAGGGCCTAGCCCAGTACTTGAATGTGGATTGAATGTGGGCCAAGCCCAGAACGTGGTAACGTCTGTTTATATTTACATATTGCATTTGATTGGGTTGATTTGTGGTTAACATGTGGGTGGATATCAGTGGTTTAATTACACACTGAGTCATTATGACTCACCCAACTATTTATCCAACTTCGCAGGTGACATGTTGATCGGACCGGGTTGGAGTGGAGACGAAGGTGGCGATGCAGAAGCAGATTTTATGCAGTAGATGTTTTATTTGATTTGATTATTTTATATTATCAGTTTTGGGTATTTATTTGATGTAATAAGGGCCACTTTTATTTAAAGTATTCTATTTACGATTATTGAAGTTTATATTATACTTAGATATATTTTCTTCAAATGATTTATAATATAATAAATTTTAATAAAGTTTTAATTCACATATTTTATAACCAGCTTATATTATTTAATAGTTTTAATCGAATTACTTCCCGAAAATAAACACAAAATTTTCAAGTTTTATTTTAAAGTCAAAGATTTTTCAAACGTTTTTCCGCAGTGACATACCAGATCCGGTCAGGACTTGTGGGCCGGGTTTGGGGTGTTACAGTTTGGTATCAGAGCCCGGTTCAAAACTCGACTTTGAGGGTTTTGGGCCCAAAAACATTTTCAAAATGGGCTTTTCAAAAATATGGGCTTTTAAGAAATTTTTTTCAGGTTTTTCTGGCATGGCACCTGTACCTCCGACCCGAAGTCCACCAGGTAAGTACTTCAGACTCTCGAAGTAATTTGTTATATGAACTGTTATGGGCTTTGTTGGGCTCGTAGATTAGTGAATTAGGATCAGTTGAACCCTAAGGCTAGTCTACTCAAACATGTGCATAAGACTTAAGGTTACTAAACAAACCTATGAAGTAAGTCGCCGGGTTAAGGTGTGGCAACCTGTGTGCGCATGTCTAGGATTGGTATTTGGTGGGAGCTTGGTACTTAAGCAGTCCGCGTGACTCACCTCCTCTCCACTCGAATCCTACCTGGTGCGTAGCTACGGTTCACCTTAACCAAGAGGACTTGTTCACAGGCTGAACCAATTATTAAAACCCAAAAGGGATTAGCCTTGCTGTTTTAAAATTCTTGGTTTTAAAATTTTCAAATTTACCCTTTTTGGTTTGTAAACCCTAAATCTGGTTTTGAAAAAAAAAACGTTTTTCTCGATTTACCAAAATTACCAAAATGCCCCTAGCGGCAAAATTACAAAAATGCCTCTGTATTATAAAATTACCACACTACCCTCAACTTTTGTTAAAATGACTTTCACTTTGCAAAATATTAAAATCTCTAGTTTTCAAAATATCAATATACTCCGATTTGGAAAATTTACGAAAATACCCCTATGTTGAAAATTACTAAAATGCCCCTGACTTTCAAAATTTCCGGTTTAACCCCAAGTTTAATAAAATTTTCTTACTTTGCAAAAGTACCCAATTTTCTGTATGGCAAAAATAATACCCCAACTTTGGAAATTTACAAAATTACCCTGGTTGACAAAAAATTACCAAAATACCCCTGGTTTTCAAAATCCTGTTATATCTTCAATTTGCGAAATTTTCAAAAATACTCTTCAATTTTGGGAATTTCAAAAAGATCCTGACTTATTAAAGTTTTTGGAATCACTTTGGTTCATTACCGAAATACACCTATAGGAAAATGACGAAAATACCCCTGGGGTAGAAACAGGCAGAAATGTCCGCATAGTGAATGTGTGTGGTAGATACCACTGAATGTGTCTCTATGGAGGAATGAATGTGTCTTCATTGAGAAATGAAGGTGGCTTTATTGATGCGTGTGAAAGCGATTCTCTGAATTAGAATAGCGAATTTGAACTGAAACCTTGTGTGATCGAAGGAACTCCTTCTAGAATCTCTTTCATAAAATATGCTCGTGGTTAAATAGTGGAACCAAATTTCTAATGCATAAAACTTGTTAATCAGATTAAATCGCGACGATAGAGATGAGTTCTAGGGGACGCGGTAGAGGTAGAATGGCAGCATCGGAACCGATAGGGTCTGGCCATCGGTCAGAAAGTGAAGTGCTGCCAGTAGTGGACGTAGAGGGGCAAGATCAGACAGGAGAAGATGTAGCGGTGTCGCAAGCTATGTTACGCGTGCTACAGCAAGTGGCAAGAGCTGGTATGGGAAACGGAGCTCGGAAGTCAGTGTCGGAAAGGCTTAGATCGAACGGAGCCGAGATCTTTAGAGGAGTGTCGGGAGTAGCTCCTAATGTAGCAGAGTATTGGCTAGAAGCAGTTGAAAGAATCATGGACGATTTGGACTGCACCAATGAAGAAAAGCTGAAGGGTGCTGTTTCGTTGCTTCGCGACGAAGCTTATCGTTGGTGGCTCACTGTCAAACAAGGTGTACCGGCAGATCGGTTGGATTGGGATTATTTTAAGGCTAAGTTTGAAGGAAAGTATGTAGGAGCCAGTTATTTGGACTAGCAAAGGAAGCGTTTCTAAATTTAGTACAAGGGAATAAGTCGGTAGCGGAGTATGAAGCGGAATTCGTGCGACTTAGTCAGTACGCCAAGGGGATCGTGGCTACTGATTATGAAAGGAGTGTTCGATTCGAAGATGGGCTGCGAGATGAGTTACGGGAGTTGATAGCTCCGCAGAGAGAAAGGGACTTCGCCGTTCTGGTTGAGAAAGCTCGGATCGCTGAAGAGGTTAAGAAGACTATCAGGGAGAACCGAGAAAAGAATAGGAACGAGAATAAGAGAAGGGTTGGACCGTCAGCATCGTTTGGAGATGCTCAGAAAAGACCGAGAGTTGAGAATACGGTACGTCCACCTGTGCCAGTTGCTGAGAATCGGAATCGTATCTGTGCTCGATGTGGAAGACCTCACATAGGAGAGTGTTGGGGAAATAGTAAAGAATGCTTTCGGTGCGGATCTAAGGCACATCTGGTTAAGAATTGTCCTCGAGCGACGAGGGGTCGTGGTTCAAGTCATGGAAGGAATGGTTTTAGTCAGAGTCAACCAAGGATGTGATAACGGGTAAGCTCCTTTGCTTTGGTGCATGCTTTGATTTCTTTGCTTGCTTGTGAATTAGCCTTTTCGGTGTTGCTAAGAGAGGTGTTTTGAATTTTGAGCGCGAACTTAGAGACTGTGTTGGGAAGGTATGATAGTTTTAGTAAGATCAGAGTGCGCAGCATAAGCGTAAGGTGGTAAGATAGGTGGTACGGATGTTCATTAGTAAAGTAATTTCGAGGACGAAATTATTTTAAGGAGGGTAGAATTGTAACACCCTGGTTTAGGGGCTAGGCAATTTGAGTATAATTCAAGTGTTGGAAGGTTTTGGGGTGTTTTTGGATGTGTTTTAGAGGTTTAAGAATGCTTGGATGAAAGGGAAAGGCTTTGGAAAATTTTGGATTTTTTTTTGGGTATAAAGGGGAAATAGGGCAGGAAGGCCTTAAAAATAATTTGGGGAGTTTAGGACGCAAGAAGCAGCTTGGCAAAGTGGCATGGAGGCGCTACTTGGGGCTGAGGGAAGGTGACGCCTTAAGGTCTTGGGTTCGATTCAAGTAGGCAGCAATCTGGTTTTGAATTTTTGGGTTTGGCGTTTAAAAGGGAGGAGGCCTTAAAAAGGAGCTGGAATGAGTTTGTGGCGTAAAGAGCTCATTGGCAAAGTGGCTCTCATGCGCCACTTAGGCGCTGAAGGGGAGAAAGGGCGCTGGTTCGAGTGGGGGCAGCAGCATTTTGGCGTTTTATTTTGTTATTTGGTGATGGGCTGAAGTAAGAAGGGTTTAAAGTTAAATGTGGGGGATTTATGTCAAGAAATTCAATGTGGCCGAATGGCCTAGGGCATGGAAGAGGGGGGTTGGTGCTAGGTTCGAACCAAGGTAGTGGCAATTGAAGTTTTTTTTTTTTTGTAGTAGGTTGGTAAAGGCGTGGACGGCACATGGGAGAGCTAAGGTGGTTTAGTCCTTTTCAAATTCGGCTGGAAGGAGTGATAAGGGTTGGGTTTATTTTTTTATTTTTGTTAAATATAGGATTATTTTACTTAGTTTAAAATTAGTGGTTAGGAGATAATGGTTAGTTTTTTTTTGATTTAATAAAGTGATAAAATATGGATAGATAGTGGGGGAGTTGGCTAATTCAAAATTAATTTGAATTAGTGGCCTGCAACTTTTGAAGTGGCAGCCGAAATTGGGAGTCTTCAAGGGGGGAGGCATGTGCCGAAATTGCTATTTAAATGGGCAGCCTTCTTTCATAAATTTCTTTTGACCTTTGCCGAATTCCTTTAGTCCACATTTGGTGCATTTTGGTCAGCCATAGTCTTGTGTACCTAGCCAAAGGTTCAAGTGGAATTTTCTTATTTTTTTTTTCTACCTTGAAACCGAAATCCTCCCAAGCAGCATATCCCCTTGCCGATTTCTTCTTTGACCATTTAATCTGTGGTTGCTTTTTATTAATTCTCTTTTAATCCCTTGGTAGCCGAAACTTCTCCTCTCCTATTAGTTTGCACCTTGGTCGAATTCTAGGTGTGGTGTGGATCTCTTCGGTTTCTTCTCCTCAATCGTTGGTAGTCAGATTCGGTAAGTGGTGGTAAAGATACATGTTGTAATTATTCTTTCATTATTCAAAAGCCGAAGGCTATTAAGGCTAATCATTTATGCGTTTTAGGGTGTGGTCGATTACAAAAAGGGACCATTCTGTAGTCTTGAGATTTGTTTGGAAATCAAATCAGCCTTGAGGTAGGAGATATGTGTTAACCCTTTGAGATTCGCTTGGTTTGGCCGAAGGGCCTATGTTGCTCATCTTAGTGATTGGTTGGTGTAGGAGCAAGGATATTTAGGGACATAGACCAATTCTCCGGGATTCAAGATATTTTGGTAAGCAATATTTGGTAAAGGTTCAACATTTAGTTTATGACTTGGAAGTTTAACCCGTTTATCTGATTAAGCTTTTTGGATGGAGACCAATACCAGTCTTGAAGGAAAAGGGAAAGCTCCTGTCCCGAGGTTTAAGAAAAGAGCTGTCTCGGCGGTTCGTGATTGGCCACCGGGGTGTGGACGTGCAGCAGAAAACGTTAGGCAAGTAGCTGTAGTCTCGCTAAACGATAGCGTCGGGATCGAGGGTTTAGAGCTTCAGGTTATAAGGTGTGTAGTTAGCCATTGTTTCCGGGTTTTGTGTGATATCTGCTTATGTTATATGCTTACTAATAAGTGCAGTGGTAAGAGTGTAATAGATACCCTAAACAGGGTATGACGCTGATCAGGTAAATAGCAAATTGTTACTATTGCTGTCATTTATTTAAATATGAGTGTATGCCTATGTTTGTGAATGACATGCACATGCATCATATCGTCATTTTATCATGTTACATGTGCATGGGTGGGTTATGAAAGAAGGACAGGGTGTACTTCGAGTACGTGGTTGATGTCAGCTTTGTGCTACATCGTGGATTGGCGCTGACTGAGGTCGCGTTGTGGATCATTGCAATTTGGTTCGCGTGGTTACCTTGATTGATATCGGCTCTATGCCATATCGTGGCTTGATGGATTGCTGTGTGCTCCATCGTGGTTTGATGTTAGCTATACGCTACATCGTGGATGGCATTGGTTGCCTTTATGGAGGGAAAAGGAGAGGGTGACTCGATAGTCCCCTGGTGTGTGGTAGGCTGGATAAAGGGGTGTGTAGCGGATGGACCTTAGGATTGGGTTGGGTTTCATGTTGCATTGTTCTGATATGAAATGATATGGAAATGGGCCAAGCCCAATATGACATGTGGAAAGGTAAGTTTTGAGAACATACGTGGAAATGGGCCAAGCCCAGTAATCAGTGGATTAATGAGAAAAGGGCCTAGCCCAGTACTTGAATGTGGATTGAATGTGGGCCAAGCCCAGAACGTGGTAACGTCTATTTATATTTACATATTGCATTTGATTGGGTTGATTTGTGGTTAACATGTGGGTGGATATCAGTGGTTTAATTACACACTGAGTCATTATGACTCACCCAACTATTTATCCAACTTCGCAGGTGACATGTTGATCGGACCGGGTTGGAGTGGAGACGAAGGTGGCCATGCAGAAGCAGATTTTATGCAGTAGATGTTTTATTTGGTTTGATTATTTTATATTATCAGTTTTGGGTATTTATTTGATGTAATAAGGGCCACTTTTATTTAAAGTATTCTATTTACGATTATTGAAGTTTATATTATACTTAGATATATTTTCTTCAAATGATTTATAATATAATAAATTTTAATAAAGTTTTAATTCACATATTTTATAACGAGCTTATATTATTTAATAGTTTTAATCGAATTACTTCCCGAAAATAAACACAAAATTTTCAAGTTTTATTTTAAAGTCAAAGATTTTTCAAACGTTTTTCCGCAGTGACATACCAGATCCGGTCAGGACTTGTGGGCCGGGTTTGGGGTGTTACAGTTTGGTATCAGAGCCCTGTTCCAAACTCGACTTTGAGGGTTTTGGGCCCAAAAACATTTTCAAAATGGGCTTTTCAAAAATATGGGCTTTTAAGAAATTTTTTTCAGGTTTTTCTGGCATGGCACCTGTACCTCCGACCCGAAGTCCACCAGGTAAGTACTTCGGACTCTCGAAGTAATTTGTTATATGAACTGTTATGGGCTTTGTTGGGCTCGTAGATTAGTGAATTAGGATCAGTTGAACCCTAAGGCTAGTCTACTCAAACATGTGCATAAGACTTAAGGTTACTAAACAAACCTATGAAGTAAGTCGCCGGGTTAAGGTGTGGCAACCTGTGTGCGACATGTCTAGGATTGGTATTTGGTGGGAGCTTGGTACTTAAGCAGTCCGCGTGACTCACCTCCTCTCCACTCGAATCCTACCTGGTGCGTAGCTACGGTTCACCTTAACCAAGAGGTCTTGTTCACAGGCTGAACCAATTATTAAAACCCGAAAGGGATTAGCCTTGCTGTTTTAAAATTCTTGGTTTTAAAATTTTCAAATTTACCCTTTTTGGTTTGTAAACCCTAAATCTGGTTTTGAAAAAAAAACATTTTTCTCGATTTACCAAAATTACCAAAATGCCCCTAGCGGCAAAATTACAAAAATGCCTCTGTATTATAAAATTACCACACTACCCTCAACTTTTGTTAAAATGACTTTCACTTTGCAAAATATTAAAATCTCTAGTTTTCAAAATATCAATATACTCTGATTTGGAAAATTTACGAAAATACCCCTATGTTGAAAATTACTAAAATGCCCCTGACTTTCAAAATTTCCGGTTTAACCCCAAGTTTAATAAAATTTTCTTACTTTGCAAAAGTACCCAATTTTCTGTATGGCAAAAATAATACCCCGACTTTGGAAATTTACAAAATTACCCTGGTTGACAAAAAATTACCAAAATACCCCTGGTTTTCAAAATCCTAGTATATCTTCAATTTGCGAAATTTTCAAAAATACTCTTCAATTTTGGGAATTTCAAAAAGATCCTGACTTATTAAAGTTTTTGGAATCACTTTGGTTCATTACCGAAATACACCTATAGGAAAATGACGAAAATACCCCTGGGGTAGAAACAGGCAGAAATGTCCGCATAGTGAATGTGTGTGGTAGATACCACTGAATGTGTCTCTATGGAGGAATGAATGTGTCTTCATTGAGAAATAAAGGTGGGTTTATTGATGCGTGTGAAAGCGATTCTCTGAATTAGAATAGCGAATTTGAACTGAAACCTTGTGTGATCGAAGGAACTACTTCTAGAATCTCTTTCATAAAATATGCTCGTGGTTAAATAGTGGAACCAAATTTCTAATGCATAAAACTTGTTAATCAGATTAAATCGCGACGATAGAGATGAGTTCTAGGGGACGCGGTAGAGGTAGAATGGCAGCATCGGAACTGATAGGGTCTGGCCATCGGTCAGAAAGTGAAGTGCCGCCAGCAGTGGACGTAGAGGGGCAAGATCAGACAGGAGAAGATGTAGCGGTGTCGCAAGCTATGTTACGCGTGCTACAGCAAGTGGCAAGAGCTGGTATGGGAAACGGAGCTCGGAAGTCAGTGTCGGAAAGGCTTAGATCGAACGGAGCCGAGATCTTTAGAGGAGTGTCGGGAGTAGCTCCTAATGTAGCAGAGTATTGGCTAGAAGCAGCTGAAAGAATCATGGACGATTTGGACTGCACCAATGAAGAAAAGCTGAAGGGTGCTGTTTCGTTGCTTCGCGACGAAGCTTATCGTTGGTGGCTCACTGTCAAACTAGGTGTACCGGCAGATCGGTTGGATTGGGATTATTTTAAGGCTAAGTTTGAAGGAAAGTACGTAGGAGCCAGTTATTTGGACTAGCAAAGGAAAGCGTTTCTAAATTTAGTACAAGGGAATAAGTCGGTAGCGGAGTATGAAGCGGAATTCGTGCGACTTAGTCAGTACGCCAAGGGGATCGTGGCTACTGATTATGAAAGGAGTGTTCGATTCGAAGATGGGCTGCGAGATGAGTTACGGGAGTTGATAGCTCCGCAGAGAGAAAGGGACTTCGCCGTTCTGGTTGAGAAAGCTCGGATCGCTGAAGAGGTTAAGAAGACTATCAGGGAGAACCGAGAAAAGAATAGGAACGAGAATAAGAGAAGGGTTGGACCGTCAGCATCGCTTGGAGATGCTCAGAAAAGACCGAGAGTTGAGAATACGGTACGTCCACCTGTGCCAGTTGCTGAGAATTGGAATCGTATCTGTGCTCGATGTGGAAGACCTCACACAGGAGAGTGTTGGGGAAATAGTAAAGAATGCTTTCGGTGCGGATCTAAGGCACATCTGGTTAAGAATTGTCCTCGAGCGACGAGGGGTCGTGGTTCAAGTCATGGAAGGAATGGTTTTAGTCAGAGTCAACCAAGGATGTGATAACGGGTAAGCTCCTTTGCTTTGGTGCATGCTTTAATTTCTTTGCTTGCTTGTGAATTAGCCTTTTCGGTGTTGCTAAGAGAGGTGTTTTGAATTTTGAGCGCGAACTTAGAGACTGTGTTGGGAAGGTATGATAGTTTTAGTAAGATCAGAGTGCGCAGCATAAGCGTAAGGTGGTAAGATAGGTGGTACGGATGTTCATTAGTAAAGTAATTTCGAGGACGAAATTATTTTAAGGAGGGTAGAATTGTAACACCCTGGTTTAGGGGCTAGGCAATTTGAGTATAATTCAAGTGTTGGAAGGTTTTGGGGTGTTTTTGGATGTGTTTTAAAGGTTTAAGAATGCTTGGATGAAAGGGAAAGGCTTTGGAAAATTTTGGATTTTTTTTGGGTATAAAGGGGAAATAGGGCAGGAAGGCCTTAAAAATAATTTGGGGAGTTTAGGACGCAAGAAGCAGCTTGGCAAAGTGGCATGGAGGCGCTACTTGGGGCTGAGGGAAGGTGACGCCTTAAGGTCTTAGGTTCGATTCAAGTAGGCAGCAATCTGGTTTTGAATTTTTGGGTTTGGCGTTTAAAAGGGAGGAGGCCTTAAAAAGGAGCTGGAATGAGTTTGTGACGTAAAGAGCTCATTGGCAAAGTGGCTCTCATGCGCCACTTAGGCGCTGAAGGGGAGAAAGGGCGCTGGTTCGAGTGGGGGCAGCAGCATTTTGGCGTTTTATTTTGTTATTTGGTGATGGCCTGAAGTAAGAAGGGTTTAAAGTTAAATGTGGGGGATTTATGTCAAGAAATTCAATGTGGCCGAATGGCCTAGGGCATGGAAGAGGGGGGTTGGTGCTAGGTTCGAACCAAGGCAGTGGCAATTGAAGTTTTTTTTTTTTGTAGCAGGTTGGTAAAGGCGTGGACGGCACATGGGAGAGCTAAGGTGGTTTAGTCCTTTTCAAATTCGGCTGGAAGGAGTGATAAGGGTTGGGTTTATTTTTTTATTTTTGTTAAATATAGGATTATTTTACTTAGTTTAAAATTAGTGGTTAGGAGATAATGGTTAGTTTTTTTTGATTTAATAAAGTGATAAAATATGGATAGATAGTGGGGGAGTTGGCTAATTCAAAATTAATTTGAATTAGTGGCCTGCAGCTTTTGAAGTGGCAGCCGAAATTGGGAGTCTTCAAGGGGGGAGGCATGTGCCGAAATTGCTATTTAAATGGGCAGCCTTCTTTCATAAATTTCTTTTGACCTTTGCCGAATTCCTTTAGTCCACATTTGGTGCATTTTGGTCAGCCATAGTCTTGTGTACCTAGCCAAAGGTTCAAGTGGAATTTTCTTATTTTTTTTTTCTACCTTGAAACCGAAATCCTCCCAAGCAGCATATCCCCTTGCCGATTTCTTCTTTGACCATTTAATCTGTGGTTGCTTTTTATTAATTCTCTTTTAATCCCTTGGTAGCCGAAACTTCTCCTCTCCTATTAGTTTGCACCTTGGTCGAATTCTAGGTGTGGTGTGGATCTCTTCGGTTTCTTCTCCTCAATCGTTGGTAGTCAGATTCGGTAAGTGGTGGTAAAGATACATGTTGTAATTATTCTTTCATTATTCAAAAGCCGAAGGCTATTAAGGCTAATCATTTATGCGTTTTAGGGTGTGGTCGATTACAAAAAGGGACCATTCCGTAGTCTTGAGATTTGTTTGGAAATCAAATCAGCCTTGAGGTAGGAGATATGTGTTAACCCTTTGAGATTCGCTTGGTTTGGCCGAAGGGCCTATGTTGCTCATCTTAGTGATTGGTTGGTGTAGGAGCAAGGATATTTAGGGACATAGACCAATTCTCCGGGATTCAAGATATTTTGGTAAGCAATATTTGGTAAAGGTTCAACATTTAGTTTATGACTTGGAAGTTTAACCCGTTTATCTGATTAAGCTTTTTGGATGGAGACCAATACCAGTCTTGAAGGAAAAGGGAAAGCTCCTATCCCGAAGTTTAAGAAAAGAGCTGTCTCGACGGTTCGTGATTGGCCACCGGGGTGTGGACGTGCAGCAGAAAACGTTAGGCAAATAGCTGTAGTCTCGCTAAACGATAGCGTCGGGATCGAGGGTTTAGAGCTTCAGGTTATAAGGTGTGTAGTTAGCCATTGTTTCCGGGTTTTGTGTGATATCTGCTTATGTTATATGCTTACTAATAAGTGCAGTGGTAAGAGTGTAATAGATACCCTAAACAGGGTATGACGCTGATCAGGTAAATAGCAAATTGTTACTATTGCTGTCATTTATTTAAATATGAGTGTATGCCTATGTTTGTGAATGACATGCACATGCATCATATTGTCATTTTATCATGTTACATGTGCATGGGTGGGTTATGAAAGAAGGACAGGGTGTACTTCGAGTACGTGGTTGATGTCAGCTTCGTGCTACATCGTGGATTGGCGCTGACTGAGGTCGCGTTGTGGATCTTTGCGATTTGGTTCGCGTGGTTACCTTGATTGATATCGGCTCTATGCCATATCGTGGCTTGATGGATTGCTGTGTGCTCCATCGTGGTTTGATGTTAGCTATACGCTACATCGTGGATGGCATTGGTTGCCTTTATGGAGGGAAAAGGAGAGGGTGACTCGATAGTCCCCTGGTGTGTGGTAGGCTGGATAAGGGGGTGTGTAGCGGATGGACCTTAGGATTGGGTTGGGTTTCATGTTGCATTGTTCTGATATGAAATGATATGGAAATGGGCCAAGCCCAATATGACATGTGGAAAGGTAAGTTTTGAGAACATACGTGGAAATGGGCCAAGCCCAGTAATCAGTGGATTAATGAGAAAAGGGCCTAGCCCATTACTTGAATATGGATTGAATGTGGGCCAAGCCCAGAACGTGGTAACGTCTGTTTATATTTACATATTGCATTTGATTGGGTTGATTTGTGGTTAACATGTGGGTGGATATCAGTGGTTTAATTACACACTGAGTCATTATGACTCACCCAACTATTTATCCAACTTCGCAAGTGACATGTTGATCGGACCGGGTTGGAGTGGAGACGAAGGTGGCCATGCAGAAGCAGATTTTATGCAGTAGATGTTTTATTTGTTTTAATTATTTTATATTATCAGTTTTGGGTATTTATTTGATGTAATAAGGGCCACTTTTATTTAAAGTATTCTATTTACGATTATTGAAGTTTATATTATACTTAGATATATTTTCTTCAAATGATTTATAATATAATAAATTTTAATAAAGTTTTCATTCACATATTTTATAACGAGCTTATATTATTTAATAGTTTTAATGGAATTACTTCCCGAAAATAAACACAAAATTTTCAAGTTTTATTTTAAAGTCAAAGATTTTTCAAACGTTTTTCCACAGTGACATACCAGATCCGGTCAGGACTTGTGGGCCGGGTTTGGGGTGTTACATAGAAGGTTTCTAAACTTACTCTGAAGTTTCGTTAAAGATTTATAATGTTTTAATAAATTTTCGTGAAATTGGCCATAAACATGTCCAAAATTTTGATACCATGATTTGGGTAGTATTCTACAGTTTAAAGGTTGAGAATTTGTCGTAGGTGAATAATTAGATGAACGAAATTTTCTTAGGCAAAAAGATTAAGTATAGACCAAGATATTTGAATCTCAAGTTTGCTTTGTTGAGGGTTTTGGTTACTTGAGAACTTAACTTAGGCTTATGTTTTTTATTGCTTAAGGTGAGTCCTTAGCTAATTATTGATTATGTTATTATGTGAATTATTATGTTGAAGCTTCAGATTCTTTAGGACTTTCTACGAGCTAAGGAAAGGCTAGTTCCAGCTTTCGGCATTTCAACGAAAGTGCATTGGTGAGTGTTTGGAATCGCTGCTTGTAAACATGATTGAATGTGTTAATTGGGAATTTAGAAGTAACCTAAACCCCTACTCTAAATTACGAGTTTAAGATTTCTCATACTCTTAATTTTAATATGTGATTTTGTAATGTGAAAGTGTGGATTAAGATATGTAATTATGACATATGAAACAAGCTTATGATGGCTATTGTGAAAGAGTTGATTGTGAGCATGTTTTACGTGCTATATGACAGTGATAATGTTTTGTTTGTATCGTGATATTTTCAGTGAATAAGTGTTATGAATGGTATGTAAAATGTGTGTTAATAGCAGATATTTTTGCCTTGTGAAATTTAAGACCGTTGGATATAGTTGGCATGCCATAGGACTGTGAGTACTTACCTATATGTGTTATGTGATTTGGGCATTGAGGCCCAAGGACATGTTGGAGAGATAATGTGAGCTAAGCTCCATTCAATGAGACATGTTTAGTGTGTGATGGGGAGTGTTAGCTATATGCTTCACTTTTTGGGATATGTTTGTCTCCATGAGTCATTTGGTATGTTAGTGATCCATGTATCCGATGTGTGATGATAAAACCCACTTTTATGTTTCATAGCCCAAGTGCTAAACTATCTTTAAATGTGATTGTATGAAATATGTTATATGTTGAAAAGTGATTGTGATTACCATGTAAATGAACTAATAAATAATGCATAAATGAGTATACCATGACACTAGAGTTGGAATTGTTGAGGTTGTTGGGCCACATGCAAGGGTGTTGGGCCTGAGTTCGAGTCACATGGGTAGCAAATAAAAGAAATTTTATTTTTGCTTCCAGAAGCACAGAGGTGGACGGCAACAAGGCTTTTAAAAGGGGAGTTTTATTCTCTTTAAAATTTGGCTAAAAAGGGGATAAATAATGGATTTATTTTAGATTATTTTCAAGAGATAAATGAGGATTTATTCTTTAATTTTTAAATAAAGTGATAAAGATATGAGAGTGGTGGCCAAGTAAGGGACTCTAGCCTAGTAATTTTGGCTATAAAAGGAAGAGTAAGGCTATTCTTCATTCATTCTTTTCTGTTCTTTGGAAGCCTCTGCCGAATTCTCTTCACCAAATCTTCTTCTTCTTTAATTTTTGCCAAGCTGAAATACCTTGTGTTCTAGCCGAATCCTCCATCTTTATTCTTTCTTCTCTTTTCTTTCTAATCCCTCCAAAAGCCGGAAGTAAGCCTTTTAAAGCCATAGCCGAATATCTTAAGTGGTTTCAAGCTTAGGTGCTGTCGATTTCTTCAAAGGTAAGAACAAGTTTGATTTCTATTCTTTTCTTTTAGATTTGTCGAAATCTAGGACTAATCCCATCAATATTCCTGTTGCCGAAACCTTGAAGAGATCTTTCGGGATTTACTAAGTGTCAACTACAAGGAAGGAGAAGTTCTTTTCCCGAAGGTACACCATAGGTCGCGTGTTCCCTAGTTATTCGGTGAATTTCGGGATTTAAAATCCACAAGGTAAGTCATATTTAACATTCGGCTAAGGGTTATTTGTTATGAATAAATGTTAGAAATTGATAAAACATGAAGTTATAGGGATTTCGACAGACATATAAAGCAAGGAATACTTTCGGGATTTGGAAATTGTAAGGTAAGTGCATAGATCCAATCGGCCAAGGCTTTATTTTGGTATGAAGATATATTTCTTATTTCGTTTAAAAGCCAAAACTAATTAGTTAAGTGATTTTAGTGCCTAGCCGATTGCAAGGGGAGAACTCTGCGAAGTTTCGGGATTTGACTATAGTCAATTCGACAGCAAGGTAGGTTTTAAGAATACAAATCCTACTAGGATTTGGTTTTATAGGCTTTATGCTAACATATTAAGGTTACCAAATGTAGGAATTGAGATCTAAAGCAATAGATCGGGTTTTTCGGGATTTCAAGGAATTTTTAAGCAAATCAGGTGTGTACCCACACTTCTTCTTAATAAAATTTATGGCTATAATTAGTATGTGCATGTTTATAAGAATGTGAATATGGCTAAGGTACCATGTTATGGTACAAAGTACTCAGGTACGATTCCTACTCCTACTAGGATTATGAATATATGTTATTTGTAACATGAGAATAAGAATAAGAATGTGAACTCTGGCATATTTATGCATGTTACTATTATATGGGGCATATGGGTTTTATTTTGAAGGGGAAGTGAATGTGGTGACCTAAGACCACGAACACGGTGACCTAAGACCGTGATATCTGAATGTGGTGACCTAAGACCACAGTAATCTGAATGTGGTGACCTAAGACCACAGTAATCTGAACGTGGTGACCTAAGACCACGAATGCGGTGACCTAAGACCGCGATATGGAGTGTAGCGGAAGGAGGGTCGACTTAGTAGTCCCCACGGTGTACAGGTTGGTACGGGGGAGTGTAGCGGATGGCTTAATAGGTTTGGGTTTGGGTTGCATCATTATTTTTACCTTTTATTTGAATATGTATGTGATATGATAATGCATGCCTGAAATGTTAAGACTTAGTGTTTGTGTACACATTGAGTCTGTTTGACTCACCCCGTTGGGGAACTTTTTCTTCCAGGTGATGATCAGTAATGGACCGGGTCAGCAGGAGCTTAAAGGTGGCCATGCACAGCAAGGAAAATTTTATTATTTGGACTTTTATTTTATTTAAGCACTTTAATTCATTTTTGGGAATTATTTGATGTAATAAGGCCATAGTGAACTATTTTCTGTTTAATTTACTATGTTACGACATTTTTAATTATTAAAGATTAAGTCAATTTAATTTAAAATAAACTCTAAATATTTTGTCACCTCAAATAAACTCGTTTTCAACTCAAGCCCAACCCAAAACAAACTTTCTTTCAAAACACCCAAGTTTTTCCTAAGTCACAAAAGAATTTGAAACGGTTTACACCGGGGAACATACCAGATCCGGTCAAGGCTCGTGGGCCGGGTTTGGGGTGTTTCAATAATATACACATCATTCATGTAACACCCCTTAACCGTATTCCACGCCGAAACTAGATATGAGGCGTTACCGTATTTAACACACATGGTCATACAACTTTGGGATATCAAATTTCATTCCAAATTAAAACTTTTCCATACACACCTCTAACATCCTTATAATGGGCCTACGAGGCCCTAAACATGCTTCCGGAAGGTTTCGGAGATAATTCGAAAAATTTTTCACACTTAGAAAATTTTTACCTAAACAGGGGCCACACGCTCGTGTAAAATGGGACACGCCCGTGTGGGTAGGCCGTGTGGTCACACAAGCCCATGTCCCTCACCCGTGGTCGACACTGACTTATTTCACACGGTCGGACACACACCCGTGTCCATGGCCCGTGTCTTTCACACGGCCTCGACACGCCCGTGTCTTGGCCTGTATGCCAAAACCTTGGCATTCTGTTTATGATGTCATCACCTCACTAAGGTCACACGGCTAGGGCACACGTCCGAGTCCTTAGACTGTGTGTCGAATTAAATTCCAATTCCAAGGTGGAGACTTCACACGGCTTGGGCACATGCCCATGTCTTTGGCCGTGCCTCCCATACGGCTGAGACACACGGCCGTGTCTCTGCCCGTGTGTTTACTACAAAGCTTACTGACTTGTAAAGCTAACATGCAGGGGACACACGGCCTGATCACACACCCATAGGACTAACCGTGTGTCACACATGACCTAGACACACGCCCGTGTGCCTACCTGTATGGACAAGAACAAGGCTATTCACCAAGCTCTTTCATCACTCTACTTCATTCCAGCATAATTCATAACCAAACAACCCAATCATATACCCTACATAATCATGAATAACCTCATCTTTTCATTGATTAATAGTATTGAGCCATTAACTATGACCATGTATAAAAGAATGCATCTATAAGGAGCCAATACACACTTGGCCAAAATAACAAACATTTCACCTAGTCTAGCCCCTATACATGCCATACTCAAAATGCTAATTCAAAAATATACCAAGATGAGCTGATAGTTTGAGTGATCTTCCAATTATCTTTGTATCCCGACCCGGCTCTTTGACCTTATAAAACAAGGGAAAAATAAAGGGAGTAAGCTTTAAAGCTTAGTAAGTTTACATGTAAACAATAAATACCATAGCATGTGCTAATCAATAAATAGTATTTCACAATAAGTAAAAGCATCCAACAATCCAAGATCATGCTTACTCATTCTTTCTTACCACATTCCAACCATATCACAACCAAATGCTCTTATTATTTAACATACATCCCTACACTTATCACCACAATACCACATGAAACAACACAACACAATTTCACAATAAGTCACTCTTAGAAATATCAAACACTCGATGGTTTCGCACTTAGCCCACCATTTGTCTTAAACAGGGTGGTAATGCATATAGCCCACCAACAAGAATATTTACGGTGGTATCGCACATAGCCCACCAATTGGTAACATAAATGATGGTATTGCACACAGCCCATTGTGAATAAATATTATGGTGGTATCGCACATAGCCCACTAACAAGAATAATTAAGGTGGTATCGCACATAACCCACCATAATTTATTACGGATCATATTCTACACTTACATATCTATTTCAACATTCATATTCTAACAAGTCCAATTCATTTAAATCATAAATGACCTCAATCACACAATACTCCAATAAACAATAAAATGTGTATTTAAGATACATTGTTTACACATAAACTTACTTCGGTGCAAAATGCGTTAATTTGCGGTTTAATTCGAAACCTTGCCTTTTCCCCGGTCAAGGTTAATTCCGCGCTCTTCTTGACCTATAAAAACAAAATTTCATTCATTCAATCATTTCATGATCATAATACATCATAATCTCTACTTAGGAAAAAATGACCATTTTGCCCTTGTACTTTGGCAAAAATTACGATTTTGCCCTAGGCTCGTAAATCATTTTTCATCACATTTTCTCATTAAACAAGCCTAGCTGAACATTTATTACTCTTACAACTAGTCATAATTCCAATTATTTCATGCATTTATTACACATTTTCAACCTTTGCATTCAAGTCCTATTTAAGTGTTTTCATGCTAACACCTTTCACAAAAGTTGTTCCTTAACTCACTATCATTCATTTTCTTCAGTAAAAACTCAACAAACAACATAAACTCTCTCATGAAAAGTCCCTAGACTTTCAACCATATTGCAAATTAGTCCCCTTATTAGCTAGCTTAAGCTTTGGGGACTCCAAAAGTACAAAAATTCTTAATAAAAACCACTAAGATCACTTACTTGTAGAGATAAGGAGTTGCTAAAAATTTTCAAGCTCCCATGGTGTTTTTCTTTGGAAATTTCGGTGGTGAAAAGAAGGGGAAAAGATGATATCTTTTCTTCTCCTTATTTTATTATTTACTAGACAAATTACCACCAAAATCTCACCTAATGCTTTGAAAATTTAATTCTTTGTCCCCTATGACCAACTATTAACTTTAGAAAGGTCTATTTGCATATTAGGGACCTCCAATTAAAATATACATCTATTAGACACCTTTTGCTTGTAAAACAATACTTTCACCTTTAATGCGATTTAGTCTTTTTTCACAATTAAGCACACAATTGCTAAAATTAAAGCACCAAAATTTCTATGCAACCTTACTATCATGTATAATTCATAAAATATTATGAAAATAATTTTCTTCAACCTAAGATTATTGGTCCCGAAACCATTATTCCGACTAGCCCCAAAATCGGGCTGTTAAATTTCAAAAGTACCAAAATAGATAGTCGATAGTGTGATTGAGTCGTGACAATCCCCGGATCCGAGCTTGCTTTAAAGACACTGTAAAATAGAGAAAACAATTCATACAGTAAGCTATAGAGCTTAGTAAGTTCGTAATATAATATACATTTAACTCAATAATGCAATATCAATAGAAAAATAAACCATTACTTAGATTGATTCACAACTAAACACAATATCATCTTTAACCATATGCTCATGCATTCTTCCATTCAACCTTAAAAACTATCATCAACCACATAGGTTCGGAAACATACCTTTTTCAACACTTGGTTAACAAATGTTCTTGCTATTCAATGCTCGATACCATATTTCATTCACTATTCGTTATCTCTTCAATTCAATCGCAAACTTAGTGCCCAAATCATAGCCAAAGCTTAGATAACATCACACACTTAGTGCCTCTATATCAAACCAAACTTAATTCGGTATCTCTCACACAGTGCCAATCAATATATTCGATACTTTCTCTATTTCGCACACACAGTGCCGTTCATTTCTGTATAAATTCTATTTCGCACACTTAGTGCCATATTTCTTCATTCCACACATATAATATTTCTACCCGATAATCATATAGTTATTCATTTCATAGCACTTAAACATAAATTTAAGAACACTTATTATATCCGAACTTACCTCAGGTGTAGAAATATCGAGACTAGTCGATCAATCGAGCACTTTGTCTTTGCCTCGATCTCGATCCGAATCTCTCCTTTCTTGGTCTGTACATATTCAAATTTAGCTTATTCAATCTCCAATTCATTCAATTTAGTCCAAACACACATATTTAGGGTATTTTACAAAATAGCCCTCACATTTTCACATTTCGACGTCCCTATTTCACAAAATCACAAAATACACAAAAATTCTCCCTTTGTCCATACAAACCCACACATTTCATTTATTTCACATTTTAGTCCTCCAATTTCTTATTTTCATAATTTAGCCCAAATTACTCAATTTTCACCAAAAATTCCAAGACAAAATATGTTAACCTTTCACATATCTTTCATATTTCATTAACAACTAACACATAGATCAAGCATTCATCAATGGCATATCTCAAAATCACCATCAAATTCTAAAATTAAAGCATGGGTTTGAAAGAACACGAAGCAACGATTACAAAAACGTAGAAATCACTAAAAACCGAGCTCAAAACACTTACCAATTGAAACTTGAGCTTGTCGTACCTAAAAATGCTTTAATGGCTATTTCTTTTCTCTAGTTTCGGTGGAAGAGATGAGAATATGCTCATCTAATTTGTTTTGTTTTAATTATATTAACTTAATAATCATTTTACCATTTTTCCCTTTATTATTTCATTTAAATTTCCACCAACTAAAGCTCATTTTTGTCCATCAAGTATTCCAATGGTTTATTAACAACATAAGGACTTCTCATGTAAGAAGCTATGCCAAACAAGCACTTTAACAACTAGCACACATCTTTTGCATTTTATGCAATTTGGTCCTTTTTCACAATTCGACACACAATCGCTAAAATCTGCACACAGAATTTTCACACAAGCTCAATCACATACTGTAAACACAGAAAATAATATTAAAATATTTTTCTGACCTCAGATTTATGGTCTAAAAACCACTGTTTTGACTAGAGTCTAAATCGAGCTGTTACAACACACACGCCCGTGTGCCCTAAAAATGGCCACACACGCTCGTGTGTTAGGTCGTGTACTAGGCCGTGCCAAACCTGTAGGGTATACTAACTTATGCCACACAGCCAAGTCACACGCCCGTGTGCTGAGCCGTGTGGAGCATACTGACTTTATTTTTATTTCAATAGTAGGGGCTGCATGGCCGTGCAACCTGACCGTGTGTCACAGACGGCTAAGACACACATCCGTGTCACTGCTCGTGTGGACAAAAATAGGCTATTTACCAAGCCATTTTGCCACCCAAATTTGTATACACCTACACCAAATCAAATGGCACCAAAACAAGACATAAATAGGCATTCTATCAACCTCAACCAAGCATCATTTACACCATTTCAATGCTAACAAATATAAGGCATATAATCTCAAAATGTGCCATTCAATTTCATACCAAAAATCACCTTCTCAATTGATCAATATGGTTATTTTCTAAATATGCATTACTAGCCTAAATTCACTAGCCTTCCAATATTTATAACTCAATCATTTGCTATCCATAATACCTATTATTAACAAGCGTCACATGATCATCATCCAACACATAACACTAGCAATATGCACATATACATACATGACCAACTATACCAAAATAAGCCAACTCCCATGGCTATATACAAAACCAAACTTTAAACATTTACAAGCCAATCCAAATAGTTAACTTCTTTATCAATTCATAACAAAAATGACCAAAGTTCCTATACATGCCACATACTCAAAATACTTAAGTTCAAAGGTACCAAAGTGATAGTAGGATAGTGTGCTGAAGTCTATGACGATCCCCGAATCTGAGCTAGCTTGATTTCATTATAAAACACAGAAAAATTAAACAAAGTAAGCTATAAAGCTTAGTAAGATCGTATGAAATAATAAGCAAAGCTCACCATTCAATTATCATTCAATAATATGAATATAACATACTACAAAACGTTTAACTACAACGATAACATATATTCAATCACATAATTAACCATGAACTTACAATTTCCATAGATTTGATGCTTATATAGTTTACGTACATACCTGTACTGATACGTATCTATTTCTCACCATTTCATATCTTTGATATACCTATTGAACCATTTGAAATAATACAGGATACTCGGTAATCTCGCACCCTAAGTGCCAATATATATATAGTTGAATCTATCTCAATAAAATCTTGCACCGAAGTGCCAATACATAACCGAAGCTATCTCAATATCATATCCTAATAATGCTCACTCTCGAGCTATCAACGGGTCTGCTCACACAAGCTGACGGTCATGACGTAGCTACACGGTGTTGCTCACACAAGCTGACGAGAATCCTTAACACATGCTGGATAACTCAGCCACTGGTAGGATGTATGGATCAGCACCCAAAACGATAATAACCCCTAATGACATGTTATTCGTATCCTAATCTATTCCTAAGGTTCAACCGAGATTTCTCAATTGGCGAATTGTCATCAAACATGTCCGTAAAGTCGTATTCACAGTTTATGTAATATCAAAGAATATAAAATACAATTATAACAAAGCTTATTACATACGAACTTACCTTGAATGCAAAAACGGCAAATTAAGTCGATTAATCTGAAACTTTGTTCTTTCCCCGATCTAAGTTCGTATTTCACCTTTCCTGATCTAAATATAATCAAAGTTAACTTATTTAATAATATCTTTATTCAATTTTGTCCAAATTATACATTAAGGCAATTTTACACATTTTACCCCTAATATTTCACATTTTTACAATTTAGTCCTTATTTCATAAAATCACAAATTCATGCAATTCAACCAAAACCCATGCTAGCCAAATTTTAATTAGGTCCCTAGTAGCCCATATTTTTCATTTATTTCATACTTTAACAAAAAATTTACACATTTCACAAATTAGTCCCTATTTGGACATTTTACTCAAAATCACTTTACAAATGTTGTTTATCTAACAACAAGCAAGCATTTTATGTCATAAAACATTAAAACACACAAAGATTCATCAATGGAAAAACCTTAAACCTTTAACAATTTTGCAAAATAGTCCCTAGGCTAGCTAGACTAAGCTACAACAGTCTCAAAAATATAGAAATCATTAAAAACGAGACAAAAATCGTACCTAATTGAGAACAAATGCCTTGGTCGAATTCAAAGGGAAAAAGTGGCTTCTTCTTGCCCTAGGTTCGGTTGAATAATGAAGAAGAAAAGATGATGGATTTATTTTATTTGTTTTAATTATCATTATTTACTAAATTACAAAATTAACCTTATTAATTATTCACTTAAAACACTTAATACAAGTCCAAGAATGTCCACTAACTTTATAAATGGTCTAATTACCACATAAGAACCTCCACTTTAAAGTTCTATAGCTATTAGACAGCTTTAGCTAATAGAACTCAAGTTTTACAATTTACGCAATTTAGTCATTTTTATCAAGTTAAGCATTCAAACGATAAAATTTCTTAACGAAATTTTCACACAATCAAAATATCATGTTGTAAAAATTAAAATAATAATAAAAGAATTATTTTGACCTCAGATTTGTGGTCCTGAAACCACTGTTCTAATTTGACTAAAAACGAGCTGTTACAGAACGAGCAGAGAAGAAGAGGAGCGCACTAGCCTGGCTTCAGAGAAATACTGGATTTGCTTCCTAGTTTCCTCCTCTCTAATTTTCTTTTTGATGTTGTGATTATGAATATGAATAATTGTTGTGTTCTTGTTCTTATTATAATTAAAATGGCTTAAATTAATTCATGTTAGATTGATTGCATTCTAATTATTATAATCATTTTTGTGTTGTTATAGGCCTTGGTAAGTTGTTCAATTAAATAAAACCATGCCTATGGTATACTTGCATTATAAAATGTAAGATAATGAATGATTTAATTATTAAACATATTGAAAATTTAATTAATTGACACAATATTTAGTTGGTGCATGTTTAATCTTCTAAGGTAGCTAAAGGTTAAATTAGCGACAGTATTAAACGATACATTAACCTTGCATAACTTGCAAGATTATGGTGATTAAATTGTTTCAATATAGAAATATATTGTTACCTCACTTAATCTTATATGTGCTTATGAAGATTGATTAATTGTTTGAATTGGCATTGAAAAATGTTTAAGAGATTGGTTAATTTAGTAAGTATGTATGCGTAATAGTTAACAAATTACCAAGTTGCCATGAAAATATCCATAACAACATGAACATGGGTTTATTAATTCTAAGTTAAGGAATGTAATTGATCTAACAAAATTATGTCATATTGATTAAAACTTATCTTTTTGAAATCGTGCATTGGAATTCTTACTTTTTGTTTTTTTTAGTTAGTTAATTTTTAGTTTTAAAATCACTTATTCAAAACAACATATTTTTTCCATCACCGAAGTGTTTGATTTACATTTCATAAATATTTTTCTTTCACAGTCCCTGTGGGTACGATAACTTGACATTTACTTGTCACTTTATTACTTGTTGCAATTGTGTACACTTGCACATTTCTTTTATTCTAATGTTTTGGTATGGTTCCAAGGGATTGATCCAAGTGATACTTTAATAATTCTTTATAGTTTATTTATTATTTGTTTATGTTTTGGGAATAAAGGCAATGTGGTAGACATTTTGCTAGTATTTGCCATGATATTTTGGATGTTTCCATAGTTTATTTGTTCTTAGGATTTAAAGATTTGAACTGTGATATGATGATTATTGTTTGGACTTATTCTCGATGTTTGAAACTGTTATTATATTCATTTTGAATTTCATTTGATAAGGTAAAAGATGCATGTTGAATAGACTTGTGTTGGACTGGTTTGTATGCTTAAATATGCTAAATTCTTATTTTCTAGAGTAGAGGTATTGATATTCAAGTTTTAAAAATGATACCTCTATGATTTTCAAATGTATAGGAAGTCAAAATCGTAATTTGGTATTAATACCATATCATGAGTATCGATACTCGAGGTAAAATTACCAATACTTATTGAAAGGTAATGATAATTTTTGGTTTTATATTTTTAGGCGAGAAACGAAATGTTGTTTTGGTATCAGTTTTTCAATAGGTATCGATACCGTGTAAGGAAAATATCGATACCCGTGTTCAAGTATCGATACGTACATAGTCAGTTTTGAAATTTTTCTAAGTGGCCCTCATGTATGTACAATTGTTATTATATGATCAATTAAAGTATGTGTAGCAAGTCTTAACGATAATTAGAAGTATATTTGACTTAAAAATCATGTAAATGTTAAAATATAAGATGTTTCTTTAAGAATCAGTTCATTTGTACCGTGTGTGATGTGAGACGGTGGTTTGGCATCTTGATATTTGGGCTTGGCGACCGGGCCGGGTGTAAGATGTTACATTTGGTGGTATTAGAGCCTAGGTTCACTAACACTTAAACTTAGGTGATTGTTGTGTCAATTGGGGTTTCACAGCCCGTGGATCTAAAAAGCCAAGTGTTTAAGTTACTCTTATTGCCTAAATTTTTTGAAATGTCTCTGATTGAATTGCATGTAGGGTAGGAATGGTAAAACATTGTATTTAATCTTAAAGTTTGTTTGTAGGAACGTAGCTTGGAGCATTTCCCTGTCACTCACAACTTTGCTTGTTTGTGTGTATTAAATTATATTCGATGTGCCTCATAGATGTGTCAATGTGAGAACTAGTGCTCAAGAGGATGGTACATCCTCTACACCTCCCGTGCCATTGCGTAGAGTGAACATACTTGTTGAGGGTGTAGGCCCTCTGATGAAAGCTATGATTGGACTGTTTCAACAGATTGCTGGTGCTAACTCTACTCTTGCACCTGCCAATCTTGAGCCTGTTAATCAAGGTTTATAGTTTGAATGTCTTTGAGCGTTGGGTGGTAAGGAATTTTTTGGAGTGAAAGGAACCGATCCAACCGTAGCTGACTACTGGTTGGAAGGAGTTGAAAGGATCCTCGAGTAGATGTCTTGTTATGACAAGGAGAAGTTAGGTTGTGTTGTGTCCTTACTCGACGGTGAGGCTCATCGTTTGTGGAATACGGTTAAAAGAGGTACTACTGTTAATTGTTTGACTTGGGGTTATTTTCTTGAGGTGTTTAAGAGGGAGTTCATGGGCGAGCAGTATATGGAAGCTTGTAAACTGAGTTCTTGGGTTTAGTTCAGGATGATTTGTCAATGGTTGACTACGAGGAAAAGTTTGTGCGACTTAGTCAGTATGCTCCTAAGATGGTCCTTTCTGAGAGGGAATATTGTAAGAGGTTTCATTTTGGGCTTAATCGTGAGATTTAGGTTTACTCATAGCTTATAACGTGGAGATGTTTGATGAGTTAGTTGAGATAGCTAAAGCAGTTAAGGAGACGTGGCTAAGTCGCCTCGTTCTGTGGTTATTAAATTTGGTAAGAGGACTTTTGATTGTGCATCAGGTCGATCGCCTAAAAGAGGGCGTAATAGTCATAGCTCTGGTAGGGGTGCGAGACGTGGGTCTCGATCGAGTTTGTCTAGGCAATAGAGTAGTGTTGTGGTTAGTATCGGTGGTACGACGAGTGGTTCTGGCTAGCCACTTTGTGCACATTGTGAGCGTAGGCATTCTGGTAAGTGTTGTAAGTTGACCGATGGTTGTTTTAAGTATGGTTCGAAGGAACTTTTTCCGAGGGATTGCCCGAATAGAGTAGAGGTTTTGTAGACTCAGAGTTCGACACCTGTTTCTGCGCCTACTAGAGGTTCTAGTCGTGGTAGAGGTAATGGGAGACTGGTGGGCAACAAATTGTTGCTCATACTATTGCTTCACATGTTGAGTCTGGAGCTCCAGCTCAGGGTTATGTTATTAGGGAACCGAAGGATTAGGATCTGACTGATGTCATCTCAGGTACTTTTACTTTGCAGTCTACTCCATTGTTTTCTTTGGTTGATTCTGGTTTTAAGCATTCATATATTTTGAGTGAATTGGCTTGTAAGTTAGGGATTTCTGTAGAGAAAATTGATTTGGGTATCACTATAATTAGTTCCTTTGGAGATAGTGAATAAAGTTTATCGTAGATGCCACCTTATGATACAAGGGGATGTTTTTCCTGTTGATCTTATGGAATTGCCTTTCTACTGGTTTGGTGTTATTCTTTGTATGGACTGGTTGACTAAACATAAGGCTAAGGTAGAATTTGAGACGAAACGAATTACTTTGAGGAATAGTGATGGGTTAGAAATTGTTGTTGGTGGTGAATGATCGGGATTTATGTCTAATATGGTTTCAGCTATGAAGGCTGAGAAGATGACGGGAATAGGTTGCAAGGCTTACTTAGCCTATTGATGAATTCAGTTTGTAGAGAGTTGAGAGTTTAGGATATTCACACTATTGAGGACTTTCCTAACGTGTTTCCTGAAGAGTTGCTTGGTTTGCCACTAAAACATGAAGTAGAGTTTGGTATTGAGCTCTATCCTGGTACTAGACCAGTGTCTATAGCACCTATCACATGGCACCAAAAGAGCTCAAAGAGTTAACAGTTCAGTTGTAAAAGCTGCTTGACAGAGGGTTCATTTGATTTAGTGTGTCTTCGTGGGGTGCATCAGTTTTTTTTTGTGAAGAAGAAAGATGGTACGATGTGGATGTATATTGACTATAGACAGTTGTACAAGTTGACTATTAAGAACAAGTATCCTTTTCCTCGAATTGATGACTTATTTGATTAGTTCTGAGGTGCAACAGTGTTTTCAAAGATTGATGTAAGATCTAGGTATTATCAGTTGAAGGTGAAGGAGTCTAATGTGTTGAAAACTACTTTTATGACTCAGTATGGCCATTATGAGTTTTTGGTCATGCAATTTGGTTTAACTAATACCCCTGACGCATTCTTGAATTTGATGAACCAAGTATTCCACTTGTACTTGGATCAATTTGTGGTTGTCTTCATAGATGATATTTTGGTGTATTATCATTCTAAGGAGGATTATGATGTGCATTTAATGGTTGTGTTGCAGATTCTGTGAGATAAGAAGTTGTATGTGAAGTTGAGTAAGGTGAATTTTGGCTTAAAGAAGTGACATTTTTAAGTCATGTTGTGTCGGTAGGGATTCAAGTGGATCAAAAGAAGATTGAAGCAATCTTAGAATGGAAGCCACCTAGGAGTGTTACTAAAGTTTGAAGTTTCTTGGTCTAACATCCCAAACCCGGCCCATTCACTACGACCGAATCTGGTTATGTCACTGCGGAAAAGACGGTGGAAAAATTCTTTTTGTCTTAAAATAAAACAGTAAATTTATTAACCTTTGAAAATCCATGTTTATTTGATATTGTATGAAAACTTTGTTATTATAAAATATTATAAAATGCCCAAAATTAAACTCCAGTGATTATATATAAGACTAATTTGAATAAATAAGTTGTTAAAATAAATTCATCTTCACTTAGTAATTTAATATAACCCTACTATAATTGAAATTAATAGTAAAATAGTTCCCAAAACAAATAAAGATCAAAAGGCCCTTATTACATCAATATTTAAACCCAAGTACTTAATATAAATAAACTTAAAGTATTTAAACACTTCTTTCTGCATGAGCCACCATGTGTCCTCTCCGATCCTGGTCCATTTCTACGCATCACCTGAAATGGTTAGGAAAAATAGAGTGAGTCCACTGACTCAGTGCATAATCACAACACAGATTTCCACACGTATGGGCTTGGCCCATACCCACACAGTCATCGAAACTAATCATGCAAGGATGCATTTCAGCCCAACCTACTATCCAACCGTAACACCAACCTTAGCGGACTCCCTGCCCAAGGCCGTGGATAAACCACCACTGATCACCTCGTGATCCATAATCCTTACCTCGGCAAACTCGCTGTTCGAGGCCGTGGCTGAGCCACCGATCAACCCAAGTGATCCCGGTATCAAAATCCGTCTACGGTGATGCACATAGCCATCAACCACCGAGATGGGCACCGAGCCAACACCTCCCTTGAGGTAGCACACAGCTAACCCTCAAGCGCTAATGTAGCCTGAGCTAACATTAGACCACGTACACCGTGTGTACACTCCTTCCTTCATCAATCCAATCCACCTCCCATGTATGTAAAAATGCAACATGTCAGATCATATTATAACATAAGAGAGGACAACACATGTTAATCATTATAACATATATATATATTTCACAATACATAATTTCACCAAAATCTCACCTGGCATCCGATTACCCAAATCATGGTATTTCTACTATGATTGGCTACCACACATCATGCATATGTAAACATATTAACAAACCAACAATCGCAGAAATAGTGCGTTGATTACGCACCTATTGGATACAAACAATCAAATCCCGAAACGTCACTTGACTAAAACTCTGCAAATGCTGACTATACGAATCCCGAAAAGGTCTCCTTCGTTAGGCTCTGCCTCCCCCTACAATCGGCCTTAGCATCAAATCCTTAGGCTTAAACGAATACTAAATACATAGCTTATTAAAACAATATCCTTACCAAATTCGATTGCTAACAAAAAGAGGCTTGACTGGCTACTTCAAATCCCAAAGTACCTTCACCCAACGATTACAAAAGAAAACCCGAAGAGGTCTATCCCACTCTTGATATTCGGCCAAGGTGAGTTTAATAATAAGAGAGGACAAAAAGGTAAGGTGTAGGTTTGGCTATGGTTGATAACCAAGGTTCGGCTCTGAGTGAAAAGAGAAATCGAATAGGAGTTACAAGAGTTAGGAGTTTCGGCTCAGGAGAAATGGAGAGAAACAAGTAGGAAATTCGGCTAAGTGACCTTAAAGATTCGGCCAAAGTGCACAGGTGAGGAGGAGGAACGTTTTTAGGGTGGTTAGAATATGAGAAGAGAAGTGTGAAGGTTTAAGAAGGAACTTCAATTCGGCAAGGGAGAAAATAAAGGACAAAGGGGTGAAAGTTTTAGGAGCACAAGCCAAAATTCGGCAACAAGGAAGCTCACACCCTTAAATAGAGTTTGGTTACTCCCCCCCAACCTTCAAGGACGAAAATGTCAACACAAGAACCCCCCTAGCCGTCCAACACCTTTGCCTCTCTCCCAAACCCTTGATTCCCTCCTAAAAACACTCTACACCACCCTTTCAAACAATTTCAAACTTAAACCAACTCACCTCTTCTCCTAGCCATCCATTCAAAACAATTTGAACAAGTCAAATCCTTCTTTTAAGGTGCCAAAACCGAATCCAACACTTCCCCCTTGCTCATGACGCAAAAACAACCCAAAATGCTGCCTTTGCAGCTTGAACCTGAGACCCCTTCCTCCTTCAAGTGGCGTCACCTTCCAAGCTCTAGAGTGGCGCCTCCTTGCCACTCTGCCACACCAATCTTTGTGCCTTATTTCCACCAAAAATTCTCTTAAGGCCCCCTCTATCCAAGCTCCCTTTTTAACCCCTAAAACTAAAAATTTTCCAAAGCATTCCACCACTACCTAGGGTTCTCCGGACCCCTAAAACTAACCCAACCACACACTAAAGTGTGCCAACACCTGAGCTAAGCATCAAAAGCCTAACCCCTAAAACCAGGGTGTTACACTTGGGTTTGGTTGGCTATTATCATAGATTCATTGAAGGGCTTTCCCTTATTTTTGGACCATTAACAAAACTATTTCAGAAAGATGTGGCGTTTGAATTAACTAAGGAAAGGCATAAAATTTTTGAACAACTTAAGGTAGTTTTGACTAAGGCACCTATGTTGGTTCAACAAGAGCCTAGAAAAGATGATGTGGTTTATAGTGATGCTTCATATTCGAGACTTGGTTGTGTTTTGATGTAAGAGGGTAAGGTTGTGACTTATGCCTAGAGATAGTTAAAGTCACATGAGCACAATTATCCTACTCACGATTTAGAATTAGTAGTTATGGTATTTGCGCTTAAGATTTGACACCATTATTTGTATGGAGAGAAGTGTGTCATTCATACGGATCACAAGAGCCTTATGTACCTCTTCACCTAAAAGGAGTATAATTTACTGTAAAGGTGTTGGATTGAGGTCTTGAAGGATTATGATTGTGTCCTAGAGTATCATCCTGGCAAAACAAATTTTGTTGCTGACGCTTTAAGTAGGAAGTCGAAAGCGAAGTTAAGAGCCATGTTTGCTCGCTTGAGTTTAGCTAGTGATGGAGGTTTGTTAGCTAAACTTCAAGTGAGGCCGACTTTATCGTAACAGATTAAGGAGAAATAGTCGTTAGATGGTGAGTTGTTAAAGAAGATTAAACAGGTTGAGTAAGGTGCTAAAGGAGATGTTGATGTTGACAGTGATGGTATACTAAAATTTTGAGGTAGAATGTGTGTGTCGCATGGTGTAGATTTGAGGCAAGTGATTTTTATTGAGGCACATGGTAGCCCTTACATTATGCACCCTGGTAGTGGTAAAATGTATCATGATCTTCAAGAGATTTATTGGTGGCCTAGTTTGAAGCGCGATGTTATAGATTTTGTGTCTCGATGTTTGGTTTGTCAGAAGTTAAAGGCAGAGCGTCAGTTTCCTTCAAGTTTTTTGCAATCGATCACAATCCCTAAAAAAAAGGACTATTTTTCGGGTTTGCCTTTGACTCCTCGAAGAAAGATTCTGTATGGGTAATTGTTGATCGATTCTCGAAGAGTGCATATTTCTTGACTATACTCACTATCTATTCTTTGTAGAAGTTGGCAGAGTTGTACATCGCTAAAATTGTACCTTTTTATGGAGTTCCAATTTCAATTATTTCAGATAGGGATCTGCATTTTACTTTGAGGTTTTAGAAGAGTTTGCAAGAGGCTTTAGGGTCAAAGCCTAGTTTTAGTATGGCTTTTCATCCTCAAACTGATGGTCAGTTAGAAAGGATAATTCAAGTTTTAGAGGATATGTTGTGAAGCTATGTGATTGAGTTTAGTGTTAGTTGGGAGCGATATTTTCCCTTAGCAGAGTTCACTTACAACAATAGTTTTCATGCGAGTATTCGTATGGCACCGTTTGAAGCGTTGTATGGTAGGAAGTGTAGAACTCCTTTGTGTTGGACAAAATTGATTGAAAAGTGAGTTATTGGACCAGATTTTGTTCATAAGATTGAAGAAAAGGTAAAGTTGATTTGTGATCGTTTGAAGGCAGCGTCAGATAGGTAGAAATCTTATGTAGATTTGAAACGTCAAGATATTGAGTTTCAAGTTGGCAATAAGGTGTTCTTGAATGTTTCACCTTGAAAGAAGGTTTTGAGGTTTGCAAGGAAGTGTAAACTGAGTCCAAGGTATGTTGGACCTTATGAAGTTATTGAGAGGATTGGTGCGGTAGCTTATTGACTCAAGTTATCACCAAAACTTGAGCGAATTTAAGATGTTTTCCATGTGTCTATGTTGAGGAATTATCGTTCAGATTCGTCCCATATTATGCTGGTAGAGGAAGTTGAAGTTCAAACTGATCTTACTTATGACGAGGAACCAATTGAGATTCTAGCCCGTGAAGAGAAGGTTTTGCGAAATAAGAGGGTGTCGTTCGTTAAGGTTTTGTGCCACAACCACAAGACAGAAGAGGCTACTTGGGAAGCCGAATATGCGATGAGATATCAATATCCCTATTTGTTTAACTCAGGTAAATTTCAAGGACGAAATTCTTTTTAGAGGGAGAGAGTTGTAACACCCTAAAATTGGGCTTAGGAGTTTTTGGGGTATTTTAGGGATTTTAGCTTTAGTGAGCTTGGGTATTTTGTTAGCATGGTATTTGAAAATATTTTTTGCCTATGGCATTTTGAAAATTAAATCAATTTTTGAAAAAGATACTCAAAAGGCTTTCAATTTTGAAAGGACTGATTTGTAAAATAGTCAAAATTTTGTGTGTTTAAGAAGCAGTTTTACCAAATTTTAAAATTCAACCTATTTTTCCCTTCTCTTACTTCAAACTTACGATAGTTTATTTCCTTTGCTTTAGCTGTGTCGCCCCTTGTTCTCCCTTGCTCTTCTATTCGATTTTGATTTCCAAAACTATATTCCTTTGATTTCTATCAACACCTAAGCCATAAATCTCCATAAAATTTCAAGAAAAGCACTAAAAATGCCATAGATTTATCGATTGTCAAGTTTGTGGATTTTTCGAGTTTTTAACCAAGAGCTCATTTTTCTTCCATCGAAGGTAACCGTTCGTCTTTCTATTAGTTTTTAATGTTATCTAGTCTTTAAAACTAAGTTTTTAGGCATTAAATCACATATTTAAAATAAAAGTCGAAAATTAGGTCGTTAATGATGGATTTTAAGATTTTGGGTAAAAATGTGGTTTCAAAGTGTTTTTCTTTTAGTTTTGACATGATTAGAAGGTTTCTAAACTTACTCTGAATTTCCGTTAAAGATTTATAATGTTTTAATGAATTTTTGTGAAATTGGCCATAAACATGTTAAAAATTTTGATACCATGATTTGGGTAGTTTTGTGTAGTTTAAAGGTTGAAAATCTGTCATAGGTGAATAATTAGATGAACGTAATTTGTTTTAGGCAAAAAGATTAAGTATAGAATGAGATATTTGAATATCAAGTTTGCTATGTCGAAGGTTTCAATTACTTGAGAACTTAGTTTAGGCTTATGCTTTTGATTCCTTGAGGTGAGTCCTTCGTTGATTGTTGATTGTGTTATTGTGTGAATTATTGTGTTGAAGCTTTAGATTCATTAGGACCTTCTACGAGCTAAGGAAAAGCTAGTTCGAGCTTTTGGCATTTTGGCGAAAGCGTATTGGTGAGTGTTTGGAACCGTTGCTTGTAGACTCGATTCAATGTGTTAATTGTGAATTTAGAAGCAACCTAAACCCTTACTCTAAATTCGAGTGTAAGCTTTCTCGTACTCTTATTTAATGTGTGATTTTGTAATGTGAAATTGTGGATAAAATATGTAATTGTGACATATGATATAAGCTTATGATGGCTATTGTGAAAGAGTTGATTGTGAACATGTTTTACATGCTATATGACAATGATAATGTTGTGTTTATATCATGATATTTGCAGTGAATAAGTGTTGTGAACGGTAAGTAAAATGTGTGTTAATAGGGGAAATTTTGGCCTTATGAACTTTGATACCGTTGGATATAGTTGGCATGCCATAGGATTGTGAGTACTCACCTATATATGTTATGTGATTTGGGCATTGAGGCCCTAGGACATGTTGGTGAGATAAGGGAATGTGAGCTAAGCTCCATTCTTAGTTATGTACTTCAGTTTTTGGGATATGTTTGACTCTATGAGTCATTTGCTGTGTTGGAGATCAGTGTATTTGATGTGTGGTGATAAAGCCCACTTTTATTTTTCATAGCCCAAGTGCCAAACTATCTTTAAATGTGATTGTATGAAATGTGTTATATGTTGAAAAGTGATTGTGATTACCATGTAAATGAACTAATAAATAATGCATAAGTGAATATAACATGACATTAGAGTTGGAACTATTGAGGTTGTGCTATACGATTATTTCGTTAATGCTTGATGAATTGTTTGCATGGTAGATGTTCTAAGCGTTCAATGAGCTTATTAAGCTCACCCACTCCTTTTCATCCATTTTAGATTAGTAGAGTTTTGGTGTGAGCTGTGTGATTCTAAGGGATTGGTCCATGTGAGACTCTAGTAATTCTTTGTAGGTGACTTATTATTTGTTTATGTTTTGGGAATAAAGGCAATGTGGTAGACTTTTTGCTGCTATTTTCCATGATATTTTGGATGTTTCGATAACTTATTTGTTCTTAGGATCTAAAGATTTGAATTGTGATATGATGATTATTGCTCGGACTTATTCTCGATGTTTGAAACTATTATTATATTTGTTTTGACTTTTATTTTATATGGTAAAAGATGCATCTTGAATAGACTTGTGTTGGATTCGTTTGTATGCTTAAATATGTTGAACTCTTATTGTCTGGAGTAGAGGTATCGATATTCGAGATTTAAAATGATACCTCTATGATTTTCAAATTTGCAGGAAGTCAAAATCGTAATTTGGTATCGATACCATATCACGAGTATTGATACTCGGGGTAAAATTACCAATACTTGTTGAAAGGTACCGATGATTTCTGGTGTTATATTTTTAGGCGAGAAACAAAATGCTGTTTTGGTATCGATTTTTCAATTGGTATCGATATCGTGCAAGGAAAATATCAATACCCATGTTCCAGTATCGATACCTACGTAGTCAGTTTTGAAATTTTGCTAAGTGGCCCTCATGTATGTACAAATGTTATTATATGATCAATTAAAGTGTGTGCAGCAAGTCTTAACGATAATTAGGAGTATATTTGATTTAAAACTCGTGTAAATGCTAAAATGGAAGACATTTATTTAAGAATGAGATTATTTGTACTGTGTGTGATGTGAGATGGTGGTGTGGCATCCTGATATTCGGGCTCGGCGATCGGGCTGGATATAGGATGTTACAATATAATGTCAATTACTACTTTGTTTCATAATATGAATTTCGATACATATTCATCGAATATGATATGTTGTGCCCTGCATTGGTCGGTAAAATCGAAAAATAGATGTGCCCAACACTAGTCGGTATAATTGACAAATGGAGTGCCCAATACTCTCGACACATAGTCATATAACCTTGAGATTTTTCAATCCTATGGCATGCCAACTATATCTGACTCTACCCGAACAATTATAGGGTGATAGTTTCTTAATTTCATTACATAATTTCTTCAATCAATCATTAATTCTCAAAATGATAGCATATCACATAACCATATTGATTCAATTTCACATTAGAACATTATATTATACTTTCACATATATTTTATTTAATTCTTATCACTATGAAACAGTCTAAATCAAATCAACTTATTTCATCAAATCATCACTTCATCACATAACATATCCTATTTCATTCCAATTTAAAGTCAGTTCCATAATTATTTCAATTTGCAATTCATCGTATTCAATTTAATTTTCCATCTCACATTTTTGTACCAAATTGTAAATAATTAAAATTTTCAATTACACATAATTACAATTATAATTCTAAATGTATAAAAATTTAACACAAGCATACCATATGAACTTACCTGGTCAAGAAAGTAAACAAACAACTCTTTAAGGACTAATCAACAAATTTTGTCATTTCCTCGATTATCCTCAATTTGGTCCAATTTCCAATCTATTCAATAATTCAATTCAATTTATCAATTCAAAATTTCTTATATCATCCCATTATTTATCAATTTAATTTTACTATTTGAATTCCCCTGAACTTAATTTTTTTATTTTATTTAGTTCCCAAAACCAAAATTATTATAACTTTCACAATTGAACTTCACTTTTCATTCTAATTTCAATTATATCCTTCTACAACCCTCTAAAACCTAAATTTGTAGAAACCTCATGAGAATTTCATCAACTTTTCACTTTAGTCCCTATTTGCAAAATTAACAAAATTTACTTAACAAATTAGTCTTTAAATATATCTAAGCTTATAATCAAACTGTTAAACATCAAAAACTTCAATTTTCATTAATGGAAACTTTTGAAATCTTTAACAGTTTTGAAAACGGAGATACGGGTTAGTTGGACCTAGTTGCACTGATATTAAAAACATAAAATTTATTGAAAACGAAGTTGGGAAAGCTTACCATGCAAGGTTACCAAGCTTGGCTGAACCTTGGCTATTCAAAAATGGCTATGGCTTCCCAAACACTTCTTATAGTTTTGAGTAAAGAAATAGAATCAAAAATGGATGATAATGTATTGTTTTTCTTTACTTTAATATTATAAATTATAATTTAATTAATTATTTTAACTTATAAATCACATAATTAACTCATCAAACCGTCCAATAGAGATTAATAAGGTTATATTTCTATTTTGACCATTGCACAATCATTAATTAACCCATTCTGTAACACCCCAAACTCGGCCTATGCGTTAAAGCCAGATTTGACATGTCATATGAAATAAATATACTTTAAGTCCTTTTAAATTTAAGTAAAACAGATTCCAAAATTTTGACGAAATATTATTGAATAAAAGATTGATTGATAAATCGATAAATTTGAGATGTGAGATCTTATAAACCGTAACTTAAAAATATCGTTAATAGTTCGAGAAGATTTAAAAGAATTTGAAAATATTTTTTTCGACAAGTGTTGATGAAAATTATACGAGAAAATTTCCGAGTTAAAAATATATTTATGAAAGTTTATTATGAAACCCTTTTTGTATATCCATTTTAGAAAACGTTTATTTAAGTTTTTAGAAAAATCCCAATTTGAAGTACTTAGAGCAAATTATAAATTCGTCAAACATAAAACAAAACAAAAATTAATCCAGAGGCCTTATTACAACCTTAACTCAAAATAGTAAAGCAATTAAATATACTAAAAGAAATCCAAATTCCAAATTAAATCGTTTTTGTAGTATGGCCTCCACCGAGTCATCCATGGCCCAAGTCTCCATCACTGATCATTACCTGAAAAAGGATAAGGAAAACGGGGTGAGTTACTAGAACTCAGTGTATAACCCCCATACCGTTGTCCACTGGGCCTGAATCCCATTTAACAATAATTTGGGCCTAAGCCCATTTTCAATAATAATGTATCAATTATATCATGTGTATGTAATGCAATTCCCAAACCAAACTTAATAACCCATCTGCTACACACCACCCGTATTTGGTGAAGAAAAATATTTTGATTTGAGAAATGATTAAAAACTAGAAAACAAAGCAAAATAAAATAAAATAAAATAAAGTTCTAATGCATGATTTCAAAAGCTGATTTTAATCAAGATGACATAATTGTGTTAGATTAATTACATTTCTTAACTTAGAATTATTAAACTCATGTTTATGTTGTTACGAATAAATTCACGAAAACTCGGTAATTTGCTAACTTATTGATAAATAGTAAAAGTAACATATTTTAGGCCCACATTTAGCATGCTTTTGGATGATTTAAGCCTTGAATTGTGTAATTTGGTGCTCTTAATCCTTTTTTTTCATGTTTTATACCCAGGAGAGCACCAAAGGATGAAAAGAACAAGGAACGGCCCAAAACAGAGTAAATGGGCCATATCATGAAATCCACACGGCCTGGGCCCAAGATTGCACAGCCGTGCCTCATTCAACAGCCTCAAACACGGCCTGGCCACGACTTACACGGGTGTGTGCCATGGGCGTGTCCTTGCCGTGACTAAGAGAAATTTTACTCAGATTAGGATACTTAGGGGGCGAAGAAACACATTCAGAAGCCTATATAAACACCCTAAGTATAACCTAAAAGGGGGAACCCAGGGCTTTTGTCAGGGGGCGTCCAGCTAGGCCAAAGAGGCCAGATTTGTGGGAATTTACTCGAAGATAGCCAGTTGATTCATCTCAAGGAGCCGAAATCATACTCAAGACGAAAGATTTCTCCTTCAATTCCTTTAGGGGGTTTTAGGGATTTCTTTTGTTTTGTTTTATCTTTTCTTCTGAGATATTTTCTTTTATTGTTATGAACTAAACCCTCAGATACCTGAGGGGGATGAAACCTAAGATGAATCTTGTTATCGTTTGCTGAGCTATATGATAAATATTTGACTTGTTCTTAATTATGTGTTATTAATTCTTGTGTTGATATTTTCGGGATATTAATTCAAGTATGATGTGCTTAAGTGGAGCAGAAAAAGTCCCTGCCTAAGAGTAGATCTAGCATAATTAAGTAGAGTTGATTGCAAACCTAGAGATAGGGTGACGAGAGTTTGCCGGATTAGGGTGAAACCTAATATAGGAGTCCATAGATCAAGTTCATGCAATTCTAGGGGTTTTAATTAGAAAGAGATTTCAATTAATCAACCTAGGGTTAGACGTTAGTCGCCTCGAGAGAGGGATTAATATACGTTAGGGAATCTTACGGATCAGGTCAAATGAATAAATCGTCTGGTTCAGAGTTAGGTAACAAGTGAAGTCTAGGTGGATTTTTCCTTGGATATCGTCTAAATCAATTGGTTTTTCCTCAAAGTTATTTTCCCAATTTCATTCTTCTTTGTCTTAGAGTCTTCAATTTAGTTGTTAGTTAATTTTAGATTAGATAAAAATTCATTTAATTCTTAGGCTAAATAATAAAAAGAGAGTTAGTATTAGTACTTTTGGTTCCTTTGGATTCGACAATCCTGTCTTGCCTTAACTATACTATTGTTCAATAGGTGAGCTTGCCTCACATCGTTGTCATAGTTAGTTTCCAGGTTCGATCATTCTTTATATAAATTTTAAGACTTTGACATCGCATAAAACAATTATCAAAATTTTTGGCGCCGTTGCTGGGGAAGTAAAATATTAAGAAAGCTCAATTTTTATTACTTTAGCGATTTTTTTTTTTGCAATTTACTTTTATTTCTTAGTCTGTTTCTAACTTTTCTAATCTGTTTCTAACTTTTCTAATTTTCTTTCTTTTGTTCCTTTCAAGTACCTCTAGTTTATGACTAGAAGGAACCCGACAGTACCCCTACTTTACGACAGTGATATTTTAGGTACCATTCGCAGAAATCACTGAGAAATAAGGCGAAGCTTAAACTACATAGAAGAAGAGAAAGAAGCCGAAATAAATACTACAGAAGAGATGGCTGAAAATCATCCACCACCTCTAGAGATGGCCGAAAATTATGCTCCTCGAACTATGTATGATTATGCTAAACCTATTTTAACAGGAACTGAGTCAAGTATTGTTAGGCCTACTATTACTGCAAATAATTTTGAACTGAAACCTAACACTATACAGATGATACAATAGTTTGTTCAGTTTGATGGTTTGCAGGATGAGGATCCTAATACACACTTAGCGAATTTTCTAGAATTCTGTGATACCTTCAAAATAAATGGCGTTTCTGATGATGCCATTCGTCTTCGGTTATTTTCCTTTTCTTTGAGAAATAAAGCCAAACAGTGGTTGCATTCTCTTCCACGAGGGTCAATCCCTACATGGGATCAAATGACCGAAAAATTTTTATTAAAATATCTTCCGCTGGCCGAAACAGCCAAGTTAAGGAATGATATCTCTTCTTTTGTGCAGATGGATTTAGAGACACTTTATGATGTATGGAGAGATACAAATACTTGTTGAGGAGGTGCCCACATCATGGATTACCTTTGTGGCTACAGATCCAAACTTTTTACAATGGTGTGAACCCTTCAACAAGGCAACTAATCGATTCAGCCGTCGGCGGAACCCTGAACAACAAAACTCCTGAAGCGGCCTACAAGTTTATAGAGGAAATGTCATTGAATAACTATCAGTGGCAAGTTACAAGGACAAGGCCAGCCAAAGCAGCCAGAGTTTTCAACATCGACGAGTAACCATGCTATCAAATTAGGTAGAGATGCTACATAAAAAATTTGATGGTTTATATGGTTCTTCGCAGGCACATCCAGTTATGTAGTGCGACGCAAGTAGAGGAGTGGCAAATCCTGAGTACCCACCCTACGGACAGGGCATGGAGAGCGAACAAATGAACTATATGGGTAACAATTTCCGGTCTAACAATAGTCCTTATAGTAATACTTATAATCCAGGTTGGAAGAACCACCCCAATTTCTCATGGGGTGGTTAAGGAAACCAAAGGCAACAACCACCCCAAAACCTCCAACAACAGCCCTACCCACAGGAAAAGAAGCCGAACCTCGAGGAGATACTGACAAAATTCATAGCAGCCACAGAAACATGTTTCCAAAATCAACAAGCATCGATTTAAAGGATCGAGAATCAGTTAGGGCAACTTGCTAAGTAGATCTCTGAAAGACCACAAGGAAGCCTACCAAGCAACATCAAGACTAACCCAAAGGAGAAAATTGAAGCCATAATAGCTCATGATAGTGAAGGGTTAGACGAGCGGGTTAGACGAGCCCAATTTAAAGCAAAAGAATGTGGTAGAAGAAGGTAAGGTTGAGGTAAAGCCAAAACTGGTAATCAAAGAGTACCAACCTCGCATACCATATCCCGTAGCGATAACGAAAGACGACACAGAGGAACAGTTCGGTAAGTTTCTTAAACTCTTAAAGAAATTACATATTAACTTACCGTTTCTTAATGCTCTTTCGCAAATGCCAGATTCTAAGAAATTTGTAAAGAAGCTATTGACAAAAAAGCGGAAGATAGACGAGGAATCACATGTGGAACTGAATGCAGTGTGCTCAGCAATGTTGCAAAATGAACTACCATGAAAATTAAAAGATTCATGAAGTTTTACAATTCCATGCTTAATTGGTAGTTTATCTATTGATAATGCGTTAGCTGACCTAGGGGCAAGCATAAATGTCATGCCTTATAAAATGTTTAAACAACTAGGTCTAGGGAAGCCCAAACAAACTAGGATGAGCATTCAACTAGTGATAAAACTATTAGAATTCCTAGAGGTATAATCGAAGATGTACTAGTGAAAATCGATAAATTCGTATTCCCAGTAGACTTTATCGTTTTAGACATGGATGAGGACAACACGATTCCCTTAATTTTAGGAAGACCATTTTTAGCAACTGCCGGGACTAAAATTGATGTCGACACAGGTGAACTCATACTCTGTATAGGTGACGAGATAGTCACTCTTCAAGCTCTCGATTCAGCTAGGACATTGAATAATCAAGGTGAGAAAGTAAATGCTATAGATAACCATTCGATTAACCCTTCTTTTCAGGAATCACCACAAAAGAACACAAGTGAACCTAATGCTAGACCTAGTGCCAACAAGGAAATAACTCATGAGGAACAAGGGATTCAGATCGATGAACTAGAAGAGTGGAAGAAACATCTCAAGGAAAAACTAGGGATACATGAAGAAAAACCAAAGCCACTCTAAGAGGCAGACAAGTTCAAAATTGGAGATCAAGTATTGATAGAAAAAGCAGAGCCACGAATACCTCCTCCTGATCCTAACACAAACAAAGAAATCCCTTTTAAGGTAATCAACGTTTTCCCATATGGAACAGTCGAGGTAAGTAATCCTATTTTTGGCACTTTGAAAATAAACGCCACTCGTCTTACACTCTATCATGATAATGGAACTGCTAGCATGAGGAAGAACTTTCAACTCCTCAAACCACCATGAATATGCAAATGAGAGGTAAGTCTAGCTTAAGACTATAAACGAGCGCTTCTCGGGAGGCAGCCCGGGCACTAACTCTATTAACTTTTACATTCCTTTAATTTTAATTTTATTTTTTTATTTTTACTCCCGCATCTAATTATAAACTAACCAAAAGTGAAGATTTTCAAGCCACACGGACTTACACACGGCCGTGGCCGTGGCTGTGTGGATGCACTGAATCTCTGTACTGACATGGCAGAGATGGTACGAGTCAGAACGAATCGTATCTTCGAGTCACAGACTCCAACTACCACGCCACGGCCGTGCGATGCGGCCGTGGCCAACACTATTAGATCATACACGGCCGCGGGGACCTGAACATGGGCGTGGGAGAAGCTAACAAAGCAAAACACAGCCGTGCGATACGGCCGTGCGATGCCATACACCTATGGTACACGGGTGTGGGGAGGCACCAGACCCCAAATTTCTATTTAAACCACCCACCCCTCCCCTCCCATACCGCTTTATTTTCCTTCTCCTTCTCAAACCCTTTCATACTCCTCTTCTCTAATCTTTTCCCCAACCATCGAGCCACACCACAACTATGTCGGAGAAGCAGAAGGATCCAAACACAGTCCCCTGTGGGAGACTGATCTACATAAGTTCATGCCGGCCACTTCATCCACTCGACAAGCCAAAGGTCTTTGAGACCATTTAACTTATATTTTTATTTTCTCTTCTCCTTTATTTTCCTTCTCTTTGACTATCTTATACTTAATTTAGTTTATTTCATTTTAGTTTCGTGGTTGTAGGTTCTAAAGGCTGATTGGGAATCACGCCACTTCGGCCACCGCCACCCCAATCCGGCCTTAGAAGTCACACCCACCTCGCAACCCATCTAACAATAAGGACTCTTCGGTCCGTTCATCTTTTACTTTAATTCTATTTTACTTTATATTTTCTTTCTCTTTATCTTTCTTGTCTTTAAATATATCTCTAGTATATTTTGAATTATTATTATTATTATTATTTCCTAGCTAATTCTCTACGAGCTTCCCAATTTCTTCATCTAGCGCAGAGCTCGGTAGCAGCCACCACATCTTGGGACTCCCAACTCAAGGAAACCATCCAAATTCAGGAAGTTTCACCTCTCACTTTCTCTTAAATTTCATATACATCTTTGTACATTGAGGGCAATGTACATCTTAAGCGTGGGGGTGAATATTTATTTCGAGAAATTCCTAACTTTCTGCATTATTCTCAAATCACTGAATGATGTCTTGTCATAAAGTAATTTCCTCATATTATGATTAGAATGAAATTCCCTAATTTATGGTTTTTATTGATATGTTTTGCATTAAGTCATCGATAATTGTGCATTGATGATTAAACTTTAAGATATTAGAGAATCAAGCATAATAAGTCTATTTTTCAAAAATTTAAAATTTGTTAGGTTGTCTACCTGAATCTAATTATTACCCTGAAGTTTGAAATTTACGAGGTTGATATCAAATACCAATAATTTTTGTGAGATTTTGAGCCTTATAGAGCATATATTCTTTTTCTTGCTCACTTTATTGATTATGAGTGTGTCAACATTGATTTGTTATTCTAGAACTTGCACCGTTTATACATGTGGAGACCACACCTTTGAGCTGATATATAGAGATGATAAAGGCACTTAGGTTTTAACCTACTTACTCCACTAAAAGCCTACCTTCATAATTAACCCCTAGTGAACCCTTTTTAATCCTAACAACCCTTTTTATTGACTCACCCACTAATATTAACCCAGAACCCTTTGTATTTGTTATCACCATTCCTTGACTACCCTTTCTGTCGAGATCTGATTTGATCGGTTGCCTAATTATTTTATTAGTGGAATTCATCTTTTATTATGTAATTTGACTTGTTCTTAAAAACAATCGAAGAATATTCACTATTAGTTTTGTGATTAGGCGAGCTTATACGTTAAATTCCAATTATTGAAGAAGAAGCTCATATCAGAATATTATTTATGTAATTATTATCAGTTTGATATCTCTAGTTAGGTGATTTGTCAAGTCAATCTCGTTTCTAACCCGCTAATTCAGCCTTTATCCACAGCTTTAACCCAAGCCCCGTTACAACCCTGTTAAAGACCTTTTGATTTGTGTATCATCTCATATTATAGTGGTGGAGATTTGATTTTCATGTAAGCCTATGGGATTAACTCTTCATGTTCGACTTTTGAGTGCTTAATTTTGAACCTTAAACACTTTGAGTGATTTGAGTGAATCTTTAGTGAAGATGTCAACCCTTGTCAATTTTGAATCAAAGGTAATTAATTAGGTAAGGGGAAACACCTAATATTTTCGGGCTATAAATGTATGACTTTGATTGTTTGAATCTTTAGGACTCTTTGAGTTGAATTATCAATGTATGAATTATCTTTGAATTATGATGAAACATTATTGATGAATATTATGAATCAGGGAAGTTCGTTTTAATTGTGAGTTGAGAATTTTGCTTGAGGACAAGCAAAAGCTTAAGTGTGGGGGTATTTGATAAACCGTAAAAGTAACATATTTTAGGCCTACATTTAGCATGCTTTTGGATGATTTAAGCCTTGAATTGTGTAATTTGGTGCTCTTAATCCTTTGTTTTCATGTTTTATACCCAGGAGAGCACCAAAGGATGAAAAGAACGAGAAACAGGCTCAAAACGGAGTAAATGGGCCATATCACGAAATCCACACAGCCTAGGCCCAAGACCGCATGGTCGTGCCTCATTCAACAGCCTCGAACACGGCCTGGCCACGACTTACACTGGCGTGTGCCATGGGCGTGTCCCTGCCGTGACTAAGAGAAATTTCACTCGGATTAGGATACTTAGGGGCGAAAAAACACATTCAAAAGCCTATATAAACACCCTAAGTATAACCTAAAAGGGGGAACCCAAGGCTTTAGTTAGGGGTGTCCATCTAGGCCAAAGAATGCAGATTTGTGGGGATATACTCGAAGATAGCCAGTTGATTCATCTCAAGAAGCCAAAATCATACTCAAGACGAAAGATTTCTCCTTCAATTCCTTTAGGGGGTTTTAGGGATTTCTTATGTTTTTTTTTTATCTTTTCTTTTGAGATGTTTTATTTTATTGTTATGAACTAAATCCTCAGATACCTAAGGGGGATGAAACCTAAGATGAATCTTGTTATCGTTTGCTGAGCTATATGATAAATATTTGACTTGTTCTTAATTATGTGTTCTTAATTCTTGTGTTGATATTTTCGGGATATTAATTCAAGTATGATGTGCTTAGGTGGAGGAGCAAAAGTCCCTGGCTAAGAGTAGATCTAGCATAATTAAGTAGAGTTGATTGCAAGCCTAGAGATAGGGTGACGAGAGTTTGCCGGATTAGGGTGAAACCTAATATGGGAGTCCATAGATCAAGTTCATGCAATTCTAGGGGTTTTAATTAGAAAGAGATTTCAATTAATCAACCTAGGGTTAGACGTTAGTCGCCTCGAGAGAGGGATTAATATACGTTAGGGAATCTTACGGATCAGGTCAAATGAATAAATCGTCTGGTTCAGAGTTAGGTAACAAGTGAAGTCTAGGTGGATTTTTCCTTAGATATCGTCTAAATCAATTGGTTTTTCCTCAAAGTTATTTTCCCAATTTCATTCTTCTTTGTCTTAGAGTCTTCAATTTAGTTGTTAGTTAATTTTAGATTAGATAAAAATTCATTTAATTCTTAGGCTAAATAATAAAAAGAGAGTTAGTATTAGTACTTTTGGTTCCTTTGGGTTCGATAATCCTGTCTTGCCTTAACTATACTATTGTTCGATAGGTGCGCTTGCCTCACATCATTGTCATAGTTAGTTTCCAGGTTCGATCATCCTTTATATAAATTTTAAGACTTTGACATCGCATAAAACAACGATCACTTATGAACATACTTACCTACCAAAATCCATTTATCTCTTAACTATATATTTATGTCAATTCAACTGATCAAACAAATTTTAGTAGACAAATATATTAATACACATGCGTACTTATGAAATCAAAATAACCTCTTGTACATATCCCTATGTTTGTAGCACCCCTTACCCGGGTTCTACCCCGGAACCTGGCCCGAGGCGTTACCGTAATTAAAACCACTTGATTGCCACTTAGGCTCATCGTGACTACTTTCTCAAGTCACCTCAACAACCTCATTCTCGACTTACGAGGCCTCACTCATACACACGAAGACTCTCGAGACTATTTCGGAACTTTTTCGAATCTTAAAATTTTCTCTTTTATACAGGGCTCACACACCCTAGTAAGATGAGACACGCCCGTGTGTAGACACACACGCCCATGCCTTCAACCTGTGTATGAAAACCCAAGCATTTTGCCAATGCCCCACGGCTAGGGAACACGCCCGTGCTCTCCAACTGTGGTGAACACTGACTTCACTTACACGGCCTAGAGCCTAGCCACACACCCGTGTGGCTAGCTTGTGGCCAAATCTAACTTAAAAATTCAACATGCAGGGGACACACGGCCAAGTCACATGCCCATGGGCTGACCGTGTGTCACACATGGCCTAGACACACACCCGTGTGTCTATCCACATGGACAAGAACAAAGCTATTTGCTAAGCCCTTCTCACCTTTATAGCATACACAACATGCACTCATTCAACACATCCATAATCAACTCAAATGAAATCACAATCTTACATGGATAACTACATCTTTTCATATAATATAATAGCCAACAACTATGACATTATACAAAATAGATTATCCTAGCCATTTACAACAAAATTCACTAACTTGTCTAACCTCTATACATGCCATATACAAAACATTGAGTCTCATGTACCAGAGTGTACTGATAATGTGGACGATTTTCCAATTGATCCTCGTACCTCGATTCAACACTTTTACTCTATAAGACAAGGGAAAAGAAAGGGAGTAAGCTTTGAGCTTAGTAAGTTTACACATAAACAATTAAGCATCATAGTATAAGCTAAACAATAATTAGCATTATACTAACATATAATGTACAACTATGCTTACTCTTTCTATCTCTTACCACATTTCCAACACATCATAAGTCACATGCTCATAACCATTGAAATGCACCCCTGCATTCATTATCACATTTACACAATATATAACACAAAATTGTTCCTCGATAATTCATCCACACAGCTAATTAACTCAATATTACAACCACACAGCCAACTAAATATAAGTCTATGGCTAAAGTCTATGTTCCTTTTAAAAAAAGAAATCAAAATGAAATACAAGCGCCATGACTTGAACCTTGGACCCCTTGCTTCCTTGTGGCGTCATTCCCTTGTCTCTTATGTGGCGTCATTTTCCACTAGACCACAACCCCTTTTGTGTCATTTTTCTCCATATTTTATTCTTAAAGCATACTTACTAACTCCCAGGGTTTTACTCACCTAAAACCAAAAATTTCCTAAAGCCCAGGTTTGATCCCGGGACTTCATAGAAGCCTCTAACCCTCCAAAATCACTCACCTAATAGGTCCAACTTGCATTAGTGTCGTTCTCTCGTTCTCAAAAATTTTAAACGCTCCCACGCCCAAGGCCCAATGGGCCCAATTATACTAGGCCCAAATTTGGGTCGTTACAAATCTACCCCCTTAAAGAAATTTCGTCCTCGAAATTTCCAACTAACTAACAGTCGTTTAACGCAGACTACCTTACTACGCTGCTGCTGTGCACTCTCATCCCAGCAACACTAAAACACTTTTAACTTAATCTTGAAATGTCGTTTAACACAGACTACCATACTAAGCTGCCGTTGCGCACTCTCATCCCAACAACACTAAAACACATTTAACTTAAGCTTGAAACCCCTTACACACAACCAAACATCTAATCGCAGAAACAAACAGGTATTTTTCACACATGCATACAATTTCTATATTCAAACATCACATCCAAACAGAACACACACAGAATAAATACCAAAATACATCACTACAGCATATAACAGAGCATAAGGTCAAGAAACTTACGAATTTGGTGTCGAAGACTCGGTGTGCCATACTTTTAGTAACACTATCACTTTTCTAAACCAAAGTTTAAACAGATTTGGAAAAAAATTTTCAAACCAATTCCACAGCCGAGTTTTGCAACCTGGCTCTGATACCATAAAATGTAACACCCCAAACCCGGCCTAGACGTTATGACCGGATCTAGCATGTCACATAGAAGGGTTGTTTTAAAAAAACCATGCTTTCGTTAAAAAGTTCGCATTGTTTTTGAAACTTCGGTTTTATTCTTTGTGAAATTCGATTGTTCTTTTTAAGGTTCCTTGGAAAAACATTATAGTTATTATTTTGTAGACTGCTTTGGTTATGAAAATTGAGTTTGGATCATTTGCGAAAATGTGATATTTTGGAAAACAATTATTAATGTTTTAGGAAAACTCCTATTTAAAAACATATAATAGTAAGCAATCGAAAATAAAAGTTTAAAAGAAAATTTAGTCCAATGGTCGTATTACAAAACAATAACCCAAATCAAATAATCTTGGAAATAATATAAAAACCAGATTTACCGAGTTTCGTAAGGAATGACTCCGACGTGTGGCCACCACCGAGTCCTCCGCAGCTCCTAAATCCGCTATCACTGGGGATTACCTACAATGTTATGGAAAAAGGGGTGAGTTACAAGAACTCAGTGTGTAATCCCGATTCCAGTCATAGTCATGGTCTCAGTCTGGGCCTAAGCCCTATACAGTATCAATCTGGGCCCACAGCCCCAAATTCATGGTAATGCAAACAGAAAATGCAACCCAACCTAATAGTCCATCCGCTACACTCCACCGGTACCAGCCCTACACTCCATGTGGGGACCAAGTCAACCCACCCAACCCTGCACTCCAAGAATGCAGTCGAGCTGCCAGTATAAACGCAGCAAAACTACCAGTATCAGTATATTGTGGCATAGCCACCAGAACAGAATGTGGCAAGCCACCAGAATCATAATCGGCACATAGCCATCAGCGACGGTAATATAATCGGCACACAGCCTTGGGTAAATAGGATCGACACAGAGTCATCAATATCTGTTAGGCACAAAGCCACGGGTAATTACGATTGGCACAAAGCCATATGCAAGATGGCACAGAGCCAAGCTCTCCAATAATACAGCCAAGCTACTAATAACGGTATATGTGGCTGACCCACCAAAATAATATGTGTGGCATACCCACTAAAACAGAATGTGGCAGGGCCACCAGAATACACTTCCTTCGATCATCAAACCCAACCCAATGCAATATGCTGTGTATGTCATGCTCAATCATTACACGTGTATGCAAAATGGCCATGCTTAGTAATAGTCATTTCAACACATATTAACAGCAAATCAGACACACGCCCACAGTCAAGTCAGTTAAAACATAGTCATACAATCACAGTCAACTCAGTCAAATTCACAGTCTAAATCAGTCATTTACCTACAAGGGCAAAACAGTCATTTACCCTATAAGGGTATTTCGGCAATCCTACCCCTCAGAGGTATTTCGGTAATTTTACAATCCGAGGGTATTTTGGTAATTTCACAAATCAGGGGTATTTCAGTAATTTCGTAAATCAGAGGTATTTTGGTAATTTCGTAAATCGAAGGTATTTTGATAATTTCACAAACTGGGGGTATTTCGGTAATTTTGAAAATCGGGGGTACTTCAGTAATTTCGTAAACCAAGGGTATTTCAGTAATTTTGTCAACCCCTCAGAAGGTCTACAATCGCTTCGAGCGACTCAAGCATTCTAAACAGAGATAATGATGCGAATGGGCCTAAGGCCCATTCTCGGCCCAAGTGGGCCCACATTCTCTTGTGGCCCATTTAGCCCAAATCTAGCCACAGATATGAGATTCACATAGACCAGTCCAATATCTACTACACAATCATACAATTTACTCATATGGGCCCATGGGCCCATTGGCCCCACATGGCCCAAATAGCCTAACCCGCAAGAACACTCATGATGGCTTCAACTATCACATCGAAGCCCCCACACGTGCGCTCGCACGCTCGTGTGGCTACCATTTCCGTGTGACCGGCATTTCGGCATTTGCCGCTCTACAGCTAGAGTAGTGCGAAATACACACCTGCTAGGAATCTGAAGCTGCTAATCCGCGCTCCGAGCACTCCTATGCCCAACGCCAACCAGGTATGCTTACTCTCCTCATAGATTGCTCTATTTAAAGCCAACTTCTCACCTTCCCTCTTGCTAGCTTTCTGATGTGGGATCCCTCCTTCAGTAGAGTTTAAATCCAACACAAAATCTGGCCGTCCAATCCGCAAAATAAATACTCCCTTGCTTGTCATGGGATTCGAACCCAGGCTCCCTTGCAACATAATCCACGCCGCTAGCCACTTTACCAACTAGCTCCTTGTTGTCTTAAAAACATGCGCAACTAAATATAAGTCTATGGCCAAAGTCTAAGTTCCTTTTAAAAAAAGAAATCTAAATGAAATGCAAGTGCCAAGACTTGAACCTTGGACCCCTTGCTTCCTTGTGGCGTCATTCCCTTGTCTTTTATGTAGCGTCATTTGCCACTAGACCACAACTTCTTTTGTGTCATTTTTCTCCATATTTTATTTGATCGTTGTGTCGAGTTTTAAAATTTATAATGAATAAGATCGAACCTGGAAACTAACTCTGACAATAATTAAAGGCAAGTGTACCTATCGAACAGTAGTATAGCTTAGGCAAGACCGAATTGTCGAACCCAAAGGAACTAAAAGTACTAATACTAACTTTCTTTTTATTATTTAGCCTAAAATAAAGTGGAGTTTCTTTAATCTAAATTAACGACTATTAAGCTAAAGACGCGAAGACAAAAAGAATGAATTGGAAAATAACTTGAAGGAAAACTCAGTTGATCATGACGATAGAATCCACCTAGAGTTCACTTGTTATCTAACACTCACCCATACGATTTATTCACTTAGTTTGATCCGTAGGACTCCCTAACGTATATTAAACCCTCTCTCGAGGCGAATAACGTCTAACCCTAGGTTAATTAACAGAAATCTCTTTCTCAAATAATAACCCCTAGAATAGCAGTAAATCGATCTACGGATTCCCATATTAGGTTTCACCCTAATCAGGCAAAATCTCGTCACCCTATGTAATATCCCGAATTATGGCTTATGCATTATTGTTAAAATGTGTGAAATAGCATGTCATTGTGAGCTTGAATGTGTTTTTATGAATGTTTGTGAACCTTAAAATAATAGGAAAATACCTTAGAAAATATTAAGTATTAAGTGTTAAGAGGAAGTTAAGCTGATAGGGCCTTAAGAAAATTAATAGAGGAAATTTGACATGAAAATGGGCTTGTTAAAGTGGCTGCAAGGCGCCACTTAAAGCCCAGGTAAGTGACGCCACATGCATGTGCAAATGGGCCAAGGTTCGAGTCGCATGGGAAGCTAAATAAAGCTTTTATTTTTGCGGCAACAAGGGAAGTGGTGGACGGCATCAATGCACTAGGGGAGGAGTTTTAGATGAGGTTAAAATTCGGCAAAACTAGGAGATAATTATGGGATTATTTTTATTATTTTGATGAGGGGATAAAGAGGAGAAAAAGGAGGAAGTTGATAGGAGGTAAGAGTTGGCCAGCCAAGGGGAGTATTTGGATGGTATTTTCGGCTAATCATAGTATAGGTGTGTCGAAAGTTTTAATTCTCTTCTCATCTCTTCCTATAGCCGAATTTCCACTTTACCTCTCCCAAGTCTTCTTTTTCTTTTATTTGTTCTAGCCGAAAACTCAAGCAAGCATAGCCGAACCTGTATCTCCCTATTATTTCCTCTCAAAAGCCGAAAGTTTCATCTAATTGTCACCTTTGAAGCCGATTTGATCCTAGCATTGAAAGCCGGAAAACCAACATTCTCTTCTTCCTATCGACAAGTTAAGTGGTGAATAAGTGCTTTTCGATTACTCCATTTGGTAAGGATTTCTCTTGATTAATCTTTACTCTTTTCTTTCTCGATATGTTGGAAATCAAGACTCTAATCCTCTTACCCTTCTTTAACCGAAATCTTAAGGAGAAATTTCGGGATTTCTGCTAGTGTCGACTAAGGGAGGAATCTTCGGGACTTCTAAGATCTAACGTAAGTAAATATAAGATTCGACCATAGGCCATTCTTTTGTGTTTTAATGTTGGATTAGATCTAACATGTGGCCATAGGAATCTCGACATCATTAAAGAAGCAAGGATCAATTGTGGAAATTGAAATCGCAAGGTAAGGAGGGGTTATATTCGGTCATATTGATTATGATACTAGCCGAATCTAACTATGGATTTTAGGGGCAGTCGACAGTGGTACAGAAGGCTTTCAGGATTTCAAATCGTAAGGTAAGTGAACATCTGTACATTCGGCCAAGGCCTATTTAGGAACCTAGATCTATTTCTTAATTATTCAAAAGCCGAAAACTAACCCTTTAGGTGATCTAGTGTTGACCGATTCCAAGGAGAAGCACAACAAAGTTTCGGGACTTGATTAGTGGTGAAATCGACAACAAGGTAAGGACTTTTGTCGCAAGGATCCTTCGGGATTTGGTTTTTAGCCGAATAGGCTTTTTGCTAATATGCCTAGTGTTGGCCGATTATAGGAGCTAAAGGATCTAAGGCATTAGATCGGGCTTTTCGGGATTTGAGTGAACCGCTAAGTGTATCAGGTGTGTACCCCACACTAGCTCTTAATAAGATGTATGGCTATATTTTGATATATGTGTTTAAAAGAATGTGAATGTGGCTAAGGTACCATGTGATGGTACAAAGTACTCAGGTACATTTTCCTACTCCTACTAGGATTATAATTTGATCTGTTATGCCACATATGTGAAACTATAGGAATGTGAAATAAGACATTATATTGCATGATATGTATGACATGGGCATTTGGGTGATTGTGAAAGGGGAAGTGAATGTGGTGACTATTGTCACGATATCTGAATGTGGTAACTTCGGTCACATTATCTGAATGTGGTGTCTCATGACACAAAATATTATCTGGTGGCTATGCCACGACTTTTATAAGGGCGATGAGCACGTCGACTGCAGCGACTGCCTTCGATGGTGTGTAGCGGATGGAGGGTTGACTTAGTAGTCCCCACGGTGTGCAGGTTGGTACGGGTGATGTGTAGCGGTTGGTAACTAGGCTTGGGTTCGGGAATGTATCATTAATTGTAAATTATGATAAGTATGTGTATGATTTGTTATGCCTGAATCTGTTTGGACTTAGTGTTTGTGTACACATTGAGTCTGTTTGACTCACCCCGTTGTGGGAACATTTTTCAGGTGATGATCAGTGATGGACCGGGTCGGCAGGAGCTTAGTGGTGGCCATGCTCAGTAAGGAAATTATTTTATTTGGACATTTTATTTTATTTAAGCACTTTAAATTATTTGGGTTTATTTTGATGTAATAAGGCCATAGTATGTACTATTTTATGCATGCATGTTATTTATTTTAGTACGATACAAATTTTATCAAATCTAAAGTCAAGTAATTTTTATTAAAATAAACCTTCAAATATTACGACATCTAAATTCAAATGTTTTCAATGCAAAGGTAAAATCTTTAAAACAAAAATCGACATGTCTTTTAATATTAAAAGCAAAGTTTTAATAAAACCCTGACTTCAAAAGAATAAATTGGTTTTCAACTTGAGCCCAACCCAATTCGAGTTTTCTTCCAAAATCATTTCAAGTTTCCAAAGAACAAACAAATTTGAACCGGTTTTCTTAAGGAACATACCAAATCTGGTCGAGGCTCGTGGGCCGGGTTTGGGGTGTTTCAGCTTGGTATCAGAGCCAGGTTTTAAACTCTCGGCCTTGGGTTTAAGGCCCAAAATGTTTTCAAAGTTAAGCCCAAAAGAATTTTTTGAGCAGGTTTTTCTGGCATGGCACCTAAGTCTCCGACCCAAAGTCCACCAGGTAAGTACCCCTATCTCTTGTGTGATTTATATTATGACTTGCAGAAGGGTAGAATTGGAACGTAGAATAGTATGATAGGTACTTGAACTCTAGGACTAGTTTACCCCAACAGTTACAAAAGATTTTAAATGCCTAATTCAACAAACCTGTGACTAAGTCGCCGAGGTAGGGTGTGGCAATCGCTGTGCGCATGTCTAGGATTGGTATTCGGTGGGAGCTTGGTACTTAAGCAGTCCGCGTGACTCACCTCCTCTCTACTCGAATCCTACCTGGTGCGTAGCTTCGGTTCACCCTAACCAAGAGGACTTATTCATAGGCTAAACCCAATAACTAAAACCCGAAAGGGACTAGCCGTATTTTTATAAGAACCCTAGTTTTAAAACTCTTAAAATTACCCTTTTAATTTGTAAAAACTATTTTCCATATTACCCTCGGTTTCAATAAAATTTTCTTACTTTGCAAAAGTATCCAAAAACCCTGTTTCGCGAAAATCCAAGATACCCTGATTTGGAAATTTACCAAATTACCCCTGCTTTACAAAATTTCCAAAATGACCCCCGATTTCTAAAATTTCTGCAACAACACCGATTTGGAAAACAAGTTCTCAAAAAGAACCCTAAGTTTTGAAATACCTTTGATTTATAGAGATTTTTCAAATTGACCCCGATTTAATTACCAAAATACCCCTATAGGATAAATGATGAAAATACCCCTAGGATAGGAAAAGACAAAAATGTCCCAAAGAGTGAATGTGTATGGGAGGTATTATGGAATGGATGTGCTTTCTTTGAAGTAGGATAGAAAACTTGAACCTTGATTGATCGAAAGAATTACTTCTAAACTCTTTACATAAAACTCCTTCGCGAATAATCAGTGGAATAAAGGCTAATTCATAAAATTTCTTAATCAGATCAAAGTGCGAACGTAGATATGAGCTCTAGGGGACGTGGTCGTAATGTGCGAGGACGCGGTAGAGGCAGAATGGCCGTGTTGGAACCCGTTAGATCGGGTCAAGGGTCTGACAATGAGGTACCACCACCAGCTGTTGGTGTTGAGCATCAAGCACAGACGGGGGATGATGCTGTATCGCAGGCTGTGCTGAGGGTTCTTGAAATGGTGGCTGGCGCAGGTGGAAATATGGGAGCTCAGAAATCTGTACCCGAGCGACTCCGAGCTAATGGGGCTGAAGTGTTTCGTGGAGTATCTGGTGTGGCACCCAGTACAGCTGAGTATTGGTTGGAGGCAACGAAACGGATTATGGATGAGTTGGATCTGACCCTTGAGGAGAAAGTGAAAGGGATGGTGGCGCTGCTACGCGATGAAGCGTATCAATGGTGGCTCACAGTTCGGGATGGTGCCACAGCTGAGGATCTTACTTGGGAATATGTTAAGGCGGCATATCAAAAGATGTATGTTGGAACCAGATATACCGATGCGCAGAGGAAGGCTTTTCTGGGGCTGGTTCAAGGGAACAAGTCCGTGGCAGAGTACGAAGCTGAATTTCTAAGGTTGAGCCGGTATGCTCGAGGAGTAGTGGCTACGGAGCATGAGAGGTGTGTCCGGTTTGAGGACGGACTAAGGGATGACCTGAGGTTGTTAGTCGCTCCACATCAAGAGCGAGAGTTTTCTACTTTAGTAGAGAAAGCTAAGATAGCGGAAGGAATTAAGGACTCTGTAAGGCAGCACTCTGATCGGAATAAGCAGAAAAGAGGATTTGGGCCGTCAGGGTCAGCTAGGAATGTTCAGAAGAGGCCTAGAGTTGATGGATCGCGAGGTCAGCAAGCTGGTACTGGAGGGCAATATCGTACTTGTGATCAGTGTGGGAAGAAACACTTAGGGGAATGTTGGAAGAAGACAGGAGGATCTTCAAGTGTGGGTCAAAGGACCATATGATTAAGGATTGTCCTATGAGGCCGGATGGGAATAGACCAGTAGCTCAGAATGTTAATCAGGCTGGAAGAGGTAGACAGCAGCCTCAGCGAGGTCGTGATCTGAATGGTAGAGGTAATGGTGCTGGAAGAGGACGTGGAACACCTGGCAGAGGTGCTGGTAATGCAGAGGCAAGGCAGCCGGGTCTAGTGTATGCGGTTCACCGTAGAGAGGATGGAGACGCGCCGGACGTCATAACTGGTACGTTCCTTGTTTGTGGCAAGCCTTATTTTGCTTTGATTAATGTGGGATCGACCCATTCGTATGTTGCATGTAGAGTAGTAGAAACTCTAGACATAGCCTCTGAACTTTCTGATAGGGAGATGACTGTAGTAAGCCCACTAGGTCAAACTGTAGTGGTGAATAAGATGTTTCTAAAAGTACCTTTAGAGGTTCAAGGATTAGTATTCTCTGCCGACTTAATGGAACTACCTTTCGGAGAATTCGATCTCATACTTGGAATGGACTGGCTAGTAGAGCATCGAGCCATACTAGATTGTGCGACTAAGCGAATGGAGTTGAGGACTCCAGAGGATAAGGAAGTTGTTGTGATCAGGGAAAGAAGAAACTACTTGTCTAACGTAGTTTCTACTTTAAAGGCTGATAAGATGGTCCGGAAAGGGTGCAAGGCATTTCTGGCCTTTGTTAGTGCGTTGGATAAGGAGGAAGAAGGTGTTAGTGGAGTTCGAATTGTAAGGGACTTTGAAGATGTGTTTCCAGAGGAATTACCTGGAATACCCCCAGATAGGGAGGTGGAGTTTGGAATTGATCTGCTACCGGGAACAGCTCCTGTGTCAATCGCTTCGTACAGAATGGCACCAAAGGAGTTGGTTGAGCTCAAGGCTCAAATCCACGAATTGCTTGATCGTGGGTTTATTCGACCCATGTGTCTCCATGGGGAGCACCGGTCTTGTTCGTAAAGAAGAAGGACGGAACTATACGTATGTGCATAGATTATTGTCAGTTGAATAAGCTAACTATCAAGAACAAGTATCCCTTGCCAAGGATAGACGACTTGTTCGATCAGCTTAAGGGAGCAGCTGTTTTCTCGAAGATAGATCTAAGGTCTGGATATCATCAGCTTAAGGTGAAGGAAGGGGATATTCATAAGACGGCTTTCCGATCAAGGTATGGGCACTTTGAGTTTGTTGTAATGCCGTTTGGGTTAACGAACGCCCCAGCTGCGTTCATGGATATGATGAACCGGGTTTTTCAACCATACTTGGATAGGTTCATCGTTGTGTTCATCGACGACATCCTTGTGTATTCTAAGTCTGAGGAGGAGCATGATGAGCATCTATAGATTGTGTTGCAAGTGTTGAGGGAGAAGAAGCTCTATGCCAAATTCAGCAAGTGTGAATTTTGGCTTAAGGAAGTTGTGTTCTTAAGACATGTGGTGTCTGCTGAAGGAATAAGGGTGGATCCTAGGAAGATTGAGGCGGTGTTGGATTGGAAACCACCTAAGTCTGTGGCTGAGGTTCGTAGTTTCTTGGGTTTGGCAGGCTACTACAGAAGGTTTGTGGAAGGGTTCTCATCAATAGCCGCACCTTTGACGAAGTTGTTGAGAAAGGAAGTACCTTTTGTATGGACAGATAAGCAACATGAGAGCTTTGAGAAGCTTAAGAGGGTCTTGACTGAAGCTCCGGTCTTGATTCAGCCGGAGGCAGGAAAGGATTTCGTGGTGTATTGTGACGCTTCCCATACAGGATTGGGATGCGTATTGATGCAAGACGGGAAAGTAGTCGCTTATGCGTCTCGGCAACTAAGGCCACATGAGGTTAACTACCCAACAAATGATTTGGAATTGGCGGCTGTGGTCTTTGCTCTTAAGGTGTGGAGGCATTATCTTTATGGAGAGAAGTCAGTGATCTACACAGACCACAAGAGTCTTAAGTATTTGCTGACTCAGAAGGAGTTGAACCTAAGACAGCGAAGGTGGGTTGAATTACTAAAGGACTATGACTGTTCTATAGAGTATCATCCGGGCAAGGCGAATGTAGTGGCAGATGCCCTAAGTCTGAAGGTTGTGTCCGATCTGAGGGCGATGTTTGCACATTTGAGCTTATATGATGATGGAAGTCTGCTGGCAGAGCTGCAAGTTAAGCCAACGTGGTTGAACGAGGTGAAAGAGGGACAGTTGGTTGATGATGATTTAAGTGCTAAGCTACGGCAAGTGCAGAATGGAGAGTTAGAAGGTTATGGTATTAGCAACGAGGGAGTATTGTGTTTTAAGGGTAAGGTCTGTATGCCGAAGGATCAGGAGTTAAGATAGAGAATTCTTCAGGAATTGCACAGTAGTCCTTATGCTATGCATCCTGGAGGTAGTAAGCTGTATAGAGACTTAAGAGAGCAGTTTTGGTGGCCTGGACTTAAGAAGGAAGTTACAGAATTTGTTGGCAAATGCTTGACGTGTCAGCAAGTTAAGGCTGAACACCAAGTTCCATCAGGATTACTTCAACCGATAATGATTCCGCAGTGGAAGTGGGAGCGAGTCACCATGGACTTCGTTAGTGGGCTTCCCCTTACGCCTACTAAGAAGGACTCGGTGTGGGTAATAGTGGATCTTTTACAAAGTCCGCACATTTCATTCTAGTAAGAGTTGATTATTCGTTACAGAAGTTGGCAAAGTTATATGTGGTAGAGATTGTAAGGTTGCATGGAGTACCGGTATCGATCATCTCGGATAGGGACCCAAGGTTTACGTCTCGGTTTTGGAAAGCACTACATCAAGCTTTAGGCACCAAGTTGGATTTTACTACGGCTTTTCATCCATAGTCCGACGAGCAATCTGAGCGAGTAATCCAAGTGTTGGAGGATATGTTGAGAGGCTGTGTGATAGACTTCAGAGGAAGTTGGGAAGAATATTTTCCTTTAGCAGAATTTGCGTACAACAACAGTTATCAAGCTAGCATACGGATGGCAACGTATGAAGCACTGTATGGACGGAAGTGTCGAACTCTTACGTGTTGGACGAAATTAGGGGAACGTCGAGTTTTGGGTCCAGACTTAGTGGCAGAATTCGAAGAGAAAGTTGAGATAATTCGGGCACGGTTGAAGGAAGCATCTGATAGGCAGAAGCCGTACGCAGATCTCAAGCGTAAGGAAATAGAATTTGATGTGGGAGATCAAGTGTTCCTTAAAGTTTTGCCTTGGAAGAAGGTGATGAGGTTTGGTCGCAAAGGGAAGTTAAGTCCAAGGTTTATAGGACCTTATAAGGTTTTGAAGCGAATTGAACCAGTGGCATATCAGTTGGAGTGCCACCGGAATTGAAGTAGATGCACGACGTATTCCATGTCTCGATGCTACGTCATTATCGATCAGATCCATCTCATGTAGTACCGGTTGAAGGGGTGGAGCTAAGGCTAGATTTGTCCTACGAGGAAGAGCCGATTCAGATTCTAGAACGAGATATGAAAGTGTTACGGAGGAAGTCAGTTCCTCTAGTCAAGGTTTTATGGAGAAATCATGGATCGGAAGAAGCTTCATGGGAGCCAGAAGAAGCAATGCGACAGCAATACCCTGACTTATTTCAGCCAGGTAATTTCGAGGATGAAATTATTTTAAGGGGGTAGAACTGTAATATCCCGAATTATGGCTTATGCATTATTGTTAAAATGTGTGAAATAGCATGTCATTGTGAGCTTGAATGTGTTTTTATGAATGTTTGTGAACCTTAGAATAATAGGAAAATACCTTAGAAAATATTAAGTTTTAAGTGTTAAGAGGAAGTTAAGCTGATAGGGCCTTAAGAAAATTAATAGAGGAAATTTGACATGAAAATGGGCTTGTTAAAGTGGCTGCAAGGCGCCACTTAAAGCCCAGGTAAGTGACGCCACAAGCATGTGCAAATGGGCCAAGGTTCGAGTCGCATGGGAAGCTAAATAAAGCTTTTATTTTTGCGGCAACAAGGGAAGTGGTGGACGGCATCAAGGCACTAGGGGGAGGAGTTTTAGATGAGGTTAAAATTCGGCAAAACTAGGAGATAATTATGGGATTATTTTTATTATTTTGATGAGGGGATAAAGAGGAGAAAAAGGAGGAAGTTGATAGGAGGTAAGAGTTGGCCGGCCAAGGGGAGTATTTGGATGGTATTTTCGGCTAATCATAGTATAGGTGTGCCGAAAGTTTTAATTCTCTTCTCATCTCTTCCTATAGCCGAATTTCCACTTTACCTCTCCCAAGTCTTCTTTTTCTTTTATTTGTTCTAGCCGAAAACTCAAGCAAGCATAGCCGAACCTGTATCTCCCTATTATTTCCTCTCAAAAGCCGAAAGTTTCATCTAATTGTCACCTTTGAAGCCGATTTGATCCTAGCATTGAAAGCCGGAAAACCAACATTCTCTTCTTCCTGTCGACAAGTTAAGTGGTGAACAAGTGCTTTTCGATTACTCCATTTGGTAAGGATTTCTCTTGATTAATCTTTACTCTTTTCTTTCTCGATATGTTGGAAATCAAGACTCTAATCCTCTTACCCTTCTTTAACCGAAATCTTAAGGAGAAATTTCGGGATTTCTGCTAGTGTTGACTAAGGGAGGAATCTTTGGGACTTCTAAGATCTAACGTAAGTAAATATAAGATTCGGCCATAGGCCATTCTTTTGTGTTTTAATGTTGGATTAGATCTAACATGTAGCCATAGGAATCTCGACATCATTAAAGAAGCAAGGATCAATTGTGGAAATTGAAATCGCAAGGTAAGGAGGGGTTATATTCGGTCATATTGAGTATGATACTAGCCGAATCTAACTATGGATTTTAGGGGTAGTCGACAGTGGTACAGAAGGCTTTCGGGGTTTCAAATCGTAAGGTAAGTGAACATCTGTACATTCGGCCAAGGCCTATTTAGGAACCTAGATCTATTTCTTTATTATTCAAAAGCCGGAAACTAACCCTTTAGGTGATCTAGTGTTGACCGATTTCAAGGAGAAGCACAACAAAGTTTCGGGACTTGATTGGTGGTGAAATCGACAACAAGGTAAGGACTTTTGTCGCAAGGATCCTTCGAGATTTGGTTTTTAGCCGAATAGGCTTTTTGCTAATATGCCTAGTGTTGGCCGATTATAGGAGCTAAAGGATCTAAGGCATTAGATCGGGCTTTTCGGGATTTGAGTGAACCGCTAAGTGTATACTAACTCTTAATAAGATGTATGGCTATATTTTGATATATGTGTTTAAAAGAATGTGAATGTGGCTAAGGTACCATGTGATGGTACAAAGTACTCAGGTACGTTTTCCTACTCCTACTAGGATTATAATTTGATCTGTTATGCCACATATGTGAAACTATAGGAATGTGAAATAAGACATTATATTGCATGATATGTATGACATGGGCATTTGGGTGATTGTGAAAGGGGAAGTGAATGTGGTGACTATTGTCACGATATCTGAATGTGGTAACTTCGATCACATTATCTGAATGTGGTGTCTCATGACACAAAATATTATCCGGTGGCTATGCCACGACTTTTATAAGGGCGATGAGCACGTCGACTGCAGCGACTGCCTTTGATGGTGTGTAGCGGATGGAGGGTTGACTTAGTAGTCCCCACGGTGTGCAGGTTTGTACGGCTGATGTGTAGCGGTTGGTAACTAGGCTTGGGTTCGGGAATGCATCATTAATTGTAAATTATGATATGTATGTGTATGATTTGTTATGCCTGAAACTGTTTGGACTTAGTGTTTGTGTACGCATTGAGTCTGTTTGACTCACCCCATTGTGGGAACATTTTTCAGGTGATGATCAGTGATGGACCGGGTCTGCAGGAGCTTAGTGGTGGCCATGCTCAGCAAGGAAATTATTTTATTTGGACATTTTATTTTATTTAAGCACTTTAAATTATTTGGGTTTGTTTTGATGTAATAAGGCCATAGTATGAACTATTTTATGCATGCATGTTATTTATTTCAGTACGATACAAATTTTATCAAAACTAAAGTCAAGCAATTTTTCTTAAAATAAACCTTCAAATATTACAACATCTAAATTCAAATGTTTTCAATTCAAAGGTAAAATCTTTAAAACAAAAATCGGCATGTCTTTTAATATTAAAAGCAAAGTTTTAATAAAACCCTGACTTCAAAAGAATAAATTGGTTTTCAACTTGAGCCCAACCCAATTCGAGTTTTCTTCCAAAATCACTTAAAGTTTCCAAAGAACAAACGAATCTGAACCGGTTTTCTTAAGGAACATACCAAATCTAGTCGAGGCTCGTGGGCCGGGTTTGGGGTGTTTCACCCTATCTCTAAGCGTGCGATCAACTCCTCTTAATTACGCTAGATCTACTCTTAGACAGGGTCTATTCCTCCTCCACCTACGCACATCAAATTTTGATTAAGCACACATAATTAAGAACAAACTAAGTATTTATCATATAATTCAGAAATCAATAACAAGATTCATCTAGGGTTCATCCCCTTCAGGTATCTGAAGGGTTTAGTTCATAACAAATAAATAAAACATCTCAAGAGAAAGATAAAACAAAACATAAGAAATCCCTAAAACTCTCTGACGGAATTGAAGGAGAAATCCGCCGTCTTGAGTAGAATTTCGGCTTCTTGGGATGGATCAACTGGCTAACTTCGAGTGATTCCCACAACTCTGACCTTTTTGGCCTGGATCTTTAGCCTAGCTTCAACGCCCCCTCTAAAGTGGTACTTAAGGGGTTTATATAGGTTCTTGGAATGTGTTTCTTCGCCCCAAAGTATCCAAATCCGTATGAAATTGCTCTTTGCCACGACAGGGACACGGCCATGTCACACGCCCGTGTGACTAGTCTTTGGACCATGTTCGGACTTCTTTAATGAGGCACGGCCGTGTGATCTTTGGGCCAGGCCGTGTCGATTTCGTGATATGGCCCATTTACACCGTTTTGGGCCCGTTTTATGCTCTTTTCATCCTCGGGTGCTTTCTTGGGTATAAGACATGAAAAGAAAGGATTAAGAGCACCTTTATATATGAATCAAGGCTTAAATCATCCAAAAGCATACTATTACGGTTTATCAGATACCCCCACACTTAAGCTTTTGCTTGTCCTCAAGCAAAATTCTCAACTTACAATTAAGAAAAACTTTCCATGATTCATAATTCCTATCAACAATGTCTCATCATAATTTATAGATAGTTTGTACAAGGATGATCTAACTCAAAGAGTCCTATAGATTAAAACAATCAAAGTCATATATTTGTAGCACAAAAAACGTAGGTGTCTCCCCTTATCTAAATAATTACCTTTAATTCAAAATCAACAGGGATTGACATCCTCACCAAAGATTCACTCAAATCACTCGAGGTGTTTAAGGTTCAAAATTAAGCTCTCAGAAGTCAAACTTGAAGAGTTAATCCCATAGGCTTGCCTGAAAATCAAATCTCCACCACTATAATATGAGATGATACACAAATCAAAAGGTCTTTAACGGGGTTGTAACGGGGCTAGGGTTAAAGGTGTGGATAAAGGCTAAGTTAGAAGGTTAGAATCGAGACTGACTTGACGAATTGCCTAACTAACAAAAATTGAACTAATCCTAAATGATTACATCAATTGAAAACAAATAATACGAGCTTTTTCGTCAAGATGTGGAATTTTAACATGTAAGCTCATTTAATTATAGAACTAATAATGAAAATACTTCAATTATTTTTTTTAAGAACAAACTAATAATAAATGATAAATTGAACTAATAATATAATCCGGTAACTAATCAAATCAAATCTCGATATAAGGGTAGTCAAGAGGAATGGTGATAAAAAATACAAAGGGGTTTTGGGTTAATATTAGCTGGTGAGTCAATAAAAAGGGTTGTTAGGATCAACGGGGTTAACTAGGGGTTAGTTGTGGAGGTAGGCTTTTTAGTGGAGTGAGTGGCTTAAAACCTAGGTGCCTTTATCATTTCAGTATATCAAATCATCGGTGTGATTTCAACATGTATAATCGAGGCAAGTTCTAGAGTAACAGTTCAAAGTTGACATACTCATAATCAATAAAGTGAACATGAAAAAGAATATATGCTCTATAGGGCTCAAAATCTCACAAAAATTATGGGTGTTTTAATATCAACCTTGTAAATTTCAAATTTCAAGATAATATTCAGATTCAGTTATACAACCAAGCAAAGATTTTAATTCTGAAAAATAGACTTATCATGCTTGATTCTCTAATATTCTTCTAATTTAATCATTAATGCACAATTAACTATGACTTAGTCTAAAACATATCAATAGAAATCATAAACCATCAGAAATTTCATCCTCATTAGTAATATGAAAATTATACTTAAAAATAAGACTAAATTCAGGGATTTGAGAATAATGAAAAAGTTTGGCTGGATTTGAGAATAATGCAGAAAGTTAGGCCTTTCTTTAGATAAATATTCACCCCCCACACTTAAGATGTACATTGCCCTCAATGTACAAAGATAGATAATGACATTTATGGGATAAATCAAAAGATAAGGGGAAAGAATACTCCCTGAATTTTGATGGTGTCCCTGGAGGATGGTAGAGGTCGTGGTGTGTGATGACTCGTGTAGTAGTGAATTGCTCCTAGTGACGTTTTTTTTTTTGAAACTGCTAAGTCATCAGTTAGAAATCTCGGAGGCGTAATTAAAATATGTGAGGCATACTCGAAGATAATAAAGGTTTGCAATATATAAAGAACAAGTTCCAATTAAGACAAATAACAATTAAAATAACTGGAAAATAAAAATAAGAAGAAAAATAAAAAATAAAAAGAAAAAGAAAAATAAAAATAAACAGAAAAAAAGAAAAAAAAATAGGTAAATAAAAGGACTCAGAGGTCCTCATCATCGTTCGGGTCCTATGGTGGTGGTGGTGATGAGATATGGAGGTGATGGCATATTTGTTGGAAAGTGGCCTCTATCCCATCAAAGCGTCGAGTGTTTTCAACGAAATACTGCTCGAACTGGTCGAGGCGTGCAGAGATATCTACCCATGACGTTGTTGCACGGGATGGCCGCTGGCTCGGAATCGGTGCCCCTTGTGATGGTGGTGGGACATGATCAATAATGTCCTCGAGTTCCCCCTCGTCTGTGGGTGTCACTAATCGGTATTGAGGGCGGTCGGTCCCTCTACGATGTTTAATCATCCTCATGTGTAGCATCTTCTAAATGCCCTGAGGTACCATATGCCCAATCATCGTGAGGGAGGATCTTTGGGCTTCGGTGTTAAGGAGGCCGAAGTGTTGAGCCAACCGTGTTATATATGGTCCCATCAATAAAATTCATTTCCTGTGCTCTTCTGCTTGATGTTGCATTGCACTGGCGATAAAGTATGCCAGGTCGAAAACGTGCCCTTCTGACATGCACGATAGGTAGTATACATCGTGTCGATTTACCACGCCGGTGCTCTCACGACGACCTATAATGGTGTGAGCGAGAATGGCGTGGATGTACCTCAAATATGGGGTGAGAGCTATCACTTTGGAGCAACTGGGGTTGTAGACGTCAGTGATGGGGTGTAAGCTGCGCTAGCAGGAGAGGGGAGTGCAGTGGAGCTGTCGGTTTAACTCAAAGAGTGGGTTTGCTTCTATAAATTCCGGCGTGTAGAGTCCGAGTGCCGAGCCAAATTGTGGTACGCTCAGTCGACGTACCGTACCCTAAACGAAATTGGACTATACCTGGGTCGTCGAACTGTGCCATCATTGTCTGCAAGGTGAAAGTGGCGCAGAACTCTAGTGTGAGCTCCAAGTATGTGGGCTCGATGATTGAGAAAAACTGCTCACACGGGTCTGTCGAGAGGAGGGCTTGAATCTCGGTTGTGAGGCCGATTTGTTCCAGCACGTCCCAATCGATGCACCTGCCGGTGCCGAGGGGTCTATCCTGGATTGTCTTGTAACGCTCTTCCTAAGCCTCTTGAGAAAATCGGAGGAATTGGTGTCGTAGCTCGGAAGAAGCACTTACTGAGGATGATCTGGGCCCCTTTCTTTTCTTCGAGCTCGGGACTGCTGTTTTCTTTCCTCGAGATGACGATATTGCACCTGAAATTAGTAATCAAATATAAAGCCAGTTCTTTTGATAAAGCCTCAACAAAACATATAGCAAAACTATTCCATACATAAATCAAATGAAAGAAAAAATTGAGAAGTTAGAATACTACAACATGTCATTCATCAGAATTTATTTTTACAATGGTGATTATTTCAAACAAAGAAATCTATTAATCATATTAATTCTAAAATGCAAGAATTTATTCCTAAATATTTAAAAATTAAAAATTTAACACAAACTAAATCATGAAAGTAAAACAATGGTTAAAGCATGATGAATTAATGAAGAGTGACCAGTAAAGTTTTGGACTGAGGGGCAACGTGAACGGGCGGCGCACGGTCGTGGAGTGGTGGCGCACGGTGGTGTCACAATTTTTCTGCAGGCACACGGCTATGGCGTGGGCGTGGGCTATTGCAGCACGGTGGTGGTGAGGGTGTGTGGTGCGGTTTTTGAATTGTTTTTTGAAGGATAATGAAGTTTTGAGGGATTTTTAAGGGTGGGGAAGATGTGGTTGTGGCCAGATTTGGAAAAGGGGGTTGAGGGATCGGTTAGGGTTTTCTTTGAAGGAGATGAATGACTGAGTTTTGCTTAAATAGGGGTCGTGCTACGGGCAAGGGCCACGCCCGTGCTTGATTTTAATTGGCCCGTGTTTTTCGAGATTTTGAATTTTAGGCGTGTTCAGGTGGGTTTGCCACGGCCATGTTTCCTATGACACGCCTGTGGTGTTCTTCACAAGGTCAATTGGAACGGGTGTGTTTCGCCCGTGCTTGGCAAGTCAGTATGTTGGCACGGCTGGGCGGCATGGGCGTGTTTAGCTCGTGCCCAATAAGTTAGAAACCTCGCACGGGTAGTTAGCACGGGCGTGGACTGGTATCTCAGCCTGTGTTGGGAAAAGAAATTCTTCTTTATTTGTGCACGGCTACTGGCACACCCATGGTTCGTTCCCTGTCTTCCATACGGCCACGGGCACGCCCGTGTACAAGGCCATATGGTCTAAAACTTGTGATTTTATTAGACTAATTTAGTTAGATGTTGAGACAGAATAAAAATAAAAATAATAAAAATAAAATGTTAGTGAATTAGTGCTCAGGTTGCCTCCCGAGGAGCGCTCGTTTATAATCTTAAGCTAGACTTACCCTGTTTTCATTTCTAAAAGAAGGCTCACGGAGCTGAAGCTCCTCTCTCATATCCCTAAAATCTTCACCATTAGAGATTTTGAGTCGGTGACCATTTACCTTGAATGTGCCCTTAGTGGGGTGGGTTACCTCGACTGTGCCATATGGAAAATTTGTTTTGATCATGAATGGGCCTGACCACCTTGATTTAAGTTTCCCTGGAAATAATTTAAGCCTTGAGTTGTATAGCAGGACCAAGTCCCCTACTTTGAATTGTTTCGATTTCTTTAGACGAGCATCGTGGCGTCGCTTTGTTGCCTCCTTGTACAGTTTCTAGTTTTCGTAGGCCTCAGCTCTCCATTCGTCTAACTCGTTCATCTACATCATTCTTTTTTTTCCTGCAGTTTGAAGATCGAAATTCAAAAACTTTATGGCCCAAAAAGCTTTGTGTTCTAACTCAAATGGTAGATGACAGCTTGTCCCATATACAAGTTTGTACGGGGATGTCCCTAGAGGTGTTTTAAATGCTGTTCTATAGGCCCATAAGGCATCATCTACTTTTAATGCCCAATCTTTTCTATTCGATTCAACCGTCTTTTCTAGGATGCATTTAAGTTCTCGGTTTGCTACTTCAACTTGCCCACTAGTTTGAGGGTGATATGGGGTAGCTGTCCTGTGGTATACTTCGTATTTCTTTAAAGCTTTTTCAAATTGAGTATTACATAAATGAGTACCCCTATCACTAATGATGGCTCTAGGTGTCCCAAATCGAGAAAACAATTTCTTGAGAAATTTAACTACTACCCTAGCATCATTGGTAGGTAAAGCTTCTGCTTCTACCCATTTTGACATGTAATCAACTGCCACTAGAATGTATTTGTTTCCAAATGAACTAAGGAATGGTCCCATAAAATCAATACCCCATACGTCAAATATTTCACATGACAACATATATGTTTGAGGCATTTCATCACCTTTAGAAATATTACCTGTTGTTTGGCATTTATCACACGAGGTAACATACCTGTTGGCATCTTTAAATAGAGTGGGCCAATAAAAACCTGATTCGAGTATTTTGTGTGTTGTCTTAATGCCATTGTAGTGTCTTCTTGAAGGTCTTGAATGGCAATGTTCCAGGATTTTGCTTGCTTCTGCCTTTGTAACGCATCTTCGAATTACCTAGTCTGCACATATGCGGAAAAGAAAGGGATCTTCCCAAAAATAGTTTTTCGCATCAGCAAAGAATCACTTCTTTTGGTGATGTGTTAATCTTTTTGGCAGGATGTTAGCGGCTAAATAATTCACAATATTTGCAAACCATGGTACCTCAGAATGTGTTATAGAAAAGAGTTGTTCTTTGGGAAACAAGTCGTTTATTTCACTTTCGTTGAGCTCTTTGGCATGTGGATTTTCAAGTCTAGAGAGGTGATCCGCTACAAGATTCTCAGCTCCCTTCTTATCTTGTATCTCCAAGTCAAGTTCCTGTAAGAGTAAAATCCATTGTATGAGTTGAGGCTTTGCATCAGATTTAGTTAAAAGATAACAAAGAGCTGAATGGTAAGTGTAAACAACAACTTTAGACAATATTAGATATTGCCTAAACTTGTCAAAAGCAAAAACTACAGCTAGCAATTCTTTCTCTGTGGTGGTGTAGTTTTCTTGTGCGGGTGTTAATGTTCTGCTGGCGTAGTAAATTGGCTGAAAATGCTTGTTTCTTCGTTGTCCCAAAACTACACCTACTGCAAAATCACTTGCATCACACATTAGTTCAAAGGGTAAATTCCAATCAGGTGCAATTATAATTGGAGAATTTACTAGTTTATCCTTAAGAACATTAAATGCGTCTAAACATTCCTGATTGAAATTGAAAGGAACATCTGTTTCCAGTAATTTTGTTAAAGGCTTAGCTATTTTAGAAAAATCTTTAATAAATCTTCTATAGAACCCTGCATGTCCTAAAAAGCTTCTAATAGCCTTAACTGAGCTAGGGGGAGGTAATTTTTCTATGGTTTCAACCTTTGCTTTATCTACTTCAATCCCTTTACTAGAAATCTTATGTCCCAACACAATCCCTTCTCTAACCATAAAGTGACATTTTTCCCAATTCAAAACAAGGTTTGTTTCCTCTCATCTTATTAAAACTCGTTTTAGATTTTTAAGGCAAATATAGAAAGAATTACCGAATACCGATAAGTCATCCATAAATACCTCCATAATGTCTTCCACAAGTTCGTCAAAGATTGCCAACATGCAACACTGAAAAGTAGTAGGAGCATTACATAATCCAAAAGGCATTCTACGATAAGCAAACATACGGTATGGGCATGTAAATGTTGTCTTCTCTTGATCTTCTGGAGATATTGGGATTTGGAAGTAGCCGGAAAGTCTGTCCAAGAAGCAGTAGTACATATGCCCTGATAGTCTTTCTAACATTTGATCTATGAAGGGTAGAGGGAAGTGATCTTTTCTGGTGGCATCGTTCAACTTCCTATAGTCTATACAGACTCTCCAACCTGTAACTGTTCTTGTAGGGATTAACTCATTCCTTTCATTGGGCACCACAGTCATCCCTCCCTTCTTTGGAACTACCTGCACAGGGCTTACCCAAGTACTATCAGAAATATGATAAATTATTCCTGCATCTAGAAGTTTAATTTCCTTGGCTTTGACCACTTCTTTCATGTTAGGGTTTAGCTGTCTCTGGGGTTGCACGCATGGCTTGTATTCTTCTTCCATTAAGATTTTGTGGGTGTAGAATGATGGGTTTATTCCTTTAATGTCAGAAATTTTCCAAGCTATGGCCTTTTTATGTTCTCTTAGTTACTGTATCAACTCCTCTTTTTCCTTGGGTTTTAGTTCTGAAGAGATAATAACCAGTAGCGTAGAATTTTCCCCAAGAAATGCATATTCCAAGTGTTTCGGCAATTGTTTCAATTCTAGATTGGGCTGCTCATCCATTGAGGTTTTCTGTTTTAATTCGTTAGTGTCTTCAATGCTTTCTTCTTTCATTTGTCTAAATGAAGATGTATTCAAGTTCATCTCCTCGCCCTCATCTTCTTCCTCCTCTTCTTGAGTCAGGCACAGTTCCATCGTGTCGTCATGGATGATTTCCTGTAATGAATTTTGAATGATATGATCAGTAGTATCATCAAAATAACAGGAATCATCTTGTTCTTTAGAATATCGCATGGCATCATAGATTTGAAAAATAATTTCCTCATCGCCTATCCTTAATGCAAGTTTACCGTCACCTACATCAATAACGGCCCTAGCAGTAGCTAAAAAAGGACGCCCTAAAATTAAAGGAACATCAATGTCTTCATTAATGTCTAACACAACAAAATCAATAGGGAAAATAAATTTATCAATTTTCACCAAGACATCTTCGATAACTCCTCTAGGATATTTAATAGATCTGTCGGCTAACTGAATACTCATCCTAGTGGGTTTTGGTTCCCCAAGATCTAGTTGTTTAAACATTTTGTAAGGCATTAAATTAATATTGGCACCTAGATCAGCTAATGCCTTCTTAATATTTAAGCTACCAATTAAACAAGGAATAGTAAAACTTCCTGGGTCTTTTAATTTGGTTGGTAACTTGTTTTGGAGGATGGCTGAGCATTCTTCATTAAGTTCCACAGTTGATACTTCTTCAAGCTTCCTTTTATTCGTCAGGAGTTCCTTTAAGAATTTTGCGTACGTCGGCATCTGTGAAATGGCTTCAACAAAAGGTAAGTTAATATGTATTTGTTTAAAAAGTTCAAGAAACTTACCGTATTGGGCATCTAATCTTTCTTTCTTCAACCTTGCTGGGTATGGGATTGGTGGGTTACTTTTTTTGCGTACTGGATTTACGTCCTCAACTCCCTCATCCTTTGTTTTGTTATCTTCGTATGGTCTCTTTGGTTCGACTAACTCTTTTCCACTTCTTAGTGTAACTGTTTTTACCTGTTCTGTTTCTTTCAAAAGAATCTTTGCCCGTATTTCGCAAATCATCTTAGTAAGTAGTCCAACTGACTTAGTGAGTTCCTCAACTTGGTTCTTGGTCTCTTCAGCCGATGTTTGTTGACTTTTAAGTGTTTTCTCGGTATCCTAGAAGCAATTTTCCGTGTTTGCCATAAATTTTGTTAGCATCTCTTCGAGGTTTGGCTTCTTCTCTTGCAGATAGGGCTGATTTTGGAAGTTTTGAGGAGGTTGTTGCCTTTGATTTCCTTGATTTCCTTGACCTCCCCATGAAAAATTTGGGTGGTTCCTCCAACCTGGATTGTAAGTATTACTATAACGATTATTATTGGATCTGAAATTATTACCTATATAGTTCATCTGTTCGCTCTCTGCTCCCGGTTGGTAGGGTGGGTACTCAGGATTCGCCACAGTTCCACTTGCGTCACACTGCATGACTGGGTGTACCTGCGAAGAACACAAACTATCAAGCTTTTTATTTATCATCTCTATCTGTGTTTATAGTGTAGTCACAGCATCGAGGTTGTAAACTCCGACTGATTTTATCGGTTTTGTCCTTGTCACTTGCCACTGATAGTTATTCAGTGACATCTCTTCAATGAACTCATAGGCTGCTTCAGTAGTTCTGTTGTTAAGGGTTCCACCGGCGGCTGAATCGATTAGTTGTCTCGTTGAGGGGTTTACACCGTTATAGAATGTTTGGACTTGTAGCCATAAGGGTAGACCGTAGTGCGGACACCTTCTCAAGAGATCTTTGTATCTCTCCCATGCATCGTATAATGTCTCTAAATCCATCTACACAAAAGAAGAGATATCATTCCGTAATTTGGCCGTTTTGGCCGGTAGGAAATATTTCAATAAAAATTCTTTGGTCATTTGTTCCCATGTAGTGATTGATCCCCGTGGTAACGAGTTTAACCACTGTTTGGCTTTATTCCTTAATGAAAAAGGGAATAACCGAAGACGTATGGCATCATCAGAAATGCCATTTATTTTGAAGGTATCGCAGAACTTTAAAAAATTAGCTATATGAGTGTTTGGATCTTCATCCTGCAAACCATCAAATTGAACAAACTGTTGAATCATTTGTATTATGCTAGGCTTTAATTCAAAATTATTAGCAGCTATAGCTGGCCTAACAATACTCGATTCTGCTCCTGTTAAATGTGGTTTAGCATAATCAAACATAGTACACGGAGCATTGTTTTCCCCCACATCATATGGTTGTGGGTTATTCTCGTCCATCCCTTCAGTAATATTGGATCTGCCTTCTTGATCTTCCTCTGTGTAATTTAGGGCTCGCCTGGTTTCTCTACGAGTCCTACGAACTGTAGCTTCAATTTCACTATCGTATACCAAAGGTCATCTCGGGTTCCTTCTAGTCATAAACTAGAGGCACCTGCTAAAAGAAGACAGAAAATTTAGCGAAATCAAAATTTAACCTAAAAATAAAAATTAAATTAAATTGCAAAAAAATAAAAATAATGGCTAAAGTAATAAAAATAGAGCTTTCTTAATATTTTAGTTCCCCGACAACGGCGCCAAAAACTTGATCGTTGTCTCGAGTTTTAAAATTTATAATGAATAAGATCCAACCTGGAAACTAACTCTGACAACAATTAAAGGCAAGTGTACCTATCGAACAGTAGTATAGCTTAGGCAAGACCGGATTGTCGAACCCAAAGGAACTAAAAGTACTAATACTAACTTTCTTTTTATTATTTAGCCTAAAATAAAGTGAAGTTTCTTTAATTTAAATTAACGACTACTAAGCTAAAGACGCAAAGACAAAAAGAATGATTTGGAAAATAACTTGAAGGAAAACTCAGTTGATCACGACGATACCCTCAGGAAGAATCCACCTAGACTTCACTTGTTATCTAACACTGAACCATACGATTTATTCACTTAGTTTGATTCGTAGGACTCCCTAACGTATATTAAACCCTCTCTCGAGGCGAATAACGTCTAACCCTAGGTTAATGAACAGAAATCTATTTCTCGAATAATAACCCCCTAGAATAGGAGTAAATTGATCCATGGATTCCCATATTAGGTTTCACCCTAATCCGGAAACATCCCGTCACCCTATCTCTAGGCGTGCGATCAATTCCGCTTAATTACGCTAGATCTACTCTTAGGCAGGGTCTATTCCTCCTCCACCTAAGCACATCAAATTTGGATTAAGAACACATAATTAAGAACAAACTAAGTATTTATCATATAATTCAGAAATCAATAACAAGATTCATCTAGGGTTTATCCCCTTCAGGTATCTGAAGGGTTTAGTTCATAATAAATAATTAAAACATCTCAAGAGAAAAGATAAAACAAAACATAAGAATTTCCTAAAACTCCCTGAAGGAATTGAAGGGGAAATCCACCGTCTTGAGTAGAATTTCGGCATCTTGGGATGGATCAACTGGCTAACTTTGAGTGATTCCCACAACTCTGACCTTTTTGGCTTGGCTCTTTAGCCTAGCTTCACCGACCCATCTAAAGTGGTACTTAGGGGGTTTATATAGGCTCTTGGAATGTGTTTCTTCACCCCAAAGTATCCAAATCCGAATGAAATTGCTCTTTGCCACGACAGGGACACGGCCATGTCACACGCCATGTGACTAGTCTTTGGACCATGTTTGGACTTCTTTAATGAGGCACGGCCGTGTGAATCGGGGGTAAGGCCATGTTCTAGATGCTTGATAAGGCACGACTGTGTGATTTTTGGGCCAGGCCGTGTCAATTTCGTGATATGGCCCATTTACTCCGTTTTGGGCCCGTTTTATGCTCTTTTCATCCTCGGGTGCTTTCCTGGGTATAAGACATGAAAAGAAAGGATTAAGAGCACCTTTTTATATGAATCGAGGCTTAAATCATCCAAAAGCATACTAAATGTGGGATTAAAAAATAATACTATTACGGTTTATCATTATTCTTAAAGCATACTTACTAACTCCCAGGGTTTCACTCACCTAAAACCAAAATTTTCCTAAAGCCCAAGTTTGATCCCGAGACTTCATAGAAGCCCCCTAACCTTCCAAAATCACTCACCTAATAGGTCCAACTTACACTAGTGTCGTTCTCTCGTTCTAAAAAATTTTAAATGCTCCCACGCCTAAGGCCCAATGGGCCCAATTCTACTAGGCCCAAATTTGGGTCGTTACATAATTATACCCCGAGTATCCATCGAGAAAACAGTAATAGTCTCGCCCAGCGAGTCTATCCAGTATCTGTTCCAAGAACAGCAAAGGAAAGTGATCTTTCCTAGTCGCCTTGTTCAACTTTCGGTAATCGATGCAAATTCTCTATCCCGTAACCTTTATAGTCAGTAACAACTCATTATTCTTGTTTTCAATGATCGTAATACCTCTTTTCTTTGGCATGAACTAGATCAGGCTTACCCACGAACTATCTGAGATGGGGTAAATTATACCCGCATCTAACCAGTTGATGATTTCTTTCTTAACTACGTCCTTCATGATGGGATTTAGTCTTTGTTTTCCATCAATCGTCCCTTTCTCGACATCTTCCAAGATGATCTTGTGCATGCATACAGATGGACTAATGTCGTGAATATCGGCTATGGTCCATCCAATAGCCTTCTTGAATTGTTTCAATACCAAGATGAGTTTTTCTTATTGCTCATTAATTAATTCTGCTGAAACAATCACAGCCAGAGTAGAAGCGTTACTTAAATAAACATATTTTAAATGTGAGGAAAGTACCTTCAGATCTAATTTAGGTGGCTCTTCGATTGATGCTGTAACATCCCGAAATTGGGCCTAGTAGGATTGGGCCGTTTGGGCCTTGGGCTTAGGAGTTTTTAAAATCTTCAAGAATATGAGAATGGCATTATTGCAAATTAGACTTATTAGTTAAGTGGATTTGGAAGGTTACGAGGTTTTTATGAAGTCTCGGGTTTAATTGGGCTTTAGGAAAAATTTGGTATTTTAGCACTTTAAGGAGAAATGGTAAGTAGCTTCAAGACATATGGAAATTTATGAGTAAATAGCTTATATAAAAGAGCAATTGGTAAAGAGGATATGATGCCTCATGATGGACTTGAAGGGAAGAGGTTCAAATCTCTTGGTGTGCAAATTTTGATTATTTTTGCATGCTAGGAAAGGCCTTCCTAAGAATATTGGCATTTCTTTGTCTGTTTCAAAGTCTATAACCACAAAGTCAGCAGGAAAAATAAATTTGTCTACACGTACCAATACGTCCTCGATTTTTCCTTCTAGATTTACTAAGGATCAATCTGCTAGTTGAAGTGTAACCGTAGTAGGTCTAACTTCACCTATATCCAACTTCCTAAATATTGACATGGGCATCAATTTGATACTCGCACCCAAGTCACATAGTGCTTTACTACAATATGTTGCTCCAATGTTGCAAGGTATGGTAAAACATCCAAGATCCTTCAATTTTGGGGGTAGCTTGTCTTGAAGATATGCACTGCATTCTTTTGTCAGGGCTACCTTCTCAAATTCTCCAAGCCTTTATTTTTTTGACAGGATATCCTTCATGAATTTGACGTAGTTCGGCATTTTTTCAAGTGCTTCAACCAACGGGATGTTGATATGAAGTTGCTTGAGTACGTCTAGGAAATTTCTAAATTAAATTTCCTACTTCTGCTTCTAAAGTCTTTGAGGTAGGGTGGAGGAGGCTTCTTTACTGGAATTGGTTGATTTGTCCTCTGTGGCAATTTTGTGTCTAATAAAGTTGTTTTTTATCAGAATTAGCTGGTTCTGAAGTTACCTTATCGGATTTTACATGTTCTGGTTCTGGTGAGACTGAAATTTCAACACTTGGTTGAACTTCCTCTGAGTCTTGAGCTACAACTGGCTCCTCTTGAACTTCGACGGTGTTGGGCTCTAATGCTTTTCTGCCTCTCAATGTCAATGCTTTACAATGCTCCTTCTCTAGATTCCTTGGATTCTTCGTATCATTAGGTAAAGCACCTTGTGGTCGGTTTCTGAGTTTAGTTGCAAGCTGGCCCACTTGATTCTTCAAATTCCTTAGAGTGGCATCATTTTTTGCCATGTACGCCTTCAATAAATTCTCTAAGCTATTGGATAGTTCAGCTTGGGTTAGTTTCTGAGCTTGTTGGGAAAAACCAGGTGATTGGGTCGGTCTAGGTTGGGCATAATTGCTACTTGTTCCCGCCCCTTGGTTACTCTAAGAGAAATTTGAGTGGTTTTGCCATGATGGGTTATAAAAATTGGATTGCAGTCCTTGCCTTCCTCAATTTTGGTTCTGGTTACCCATGTAATACATTGATGGACATTCTTCGAACAAATGTCCTTTCCCACAATAGACACAGGCTACATTTTCAACTTGATTCAGTGGCTGAGCTACAAAACTATTAAACCCATTAGTGGTAAAATATTTAAGCATTGAGGATATTGAGGATACCTGGGATGCAAGTGAAGTAAGAGCGTCCACTTCATGTATTCCAGCGACTTGTCTTCCTGACGCTACTTGATTGGTTGGCCATTGATAATTGTTGCTGGCAATCCTCTCAATGATTTCATAAGCCTCATTATACGATTTAGAAAGGAGAGCACCATTAGCAGACGCTTCCACTACCATCAGAAGCATCCACTACCAATCACGTGTGTGCATTGAGACCAGTATAAAATGTCTCAAGTTGGATGCAATGTGGGATTCCGTGATAAGGGCACTTCAGTAATAATTCTTTATACCTTTTCCATGCCTCATAGAAGGACTCATCATCCATTTGTTGGAAAGCAATGATCTCGTTCCTTAACTTAGCATTCTTGCTAGGTAGAAAATATTCCATGAGGAATCTTTCTGCTAACTCTTTCCATGTGGAAATTTAATTTGGTTGCAATGAGTTCAACTAGGCTCGAGCATTGTCCTTTAGTGAATATGGGAACAGCTTCAATCGTAATGCATCTTCAGGTACTCCGGCTAACTTGAAAGAATAGCTCACCTCCATAAACAATCTTAAGTGTAGGTGAGGATCTTCGGTGGGCATTCCACTGAATTGGCCCACTATTTGAAGCATCTGGAACATGACTGGCTTCAGCTCAAACTATTGTGCCTCAATTTCGAGTCTCCTAATACCCGGATTAAGATCATTAAACACTGGCATGAAATACTGTCTTAAAGAACTATCCCTATCATCAGCAATAAGTATAGGATTTTGAGAAGCGTCTGCTCCATTTTCTTGATTCGAATTTTTGAAGTTCATCTCTTCTGCCCTTCTTTGACTTGTTTGTATTCTTCGCTGTTGAAAAGTTCGTTCAATCTCAGGGTCTATAGGGAGTAAATCGATAATTTGATCAATACTCATAAACACCTGAAATAATCACAGAAAAATTAATTAAGTTAAAATTCAACAAAAAAATAACCAAAATGCAAAACTAACAAATTCGCAAATAATCACAATAATCTTGAAACAGTTTAATCACAATAATCTTGCAAGTTATGCAAGGAAATTGTTTCTCTCGATACCGTTGCTAATTTAACCCTCAGCTACTTTAGATGATTAAGTATGCACAGATTAAGTATCGTGTCATTTAATTACAATTTCAATCAGTTTAAATAATTAATTCATTAGTTACCTTACAATTGTAATGCAATAATAACTTAGTCATGGTTTTACTTAATCAAACATCTTACCGAGTCCTATAACAACACAAACACAAATTTAATAAATTAAGAAGATGAAATGCAATCAACCTAACATGAATTAAATTTAAGCCATATCAATTAAATAAATCAGATCAACATAAATATTCATAGACATGTTTATCATAACAACAACATAATTTGAAAGGATAGGGAACAAGAAGCAAATATGGTGTTTCTCCGTGGTTTGGCTGAGTTGCTCCACTCTTCTTTCTTCACTTGTTCTTATCGAACCAAGGCTTTTATGAACACTTGAATGCTGCTCCAAATGATGGATGAATGACTCTTTTTCAAGAGGTGAAATCTACAAGAAGACAAAGGAAAACAGATGGAAAATAAAGAGAGTGTAACACCCCATACCTGGCCTAGACGTTATGGTCGAATCTGGCGGTGTCACATTGAAGTATTTAGCGTAAAACTTATTGTCGTTGAAATCCTCAAAATCAATTAATCATTTTGTTATTAAACAGTGATTCCAAAATGGGTTGTTCATTTCCAAAGCGTGCATCATTAAAAGCTAATCACTTTTAAAACATTATTAATTTTCAAAATCTCATTTATTGTGGAAGTTATTTTAGGAAATGTTATGAAAACGTGGTGTCTTTGAAAATAGTTACTTTTGAAAACTTGTCTTTGTCTACAACTAGCAGTTTATATCAAACTAAATAAATAAAAACCCCAGTTTAAAGTTTATAACTCTAAAGAGGCCTTATTACATAAAAACACCCAAATTCAGTTACTTATAAATCAAAAGCTAAAAATGAAAGATGATGTGGTTGTGTGGCCATCATCGAGTCCCTCGCAGCACCGACCCGCCTACGACTGGGGATTACCTGTATTGTTAAACAGAAGGGCGAGTTTACAGAAACTCAGTATGTAATCCTCTAACAAGCAAATATCCAATTAAACAGTAGATAAATGCAGTTTGGGCCTGAGCCCGTTACAATAACAATTCAGTTTAGTGTGGGCCTAAGCCCTTTCCTGAAACAGTAAACGATTGGGTTTGAGCCCATCACAACGCCAGTAATCAGTAGGGCCTTTGCCCAATTTCAGTAATACCATCACTGGGGCCTTGGCCCACAACAGTAACATATATCAATCATGCAATGAACAGTATGTAATATCATTAATCGATGCAGTAACAGTACAATATCATTAATCAGTGCAGAAATACAGTCAGAAATCCTACCCAATCCAGCCTCTACACACCACTCCGTCCTGCCAGACACACCATGTAGGGATAAAATCGACCCACCCAGCGAGACACACCAAGATTAGCACCGGTTGCGACACTAAATAGTATTGCAGCAAAGCTCCTAGTAAAATAAACGGCATATAGCCATCAGTAGGTCCACAGTCGTCTTGGGCGACCCGTGTGACCTTATCAGTACAGTACACTTCCTCCAAATATAACAACCCATCCCCATGCAATATGTCGTGACATAATATCATACATGTATGCAAAATGTCATGCTCAATCATAGTCATACATATCATAGAGCAGATCAGCCATACATAACATAAGGCCATAACAGTCATTTCATCTCCTAGGGGTATAACAATCATTTTACCATATGGGGGTATTTCGGTCATTTTACCCTGTGGGGGTATTTCGGTCATTTTACCCTATAAGGGCATTTCGATCATTTTACCATGTGGGGGTATTTCGGTCATTTTACCCTATGGGGGTATAACAGTTATTTTATATCAATTTGGGGGTCTAGGTATACTTACCGACCCATCAGTAGGTTCACAGTCGTCTTGGGCGACCCGTGCAACCATAATAGTTAAACAGTGAAAATGGGCCCAATGCCCATAATGCGAGCCCATGTAAGCCCACACGCTCGTGTGGCCCACATAGCCCAGTATTGGTCTCGGTCATGAAAATTGTATAGTTTGGCCCAATAATCTACACAGGTTCGTGTGGTTTACCCGTGTTGGGCCTACACGGCCATTTCTGCCCAACATGGCCCAAAACAGCCCAAGACCATGAGATCGCTCATGGTGGCCTCCACAGTCGAACGTCCACATTTTATGCGTTCCAGTTACCACATGAGCGAGTGCACGCTCGTGTAGTGCCAACGGTCATATTTTTCAACTTTTGCCAATTCACGCTTTAGGCAATGTTTACACACCACCTTGTTTCTATTTGTTGAGAAAACCGCCCACACCTCTGAAACCTACACTTGATCAACAATTCCAAATTAATCATTTAAACATTTACTCAATCGAATACAACAAGATCCCAATCGATAAACTTCACACCACGTTACCTTTGATCGAGTAAAGAGGGAAGTTTCGCCTATCCAACCATTGATTATAAACCATCTACCCTTCGACAGGTTCCTAGGCACAACCCAAATATGGGTAAGCACTCAATCGATCAGCAACAAGATAACATTATACTTTTTTCACTTACCAATAACGCGAGAATAGTGCCCACTACGAAGTGTACGACTATCGGCAAATAAAGAATGATATCCAGAACTATAGAGAATGGAAAGCAGTCGGCTGCAAGGGAAAGGCAAGAATTGAGCGGTAAGGGGCACTTCCAATAAAATTTTTATTTTCAATTTTATTTTAATTTTTATTTTAACCACAATAAAATTTTGCATAACCCAAGGCTTGAACCCTTGACTTCTCAGACACTTCCAAACACTCCTAAATCACTTAACCACTGAAGCAGACATTCATTTATGTCAATTTCTTGCACAATTAAATATTTATGTGCAGTCTCCTAACTGTTCCCTTGTTCAATACCTATTTCTTCTAGGCCCAAAATTCGGGGCGTTATAGAGAGAAAGTTGAGAGAGATGAGAATGTTGTGGTGTGTTGAAATGAGTAGCCAAGGGGGTTTTTATAGGGTGAGAGGGCTGCTAAAAATAACCAAAATTAGTAGCCAAAGAGCCCTCCCTTGGCTGGCCACACATGTGGCAAGTTTGAAGCTTTCAAATTTGCTATATTAAGGTTGGGGCAAATCTAGAAATGCACTAAAAAATGATGGGTTTGTTTGCAGTTTGACGAAGTCTTCAAGGGCCTTTTTGCAAGCAAATTAATCAGCAAAGTAAGCTGGTTGGGTCAGCATGCTGGACGGTTTTGGGCTGCCCATAGCTTGGTTGGTTCGATTCTCTAGGTTCGGCTCAACTGGGCCACTTTCATAGAATATAATTTATTTAACCCAAATTAAATTGGATTAAAATTAAAATTATTTATATTATGAATTAATATACATAATTTGGACCGTCTTTAGCTGAAAAATTCATTCGTCTCGATGCTTCAAAAATCGCTTCTTGGTTTTGCGCTTCTAGTAGTGTCTGTTGAGCCAAATTTTGCCCTTTGTTCGAATCTGTCGAAAAATGATCAAATTTTATTATAAAATTAATTTAAATTCATTATGTTAATAATTTAAGTACAAAATAATTATTTTATAATTATTTTATATTATTCGACAATAATTTTACCGAAATTGCATGAATTTGAGTTTAAAAGGGCATGAAAAAGTGTGTATATTTTCGTGTTTCCAGTAGACTTCACAGATTAGTGTTGCAGACTTGCAATTTAAAGGTGTGTGTTCTAATCTTGTATAAATAGATGTTAACTCATCTTTTAGTTTTAAAAATGATGTTAATTCTTGTTGTTTGGGCATGGTTTAATGGCTAAATAAATAAATTAAGGGTGGTCGAATAAGGTACATAACTTACAAACTATTGACTAAATTAAGCCCCTATCGAGATTATCTATTTGCGTAATTGTTTCGTTTGACTATTTGATTGAGTGTTAGTAGAATGTGAATGTTGTATGCTGGTAGTGATATGTTTAAAATGATGTTATATCAATTTGTTTGATAATGAGGCGCATGTATAATGCTTTACCTATGATAGCACTGTTTATGTCGCATACTAGGTATGAGAAAAATTGTATTGCATGTTACATGCCAGTAAAACTAATGGATTATATGATTGATTGTTGCAAATCTAAAACTAAACATGTACTGAAAGCATGATTGAATGTCAACATTATTGATAAATGAAAATTATGACATGCCATTGTTCTGAAACCAAACTGAAAGCATGAATTTGCTCAATGATTGTATGTCATAGATCATATGCATAGGGTGGGATATTGTGGTAGACGGAGGAGTTTCGTGGAGTACCGACGGCAAATTAAGTTCGAATTATTGTTGTCAGTGCACTGCACTAGGAGTACTGAGGAGATTGACAATTTAATCACATTACTCGCACTCTAAATTGCATTTACTATAATTGGTGGCTTGACCACAATATTGGTAGCTTGTCTACATACTGATTGGTAGTATACCTATACTATTGTACTGGTGGTTTATCCACATCGAGCTCAACTCGCATTGTTTGGTGTTTGGGAGACGAGTTCTAGGGAACTCGTGGTGTGTAGCGGATGGATAGGAACCTTTTTGCATTGCGTCATACTCATGAGATGTTCGAATGTTGGATGAAATGCACCATGTACTGTATGGTTATGAAACTGATGTTTGTTAATTATGTGACTGATGATATGATTATGATTGTTGACACACACTGAGTTATTTTAAGCTCACCTCTTTAGTCTTAATTTCTGAGGGAGATTAGAATTGAACACGACATACAAATGTACGACAAACTCTGGACCATTCTTTTCATTAAAATAAAATTTAATAAGTTTTATTCAGTTTTTAGACTATAAAGTTATTAGGACTGTGGTTTGGGTTAAAGTTATTAGGACTGTGGTTTGGGGTTTTCTTCATGAAAGGATTACTCAAACATGATGATTATAAATTTGTGATAGGAAAATGCATGTTACCCAACCTAACTAAGATCAGACATTAATAGTGTTTTTTCCATTGCATTGAAAGATAATGGAATTTTACAAAACAAAGCGACAAACAATGTTTTTTCTAAAAATGTCACTATCAACAATAAAAATATGACTTAAGAATAGATGGCTTAATAAATGAATGTTTTACAAATCAATTGAAGTACAAATCAATATTTTCCTTAAAATGAGATAAATTAAGATTTTATGGTCGGTAGGGTTACTTGGTCACTTCAGTGGCTAATATGGTCGTCACGATCTAGCCATAACGTCTAGGCCAAGTTGGAAAGGTTACATTTAGTGGTATTAGATCCAGGTTCAAAACATCTGGTTGAGTATTATGTTTTCAAAATAGGTCTGCATGCATACATTGGGAAAAATGGTATTTTGGGGGAAAACCATATTGCTTTTCAAAAATATTTTCATAAAAGGAATGATGAAGTCCGAAGTTTTGATGTCGATGGCTATAGAATAAATATTGAAAAATCTAGAGAAGCACTAGGGAATATTGCATAAAACTCTAAGTAAAAGAATTGTAATTAAAAATGAGAAGAAATTGAACATACAAAAAAAGTAAAAAAAATTCTTTACTCTTGAATTGTAGATTTCATAAAACACCATAATGTACACACATGGTATGCTAGCTCATGGTAGGAGAGGCCATAGAGGGTGGCCTCCAATGGCTCCAACTAAGTCATCTACGTCTTAAGAGCCTGCACCAGATAATGAACCTAATGAGACTGTTAATGCACCCATTATTGAGGGTAGGATATGGATAATCAAGACTTTAATAATGAGTATAGCGGAGATGATGTGGTATTCCAGTCCATGTTAACAGTAATTATAGAGGGTTTTTAGGGCCCAGTCTAGTAATTGTAGTCATGGGTTGATTATTGAGAGGCTTCGTTCGAATAAAGCAAAGTTATTTAGGGGTATTGTTGGAACAGTCCCATAGTGGTCAAGTACTCAATAGAGACCACTGAGCATATTATGGAGGATATGGACTACACTCCAGAGTAGAAACTCAAGGGTGTCGTGTCCTAGCTGAGGGACTAGGTTTATAGATGGTGGCAGTTAGTGGTCAAGGGTATGCTGCCTAAGCATATCACTTGGGTGTATTTTCAGGATGTCTTTCAAAAATAGTATGTGGGCACCTGATATGTTGAAGCCCGATGATTGGAGTTTATAGAACAAAAGCAAGGCGACATGGTAGTTTCTGAGCATGAGGTTGAATTTTTAAGGTTGAGTCGTTATGCACCTAGTATAGTGGAGATAGAGCAAGATAAGAGTTTGCGCTTCGAGGAGAGGCTGAGATATGATCTTAAAATTTTCCAAGCTTCACTTCAAGAGCGAGTATTTGAGGCTTTGGTCGAGAAGACCAAGATATGGTGGAGGAAATTAAGTGATTGGATCACGAAAAGAGGGATACACAGAAAGTTTAGCCCAAGAGAGAGGTGCACTCTGCTGGCCCAAATCCGCGTCTTTTTAAATGGGCCAGAGAGGTTAGGCCATCGTAAAATACTATAGCATTGGGCCCTAATGATGGTCGGGTTTAGTTATGTCAGTATTGTGAAAGGTGCCATCCGAGCGAATGCTAGAAAATGTTGGGTGCCTGTTTGGGTTGTGGCTCAATGGAGCACAGAGTTAAGGGTTGTCCTCTTCAGATTGTTCAGATGAAAGCTTGATAAACCATAAAAGTAACATATTTTAAGCCCACATTTAGTTTTCTTTTGGATGAATTAAGCCTCAATTTATGTAAAAAGGTGCTCTTAATCCTTTGTTTTCATGTTTTATACTCAGGATGAAAAGAACGAGAAACAGGCCTAAAACGGACCAAATTGGGCCAAAGAGGAAATCGACACGGCCTGGACTTAAGCCCACACGGCCGTGCCACGTCAATCTACTAGAACACGACCTGATCTCAACTTACACAGCCGTGCCTCATTAAAGAAGTCCGAACACGGCCTGACCACTAGTCACACGGGCGTGTGACATGGCCATGTCCCTGTCGTGGCAAAGAGCAATTTCATTCAGATTTGGATACTTTGGGGCAAAGAAACATATTTCGAAAGCCTATATAAACCCCCTAAGGGTCACCTGAAGGGGGGCGGTTAGCTAGGCCAAGGAGCCGAGCCAGAAAGACCAGATTTGTGGAGAATCACTCGAAGATAGCCAGTTGATCCGTCTCAAGAAGCTAGAATTCTACTCAAGACGGCGGGTCTCTCCTTCAATTCCTTCAGGGAGTTTTAGGGATTACTTATGTTTTGTTTTATCTTTTCTTCTGAGATGTTTTCTTTATTTGATATGAACTAAACCCTTTTAGCGGAGTTGATCGCACGCCTAGAGATAGGGTGACGAGATTTTGCCAGATTAGGGTGAAACCTAATCTAGTTAATGCGATTCTAGGGGTTTCAATTAGAAAGAGATTTCAATTAATCAACCTAGGGTTAGACGTTATTCGCTTCGAGAGAGGGTTTAATATAACTTAGGGAATCTTACGGATCAAGTTAAATGAACTACATCGTCTGGTTCAGTGTTAGATAACAAGAGAAGTCTAGGTGGATTCTTCCGAAGGCTATCGTCTTAATCAATTGGTTTTTCTTCCAATTTATTTTTCCCAATTCATTCTATTTTTGTCTTTGCATCTTTAGTTTAGTTGATAGTTAAATTTAGAATAGATAAACATTCACTTAATTCTTAGGCCAAATAATAGAAAGAGAGTTAGTATTAGTACTTTTGGTTCCTTTGGGATTCGATATTCCGGTCTTGCCTAAGCTATACTACTGTTCGATAGGTGTGCTTGCCTTACAATCATTGTCAGAGTTAGTTTCCAGGTTCGATCATTTTTATTATAAATTTCAAAGCTCTGATTTCGACGATCAAGTTTTTGGCGCCGTTGCCGGGGATCGAACCCGGGTCGCCCGCGTGACAGGCGGGAATACTCACCACTACACTACAGGCGGGATCAAGTTTTTGGCACCGTTGCTGGGGAACTGAAATATTAAGAATGCTTAATTTTTATTACTTTAGCCATTTTTTTATTGCAACTTATTTTCATTATTATTTTTTATTTTTCTTATTATTTTTTATTTTTATGTTTTTTCTTCTATTTGCATTTGGCAGATAATTTTAGTTTATAGAGAAGATGGCACTGAATAATTATCAGTGGCAAGTCATGAGGACAATTCCTACTAAAGCAGCCATTGTCTTCAACCTCGACGTGGTCACCAGGTTATCTAACCAGCTAGAGATGATGAATAAAAAGTTTGATGGTTTGTATAGTCTCTCGCAGGTACACCCAATAATACAATATGACTCGAATCTAGGAGGAGTGGCGAGTCCTGAGCACCCACCCTACGGATATGGCATGAAGAACGAACAAGTCCACTATATGGGTAACTACTCTAGACCCCAAAATAATTTTTATGATAACACTTATAATGCAGGTTGGTGGTACCATACCAATTTCTCGTGGGATGATCAAAATAGCCAAGGACCGGAACTTCCTCCAGATTTTCAACAACCATCTCACCAATAGGAAGAGGAGTCTAACCTCAAGGAGATGCTGACAAACTTCATAACAGCTTCAGAAACACGTTTCCAAAAGACAGAAGCAAAACTTGAGGCATTAACACAAGAGTTCAAGGATCAGTTTGATCAGCTGACTAAGCTGATCTCAGAACAACTACAAGAAAGCTTGCCAAGCAACATTGAAACTAACCCAAAAGAGCAAATTCAAGCCGTAACAGCTCATGACAGTGAAAGGTTAGTGAAATCTGACCCAAGGCAAGAGCCTGTGGTAAGTGAAGGTAAGGTTGAAGTAAGCCATGATTTACCAAACCTGGTGATTACAGAGTACCAACCCCGTGTGCCACACCCCGATGTGACAAAGAAAGACCATACAGAGGAACAATTCGGTAAATTTCTTAAACCTCCAGACAAGTTTCTTATTAACTTGCCGTTTCTTGAAGCTCTTTCACAGATGCCAGATCCTAGACCTCGTGACGATAAAGAAGAAATTCATGAGGATCGAAGGCTTCATATCGATGAACTAGACGAGTGGAAGATACACTTCAAAGAGAGACTAAAAACACACGAAGGAAAAACGAGGCAACTCCACGACGAACTTAATGATGGGAAAACCCAGCTTAAGATAGGAGATCAGGTACTCAAAATCTTCCCAGATGGAACAGTCAAGGTAACTAGTCCTAAAATCAGCACCTTTAAGGTCAACACTACTCGACTTAAATTTTATATCAATAACCGAATTGATCGCATGAGAAAGGATTTTCACCTCCTCAAACCACCATGACCATACGAATGAGAGGTAAAGTCTAGCTTAAGACTATAAACGAGCGCTTCTCGGGAGGCAACCCGAGCACTAACCCCATTAATTTTTACATTTTTTATTTTTTACTTTTATCTTTCCTTTTAGCACCTAACCATAAACTAACGAAATTACATATTTCAATACCACACGGCCATGTCCGTGGCCATGTGGCCACCACAGGAAGGTACAAGGGCAGGGCCAACTACCAGATCCATAATTTCTATTTAACCCCCTTCTTCCCTTCCTTTTCCCGTTATCTTTCTTCTTTCATTTTCCATTATTTTTATTTTTATTTAATTTTTTATTATTTTCTTTTTATTATTCATACAATTTAGATTTAGCTTAGGATACAATAAAATCAGGACGGCTACTTCGAGGACTCAATTTCAAACGGTTCGAGACGCTTCCCCACGTTCACCTCAAATCCTATCCGATTTCTTTTCATTGACTTCATCCAAAATTCAGGAAGTTTCACTTCTCTACCCATCTTATGATTTTATGATTATTTTGATATTATCTATCTTTGTACATTGAGGGCAATGTACATCTTAAATGTGGGGGGTTAACTATAGTATTATTTGATAATCCCTGAATTATGCCCTGTCCAAAAAGTAAGTTTCTCATATTACGATTAGAATGAAATTTCCTTTGATTTATGATTTTTATTGATATGTTTTAGAGTAAGTCATTGATAATTGTGCATTGATGATTAAATTTGAAGAATACTAGAGAATCAAGCATGATAAGTCTATTTTTCAGAATAAAATTTTTGAATAGGTTGTCTACCTGAATCTGAATATTACATTGAAATTCAAAATTTATGAGGTTGATGTCAAAACAGCCATAATTTTTGTGAGATTTTGAGCCTATTAGAGCATATATTCTTTTTCATGCTCACTTTATTGATTATGAGTGTGTCAACTTTGAATTGTTATTCTAGAACTTGCCTCGTTCATAAATGTTGAGACCACACCTATGATTTGATATACAGAGATGATTAAAGCACCTAGGATTTAACCCACTTACTCACTAAAAGCCTACCTTCATAATTAACCCCTAGTGAACCCTGTTGATCCTAATAACCCTTTTTATTGACTCGCCCACTAATAAATAACCCAAAGCCGTTTGTATTTGTTATTACCATTCCTTTTGACTACCCTTACATCGAGATTTGATTTGATTTGTTGTCTAGCTATTATCCGTATTTTAAATATTAGATTCATTATTTATTATGTAATATTTAAGAACTAAAATATTAAGAAAGCTTAATTTTTATTACTTTAGCCATATTTACTATTTATTTTTATTTTTGCAATTTTCTTTTACTTTTCTAATTTTTCTTTCTTCTTTCCTTTGTCCCTTTCAGGTACCTCTAGTTTATGACTAGAAGGAACCTGACAGGACCTCTACTTTACGAAAGTGATATTGAAGGTACCGTTCGTAGAAATCACAGAGAAATAAGGTGAAGCCTAAACTACATAGACGAATAGCAAGAAGCTGAAATAAATACCACAGAAGAGATGGCTGAGAATAATCCGCCACCTCCAGAGATGGCCGAACATCATGCTCCACGTACTATGTATGATTATGCTAAACCTAGTTTAACAGGAACTGAGTCTAGTATTGTTAGGCCTACTATTGCTGCAAATAATTTTGAACTGAAACCTAACACTATACAGAGGATACAACAGTTTGTTTAGTTTGATGGTTTGCAGGATGAGGATCCTGACACACACTTAGCAAATTTCCTAGAATTTTGCGACACCTTCAAAATAAATGGTGTTTCTGATGATGCCATTCGTCTTCGGTTATTTCCCTTTTCCCTGAGAAATAAAGCCAAACAGTGGTTGCATTCTCTTCCACGGGGCTCAATCACTACATGGGATCAAATGACTGAAAATTTTTTATTAAAATATTTTTCACCAGCCAAAACGACCAAGTTAAGGAATGATACTCTTCTTTTGTGCAGATAGATTCAGATACATTATACGACACATGGGAGAGATACAAAGATTTGTTGAGAAGGTGCCCACACCATGGATTACCATTGTGGCTACAGGTCCAAACTTTTTACAATGGTGTGAACCCTTCAACAAGGCAGCTAATCGATTCAGCCACCGGTGGAACCCTGAACAACAAAACTCCTGAAGCAGCCTACGAGTTTATAGAGGAGATGTCACTGAATAACTATCAGTGGTAAGTTACAAGGACAAGGCCAACTAAAGCAGTCAGAGTTTTCAACATTAACGCAGTAACCGAGCTATCAAATCAGGTGGAATTGTTACATAAAAAATTTGATAGTTTCTATGGATCCTCGCAGGCACATCCAGTTATGCAGTGCGACGCAAGTGAAGGAGTGGTGAATCCTAAGTACCCACCCTACGAACAGGGCATGGAGAGCGAACAAATGAACTATATGGGTAATAATTATCAATCTAACAATAACCCTTATAGTAACACTTATAATCCAGGTTAGAAGAACCACCCCAATTTTTCATGGGCCGGTCAAAGAAATCAAAGATCACAACCATCCCAAAACTTCCAACAACAGCCCTACCCACAAGAAAAGAAGCCGAACCTTGAAGAGGCATTAACAAACTTCATAACAGCCTCAGACACACGTTTCCAGAAGATAGAAACAAAAATTGAGGCATTGTCACAAGAGTTCAAGGATCAATTCGGGCAACTTGCTAAGTAGATTTCTGAGAGACCACAGGGAAGACTACCGAGCAACACCGAGACTAACCAAAGGGAGAAAATTCAAGCCATAATAGCTCAAGATAGTGAAGGATTAGATGAGCCTAATTCAAAACAAAAGAAGGTGGTAGAAGAAGATATGGTTGAGGTCAATAGCAAGCCGAAACCGGTAATTAAAGAGTACAAACCCTTATACCTTATCCCGAAGCGATGAAGAGAGACGATACAAAGAACAGTTCGGTAAGTTTCTTAAACTTTTAAAGAAATTACATATTAACTTACCTCTTCTTGAAGCTCTTTTCCAGATGCCGGATTCGAGGAAAATTTTAAAACAGTTCCTGATGAGCAAGCGTAAATTAGACGAGGAGCCACATGTGGAATTAAACGCAGTATGCTCAGCAATGTTACAGAATAAACTACCACGGAAGCTAAAAGATCCAAGGAGTTTTACAATTCCTTGTTTAATTGGTAGACTAACTATTGATAATGCATTAGCTGATTTAGGGGCAAGTATAAATGTCATGCCTTATAAATTGTTTAAACAACTAGGTCTAAGGAAACCCAAACAAACTAGGATGAGCATTCAATTAGCTGATAAAATTGTTAGAATTCCTAGGGGTATTATCGAAGATGTTCTTATAAAAATTGAGAAATTCGTTTTCCCAGTAGATTTTGTTGTCTTAGACATGGATGAGGATAATTCGATTCCCTTAATTTTAGGAAGACCCTTTTTAGCAACTGCCAGGACTAAAATTGATGTTAGCACAGGAGAACTCATACTTCAGGTAGGTGACCAATCGAGCAGTTTACAAGCTCTCGACTCGGCCAGGACAACAATTGATGAAGGTGAAAAAGTAAATTCAGTTGATAACCAGATTGTTCCAGCTTTATCACAGGAAACGCCACAAGATTACGATCCTGAGCCAAATCATGGACCCCATGCCATCAAAGACAAATTACACAAGGAACGAAGCCTTAGGGTCGATAAACTAGAAAAGTGGACGACATCCTTCAAAGAAGAATAGGAACCGCGCAATGTAAAGCCGAAGGAGCTGCCAGAAGAGCTCATAGGAACATCAAATCACTTCAAAATAGGAGACCAAGTACTGTTAGATAAATCAGATCCTCGAATCACCCTGTCAGACCTGAAAGCAAACGAAGAAATCCCTCTTGAGGTACACAATATCTTCCCACACGGAACAGTCGAGGTAAGCAATCCCATATTCGGCACTTTTAAGGTACACGCTTTTCGACTCAAACTTCATCAAGAAAATAGAACTGTCAGCATGAGGGAAGATATTCAAACCTTCAAACCTCCCTGATTTCTCAAATACGAGGAAAGTCTAGCTTAAGGCTATAAACGAGCGCTTCTCGGGAGGCAACCCGAGTACTAACACAATTTATTTTCACATTTTGTTTTCAATTCATCTTCTTTTCTTCTTTTCTTTATACCTAATTCTAAACTAACCAAGGGTGCAGATTTCCAGGCCACACAGCCTTGCACACAGCCGTGGTCGTGGCTGTGTGTACCTCAAGAATCTTTTTGCCAACATGGCAGAGGCAGTACAAATCAGACTCAACTAATTTTTGAAGTTCACGGACCTAACAACTCCAACACGGGCACCGACAAAAGCCCACGGCTGTGCGACGGGCTTGGTTAGGGGCTAGAATCAGAGGGGTAATCAGTTTGTTCAAAGGGTTGTAATTAGAATTGGGATGGTAATAGTAATCGGGGATAGAGAGTATTGGGTTAGGGTGTGAATTAGGTTGAAGCAAACCAACCCATATTGTTATATGCAGCTAGACGTTGAGAGGATAGAGGCACAACTGATGTCGTTGCAGGTACCTTTACTATATATTTAGTGTCTTATTTTGCATTAATAGATATTGTATCTACCTAGTCTTATATTGCACATGATATGGTTGTAAAATTAGTGATTGGGATAGAGAAAACTGATGGCACTATTACGGTATTTAGTCCTTAGGATAACCTATATTTGTAGACAAAATATATAGGAGATGTCGTTTGGAAATTCAAGGGGAAGTTTTTCCTATCGACTTAATAGAGTTTCTATTTACTGAGTTCAACCTAATTTTGGGGATAGACTAGTTGGTCGAGCACCTAGTTAGTCTAGATTGTACTTTTAAGAGAGCAACACTAAGGGTGTTGTCTAGAAAAGAAATTGTTATGGTTGGAGAGCGTCGGAACTATCTATTCAATGTGATCTATGCTATGGTAGTGGAAAAATTGATTCCTGCTATGGTAGTAGAGAAATTGATCCAAAAAAGGTGTGAGGCATTTTTGGCTTATGTCCAGGATGCGAGTACAATATATTCTTCTGTGGATAGTATTTGGACAGTAAGGGAATCCTTAGATGTCTTTCCTAAGGAACTACCAGGATTACCTCTAGATTGGGAAGTTGAATTTGTATTAAGTTGTTACCGGGTACAACACCAATGTCCATTGCTACTTATCACATGGCACCTAAAGAGTTGAAGGAGTTAAAACCTCAGCTTTAGGAACTTTTGGATAGGGGATTTATAAGATCCGGCGTTTCACCATTGAGTGCATCGGTATTGTTTGTGAAGAAAAGGATGGGACACTTCGGTTATGTATCGATTATAGACTGCTGAATAAGTTGACCGTAAAGAATAAGTATCCTCTACCAAGGATTGATGATCTGTTTGATCAGTTTAGGGGTGCAACCGTCTTCTCTAAAATTAACTTGAGATTCGGGTATTTCCAACTTAAGGTTGAAGAATTTGATGTAACAAGACTGCATTTAAGACTCGGTATGGTCATTATGAGTTCCTAGTTATGCCCTTTGGATTGACTAATGCACCGATTGTATTATCAATTTGTCGTTGTGTTCATTGATGACATCTTAGTATACTCTAAGTCAGAATCTAAGCATGATGAGAATTTGAGGGAAATTCTGCAGATCCTTCGTGAGAAAAAGCTTCTTCCTAAGCTTAGTAAGTTCGAGTTCTGGTTGAAAAAGGTTATATTTTTGGGTCATGTAGTATCAGCTGAAGGTATCCATGTGGATCCAAAAAAGGTTGAAGTTATCTTACATTGGAAGCAATCAAAAAATGTATTCGATATTCAGATTTTTCTTAGTTTGGTGAATTATTATCGGAGATTTGTTTAGGGCTTTTCCTTGATAGCAACCCTATTGACTAAGTTGTCACGGAAGAACACTCCTTTTAAGTGGACAAATGATTAGTATGCCAGTTTTGAAAGGCAAAAATTTGTATTAGCTGAGGCTCCCGTTTTGATTCAGCCGAAATTTGGTAAAGACTATGTGGTATAAAATGATGCTTCGCTTGTTGGGCTTGGGTATGTTTTAACTTAGGATGGTAAGGTAGTAGCTTATGCCTCAAGACATCTTAGGCCACTTTATTGCAATTATCCGACTCAAGATTTGGAGTTGGCGGCTGTCATTTTCACTATTAGAATTTGGAGACATTACTTGTATGGTTAGAAGTGTATTATTTACACAGATCACAAGTCTCAAATATCTCATCACCCAAAAAGAGCTTAAGGTGAGGCAACACAGATGGATTGAGTGTTATCCTAGGAAGGCTAATGTAGTAGCGAATGCCTTAAGTAGAAGAGTTATGTTTGAGTTGAGGGCGATGTTCGCCTACTTGAGTCTGTTTGACGATGGGTGTATTTTGATTGAGTTGTAAGTAAAGCCTATCTGGGTTCAGGAAATCAGAGATAAGCAGTGACTAGATGGTTATTTAGCGCATCAGTTTAAGCAGGTTGAGGATGGTTCGACTGAAGATATTGTGTATTCTGATGGCATCTTGTGTTTAAGAGGAAGATATTGTGTATCGAATGATCAAATTTTAAGATAGCCTATACTATAAAAAGTGCATAATAGACCTTATATTATGCATCCTAGTGGTAATAAGATGTACCAGTAAGTTAAGGTCGAGCACGAATTTACATCTAGATTGTTACAGTCGAACCAAATTCCATAATGGAAATGAGAGAGAGTAACAATGGATTTTGTTAGTGGATTTTACTTAACACCTACTAAGAAAGATTCAGTTTGGGTCACTGTGGATAGATTGACGAAATCTGCTCATTTTATACCGTTTCACGCTAGTTATTCTCTTCAGAAACTAGCTAAACTATACATTTCTGAGATAGTGAGATTGCATGGGATGCCAGTGTCAATTATTTCAGATCGGGACCCCCGTTTTATGTCTCAGTTTTAGAGAAAGTTGCATGAGGCTTAGGGTACATGGCTAGACTTCAATATGACTTTTCATCCGCAGTCAAATGGTCAGATTTTAGAGGATATACTGAGGAGCTATGTGATTGATTTTTAGGGTAGTTGGGAAGAGTATATATCATTGGTTGAGTTCGCCTACAATAACAGCTTCCAATCGAGTATCCATATGCCACCTTACAAGGCTCTTTATGGTCGTAAGTGTCGCTCACCCTTATGTTGGAATGAATTGGGTGGGAGGAAGATTTTAGGTTCGAATTTGGCTCTAGAGATTGAGGATAAGTTTTTCTTAATTTAAGAAAGATTAAAGGTTACTTTGGATAGACAGAAGTCCTATGATGACTTAAAACGGGACATCAAGTTCAATATGAGAGATCGGGTCTCTCTTAAGGTTTCTTTATGGAAGAAAGTTTTGAGGTTTGTTCGAAAGGGCAAGTTAAGCCTGAGGTCCATTGGACCCTACGAGATACTTATGAGGGTTGGTCTAGTGGCATATAAACTTGAGTTGCCTTTCGAGTTGGATCACATTCATGATGTTTTCCATGTCTCGATGTTAAGATGGTATCAATCCAACCCTTCTTACATTGTTCTAATTGATGAGATTAAGGTTAGACCGGATCTATCTTTTGAGGAAGAGCCTATTCAGGTTTTAGGTCATGAGATTTACGTTTTGGTGAGGAAGTTGATTCCTTTGGTTAAGGTTCTTTGGAGGAATCATGGCATTGAAGAGGCTATTTAGGAGCCAGAGGATTCAATTCAACTCTAATATTCTCATCTTTTTTAATCAAGTAAATTTCAAGGCCAGAATTTCTTTAAGGTGGGAGAGTTGTAACATCCCAAATTTTTGGTTTAAAGATTGTAGAATTATTTCATGAATGAGCTATTGGCTTAATGGTTAAGAGAAAATAATGAGACAGTTAAATTAGCTTAGAGACCCGAGTTTGATTCCCTTCCCTTGTAAATTGTTAATTTTTGCTACTTTTTCACCTTCTCCTAATTTTGTCTCGCCTAGCCTAGTTAACCTAGGTATAATACAACTTTTTCATTCATTTTTCATCCTTTTGTCATCTTTTCTAAACCCTATTCATTCCTCTCCTCCCTCTCTCTAAAATTTTCTTCTTCTTCCTTGTGTCGTACATAGTTTGGTGATTTTCACCATTGTTGAGCCATCCTCTATACCTAATATATTGCTATTTTTTCCGTCCACTTTGCTTATTTTTTTAACCTCTAAAATAGCCCTTGTTGCTGCCCTAAAACCCTCCTCATTGCGTCCTTTTCAACCCTCATTATTGTCCATTTCCACCCCTCTCCTCTACTCGTAGTGGGCCCGGTAAGTACTCTTTTTCTCCTCTTTTGCTTCCCTTTTTGGTGCCAATTTTTCTGTTGTTTTTAGAGCAAAAAAAATGATGTTTCTAGCCCTAAAAATAATCCATTTCCCCCTAATTAGCCCTTAATTACCCTTTTGGTGCTATACAAAAATAGCCCATTGTTATGCCGATTGTGGTGGTGTGTCGTCCCTTGAACCACCATCAAGGGCTGTTTTTTTTTCTTCTTTGTTTCACCCCTCTTCAACAAGGTTAATATTAGTATTTCTCCACTCTAATCAGTCTCTGATCTTGTTTTTTATAAGAGTATCTGATCACATTCGTTCAGTAACCTAGATCTAATAAATCAGGAAATGTAAGTACGGTTGATTGTGAGTAGTCATGTAGTTTTGGTTTCGTTTAGAGAGGGTGTGTGGGCTGGTTTCTTTAGGATTTATAATTGATTTTAAGTTACTTACTTTTATTAATTATTTTAATGTTAGGTGCTGATTTGAATGTCTCGAACCAACAGTGAAGTTGCATTTCGTCCGCGCCCTCGTTTCGCATCAAATCAGTGTATGTAACCTAGCCATGTTGGACCTAAAATTTAGTCATTGTAACACTGATTTGGTTGAACGCTTAGGGGTGTTTTAAGGCTGGTTTAATAGTATTTTAATTTGTTAAATGTTGTATTTTGGTTTGGGCACGTTTAAAGTCTAAGGGAAGTGTGGATTTCATGGATTAATGCTGCAACTTGCAATTTTAAGGTGTGGATCCTAATCTTGTATAAGTATATATTAACTCATATTTTAGTTTTGAAATTGATGTTAATGCTTTTTTTTTGGGCATGGCTTAATGGTTAAATTTGTGAATTATGGGTGGCCAAATAAGGTACATAGCTTACAAACTATTGACTGAATGATTAATCCCTTTATCGGGATTATCTGTTTGTGTAATTGTTGCGTTTGATTGTCTGATTAAGTGCCAATAGCATTTGAATGTTGTTTGTTGGTTGTGATATGTTTAAAATTATATTATATCAATTTTTTTGACAATAAGGTGCATGTATAATGCTTTACCTGTGATAGCATTGTTCATGTTGCATACTAGGTATGACAAAATTTGTATTGCATGTTACATGCCAGTAAAATTGATGGATTGAATGATTGACTGCTGCAAATACAAAACTGAACATATACTGAAAGCCTCATTGAATGTCAACATTATTGATAAATGAAAAGTATGCATGGCATACATCGAATTTGATTAAAGATGAGCCTGTTAAGCATGACATGGATTTGATTATGTTATCATAAGCATGTAAAACATGCCATTGTACTGAAACCAAATTGAACGCTTGAATTTGCTCAATGATTTTATGTCATAAAGCTTATGCATGGGGTGAGATATTGTGGTTGACAGAGGAGTTTCATGGAGTACCAATGACAGATTAAGTCTACATTATTGTTGTCAATGCATTGCACCGGGAGTACTAAGGAGATTGGTGATTTAATCACATTATTGGAAATCAAATCTATATTTCCTGTAATTAGTAGCTTGACCACGATATTGGCAGCTTGGCTGCATACTGATTGGTAGTATACCTACACTATTTTACTGGTGATTTATCCACATCAAGCTCAGCTCGCATTGTTTGATGTCTGGTAGATGAGTTCTGGGGAACTCATAGTGTGTAGAAGATGGATGGGCAGGAAACTTTTTGCGTTGCATCATGCTCACGACATGTTCGAATGTTGGATGAAATATGCCCTGTATTGTATATGTTGGATGAAATATGCCCTGTATTGTATGGTTATGAAAATGATGTTTGTTAATTATTTGACTGATCATATTATTATGATTGTTGTGACACACACAACTATTTTAAGATCACCCTAGTCTTAACTTCTCAAGTAATGATCGAGATTAGAATCAAACCCGACATACGGATGTACAAAGGACTTCGGACCATTCTTTTCATTAAAATAACTTTTAATAAGTTTTATTTGGTTTTTGGATTGTAAAGTTATTTGGACTTTGGTTTGGGTTTTTCCTTGGATTTGGGTTTTTCTTCATGCAAGGATTACTCAAACATGATGATTATAAATTTGTGATAAAGGAAAAATGCATGTTACCTGACCTAACTAAGATCAAACATTAATAAAGTGTTTTCCGTTAAATTGAAAGATAACGAACTTTTGCAAAACAAAGTGATAAACAATGGTTTTTCTCAAAATGTCACTATCATCAATAAAAATTTGACTTAAGAATAGATAACTTAATAAATGAATGTTTTACAAATCAATTCAAGTGCAAATTGCGATTTTTCTTAAAAAGAGATAAATTATGATTTTATGGCCCGTAAGGTTACTTGGTCACTTTGGTGGCTAATGTGGTCTTCACGATCTGGCCATAACATCTAGGCCAGGTTGGGAAGGTTACACCTATCATCCCATGTACCCAGTTTTGATGAATTAAGGATGGAAAAAACTACTGCTAAAAACAGCAGTCCAGAATCGGCCACACTTTCCTACTACCATTCAAAAGCCAACCATTCAACTCCTAGAAATAGCAAATTTAATTCCATTCTCCGTTAAAAAAATTAGCAACATTTCCCCTTGAATCAAGCCCCAAACTATCTATACTACTACTAAAAATAACAGTCAAATCCCTAACCTTTCCACCAAGTAAGGGCCGACTACACAAGGGACGAAATTAAGCAACTTCTTTCCCTAAAAATAGCATGCCACCAGCTATTCCTCCACACATCAAGGGAAGGCACACTTAGGGGAGAAAATCAAGGATTCCCTTGCTAAAAATAACAATAGAAGTTGGGGCTCATCAGCTATAAAAGGAGGCCTTCATTTCATCAGAAAGACACACCATTTTTAAGAGGAAAAAAAAAACATTTTAAGTGTTCTTTGTTTCCTTATGGCTTGCATAACATTTGCTTGCCACAAAATAAGGCAAAACACTTGGGAAGCCACAAGGAGAAGTCGTAGATTACCCCCTACAGTCCAAATGGTTACTTTTTTTATTGTGCAATGGCCTTGGATAACCTCCCCTCGGCTAATCTTCTTCCCTTTCTCTTTATTGTTAATTATTGCTTTCTGTGTTGAAAGACATGTTTGTAAAAGCCCGATTTTGGGTCCAGTCAGAATAATGGTTTCGGGACCACAAATCTAACGCAGTAAAAATTATTTTTATTATATTTTTATTGTCTACAATTTTATGGAATGATTTCGTGAAAATTTCGTTCGAAAATTTTGACGTTTGGGCACTCAATTTAGTTAAAGGGACTAAATTACAAAAAGTGCAAAACTTGAATTCTATATGTTAAAGGTGAGCAAATGCTATGAGATTTTAAATTAGAGGTCTTTAGATGGTAATTAGACCATTATGTCTTAGTATGGACAAAAATGGACATGGTTAGGGAAAAATATCAAAGTTTAAGTGAAGGGCATTTTGGTTATTTTGTAAATAAAGACAAAAGAAAACAAATGAAAGATGTCATGTAACACCCCAAACCCGGCCTAGAAGTTAGGCCTGAACTGGCGTGTCACGTTGAAGTGTTTTTGCGAAAACCTTGTTTTCATTGAAAACCTATCTAGAGAAAAGTTAAGTAAAATCCAGTTTGCTTTCAAAACTAGGTGTAGCCAAAAAACCATTCTCCTTGTTACTATGTAAAAATTTCCTTTGACAGCGGAAGCTCATTCTTAAAACACAATTATTTTTCAAAAACTTGAAATATACTTAAAAGAAATAAATCTAGGTTCCGTTTCAAAATCACAATGCATAGTGGAAGTAATGGTATAATAACTAGAGGGAAAACCTTATTACAATCCGGAATAACATAACTTAAAATAAATAACTTAAAATCTAGAATTTAGATATTATGAAAACAGGTCTAATCGTCTTACTAGTTGGCCACCTTTGAGTCCCTCCATCCGTCGAACCGCCTACTGAGGATCACCTGAGAAAAATAAAAGAGGGAGTGAGTTTTCAAAAACTCAGTGTGTACGACCCTCATCAAACAAATAGCATACATATCTTATTATTAACATAATAACATCATACATGCAATGCAATGCAAACCCTTCCCAAATAATCTATTCGGTACACTACGTTTCCGTCCAACCGAGGCACTTCTGTGGGGATTTCTAAATCGATCCAGCCATCCGATACACTTCAAGGGTAGCCCGGTTGCGGTTGTAACATCCTGAATTGGGGGGCTTTGCATTTTATGTGTTTCTGTGTGTATGCTATGCTCCATGTGTTAGTTTAGGGTGTTTAGGGGTCCAGGAAAGGTTCGGGGTTGAGCCGAAGTCGTGGACAAAATTCTCTGTTTGGGCACTTTAGTGGAGAGCTAGCTGAGATAGGACTTAAGGGATATTACTTGTGTTTGAAGACACAAGAAAGTCAGTGGGAAAGGGGAAATGAGGCACCTCTTAAGGTTCAGGTAGGTGACGCCAGAAGGGAGCAGAGAGGGAGCAGGTTCAAGTCGCATGGTGCTCATTTTGGAATTCTTTTTGGCATCAAGGGGAGCAGAGGTAGAGTTCTGCTAGGATACTTCAAGAGGGGAGAGTTGACTGAGTCGAATAACTCAAATGTGTGGCTGAGAGAAGAAAGAGGAGTTTGAATCATTCAAACTATTTCGAATGAGTGATCAGGAGTGAATTAAGGAGAAAAGTAAGGGATTAGCATGTTGTGAAGGTAGTGACCGAATTTTGAATGCTTGGGGGGAGTGTAGGAATCAGTTCTAGCTTGGTTAGAGTGTGCCGGATTTCAATTATGATCATAGGCATTTTAGTTCTCGAAAGTGCATTTTCAGTTTTGGGTTATAGGTGCCGATTTTTTTTGGAGGTGTTTAGTAGCCAAGTTTGAGAGCACTTTTCCCTTTCGGCATTTCGTGTTCTTCTTTTTGACAACTTTTGAACCTTTTCTCTATTTAGCCGAAACTCCTATTATCCTCTCTACTTCTCATTTCTTTCATCTTATTTGCATTACCTAAAGCTGAAACCTCATTATTCTTTTCTTCTTCTTGACCAAATCCTCCATTACTCCCATTCATCTCTTTGTTTTCATCTTGCTTTAGCCAAATCACTTAAGCCTCTCTTCTTGTCCTTCATTTGCCAGAACATATCCCTCACCTTCTCACAGGTTTTTTTTCTAAGCCGAAGCACCCATTGTTCTTATTCTTTCTATATTTCTTCTTGGCCGAATCTTCCTTGAGTGCTCATCTTCATCTTTTGTTCTTTGTTCAGGCGATTGCCATCACTTTGTTCCACAACTTTGTCAATCGGATTCTCTTTGATCGTGGTAGGTATTCCCTTTTCTCTTTTCTCTCCTTTTGGGTGCCGAAGGCATTAATCTTGTCTTATGATTCTTGACCGATTGAAGGAGGGGCTTTTTCTTCGCGTTCTTTCGACATCTGATCTGCGATTGAAGGGTGTTCAGGGACATTCGTTTTTAGTCGACTTAGGTATTCAATCGGTGCCTTAATCCAAGTCTTATAATCTTCGGGATTTGTCGATCTAGGTAAGGGATCTTTGCATTTTGAGCATATATTCTTATTTGTTCTCTGTTCAATACTTTAATCCGGTCTATTGACCAAGATCTTTTTCATGGACTCAAACGCTAGCCAAGCAAAGGGAGGGGTTGGACCCGTAGCCCCAGCCCCAAAGTTCAAGAAGCGCGCGATGTCTGCTGTTCGAGATTGGCCACCAGGTTTTGGGCCGGCTTCTGAAAGGGATAAACAGATCGCTGTGATCCCTGCAAGTGTGGATGTTAGCAAGATCAATAGTGTAGTCTTGCGTGTTTACAGGTGTGTAGTTACCACAACACTTTTTAATTGTATAAATCAATTTTATGTTATGTGTGAAAAGCCAAAAATCTCGGCAATGGTGATTGTGCTACCCAAGTGGGGTAAAATCAGAACTCCAGGTCAGTTCTTCGTAACCTAACTTTATGAATGAATATGATGGCATGATCTTGTGTGGGTGCGCTAAATATTGCATATATGGCATCATAACCTATTTATTATGTTTATTATACTATGTTGCATTTGCATGGGATTTAGGTTGTATGATATAAAGGGAAGTGTATATTGGTGATATTGTCACATGGGATGATGGTTTGGTGCGTTATCATTGCATCGGTAATTTGGTCACATAGTGATTGGGGACTAGACCACGTATTTTTGTCTTTGAGCAGTGTGTCTGTCAGCACGACTGCCAAAGTGGAGTGTAGAGGATGGAGGGTCGATTATAGAAATCCCCCAGTGTGTTGAGGATGGACATATGAAGTGAAGTGTAGAGGATGGAAAAACTAGGCTGGGATGGGCTATCATGTTGATTAATTGTTAAACTGTTTGTTTGGGCTTCGGCCGAGGATATATGGGGCTTAGGCCCACTTGTGGATTTTTGGTGGATTAATTACACACTGAGTCTTGTGACTCACCCTTTCATTCAAACAATTGTAGGTAATCCTTAGCATGGTTGACTGGGTTGGAGGGAACTCGAGGTGGCCATGTATGGATTTTATGAGTAAATTTTATTTCATTTGCCATTATAACTTTTGGTAATTTTCTTTGGTTTTTAATAAGGCCACTATAAAATTTGAAATTTTCTTTCGAGTTTTAAATTTTGGACACATCGATTACAGTCTACTCAATGGGATGTTTAAAAAAACAAATTAAATTACGAACTAAAGTTTTCTTTTAACCTACCAAGCAACATATATTTTAATAAAAGGCATTTTTACTAAAAATCTGATAAATGAACAATTGGTAAGTGTTTTCAAATGTCACCTAATCGCAAGGCTCAACTAATTAAATTTCAAAGTTAATTAAACAACGGGTTTTCAACTGAAACACGAAACTCGAGATTTTAAAATGACTTAGGATTTTTTTTCGACACCAAATCAAACCTTCTAAACTTCTTCCTAGTAGCATGCCAGATCTGGTCGTAGTGTTTGGGCCGGGTTTGGGGTGTTACAATTTGGTATCAGATCCCGGTTTTGAAAAAGCTGGGCCTTGGGTTTTGGGTTCAAAACGTTTTTCAGATTTCGCTTTTAAGAAAAATATGTAGATGGACCTGTTTTTGAGTGTGGCACCCGAGTCTCCGGCCCAAGTCTGCCAGGTAAGTTCTCTAATTATAAAGCAATTTGCATAAAGTGGATGTATCATGTGAACATGCTGTTGTGAATGATAGAAATCTTACTATAGAAATGAAAAAAAACTTTAGGGATACATGTGCTTACGAAAAACTACTTATAACCCCATCCTCATAAAACTGCTCGATTAATAAATAGTGGAAAGAAATACTGATGCATAAAATTTTTAACCAGATTAAGACGAAACAGTAGACATGAGTGGTAGGGGACGTGGACGTATTACACGCGGCTGTAGGAGAGGCCAGGGTCATGAGGTTGAACTTTCGGAAGCAAGAAATGAGCCTGAAGGCGAAGCGCCAGCATCACCTGGGGCGGAAGCGGGATCGCAAGGCAGAACTGGTGGAAATGATGCCTTGTCTCAGGCAATGTTGCGTGTGTTGGAGTGAGTGGCCGGGGCAGGCAGTGGAACAGCAACTCGAAAGTCTATCCCTGAGCGACTCCGAGCTAATGGAGCCGAAATGTTTCAAGGTGTCTCTGGAGTAGCTCCCAATGTTGCTGAGATTGGCTAGAGGCAGTCGAGAGAATTATGGATGATTTGGACTGCACGGTAGAGGAAAAGCTGAAAGGCACGGTGTCTCTACTTCGGGATGAGGCCTATCAATGGTGGCTCACTGTGAGAGAAGGTACACCGGCAGACCGAGTTGATTGGGATTTCTTTAAAGAGAAGTTCCAAGGAAAGTACGTTGGGGCCAGTTATGTGGATGCTTAGAGGAAAACGTTCCTGAATTTGGTACAAGGGGGTAAGTCAGTAGCTGAGTATGAAGCGAAATTTCTGCGGCTGAGTTGGTACGCCGGGGGGATAGTCGCAACTGACTATGAGCGTTGTGTGCGATTCGAAGATGGGCTGCGTGACGAGCTGCGAGTGTTAATAGCTCCTCAACGTGAGAGAGATTTTGCTATCCTGGTAGAGAAGGCTAAAATAGCTGAGGAGGTGACTCGGACTGAGAGGCAGAATAAGGACAAGGATAAAGGCAGAAATAAGAGGAGTTTTGGACCGTCAGGATCATCTGGGGGTTTTTAGAAGAGACCTAGGGGTGATGGGCCGAGTCGTGTTGCAACGCCAGCAGCTATTTTTTGACCGTGTGCTCAGTGTGGGAGGTCACATACTGGGGAGTGCTGGGGAAGAGATAGGGTATGTTTCAGGTGTGGGTCAAAGGATCCGCTTATCAAGGACTGCCCGCTGGAAAGAAACAGAGCTCGGGTGGTAGGTCAGGGGTATGTGCAGCCAGGAAGGGGTGGACAGCAAATGCCGAGAGGGTGTGGACCAAACAGAGGAGGGAATGGTTTTGGTCGGGGTCGTGGAGCACCGGGCAGAGGTGCTGGGGTTGGTCTATGCGGCTAGACGCCGAGAGGGGAGCGATGCACCGAACGTCATAACCGGTACGTTTCTTATTTATGGGTTGCCATATACTGCTTTGATTGATATTGGTTCGACACACTCTTATGTTGCTAGTACTCTATCGGGAACTCTGAACTTAGACTTTGAGATTTATTCTAAAGAGATGACTGTACCTAGCCGTTTAGGAAAATCAGTGGTAGTGAATAAACTTCTTAGGAAGGTGCCTTTCGAAGTTCAAGAGGTAGTGTTTCCGGCTGATTTGATGGAATTGTCGTTCGAGGAGTTCGATTTAATCCTGGGCATGGACTGGCTAGTGAAGTATCAAGCAAATTTGGATTGTGCAGCCAAGTGCATGGTGTTAAGAACCCTCGAGGGTGAAGAGGTGGTGGTAATAAGTGAGAGGAGGAACTACCTATCTAATGTAGTAACCATTTTAAAGGCTGAGAGAATGGTGAGAAAAGGATGTAAGGTGTTTATAGCTTATGTTTGTGCTTTGGAGGCCAAGGAATCAATTGTAGGGGACGTTCGAACAGTAAAGCAATTTTTTGATGTTTTCCTAGAAGAGCTTCTGGGATTACCTCCAGATCGCGAGGTGGAGTTTGGTATTGATCTTCTACCGGGAACTACGCCTGTGTCTATTGCACCATATAGGATGGCGCCAAAGGAGTTGAAGGAGTTGAAAGCTCAGATTCAAGAACTACTAGATCGAGGTTTTATCCGACCAAGTGTGTCACCTTGGAGAGTGCCAATGCTTTTTGTTAAGAAGAAGGACGGAACAATGTGTATGTGCATTGATTACCTTCAGTTGAATAAGTTGACTATCAAGAATAAGTACCCGTTGCCGAGGATAGACGATATGTTCGATCAACTTAATGGAGCTTCAGTCTTTTCAAAGATAGATCTAAGATTAAGATACCATCAGCTTAAAGCTAAGGAGGTGGATATTCATAAGACGGCGTTTCGTACTCGCTATGGTCACTACGAATTCCTGGTAATGTCGTTCGGGTTGACCAATGCACCAGCAGTGTTTATGGACATGATGAACCGGGTTTTCCAACCCTATCTGGATCGATTCATCATGGTGTTTATAGACGATATCCTGGTTTATTCAATGCCTGAGGAGGAGCATGATTCGCATCTTCGAGTGGTTTTGCAAATTCTGAAGGAGAAGCAGTTGTTCACCAAGTTTAATAAGTGTGAGTTCTGGCTAAGGGAAGTTACCTTTTTGGGCCATGTAGTATATGCTGAGGGGATTAGGGTTGATCCTCGGAAGATTGAAGCGGTGTTGGATTGGAAGCCACCTAAGTCGGTCGCAGAAATCAGGAGTTTTCTTGGTCTGGCTGGGTATTATAGAAGGTTTGTTGAAGGGTTCTCTTTGATTGCGGCACCATTAACCAAGTTGTTGCGAAAAGGGGTTCTATTTGTTTGGTCTGATAAGCAATAGGAGAGTTTTGAAAGGCTGAAAAGGATTTTGACAGAGGCTCCAGTATTGATACAGCCTGAGGCTGGGAAAGAGTTTGCGGTTTATTATGATGCGTCGCACACAGGCTTGGGATGTGTGCTGATACAGGATGGGAGAGTGGTAGCATATGCGTCTCAGCAGTTGAGACCGCATGAGTTGAATTATCCCACGCATGATTTAGAATTGGCAGCAGTAGTGTTTGAGCTGAAGAGTTGGAGGCATTATTTGTATGGGGAGAAGTCCATTATTTATACAGATCACAAGAGCCTAAAATATCTTCTTACCTAGAAGGAGTTAAATTTAAGGCAGCGTAGGTGGATTGAGTTGTTAAAAGATTACGACTGCTCAATCAAATACCATCCGGGTAAAGCTAACGTGGTGGCGGATGCATTAAGTCATAGGGTGATCTCTGACTTGAGAGCAATGTTTGCTCATCTTAGCTTATACGATGATTGAAGTCTATTAGCTAAACTTCAAGTAAAGCCTTCTTGGGTTAGCCAGATTAAAGAGAAGCAGTGGGCTGATGAGTTGTTAAAGTCGAAGTTTCAGTTGGGAACAGATGATGAGATAACGGATTTCAGTGTGAATAATGATGGGATATTATGTTTTCGGGGAAAGATTTGCATGCCAAAGGATTCTGAGTTGAGGCGTAGGATTTTGCAGGAAGCGCATAGCAGCCCATACGCTATGCATCCTGGAAGAAGTAAGATGTATCGGGATCTGCGAGAACATTTTTGGTGGCCGGGTTTGAAGCAAGAAGTAATCGAATTTGTGAGTAAATGCTTGATGTGTTAGCAGGTAAAAGCAAAACATCAATTGCCTTCGGGGTTGTTACAGCCGGTAAAGATTCTGCAGTGGAAGTGGGAAAGGATCACAATGGATTTTGTTAGTGGGCTACCCCTTACGCCTACTAAGAAAGACTCAGTATGGGTGATTGTGGATCGATTGACGAAGTCTGCCCATTTCATACCTGTTCGTGTCGACTTTTCTCTTCAGAAATTGGCTAAGTTGTAAATATCAGAGATTGTGAGGTTGCATGGAGTACCATTGTCCATAATCTCGGACAGAGATCCAAGGTTTACGTCGAGGTTTTGGAGAGCATTGCATCAAGCGTTGGGTACAAAGTTAGATTTCAGCACAGCGTTTCATCCACAGTCTGACGGACAGTCAGAGAGGGTAATTCAGATCTTGGAAGATATGTTGAGAGGCTGTGTCATAAACTTCAAAGGTAGTTGGGAAGAATTTCTACCGTTAGCAGAATTCGCGTACAACAATAGCTACCAATCTAGTATTCAGATGGCACCGTATGAAGCGTTGTATGGTCAGAAATGTCGCACTCCTACGTGTTGGACAGAGTTGGGTGAGCGACAGTTATTGGGTCCAGAACTGGTTTCGGAAACAGAGAGCAAGGTTAAGTTGATCCGGACTAGGTTGAAGGAAGCTTCTGACAGGCAGAAATCCTATACTGATCTGAAGCGGAGGGACATAGAATTTGCAGTGGGTGACCAGGTTTTCTTAAAGGTGTTACCGTGGAAGAAAGTTCTAAGATTTGGAGGGAAGGGTAAGCTAAGCCTCAGATTCATCGGGCCTTATCGGGTGTTAAAGCGTGTGGGACCAGTAGCCTATCAGCTCGAGCTACCTTTAGAGTTAAGCCAAATTCATGATGTGTTCCATGTTTCAATGCTGAGGTGTTACCGGTCAGGTCCATCTCACGTTGTGTCAGTTGAAGAAATCGAAGTAAGGCCTGACCTATCCTTTGAAGAAGAACCAGTGCGGATCTTGGATCGTGATGTCAAGGTGTTACGAAGGAAAACGATTCCGTTGGTTAAGGTCTTATGACGAAACCACGGTTCTGAGGAAGCTACATGGGAACTAGAGGAAGCGATACGGCAGCAATACCCTCATTTCTTTTGACCAGGTAATATTGAGGCTGAAATTTTTTTAAGGGGGTAGAACTGCAACATCCTGAATTGGGGGGCTTTGCATTTGATGTGTTTCTATGTGTATGCTATGCTCCATGTGTTAGTTTAAGGTGTTTAGGGGTCCAGGAAAGGTTCGGGGTTCAGCCGAAGCCGTGGCCAAAATTCTCTGTTTGGGCACTTTAGTGGAGAGCTAGCTGGGATAGGACTTAAGGGATATTACTTGTGCTTGAAGACACAAGAAAGTTAGTGGGAAAGGGGCAAGGAGCCGCTTCTTAAGGTTTAGGTAGGTGACGCCAGAAGGGAGCAGAGAGGGAGCAGGTTCAAGTTGCATGGTGCTCATTTTGGAATTCTTTTTGGCGTCAAGGGGAGCAGAGGTAGAGTTCGGCTAGGATACTTCAAGAGGGGAGAGTTGATTGAGTCGAATAACTCAAATGTGTGGCTGAGAGAAGAAAGAGGAGTTTGAATCATTCAAACTATTTTGAATGAGTGATCAGGAGTGAATTAAGGAGAAAAGTAAGGGATTGGCATGTGGTGAAGGTAGTGGCCGAATTTTGAATGCTTGGGGGGAGTGTAGGAATCGGTTCTAGCTTGGTTATGGTGTGCCGAATTTCAATTATTGTCATAGGCATTTTAGTTCTCAAAAGTGCATTTTCGGTTTTGGGTTGTAGGTGCCGAATTTTTTGGAGGTGTTTAGTAGCCAAGTTTGAGAGCTCTTTTCCCTTTCGGCATTTGGTGTTCTTCTTTTTGACAACTTTTGAACCTTTTCTCTGTTTAGCCGAAACTCCTATTATCCTCTCTACTTCTCATTTCTTTCTTCTCATTTGCATTACCTAAAGCCGAAACCTCATTCTTCTTTTCTTCTTCTTGACCGAATCCTCCATTACTCCCATTCATCTCTTTGATTTCATCTTGCTTTAGCCAAATCTCTTAAGCCTCTCTTCTTGTCCTTCATTTGCCGGAACATATCCCTCACCTTCTCACAGGTTTTTTCAAAGCCGAAGCACCCATTGTTCTGATTCTTTCTACATTTCTTCTTGGCCGAATCTTCCTTGAGTGCTCATCTTCATCTTTCGTTCTTTGTTCAGTGGATTGCCATCACTTTGTTCCATAACTTTGTCAATCGGATTCTCTTTGATCGTGGTAGGTATTCCCTTTTCTCTTTTCTCTCCTTTTGGATGCCGAAGGCATTAATCTTGTCTTATGATTCTCGACCGATTGAAGGAGGGGCTGTCTTCGCATTCTTTTGGAATCTGATCTGCGATTGAAGGGTGTTAAAGGACATTCGGTATTAGTCGACTTAAGTATTCAATCGGTGCCTTAATCCAAGCCTTATAATCTTCGGGATTTGTCGATCTAGGTAAGGGATCTTTGCATTTTGAGCATATATTCTTATTTGTTCTCTGTTCAATACTTTAATCCAGTCTATTGACCAAGATCTTTTTCATGGACTCAAATGCTAGCCAAGCAAAGGCAGGGGTTGGACCCGTAGCCCCAGCCCCAAAGTTCAAGAAGCGCGCGGTGTCTGCTGTTCAAGATTGGCCACCAGGTTGTGGGCCGGCTTCTAAAAGGGATAAACAGATCGCTGTGATCCCTGCAAGTGAGGATGATAGCGAGATCGATAGTGTAGTCTTACGTGTTTACAGGTGTGTAGTTACCATAGCACTTTTTAATTTTATAAATCAATTTTATGTTATGTGTGAAAAGCCGAAAATCTCGGCAATGGTGATTGTGCTACCCAAGTGGCGTAAAACCGGAACTCCAGGTCAGTTCTTCGTAACCTAACTTTATGAATGAATATGATGGCATGATCTTGTGTGGGTGCGCTAAATGTTGCATGTATGACATCATAACCTATTTATTTTGTTTATTATACTATGTTGCATTTGTATGGGATTTGGGTTGTATGATTTTAGGGGAAGTGTATATTGGTGACATTGTCACATAGGATGATGGTTTGGTACGTTATCATTGCATCGGTAATTTGGTCACATAGTGATCGGTGGCTAGACCACGTATTTTTTTCTTTGAGCAGTGTGTTTGTCAGCACGACTGCCAAAGTGGAGTGTAGAGGATGGAGGGTCGATTGTAGAAATCCCCCGGTGTGTTGAGGATGGACATATGAAGTGGAGTGTAGAGGATGGAAAAACTAGGCTGGGATGGGCTATCATGTTGATTAATTGTTAAACTGTTTGTTTGGGCTTCGGCCAAGGATATATGGGGCTTAGGCCCACTTGTGGATTTTTTGTGGATTAATTACACACTGAGTCTTGTGACTCACCCTTTCATTCAAACAATTGCAGGTAATCCTTAGCATAATGGACTGGGTTGGAGGGAACTCGAGGTGGCCACGCATGGATTTTATGAGTAAATTTTATTTCATTTGTCGTTTATAACTTTTGGGAATTTTCTTTGGTTTGTAATAAGGCCACTATAAAATTTGAAATTTTCTTTCGCGTTTTAAATTTTGGACACATCGATTACAGTCTGCTCAATGGGGTGTTTAAAAAAACAAATTAAATTACGAACTAAAGTTTTCTTTTAACCTGCCAAGCAACATATATTTTAATAAAAGGCATTTTTACTAAAAATCTGATAAATGAACAATTGGTAAGTGTTTTCAAATGTCACCTAATCGCAAGGCTCAACTAATTAAATTTCAAAGTTAATTAAACAACGGGTTTTCAACTGAAACACGAAACTTGAGATTTTAAAATGACTTAGGATTTTTTTTTGACACCAAATCAAACCTTCTAAACTTCTTCCTAATAGCATGTCAAATCCGGTCGTAGTGTTTGGGCCGGGTTTGGGGTGTTACAGCGGTACTATCAAATGTTGCAGCAAAGCTGCTTATCATATAATAGGCTTAAAAAGCCATTGGTGGATCTACAGTTGTCAAGCAACCATGCGATCCTCATATACTTCCTTCGTTCCAAAATTCCCACCCATATGCATCCTAAACAGAATATCATATGAATGCAACAAATGTACATGTAACACCCATAAATCTTACATTCATCACATAAGGGCATTTTAGTCATTTCACAAATCAAGGGTATTTTTGTAATCCTACACTACAGGGGTATTTCAGTAATTCTTAACAGTATGGGTCTTAATTACGAACCTTGGCAATTATGAACCTTGGCCCGTCAACAAGTTCTCACGGCTAAAGTGAACAGACACTACGCACCAGGTAGGATTCTAGAGAAGAGGAGGTGGGTCACTAGGACCGCTTAAGTACCAAGCTCTCCCCTATATCCAATCCTAGACATGGATATGTCCATTGCCACACTCTACCTTAGTGACTTTTCCACAGACATGTTTGATTATTAAATTAAGTTTTATGCTATTTAAGAATTCATTAGAACTAAGCCTAGAGTCTATTAAAACCCTAGCATGCATTTCTAAAATCCCATAAGGCCACTAAGCCCAATCATGTCCATATAGCCCATTAAGCCCAATCATGTATATGTAGCCCATTAGACCTGATCATAATCAAATCATACAACTATCCATATAAATCCATCATTCAATTTCACATGTCAACTCTTGCCGATTTGGGCCCACGAGTTTGACAGGCCCATTTAGCCCCTTCTGGTTCGATTGGCCAAACAGTGGCCCGAGACCATGAGATTGCTCTCTTGGTCCCGGTAGTCATATCGGTGTTCCCACATGAATGTTCGCGCGCTCGTGCGGTTACCGGTGCCAACCTTTCGGCTTTTCGGCTTTTCAGCTTTTCAGCATTTCAGTTTTTCAGGATTTCAGCTTTTGTCGATTTGTCGTGTGTGAAGTGTATGTACACACCTGGTAAATGAGATGTGTTACACTATCCTCATCCTTGAACCTACAACCAATACCAACCTCCAATCAATCACACACTTAACCACAATATTTACCAAAAACTGAAGCCTTACCTTAACCTTACCGTGTGCCACCAGTCCTAATAGCCCTTCCTTAGCTAATACTTACAAATATCCCCTAGATCTGCATCAATCTTAATCGTTAAAGTCAAAATAGGTGACTTGTATCCACTTAAGTCACCCTTTCCCTTACTATAGACTATTCGACCAACTTATCCCAAAATAAAGAACACTTGCCCAAAAACCGAAATGTATGGATAGCTTTTCAGCAGAAACTTGTTAATCCAAGCTTGATTCCAATTTTTCTAAAATCTGATTCACCAAAAACCAAAGGAATAATGACAGCAAGATATAGATTTGGTCACTAGAGTATTCGGCATAAGGTTTGGGGTGATAAAGAAATCGGCTCCAAGAGCAAAGGTTTTTGGCTTTTGATCTCACAAATATTTGGTCCCCAACAATTGAGATGAAGGTGGGATGGCACAAGCAATGGAGAAAGAAGAGAATGATATTTGATTTAAGGCTTTAGAAGAAAAGAAAACACATAAGGACGAGGTGAGGTTTAGAACAGAATAAGTGAAGGAGAATTCACCAGAGCGCTATAGTTGCCGAAATAGCACAAAGGGAATTCCAATTGTCGAAATAGCACAGAGGGAACTCGACACCCCCTATTTATACATAAAACCGAAACTCTGCCTACCCCCCCAAAGTCCAAATCGGCTCTAACTCTTCCCCATCTCATCTCCTCGTTTTTCTCCCTGATAACTCCCCAATCCTTTTCCTAAATTTTCTCTTCTGATCACTCTCCTTAGAGTCCATCTTCACACCACTTCCAAACTTCTAGAAGGCCAAAATTAAACTCCTAAAAAAATACTAAGCTAGGATTCGAACATAGGATCTCATTGCTAGCCCATAACGCCACCTTCCTATACCCTAAGTGGTGTCACTTAGCCACTCCACCATAAGGCTCTTTGATGCCATTTTTCCCTATTTTTATTTAAAAGCCCAACTACTCATCGCCCTGGTTCCTTTAATAATTAATTAAAAATTCCTTCTCCTTAAAATTCGATCCCAGCACTTCTTCAACACCCCTAGACACTCCAAGTTTATTAAACCCTTAAAGCCAACATTTCATTTGTCATTTTCTTGCTTAAAAAAAAATTTATAAGACCCAAAGCCCAAAGCCCAATTCATCTAGGCCCAAAATTCGGGGCGTTACATGTCATCTTCTTCAAATTAGTCCCCATGGCTGAAATTCACAAGGAGAAAAGATAGCTAGGGTTTGTTCATTTTCCAAGCTATATTGTAAGTCCGTTCTAGCCCCATTTTTAATGATTTTTATATTTTTGAGATCCTTGCAACCTAATCTAGCTATTTGAAGGACTAATTTGCAAAGATGTCAGTCTAAAATTTTACCCATGTTAGATATTTTTGTATTTTGATGTTTAATGGTAGAAAATGTATGTTTGATGTTAGATAAGCAACTTTTACTAAGTGATTTTTGATGAAAATGCCTAAAAAGGACCTATTTGTAAAAGTTGTAAAATATGTAGTAGATGTGTGGTTTAATGAAAAATGTGGGCTGTTGTGAGTATGACAATGGTTTTGTTATGCTTGGGTTTTGAAGAAATTGACTATATTTCATTTTACGAGCCTAGGGACTAAAGTGTAAAATATTGAAAAGTTAGGCACAAAAATGTAATTTTACCATAACGTGATTTTGGACTGAGTTGAATAATATGAGTATTAAAAGAGTTAAATTTGCTATTATAGATCAAGAAAAATGAAGTTCGGACCTAGATTGGGGGAAAATAAAGTGTTTGACGATTAGGTCCATTTTCACTATTTTTGTACCTAGGTAAGTTCATAATGCAATGTTATATTTGTATTTTAATGTTTTGATATTGCATGGATTGTATGATTGATTCTATGAGTATATTAGACGAAGTTCAAGCAAAAGAGAAATCCTGGTTGAACCTTAGGAATAGATTAGGATACAAGTGACATGTCACTAGGAATCCATGTGATTATGTGATCTATGTGTTTCGGGTGCTAGTCTAGTACGTACTACCAGTGGCTAAGTATACCGGCATATGTTGCGGATACTTGACAGCTTGTGTGAGCAGCACCGAATAGCTACGTCTTGACTGATAGCTTGTGTGAGCAAGCACGAGGATAGCTCGAGAGCGAGCCTATATGTGTTATGAGATTTGTGGTAGCATTGGCTATATATGTGGCACTTATGTGCAAAATTTTCTGTGTATCCGATAGTATTCCAAGTGGTCGAACGAGTATGTCCAAGATGAGAAAGTATGTGATTATGTTACGAGTTGGTACAGGTATGTATGAAAAAATCAAAGAAAATGGATTCGGTATATGATGAACTAGTGGTAAGGAAGTGATTGAATAAGTTATGCTTATGAAGTTTTAAATGACATTTATGTTAGCACATGTTATGTTATTCATATGACAAATGTATAATTAATGTTGTTTATTATTTACATATGAACTTACTAAGCTATATAGCTTACTCCCCTTTCTTTTCCTTATCTCGTAGTGTCACCAAGCTAGCTCGGGGATTGGAGATCGTTGGAGATCCATTCACACTATCAACCATTCTTTTGGGTATAATTGGAATGTCAATATTTTGAGTTATGGCATGTATAGGGACTTGGTCATTTTGTTATATGTGTCATTAGTTATGTGGCCAAATGTATTGGCCTATAATGAGTAATGCTTTCATTTTTGTATATGGCCATAAAAGTTTGCTATGTTGGTTATGAGTATCATTATATGTTGATACCATTCATGAATGTGGAAACTTGCATGATTTGTGCTAACAAATTATGATGTTAAAGAATGTTAGATGTTAGCATGTGGACGTGATGTTAATACCTTGGTTGTGGATGTTTTGGTTGCCTAAGTATGCTTGAATTGATATTATATGATGTTGTGTAGGTGTGTGCATGGAAGGGTGGCAAAAGGCTTGGTAAATAGCCTTATCTTGTCCACACGGCTTGCCCCACGGGCGTGTGTATTGGTTGTGTGTCCCCTGCACCTTAAATTTTAGGAACAGAATGCTCAAAATTGAGCACACGGGTGTGTGTCTCGACCGTGTGAGGGGCACAACCTCAGGCACGGGCGTGTGAAGTCTGCACCTATTTTATGAAAAAATCATGAAAATTAAATCGACCACACGACCTAGCACACAGGCGTGTGACTTGGCCGTGCGACTTCAATTTTTTCATGAGTTACAAACAGAGAGTTACATGGGTTAGGGACACGGGTGTTTCTCGAAACCACACGGGCATGTGACCCCTATTTATAGCAAAAAAATTTAAGTTTTGTAAAAATTTCTAAGTTCTCGATTTAGTCTCGAACCACTACTAAAGCATGTTTTGGGCCTCGTAGGCTTGTATTAAGGACTTTATGATTGAGGATGGATAGTTTTAATTTGGACGCAAATTTATGACTCGGAATTATACGATTGCTTGTGTTGTAAGTCTGGTAATGCCTCGTACCCTGTTCCGGCGTTGAATAAGGGTAAGGGGTGTTACATTTAGTGGTATTAGAGCTACAGTTTAGTCAATTCTCGGGCTAACGTAGATGTGTAATAGTCTAACTATACATGCCATAAATAAACCGTGTTAGTGTGATGACTCTTGACAACTTTAAATTGTGTTTTTATGTAGTAAATGGATCCCAATCGAGCTGAAGCTAATGACGTAAAAAGTAATACGCCAGCCCCCGCTCAAGGGACCGTGCTGTCTAAAAGTAGACCAGTGACAATTGGTCAATGAGAAGGGGCTAGGGAAGCCTTCGCCCACATGATGAACGAATGGTATACGAAGTTTGTTCGAACAAATCCAACTGCTCAACCCCCACCACCCCACCTATTCCTCAGCCAGTTCCCGTAGCTCCACAAGGTATGGAATTTGTAAGATTGAATAAGCCTCCTGTTGATAAGATCCGAAAGCACAGGGCTGAAGATTTTAGAGCTAATGTTGATGATGACCCTGAGAGAGCCGAGTTTTGGCTCGAAAACTCCATCAGGGTATTTGATGAACTGTCTTGCACACCGGATGAATGTTTGAAATGTGATGTGTCGCTTCTTAGAGACTCAGCATAGCGGTGGTGGAAAACTCTTGTGTCAGTAGTACCTAAAGAGAGAGAGGGTTAACTGGGAATTCTTCAAAGATGAGTTTAGGAAGAAATATATCAGCCAACAGTTCATTGATCAGAAACGTAAGGAGTTTTTAGAGTTGAAACAAGGCCGAATGTCTATAACCGAGTACGAACGAGAGTTTGTTAGGCTCAGTAAGTATGCTCAGGAGTGTGTTTCCACCGAGGCTATCATGTGCAAAAGGTTCGAAGATGGGTTGAATAAGGATATCTGATTGTTAGTTGGATTTATTGAGCTGGAAGAATTTGTGGTGATATTCGACCGAGCTTGTAAAGCTAAAGAATAGAGCAAGGAGAAGAGGAAAGCTGAGTCTGAGGCTAGAGATGCAAGAAAAAGGCCGATGAGTAAGTCATTTCAATCTCAGTCTAAGAAATCGAGAGATTTGTATGCTCCTTCAAGTGCTTTAGCTGGGTATCCCAACAGAGATCATGGGAAACAATATTCGGGTTCTAAAGCCCAAACTACGTCGATGGCGAGTGTTGGTAACGTTAGATCCAATCGCCCTGAATGTCAACTGTAACAGCCTGGTTTAGGGCCTAGTCAGAATAGTGGTTGTGAGACCAGAAATTCGAGGTAGAAATATGTGTTTTATGGTTTTTATGGGGTCCATGACATGTTTGCATGATTATGTGAAAATTTCATGAAGAAATTTTATAATTTAATGATCAATTTATTCATTAGGACTAAATTGCAAAGATTAAAAAATATGAGATTCTAGAATATTCAAGTATGAGATAGCAATAGAAAATGTATTAGAGGTCCTGATATAGCAATTAGACCACTATAACTTATGATGGACAAAAATAGACATGGGAAGGAAAAATCTCAAAAAAAGGGGCCTTTAGGGCATTTTAGTAATTTGGTTAACAAACTAATTAAAAGGGAAAAAGAATTCAAAAATGGTGTCCATCTTCTCCATGCTTGGCTGAAATTCACAAGGACACCAGAGCTAAGGTTTCTTTAACTTTCAAGCTTGATTGTAAGTACCTCCTAGCCCATTTTTAATGTTCTTCGTATTCTTGAGATCCTCGTAGCTCGATTTAGCTATTTCTTGCTATATTTTGAGCTAGTGTTCATGTTAAAAAATTTACCCATGTATGACATGCATGTATTTTGATGTTTAATGGAGGAATATGAAAGTTTGATGTAGGATAAAAATCTTTTTCTAAGTGATTTTCATGGAAAACTCATAAAAAGGACCTAATTGTAAAAGTGATAAAATGTGTAGTAAAAATTAATTTTTGAAGGAAAACATGAGCTACTATAAGCTTAAGATAGGTTCGGCTAGGCTTGGGTAACCAAGGAAATGGGTGTATTTCATTATACGAGCCTAGGGACCATTTTTTAAATATGAGAAAATAGAGGCAAAATCGTAAGTTTGCCAACGTATGATTCATGGTTCGATTTAGTCAATGTGATCATTAAAAGAGTGAAATTTTCATTATAGATTAAGAAACACGAAGTTCGGACCGAAACCGAGGAAAGAACACGGTGGTGGACTAAATCAAACAATTATACACATTTTGATAACGAGGTATGTTTGTGTGTAATAAATTAACCTTATGTCATTTTGTATTGAAATGCTTGAGATTACATGAAATGTACATTATTTCTATGAAAATTTATCAATGATGTTTTTATGAGAATACGATGAAGATTTATGATGTTGAAGTCCCGGTTGACCTTAAGAATAGAAAGGATACCATCGTCAAGACATGAGATTTATAAGGTCCTGTATAAGACCATATCTGGGATATGGCATCGACATCGAATAAGAGATTTCGTGTAAGACCATGTCAGGGACATGGCATCGATATACGATCTCGTATAAGACCATATCTGGGATATGGCTTCGACATCGATATGAGATCCTGTATAAGACCATATCTGGGATATGGCATCGGCATTGACATGTGATCCCATGTAAGACCATATCTGGGATATGGCATTGGCGTCTTACTAAGTGTATAAAGAATTCTGGTATCCTTCGATATTCCAAGCGGTTCAATGGGTAAAGAGCTAAGTTTATGCTAAAGATGATAAAGAGCTAAGTTTATATTCAAGATGGCAAAAGTGCTAAAGTTATGTGATGAAGTGATACGGGTGCATATGAGATACTTACGAGAAATAAGTCCGATATGTGTTATGTGATTGGTAAGAGTAAGCATGAGTAAGCTATGTCAATGTGCTTGAGAACATGCGTTAATGCTTAAAGTAAAGTATGAATGTATCGTAAGATTTTATAGTACTATCTAATACATGCAAACTTACTATGCTTTATGCTTACTCCCTCTTTTTTCCATTTTCTTGTAGTATCTCCAAGCTAGCTCGGGGATTGAAGGACGTTGGAGTTCGATTCACACTATCAAGCTATTCTTTTGGTATAGTAAAGTTTGATTATTTTGAGTATGGCATGTGTAGGTACTTGGCCATTTTGTTATGTCATATTGGTTAGCTAAGGTGTTGGCTATTAATGCTACTCAATTCATTTTGTAAATGGCTATTAGAATTGGCCGATAATAGTTAAGTTATATATATTCAATGATGATGAAGTTCATGAAGTGCAAGTTGATGAAATTGAATGAATAGTGTGTGAAGTAGATGTATGATGAATTAGTGAATGTTAATGGTGCATTATTGCTATGCTATGTGTTGCTTGAAATGGTATAAGCGTGATTGTTTTTCAGGGTGGCAATTGGCTTGGTAAATAGCCTTATAATTGTCCACATGGGTAGACACACGGGCATGTGTCTAGGTCGTGTGTGACACACGGCCAGCCCCGAGGGTGTGTTGATAGGTCGTGTGTCCCTTGCATCTAATTTGTGAAAAATTCAGTTCGTCACACGGGCCAGTAAACGGGCGTGTGACTAGGCCGTGTGCCTCTAGGTGTCTGCTGACATCATTAACAGAATGTCAAGGTTTTCACACACGGGCTAAGACACGGGCGTATCATGGTCCTGTGAGGGACACGGGCCACAGACACGGGTGTGTGCCAGGCTATGTGAAAGCCCCTATAGGTTCGAAACGAAAAATAAAATCCACACGGACTAGGGACATGGCGTGTGTGACCATACTGCCTGCCCACACGGGCGTGTCCTTATCCACACGGGCGTGTGGCCCTGTTTTGAATAAAAATTTTCTAAGTGTTTGTAAATTTTTGGTTCAGTCCCGGATCACTCCATGTGTATATTTTAGGTCTAGTAGACCTATAATAGGGATGTTATGAATACGAATGAAGGGTTTTAAGTTTGTATGAAAATTATGGCCTAATATTACATGATGAAGTATGTTAAGTCTGGTAATGCCTCGTACTCGGTTCCGGTGTCGAATACGGGTAAGGGGTGCTTCATTTAGTAGTATCAGAGTTACGGTTTAGTCGATTCTCGGACTAACATAGCGAAAGCACGAGTCTAGCTATACATGCCATACATATGAGTATTTATACAATGATAGTGTGACGACTCTTGACAACTTAAATTATGTTTTCATATAGTAAATGGATCTCGACAGAGCAATGGCGGATGATGTAGAAAGTAATGCACCGGCTCCCACCCAAGGGACGGTACCGACTGAAAATGAGAATAGACCAGTGACTGTGAGTCAGAGAGGAGGAGAAGAGGCTAGGGAAGCCTTTCTCCATATGATGAATGCCTGGTATACAGAGTTCATTCGAATGAACCCGAATGCTCAACCCCCTCCACCCCCACCTATTCCTCATTCTACCCCTGTAGCTTCCCAAGTTGTGGAAGTAGTAAAAGAGAAAAAGCCCCTGTTGATAGAATCTGGAAACAAGGAGCTGAAGAGTTTCGAGCTAATAAAGATGATGATCTGGAAAGAGCAGAGTTCTGGCTTGAAAATAAAATCAGGGTATTTGATGAACTATCTTGCACACCCGAAGAGTGCATGAAGTGTGTCAGGTTACCAATGGTGGAATACCCTTGTGTCAGTTGTACCAAGGGAGAAAGTTAATTGAGATTTTTTCCAAGAAGAGCTCCGAAAGAACTATATTACCTAAAGGTTCATCAACTAGAAAAGAAAGGAATTCCTTGAGCTAAAGCAAGGTCGAATGGCGGTAACCGAATATGAGTGTGAGTTTGTATAGCTCAGTAAATACGCTCGAGAATGTGTATCCACTGAATCCATTATGTCTAAAAGGTTTGAGGATGGGTTAAATGAGGATATCCAATTGTATATTGGTGTCCTAGAACTAAAGGAATTCGTTGTGTTAGTAGATAGAGCTTGCAAGGCCGCGGAGTTGGCCAAAAAGAAAAGAAAGGCTGAAATTGAGTCTTGTGACTTAAAGAAGAGACAATTAGGCAAGTAATTTCAATCCTCATCCATGAAATCAAGAGAGTTTACTACTCGATCAGCCACTTCAGCTGGGTTTTCAAACAGAAGTAAAGGTAAACAGTACTCAGGGTCTAAAGCTCAAACCACTTTGATTGCTAGTGTTGGTAATGCTCGACCAAGTAGACCAGAATGTCCACAGTGTGGCAGACGCCACCCCAGTGAGTGTTGAGCAAATGAGAGAGCTTGTTTCAAGTGTGGATCCCCGGACCATTTTATTAGAGATTGCCCCGAGGTGGTTGAGAAAGATTAGAGTGCAAGATTGGGAAGTACTGATAGAGAAAGGTCACAGAGAAATTCGGGAAATGGAACAGGTAGTAAGAATACATCTAGAGAGCAGACTGCAAGATTTGAGGGTAGAGCTTCTGCGAGGACTTACGCCATTCGCCCTCACGAAGAGACGTCATCCCCTGATGTGATTACGGGTACATTTTCTCTTTATGATACTCATGTTGTTGCTTTAATTGATCCGGGATCTTCCCACTCGTATATTTGCATAAAATTAGCCTCTAGTATGAATATGCATGTAGAGTCTACAGAATTTGTGATAAAGGTGTCAAATCCCCTAAGCAAATGTGTGTTAATTGATAAAGTATGCAAATATTGCCCTTTGATGATCAGAGGTCATTATTTTTCGGCAAATCTCATGCTATGAATTCAATGTAATTCTTGGTATGGATTGGTTAACTGCTCATGATGTGATAGTAAATTGTGGAAAGAAATTTATTAAGTTAAAATGTAAAAATGGGGATACTCTTCGTGTTGAATCAGACGAATGAGACGGATTGCTAGTAGTGATTTCTCATATGTCTGTCCAAAAATATGTAAGAAAGGGATATGAAGCTTATCTTGCCTTTGTGATGAATGCCAAATAGACTGAGTTAAGAATTGAATTAGTGCCGATAGTATATGAGTATCCACATGTATTTCCAACCGAGTTGAAAGAATTAAAGACAGAGTTATAAGAGTTGACGGATGAAGGTTTCGCAAGGCCAAGTTATTCTCCGTGGGGTGCTCCTGTATTATTTGTGAAAAAGAAATATGGTTCCATGAGGTTATGTATAGATTATTGGCAACTTAATAAGGTAACCATAAAGAACAAGTACCCCTTACCAAGTATCGATGATTTGTTTGACCAATTGAAGGGAGCCACTGTGTTTTCCAAGATAGACTTGAGGTCTGGATATTATTAATTGAGAGTTAAAAACTCAGATGTGCCGAAAACCGCATTTCGGACGAGGTATGGTCACTATGAGTTTTTAGTCATGCCTTTCGGTTTAACAAATGCCCCTATCGTGTTTATGGATTTAATGAATCGTATCTTTCGGCCATATTTGGATAAATTTTTTGTATTCTTCATTGAGGATATATTGATTTACTCTTGTGATGAGAACGAGCATGCTAAGCATTTGAGGACAGTCTTACAAATTTTACGAGATAATCAGCTATATGCCAAGTTTAGTAAAAATGAATTTTGGCTTAAAAAAGTCAGATTTTTGAGGCACATTTCTCGAGAGATGGATTAGAGTTGAGCCGAGTAAGATTTCAGCAATTGTGGATTGGAAGCCGCCAAGGAACGTATCCGAGGTTAGAAGTTTTCTAGGCCTAGCTGGTTATTACAGACAATTTGTCAAAGGATTTTCCATGATAGCTACTCCGGTGACGAGGCTATTGGAAAAAGATGCGAAGTTTGAGTAGACAAAAAAGTGCCAACAAAGTTTTGAGAAATTGAACGCGTTGTTGACTGAGGCACCAGTTTTAGTACAGCCCGAATCGGGAAAAGAATTTGTGGTCTATAGTGATGCATCCTTAAATTGATTGGGTTGTGTACTTATGCAAGAGGGCAAGGTGATAGCTTATGCCTCTAGACAATTAAAGTCGCACGAGAAGAATTACTTGACCCATGATTTGGAGTTAGTCGTTATTGTGTTTGCATTGAAAATATGGAGGCACCATTTGTATGGTGAGAAATGTCGGATATTCACTGATCATAAAAGTCTAAAGTACTTGATGACTAAAAAAGAATTGAACTTAAGGCAACGAAGATGGCTGGAGTTGATAAAGGATTACGAGTTAGTGATTGTCTACCATCCGGGAAAATTGAACATGGTCCCGGATGCCTTGAGTAGGCTTTGCTAGATGATGGTTCTATTCTAGCCGAGTTGTGAGCTAGACCGATGTTTCTCCAAAAGATTTATGAAGCTCAGAAAGACGACAATGAATTGCAAGCTAAAAGAGTTTGAAGTGAGTCGGGTGTTGAGTCAGACTTTTGAATTAATTCTGAAGGATGTTTGATGTTCTGAGCTAGAGTCTGTGTACCGAGAGATGATGAACTTGTTCGAAAAATTTTACACGAAGCACATAGTGGATGTTTATATGTACATCCAGGCAGTACAAAGATGTATAATGATTTGAAGAAAAGGTATTGGTGCCCGAGTATGAAGAAAGATATTTCTGAATTCGTATCGAGATGCTTGATCTATCAACAAGTAAAAGTTGAACACCAAGTACCTTCGGGCCTACTTCAGCCTATTACGGTTCCCGAGTGGAAGTGGGACTGTATTACTATGGACTTTGTGATGGGTTTGCCTTTGACACCAAAAAAGAAGGATGTCGTATGCATTGTGGCTGGTAGACTTACAAAGTCAGCCCATTTTCTACCGGTACTCATTGATTATTAACTTGATAAGTTGGAGGATTTGTATGTTCTAGAAATTGTGAGATTACACGGAGTACCGTTGTCGATTATTTTGGATAGAGATTCGAGATTTACATCACGATTTTGGAAAAAAATTGCAAGAAGCCTTGGGCATAAAATTGAGCTTTAGTACAGCTTTCCACCCGCAAATCGACGGACAGTCAAGAGGATAATACAGATACTTGAAGACATGCTCTGATGTTGTGTTTTGGAATTTCAAGGTAATTGGGAAAAGTACTTACCTTAGTGGAATTTGCTTACAATAACAGTTTTCAGTCAAGTTTGAAAATGGCACCTTATGAGGCATTATATTGGCGTAAGTACCGAACACCCCTGTATTGGACTGAACTCAGATAGAATCAGATTCACGGGGCCGATCTGGTCAGAGAAACTGAGGAGAAAGTAAAAGTGATACTTAATTCTTTAAAAGCTGCCTCTGATAGACAAAAGTCCTATGTGGATATGAAACAAAAAGAGATTGAGTTCCAAGTTGGTGATAAGGTATTTTTGAAAGTATCAACATGGAAGAAAGCCCTCAGATTTGGACAGAAAAGCAAGTTGAGTCTGCGTTTTATCGGACCGTATGAGATTACTGAGAGGATAGGGCCTGTAGCATATCGTTTTGCTTTGCCATCTGAGTTGGAAAAGATTCATGATGTATTTCATGTTTCTATGTTACGTCACTACCGATCAAACCCTTCACATGTTATTGTACCGACAGAGGTTAAAATTCAACCGGACATGACCTATGGCAAAGAGCCAGTTAAAATTTTAGCACGAGAAGTTAAGCAGTTAAGAAATAAAAGTATAGCCCTTGTGAAAGTACTATGGCAAAGACATGGGGTAGAAGAGGCTACATGGGAGCCCGAGGAGGCTATGAGAAACCAATATCCCAACCTTTTTACCGGTAAGATTTTGGGGGGATGAATATCTCTAAGGGGAAGAATTGTAACAACCCGATTTAGGGTCTAGTTAGAATAGTGGTTGCTAGACCATAGATTCGAGGTAGAAATATGTGTTTTATGGTTTTTATAAGGTCCATGACATGTTTGCATGATTATGAGAAAATTTCATGAAGAAATTTTATAATTTAGTGATCAATTTATTCATTAGGACTAAATTGCAAATATTGAAAAATATGAGATTCTAGAAGATTCAAGTATGAGATAGCAATAGAAAATGTATTAGAGGTCCTTATTTAGAAATTAGACCATTATAACTTATGATGGACAAAAATAGACATGGGAAGGAAAATTCTCAAGAAAATGGGCCTTAAGGGCATTTTAGTCATTTGGTTAATAAACTAATTAAAAGGGAAAAAGAAGTCAAAAATGGTGTCCATCTTCTCCATGCTTGGCCGAAATTCACAAGGACACCATAGCTAGGGTTTCTTCAACTTTCAAGCTTGATTGTAAGTACCTCCTAGCCCATTTTTATTGTTTTTCGTATTTTTAAGAACCTAGTAGTTCGATTTAGCTATTTCTAGCTATATTTTGAGCTAGGTTTCATGTTCAAAAATTTACCCATGTATGACATGCATGTATGTTGATGTTTACTGGAGGAATATGAAAGTTTGATGTAAGATAAAAATCTTTTTCTAAGTGATTTTCATGGAAAACTCATAAAAAGGACCTAATTGTAAAAGTGATAAAATGTGTACTAAAAGTTAATTTTTGAGGGAAAACATGAGCTACTATAAGCTTAATATAGGTTTGGCTAGGCTTGGGTAACCAAGGAAATGAGTGTATTTCATTATACGAGCCTAGGGACCCTTTTGTAAATATAAGAAAGTATAGGGGCAAAATCTTAATTTTTCCAAAGTATAATTCATGGTTTGATTTAGTCAATGTGATAATTAAAAGAGTGAATTTTTCATTATAGATCAAGAAACATGAAGTTCGGACCGAAACCGAGGAAAGAACACGATGGTGGACTAAATCGAACAATTATACACATTTTGATAACGAGGTAAGTTTGTGTGTACTAAATTAACCTTATGTCATTTTGTATTGAAATGTCATGAAATTTACATTATTTCTACGAAAATTGATCAATGATGTTTCTATGAGAATACGATGAAGATTTATGATGTTGAAGTCCCGGTTGACCTTAGGAATAGAAAGGATACCATTGTCAAGACATGAGATTTATAAGGTCTCGTATAAGACCATATCTGGGATATGGCATCGGCATCGAATAAGAGATTCCGTGCAATACCATGTCAGGGACATGGCATCGATATACGATCTCGTATAAGACCATATCTGGGATATGGCATCGGCATTGGCATGTGATCTCATGTAAGACCATATATGGGATATGGCATTGTCATCTTACTAAGTGTATGACAAATTCTGGGTATCCTTCGATATTCCAAGCGGTTCAATGGGTAAAGAGCTAAGTTTATGCTAAAGATGATAAAGAGCTAAGTTTATGTTCAAGATGACAAAAGTGCTAAAGTTATGTGATGAAGTGATACAGGTGCATATGAGATACTTACGAGAAATAAGTCTGATAGGTGTTATGTTATTGGTAAGAGTAAGCATGAGTAAGCTATGTCAATGTGCTTGAGAACTTGCTTAAATGCTTAAAGTAAAGTATGAATGTATCATAAGATTTTATATTGCTATCTAATACATGCAAACTTACTAAGCTTTATGCTTACTCCTTCTCTTTTCCATTTCCTTGTAGTATCGCCAAGCTAGCTCGGGGATTGAATGACGTCGGAGTTCGATTCACACTATCAAGCTATTCTTTTGGTATAGTAAAGTTTGATTATTTTGAGTATGGCATGTATAGGTACTTGGTCATTTTGTTATGTCATATTGGTTAGCTTAGGTGTTGGCTATTAATGCTACTCAATTCATTTTGTAAATGGCTATTAGAATTGGCCGATAATAGTTAAGTTATATATATTCAATGATGATGAAGTTCATGAAGTGCAAGTTGATGAAATTGAGTGAGTAGTGTGTGAAGTAAATGTATGATGAATTAGTGAATGTTAATGGTGCATTATTGCTATGCTATGTGTTGCTAGAAATGGTATAAGCGTGATTGCTTTTCTGGGTGGAAATTGGCTTGGTAAATAGCCTTATAATTGTCCACACGGGTAGACACACGGGCGTGTGTCTAGGCCATGTGTGACACACGGCCAGCCCCGAGGGTGTGTTGATAGGTCGTGTGTCCCTTGCATCTAATTTGCGAAAAGTTCAGTTCGTGACACGGGCTAGCACACAGACGTGTGACTAGGCCATGTGCCTTTAGGTGTCTGCTAACGTTATAAACAGAATGTCAAGGTTTTCACACACAGGCTAAGGCAGAGGCGTGTCATGCCCGTGTGAGGGACACAGGCCATAGACACGGGCGTGTGCCAGGCCATGTGAAAACCCCTGTAGGTTCGAAACGAAAAATAAAATCCACACGGGCTAGGGACATGGGCGTGTGTGACCACACGGCTTGCCCACACGGGCGTGTGGCCTTGTTTTGAATAAAAAATTTCTAAGTGTTTGTAAATTTTCGGTTCAGTCCTGAATCACTCTATATGTATGTTTTAGGTCTCGTAGACATATAATAGGGATGTTGTGAATACGAATGAAGGGTTTTAAGTTTGTAAGAAAATTATGGCCCAATATTACATGATGAAGTATGTTAAGTCCAGTAATGCCTCGTACCCGGTTTCAGTGTCGAATACGGGTAAGGGGTGTTACAACAACACTGTGGTAGGCGACATACCGGTGAATGTAGAATGAATGACCGAGCATGCTTTAAGTGTGGCTCACAAGACCACTTTATTTGGGACTGCCATAAGATGGCTAAGAAAGACAAGATTTAGAATGCAAGATCGGGCAACACTGCCACTAGAGGGAGACCCCCGAGGAATTCAAGGAATGCGACCAATAGTAAGGGTGTAATTAAAGATTCAACTGTAAGATCCGAGGCTAGAGCACCTGTTAAAGCCTATGCTATCCATGCTAGCGAAGAAGCGACAACTCCCGATGTTATCACTGGTACCTTTTCTCTCTATAATACTAATGTAGTTGCATTGATTGATCCTGGATCGACTCATTCTTATGTTTGTATGAAATTGGTAGCTACTAAGAGATTTCCTGTTGAGTTTACTAAATTTGTGATTAAAGTGTCAACCCTTCAGGCAAACATGTATTAGTTGATAGAGTTTGCAAGAATTTTCCCTTGATGATTCGAGGTCACTGTTTTTTGGCTGATTTAATGTTGTTGCCATTTGATGAGTTTGACGTTATTTTTGGTATGGATTGGTTGACCCTGCATGATGCGGTAGTGAATTGTAGACAGAAAATTATTGAATTGAAATGTGAAAATGGTGAAATTCTTCGGATTGATTCAGATGAGTTGAGTGAGTTACCTGTTGTGATCTCTTCGATGTCTGCCCAGAGATATGTAAGAAAAGGGTGTGAAGCTTATCTAGCTTATGTGTTGAAAACAAAAGTGTCTGAATTGAAAATTGAATCAGTGTCGGTAGTTTGTGAATATCTAGATGTTTTTCCAGAAGAGTTGCCTGGGTTGCCACCGATTAGAGAAGTTGAATTTGGTATTGATTTAGTGCGAGGGACTTCACCGATATCGATTGTTCCATATAGAATGGCTCCGATAGGATTGAAAGAATTAAAAGCTTAGTTCCAAGAGTTGACAGATAAGGGTTTTGATATACCAAGTTTTTCTCCATGGGGTGCACCAGTATTATTTGTAAAGAAGAAAGACAGATCTATGAGACTTTGTATCGATTATTAATAGCTCAACAAGGTAACGATAAAGAACAAGTATCATTTTCCAAGAATTGATGACTTGTTTGATCAGTTGAAAGGGGCAACAGTGTTCTCGAAGATTGATTTGAGGTTTGGCTACTACCAGTTGAGAGTTAAAGAGTCGGATTGCCGAAAACCGCGTTCAGAACAAGGTACGGGCATTATGAATTTCTTGTTATGCCTTTTGGACTAACTAATGATCCTGCTATTTTTATGGACTTGATGAACCGAATCTTCCGACCATATTTAGACAAATTTGTAGTTGTGTTTATTGATAATATTCTGATTTATTCTCGAGATGAGACTGAGCATGCCGAGCACTTAAGAACTATATTGAAGACTTTAAAAGATAAGAAATTATTTGCCAAATTCAGTAAAAGTGGGTTTTGGCTCCGAGAAGTCGAATTCTTGGGACATATTATTTCAGGAGATGCTATTCGGGTTGATCCGAGTAAGATTTCGATCCGCCGAGAAATGTATCAGAGGTTAGAAGCTTTTTGGGTTTAGTCGGTTAATACTGACGTTTTGTTAAGGTTTTTTTTATTATCACTACACCTATGACTAAGCTGTTGCAAAAAGATGTTAAGTTTGAATGGCCTGAAAAATGTCAGCAAAGTTTTGAGAACTTGAAAGCATTATTGACTGAGGCACCGGTATTAGTGCAACTTGAGTCAGGAAAAAAGTTTTAAATTTTTAGCGACACATCATTGAATGGTCTTGGATATGTATTGATGCAAGATGGAAAAGTTGAAACCACGTGAGAAGAATTATTCAACGCACGATCTAGAATTGGCTGCCATTGTGTTTGCTTTGAAGATTTGGAGACATCACTTGTATGGTGAGAAATGTCATGTCTTTTCGGACCATAAAAGTTTAAAGTACTTGATGACTCAGAAGGATTTGAATTTGCGACAACAGAGATGGCTTGCTCTACTAAAAGATTATGAGTTGGTAATTGACTACCATCTCGGAAAGGCGAATCTAGTCGCAGATGCTTTGAGCAGAAAGTCCTTGTTTGCCTTGAGAGCTATGAATACGATGGTGAATTTATATGAGAATGGTTCGATTCTAGTTGAGTTGAGAGCTAGACCGGTATTTCTTCAGCAAATTTGTGAAGCTCAGAAAAGTGATAGTGAATTGCAAGCCAAAAGATCTCAGTGTGAATCGTGTAGTGATTCAGACATTCAGATCGGTTCTAATGATTGCTTAATGTTCTGAGATAGAGTATGTGTACCAAAAAATGATGAGATTATTCATAAAATTCTTCATGAGGCACATAAGGGTTGTTTATCTGTTCATCCAGGTAGTACGAAAATGTTTAATGATTTGAAGAAATTATATTGGTGGTCGGGTTTGAAGCGAGATATTTTAGAGTTTGTTTCGAGATGTTTAATTTGTCAACAAGTAAAAGCCAAACACCAATTACCTTCGGGTTTACTTCAGCAGTGATGGTACCCAAATGGAAATGGGACAAAATTACAATGGATTTCATAACTGGATTACCTCTGACTCCAAAAAAGAAAGATGTCATTTCGGTCGTTGTTGATAGATTGACGAAATCATATCATTTTATTCCGGTACGTACCGACTATTCACTTGATAAACTAGATGAATTGTACATTGCTGAGATTGTTACATTGCAAGGAGTTTATGTCGAGATTTTGAAATAAGTTGCAAGAAGCTTTGGGTACAAAGTTAAACTTTAGTACTGCTTTTCATCTGCAAACTGACGGTTAATCCGAAAGAGTAATTCAGATTCTCAAAGATATGCTCTAATGTTGGGTTTTAGAATTCGAAGGTAGTTGGGAGAAATATCTACCTTTAGTAGAATTTGCTTATAACAACAATTTTCATTCAAGTATAAAGATGGCACCGTGTGAGGCATTGTATGGCCGCAAGTGTCAAACTCCATTGTACTGGACTGAACTTAGTGAGAAACAAATTCACAGGATCGATTTGGTTAGAGAGACCGAAGAGAAAGTGAAAGTAATTCGTGACTGTTTGAAGGCAGCTTCGGATAGACAGAAATCATATGCGGATTTAAAAAGAAAAGAGATTGAGTTTCAAATTGGTGATAAATTATTTCTGAAAGTATCTCCGTGGAAGAAATTTCATAGATTTGGCCGCAAAGGCAAGTTGAGTCTGCGTTTCATTGGACCGTGTGAGATAGTTGAAAGATTAGGGCCAGTGGCATATCGGTTAGCTTTGCCGATGGAGTTGGAAAGGATTCACAATGTATTTCATGTGTCGACGTTGCGACGTTATCGATTAGAACCTTCGTATGTAATTTCTCCAACAGAGGTTGAGATTCGACTCGATATGACTTATGGTGAAGAACCGATCAAGATTTTGGCTCGAGAAGTCAAATAGTTGAGAAATAAGAGTATAGTTCTAGTCAAAGTTTTATGGCAACGGCATGGGGTCGAAGAGGCTACGTGGGAACCTGAGAAAGCTATGAGAAAACAATACCCAAACCACTTTTCTGGTAAGATTTTCGGGGACAAAAATCCCTAAAAGGGGAAAGATGTAACAGCCCGATTTTGGGTCTAGTCAGAATAGTGGCTTCGAGACAAAATATCCAATGCAATAAAATTTATTTTTATTATATTTTTATGGTCTACAGTTTTATGGAATGATTTCGTGAAAATTTCGTTCGAAAAATTTGATGTTTGGGCACTCAATTTAGTTAAAGGGACTAAATTGCAAAAAGTACAAAAACTCAAATTCTATATGTTAAAGGTGACCAATTGCTATGAGAATTTAAATTAAAGGTTCTTAGATGGTAATTAGACTATTATGTCTTCGTATGGACAAAAATGAACATGGTTAGGGAAAAATATCAAAGTTTAAGTGAAGGGCATTTCGATCATTTCGTAAATAAAGAATAAATAAACCAAATAAAAGATGTCATCTTCTTCAAATTAGTCCCCATGGCCAAAATTCATAAGTAGAAGACATAGCTAGGTTTTTTCATCTTCAAAGCTCGATTGTAAGTCCGTTACAGCCCCGTTTGTAATGATTTTTATGTTTTTGAGATCCTTGCAACCCAATCTAGCTATTTCAAGGACTAATTTGCAAAGATGTCACTGTCTAAAATTTTACCCATGTTAGATATTTTTGTATTTTGATGTTTAATGGTAGAAAATGTATGTTTGATGTTAGATAAACAACTTTTACTAAGTGATTTTTGATGAAAATGCCTAAAAAGGACCTATTTGTAAAAGTTGTAAAATATGTAGTAGATGTGTGGTTTAACGAAAAACGTGGGTTGTTGTGAGTATGAAAATTGTTTTGCTAGGCTTGGGTTTTGAAGAAATTGACTATATTTCATTTTACGAGCCTAGGGATTAAAGTGTAAAATATTGAAAAGTTAGGCACAAAAATGAAATTTTACCATAATGTGATTTTTGGACTGAATGGAATAATGTGAGTATTAAATGAGTTAAATTTGATATTTAGATCAAGAAAAATGAAGTTCGGACCTAGATCGGGGGAAAAACAAAGTGTTTGACGATTAGGTCCATTTTCACTATTTTTGTACCGAGGTAAGTTCATAATACAATTTTATATTTGTATTTTAATGTTTTGATATTGCATGGATTGTATGATTGATTTTATGGGTATATTAGACGAATTTCAAGCAAAAGAGAAATCCTGGTTGAACCTTAGGAATAGATTAGGATACAAGTGACATGTCACTAGGAATCCATATGATTATGTGATCTATGTGTCCCGGGTGCTAGTCTCGTACGTACTACCGGTGGCTGAGTATACCTGCATATGCTGCGGATACTTGACAGCCTGCGTGAGTAGCACCGAGTAGCTACGTCTTGACTGAGAGCTTGTGTGAGCAAGCCCGAGGATAGCCCGAGAGCGAGCCTATATGTGTTATGAGATTTGTGGTAGCATTGGCTACATATGTGGCACTTATGTGCAAAGTTTTCCGTGTATCCGATAGTATTCCAAGTGGTTTAATGGGTATGTCCAAGATGTGAAAGTATGTGATTGTGTTACGAGTTGGTACAGGTATGTACGAAAAACTCAAAGAAAATGGATTCTGTATATGATGAAGTAGTGGTAAGGATGTGATTGAATAAGTTATGCTTATGAAGTTTTAAATTACATTTATGTTAGCACATGTTATGTTATTCATATGACAAATGTATAATTAATGTTGTTTATTATTTTCATATGAACTTACTAAGCTATATAGCTTACTCCCCTTTCTTTCCCTTATCTTATAGTGTCACCAAGCTAGCTCGGGGATTGGAGATTGTCAGAGATCCATTCACACTATCAACCATTCTTTTGGGTATCACTGAAATGTCAATATTTTGAGTTATGGCATGTATAGGGACTTGGTTATTTTGTTATATGTGTCATTGGTAATGTGGCCAAATGTATTGGCCTATAATGAGTAATGATTTCATTTTTGTATATGGCCATGAAAGTTTGCTAATGTTGGTTATGAGTATCATTATATGTTGATACCATTCATGAATGTGGAAACTTGCATGATTTGTGTTGATAAATTGTGATGTTAAAGCATGTTAGATGTTAGCATGTGGATGTGATGTTAATACCTTGGTTGTGGATGTTTTGGTTGCCTAAGTATGCTTGAATTGGTATTATATGATGTTGTGTAGATATGTGCATGGAAGGGTGGCAAAAGGCTTGGTAAATAGCCTTATTTTGTCCACACGGGTAGACACACGGGCGTGTGTCTAGGCCGTGTGTGACACACGGCTTGCCCCATGGGCATGTGTACTGGTCGTGTGTACCTTGCACCTTAAATTTTAGAAACAGAATGCTCATAATTGAGAAAATGGGTAGAGACACGAGCGTGTGTCTCGGCTGTGTGATGGACACGGCCTCAGGCACGGGCGTGTGTCCTGGGCATGTGAAGTCTGCACCTATTTTATGAAAAATCATGAAAATTAAATCGACCACATGGCCTAGCACACGGGCATGTGACTTGGCCTTGTGACTTCAATCTGTTCATGAGTTACAAACAGAGAGTTACACGAGTTAGGGACATGGGCGTGTGTGACCACACGGCCTACCCACATGGGCGTGTCTTGAAACCACATGGGTGTGTGACCCTTGTTTATAGCAAAAATTTTCTATGTTTTGTAAAAATTTCTAAAGTTCTTGGTTTAGTTTCAAACCACTACTAAAGCATGTTTTGGGCCTCGTAGGCTCGCATTAGGGACTTTATGATTGTGTATGAATGGTTTTAATTTGGACGCAAATTTATGACTCGAAATTTTACGAATGCTTGTGTTGTGAGTCCGGTAATGCCTCGTACCCTGTTCCGGCATTGAATTCAGGTAAGGGGTGTTACATTTTTGTATCTCATCTTTATGTTTTCAATTTAATAAAACATTACTTAATTTTTCTATTCAAAATAAGTATAATCATTATTTGAGTTGATTGGTTTTTGTATTATGAATATTTTGTGCAAATAATTGTTTCATTCATTTAGGTTTAATTCATGTTAATACTTGTAAATGTAAGGCCAATATTTGTAGGTTAATGAATTAACTATTTAATCTAAGAAGAGGTAATAGTTAATAGACAAAATACCTAAATGCTACATATCATGTCAATACTGAAAAATGATTGTTGTATGCATAAATTGTACAAAATGCTCGAAAGGGTGATTTCTTGGTTAGTTTTGACATAGACATATGCAAAATAATTTAAGGACATAATAGGTCTTTAAGAGAAGCCTATGTTGTAATTAAAATTGGGTTTAATGAATTTTCATATTACCACAATCCTTTCATGATATTCTTTTTATAATTGTCAATAACTCTTGCTAAGTGAATTACTTGTTCTAGTTTATTCATGTTATGTACATTAAACCTTGTGTTTAATTTTTCTGATGTGATTACTTTTCTACAATATGTGTTGTTTTCTTTTGTGGGTTTTTGAAATATGATTAAACTCATATTATAATTTTCGATTCTCAATAACATTATTTTTCTTTACTTGTTTCCTTCCAAATTGTTTTTATAGTTGACTTTACAATAATTTACACATCCTGTCCTGGTGGAGATGATAACTTTTTACTTACTACTTATTAGTTGTAACGATCGTGTACACTTGCAAATAACCTCGATACAAGTTTTGGCAGTTGTTTTCGAGAACTGTATTTTGTCATTATTTGTGAAGATAATTGTTTTAAATTTTGGTTTATTTTTGTTTTTGTTAATTTTAATTTTATTCTTCTTATGATTTTTCAAGGTTTATGAAAGTAGACCAAATTATCAATCTATTGCCAATTGACCCAAAAATTGAATGCACTTTTAGGAAAAAAAGATGGGAACAATCAACCGAAAGACAAGTCAAATAAATGAATCAAGATCCATGAAAAGATGTAGCCAATAATATTCCAAATCCGAACCTTGTTGTTGATGACTGGGATTGAGCTATTTGGAAGTATACTATGCCTTTATTCAGTGAACTCAATCCAGGGATTCTAAGAACTAAAATTGAGGCTCCTCAGTTTGAGTTAAAGCCAGTGATGTTTCAGATGTTGCAAACAATGGGACAATTTAGTGGGATGCTTACTGAAGATCCACTTCTACACCTTCGCTTATTTATGGAAGTAAGCAATTCTTTCAAGCTGCCTAGAATATCTGAAGAGCTTTAATATTGAAGCTATTCCTATATTTTTTGTGAGATCGAGCACGAGCATGGTTGAATTCCTTACCAGTCGATTCTATATCCACATGGCAAGAATTGGCATAACATTTTCAGATGAAGTATTTTCCACCAAGTAAGAATGCTAAGTTCAGAAATAAAATTGCTACGTTTTAGCAATCTAATTATGATCCCTTGATGAGACATGGGAAAGATTTAAGGATTTATTATGAAAATGACCTCATCACGGTATTCCTTATTGCATCCAATTAGAGACCTTTTACCATGGTCTCAATGTTCACACAAAAATGGTGGTAGACACTTCAGGTAACGAAGCTCTTCTTTCAAAGGCATATAATGAAGCATATGAGATTCTTGAATGAATTTCAAGAAACAACTATCAGTGGTCGACCAATCGAGCAACCACAGGAATAAGAGTGACAAGAGTTCATGAAGTTGATGCTCTTACATATTTAGCAGCTGAGGTGTCTACTATGACTTCCATGCTTAAAAAATATTATTGTCAATGGTTGCAACACTAACATGGCAGGTCAATAAACAAGTTAGTTTGAGAACTTCGCTTGTGTATACTGTGGAGATGGTCATACATTTGAAGATTGTCCATCAAACCTAGAATCTATCTACTATTTAAGAAACCAACATCAAAATAGGAATGGTCCAGGTCCATAATCAAATCATTACAACCCTTCATGGAAAAATCATCCCAATTTCTTCTAGAGTAATCAAGGAATTGGTCTAAGTATTTCCTATATACCTTCGCATTCAAATAATTTTCCAGGTTTTTCTCAACAAATACATAAACCTCAGCCAGTCGAGTCTTCAAGTAGTTTGAAAAACTTACTAAATGCATATATGGCTAAAAATGATGCAATTCTAAAGAATCTAGAGAACCAGATAGGATAGTTAGCCAACGAGCTAAGAAACAAACCTCAAAATGCTTTTCCAAGTGATATAGAGAATCCAAGAAGTACAGGCAAAGAGCAGTGTAAAACCTTCACTTTGAGGAGCAAAAAGGTGTTGGAACTGAAAGTTGTTGAAGCCAAAGGTGAGCTTGTTGTTGTCCAAAATCAGAAGGAAGTTCAACCAGAAGTTGAAACTCCCATAGTCTGTCCCCGTGACCCTTACTGAGGCACAACAACAGCAGAGTAGTTGTAACACCCTGGGTTTGGCGGGTCTAAGGATTTGGCATATAGTAGAATAGTCTTTCTGGCAAAGTGTAATCCGCCCAATGACTTGATATAGTGTATACATGTGGGCGTATTGTAACACCATCATACCAATGAGTAAAGACTTTATACGAAGATATTATGCTATGTTAAGGGGATGTTTGAGTTATGTGACAAAGAGTAATTATGGATTGAATTACTGCCAGGGTATAATACGTCTGGTTTGTATGGAATACTGTGTTAATTATATTTTAAGTAATATGGTTACAAAATCAACTAGATAGTCTAGTTTGATAATTATGGATGCAAGGAACTTAATTACATTTCTCTCGAAAATTGTAGGCCATTGAGAAGGCAAATCCTAAAACGTATGACACTTGTTAAAACCACACAATGTAACAGCTCGTTTTTTAGTGGTGTCGAAAATGATGGTTTCAGGACCACAATTTTGACTACTGAGTTAGTAAATATTATTTATTTAATATTTATGAGTCTATGGTAGTGTTGTATTAAAGTTTGGTTCAATGATTTTGATGTTTGGTGGGTTAATTAGGTAAAAGGATTAAATCATAAAAGGTGAAAAAGTCAATCGCTATTAGTTTAAATGTGTTGATTTACTAAAGAAGCATAATTAGATGGCTTTAAATGGTAATTAGACCATAGGAATGTTAATGGACAGTTAAGGCCTTGGGTTTAATGAAATCTTAGGTTTAATTAAAGGTTAAAATGGTAAATAATTAAAGAATATAAAAATAACAAAAGAAAAAGATGGTCTTTTTCTTCTTCATTTTTGTCCACCACCGTTTACACCATTTTTTAGGCATGCTTAAGGTTCAGCCAAGCTTCAAGGTGTGCATGTAAGTGATTTTGGCTTCTGTTTTTAGTAAATTTTATGTTTTTGATATCGTTGTAGCTTAATCTAGCAAACCCAGGGATTATTTTGTAAAACTGTTAAAATTTTTAGGACTTGCCATTAATGAATTTTAAGTGTTTTTGAGGTTGGTTGATGGATTCATGAGCTTGGCTGCTAAATAGGATTATTTTGTAAAGTAATTTTAGTTAGTTTTGAACTTAGGGCTATAATTAATAAAATATTAAATTTAGCAAGGAATTCTTGAAAAATTCAGTTATTAAGGGACTGTTGAAGGACTATAATAAATTCGTCATTAAGGTTTTTGGTCTAATTGTGAAAATATGTAAGTTTTGATTTTAGGGACTAAATTGCATAAAAGGTAAAATTTTAGGGTAATTTTGTAAAAATAAAATTAAAGGGATTTTATGCATCTAATAAGTAATATCAAGTGTTATATAATGATAGTTTAAAATTAATTATTATTTAGATTAAGAAACAAATCAATCAAACAATAATCGTGGAAAAGGAAAGATAGCAGAGTAGTCGTTGGTGTTGCGTTCACTATCATTTTAGGTTAAGGTAAGTTTGTATAGTGGATAAAGTGATTTAGTTGTTTCTTTTGTGATGTAATAATTTTATGTATGTTTGTGATTGCATGTATTTGTATAATGATCTTAAGATATGGAATGGATTAGAATGTATTAAAATCATAGTTGAGGTATGTAATTGGAAATAGAAAGTTATTTAGTTGAACTCATGTGAGATGATAATGTATAAGTAATCATATGATATAGTAATGAAACAAGACTTGTATGAATTTTGTGAATGCCTAGGATACAAATGACATGTCATTGGGGTAACTACCGTTTCGGGTGTTGGTCTTGGTTGTCCCACTGATGGCTAAGATCTTGCATTTGTTGCGGATTCTTCACAGCTCGTGTGAGTAGCATCATGTAGCCTATCATCCCAACCCACATCTCATGTGAGCAGGCCCATTCACAGCTCATGTGAACATTTACATCACAGCTCGTGTGAGCAGCTTTCACATGTATCAAACGTTATTTCACTATGGTACATCGAGTGAAAACTGAACATGTATAAAAGGGTTCATTATCATGGTATTTGGTTACATGGTTTGGAAAATGGATATACGATGTATTAATTGGGTTATGAAATGGTAATGTGTTAAATGTGAAAGATGATATTTGTACCATGTGTGATTACTTATGTATGTATGATTGTTAAATTTAGATTAATTATACGTTCATTTGGGAAATTACTAACTTGTGACATTGTGATTTGCATAAGCTAGTTATGAGCATATACATTTTCTTGAGAATTGGTATAATTCATGCTTAGTTGTTTTCTTTAAAATTCAGTAAGTTTAGTTAATTTTTATACGAACTCACTGAGCAATAATTTGCTTACGTCTATTGTGTCTGATTCTTTGTAGATCATCATTGAATCTGCAGTCAGTTGGAGGTCAAGTCGGAAATCACATTATCCGTTCAATGACTCGGTAGAATTTTGACCATTTTGGGATAGGTTATAAGTGCCCTATAGTAGGTGTTTTGATTTCATATGTTTATATATTCAAGTTATGGTATGGTTTGGCTATTTGAATAATGTTGTGGTATTTTGCTAAGTTGGTTCTTTTGGTGTTTAAGTATGTACATATATGAGGATGTTTAGGCCATGTTTTGGTATGTTTTATTTTGGTGTGTTATATGGTGAAATGGTTTAAGTAATAAGCTTATATTTATTGAATAAATGGAGTTGAATGGTAATGAATGTTAGTTTGAAATTGCTTGAATTGATATGCCAAATGTGGTATGTTGTTTAGGCACTTAGTATGCATGAGATAGATGTTATTTTAGGTATATTTTAGTGACTTTTAAGTAAGTTTGAGTGATGGTTTATTGTTGTTTGTGGTTTAAGTGAAATAGAGTTAGGTAACTTCTAGAAAAAGGGTCATATAGATGCACATAGGTTGATACACAGCCTGACACACAACCGTGTGCCATGCACGGGTATATGGCATGACATGTGGTCTATATGATTTAAGTTTCAATTGGAACAGACAACATCAATTAGTTACATGGCCCAGCCACACGGTCATGTGAAAGTTTGTATAGCTTTACAATTTAGTCCATACATAGTCTCAGTTTATTACAAGGCTTGTCAACACAGCCATGTCTCCAAAACATATTTAACCAACGGGGTCTTCAAAACATATTTAAGGTGAGAGGGAAGTACAATTAACTGACACAGTTGTCACATACTAATCATTGTTTGTAGCCCCAAAAATATCAGCATAATTATAACACCCCCAAACCCGGCCCAAACACTACAACCGGATCTGGTATGTCACTAAGGAAATTTTATAAAAAGATGTAGCACTTTAGAAAAAACAATAATCAGGTTTAAATAGTTATACCGAAAACATAATAATTTATTAAGTCATATAAAATATAAAGTTATAAATTGCCTTGGTGAATTTTTAAATAAAAACCCAAATTTTATACATGTCCCAACTTAATTTTAACATCAAATTTAACTGCCCAGTAATAAAAGCCCAACATAATACCAAAACATAAATGATAGTCTAGTGGCCCAAGGCCTTATTACAACGAAATTTAAAACCCACTTAAAATAAATTTCTTAAAAATAAATAAATAAATTCTTTTTGCTGAATCCTCAGTACTCTATTGCATGGCCACCTTGCTCTCCTCTCCAGCCCGGTCCGATGCACTAAGTGCTACCTGAAATGGTTAAAATAATAGGGTGAGTAGCGAAACTCAGTGCACAACCCTCGTGCACCATCAGATTGGGCCTTAGCCCACAGATCAGGATATAATACATAATATAGAAGATAACATACATAAAACCCAACCCAATCCTAGGTTTCCATCCGCTACACACCACCCTTACCTGCCAATCACACCATTGGGGATTTCTACAATCAACCCACACCGCTACACACCATCGATGGCAGTCATGCTGTAGTTAGCTGCTCATTGTCAAAGTTGTGACAGAGTCACCAGGCTGAAATGGCAGAAGCCACCAGAAACAGAGTTGTGACAGAGTCACCAGGCTGAAATGGCATAAGCGACCAGAACAAATCACTTCCCCTTTCATCAATCACCCAACCTCAAGCATACATAGAAATCGACATATAAAACATATCGTTTTTTTAATAGAAACATTCACTGAGGAATGGTAGAAATCACTAACCTGATATTTATCCTTTACCCTCCTCGGGTTTTCAAATGTTATGCCGGGATTTCGACATTTAACAGAGTATAGCAGATTTATTACATATATATACATTAGCATTCAATCTAATGGTGTGAGAAGTTACACACCTGATATCTCGTAGTACTACACTCTTAGTAAATATCCTTGCTATCCGGATCTACAACTCTTAGTCTAAAACCTAGCTCAAAAGCCGGAAGAATACGAAGATTTGGCCTCCCCTATAATCGGCCAAAGGTTAGTAAATCCCTAATTTGCTCACTAAAATCAATAGGTCTCCTTACCTTGAAATCCTGAAAGTAACACGATTCGAGTGTTACTGAACTATGACTTAGAGATCTACGCGATTGACTCCACTTCAGATCCCAGAATGCCGAAAAATAAGAGAAAACAATAGATTAGTCACTAAATAGCCATTTGGCCAGAGACTTTGAAAAGCCGGAAAAGATTTGGATCCCACAAATCAATACTTACCTTCAATTCCCTTCAGATTTCGGCACAAGCAGACACCCCAGAGTGATTTCAGCAATCACAGGAGACGAGATCTCACGATTTCGGCTTTTATGAAAATCCCGGAAAAGATGAACTGATGTGGTTTCAGCTAAAAAGAAAAGTGAAAAGAAAGCAAAGAGAGGCTTGAAGATTCGGCTAAAGTGTCATGAAAGAGATGAGAATCTGTTAGAGGATTCGGCCAACTGAAGAAAAAGAAAAGAGAGGGAGAATAGAGTAGGAATTTCGGCAGAGAAAAGAGAAAAAAATGAAAACTTGGACAGCAAATTCGGCACATCCACCTTAAGCCAAAACCGAGTGCCCCTTTCCTTTCCAATTCTTCAAGATTTCGGCTAACATTAAACACCTAAAGATAGCTCCTATCTTTCTAAATTTACTCATCCCAAAAGAGACTTAACTAGCTCCAACTCCTCCTTCATTTATCAACACAATATCCACGTATTAAAACATAATAAAATTCCCTAAAAAAATAGCCTTGTGCCGCCCCCTTACTCTTTTAAGTGCCAAAATTTAGCCCTATAACTTGGGCTTCAAGCAACCAAAATTTGGGCCCTCCTCATGCACTAGTGACGCCACTTATAGCTCCCCTTTACTGTGCCCCTAGCTGCTGGGCCACAAGCCCAATATGTCAATTAAACTTCTAAAACTTTAATTTAATCCCCTAGAGTGTCTAAACAAAATATTTAATCAAAGCCTCGGCCCAAACCTGAGCCCCATTTGCACCTCAAATCCTTAAATTAATATTTTAAGCATACACTACACAAAATGCACAAGCCCATAAATTCAGGATGTTACAATAAGACAGCCTTCACATGCCCATACGATATGTTTTCTTTTAGGTGTATGCCTTTTGGTTTGTGTAATGCACCTGCGACTTTTCAGCGGTATATAATGGTTATATTCACTAACATGGTTGAAAATTTTTTAGAAGTATTTACGGATGACTTTCTGTGTTTGGATACTCTTATGATGATTGTTTAGATAATTTGGCCAAAGTACTTAGATGATGTAAAAAGATGAACCTCGTCCTCAATTGGGAGAAATGTCGTTTAATGGTAAGAGAGGGCATCATTTTGGGACACAAAATCACTAGACAAGGATTAGAAGTCAACAAGGAGAAGATAGAAGTTATCTAAATTCTCACACCACTTGTGTCTATAAAGGGCATTAGGAGTTTTTTGGGACATGTTGGGTTTTACCAGAGATTCATTAAAGATTTCTCCAAAATCTCCAAGCCACACTAGAAATTATTATAGAAAAGCTTAGTATTTAACTTTCATGATGAATGCTTAAAAACTTTTGAGAAATGAATAATTTCAGCACCAATCATCATTACCCCAGATTGCAGTTTTTCATTTGAACTGATGTACGACACAAGCAACTATGTAGTAGGAGCTTTATTAGGACAATAAAGGAATAAAATTTTTCATCCCATCTACTATGCAAGTGGAACCTTGATGGGAGCACAGTTAAACTATACGGTAACAAAAATAAAAGAGAATTATATGTTGTTTTCGCCTTTGAAAATTTTCATTCATATCATGAAGGTACTAAGGTGACAATTTATATCGATCACACGACCATTAAATATCTTCTTTCAAAGAGAGATGCAAAACCAAGATTGATTCGGTGGGTTTTGTTACTCCAAGAATTCAATTTGGTGATTCAGGATAGGAAAGGAGTAAAGAACCAAGTGGCAGACCCTTTGTCCATATTGGAGTAGCAAGAAGACCCTCACTCATCTGTTCTTATTAATGAGCACTTTCTAGACAAACACATCTTTGAGGTAAGCCATGCCCATGATACTCCTTGGTTTGTAGACTATGCTAATTTCTTAGCCAGTGGTTTAATGTCGCCCAAAATGACATATCAACAAAGAAGGAAATTCCTTCATGATGTGAGATATTACTTTTGGGAGGAACCATATTTATGTAAGTAATGTGTAGATGATCAAAAAGTGTGTAGCTGAGAACGAAGTAGCTGATATTTTGTACCACTGTCATTCATCCCCAAGTGGGGGACATTTTGGAGGATCACGCACTACAACTAAAGTGTTGCAAGCTGGTTTATTTTTTGGCTGATTCTGTTTAAATATGCATAAGTCTACGTGGAAGATTACGATTGATGCCAACAAGTTGGAAATTTATGCAGGTGGAATAAGATGCCATTAACCAACATTCTTGAGGTAGAGTTATTTGATGTTTGGGGAATTAACTTCCTAAGTCATTTTCCTTCTTCTTATGGTAATGCATACATCTTTATAGCCATTAACTATTTATCCAAATGGGTAGAGGTCGAGTCATATCCGACTAATGATGCCAAGATAGTGATGCGATTCTTGTAGAAACATTTATTCACGAGATTCGAGACTCTAAGAGCTATAATTAGTGATAAAGGATCCCATTTTGTGAATAAATAGCAGAAGTGGTTACTAGATAAATACGATGTGAAGCAACTACAGCTTAGCGTCCCCAGATGAATGGCCAAGCTGAATTTGCTAATAAAAAAATAAAGGGCATACTTGAAAAAGTAGTACATCCAAACTGGAGAGATTTGTCCAGAAGACTTGATGAAGCACTGTGGGCTTACTGAATGACATTTAAGACTCCCTAAAAAACCTGCCCTTTATTGTTGGAATTCAAGCATGAAACCTATTAGGCCCTCAAGCAACTCAATATAGATTTGAAGCATGCTGGAGATAAACGGATGCTACAACTTAATGAGTTAGAAGAAATGAAAATGTTCTCTTACGAGAATGCCAAGTTCTTCAAAGAAAGATTAAATAAATGGCATCACAAGCACATCCGATCCCGTGTGTTCAAAGTTGGTCTGCAGGTTCGTCTATTCAATTTTATGGTGATGTTGTTTCCAAGTGAACTCAAATCTTGATGGTCAGGACCCATTACTATAAATCAGTTTTTCCCTAAGGAGTAGTCAAGCTACGAGATAATAAATGAGGTAAGTTTAAGGTTAAAAGTCAATGGTTGAAACATTATTGGACCGATGAAGTCGAGCAGGAAAACATCTCGTCCACTTTAACCGACCCATAAAGATTTTATGTTAGAAAACTATTATATTTAATAAAAATAAATAAATTTTTATTTTTGAGTAGGTTGAAAATAAAATTAGTATTTTTAAAAAAATTTGTAAATAAATAAATTGATAAATATCTAATAATAATAGTAATAATAAACTCATAATTAAAAAGGAATTATTTTAATTTTTAACCTAAGTAAATTAGGGTTAATTATTTCTTTTTTTATTATTATTCTTTTTTCCCTATTTTTTTATTTTCTCTTCTTTTTTTTTTGTTTATGTTCAGTTGTCGCCGCCCTCCCTACTATCGTCACACATCCACGCTACCCACGCCTTAAGCCATTGTCAATTGCTAATAGCAGCCATCACACCTACCACACTGTGCAACAACCTTTAACCCACGCGACCTTGTGATCCAACAACAGCAAGCCTTATGCGACCGTCACTACACGATGCACCATTCACGCGCCCTTTCACCGTGCAGCAATAGCACTCCGTGCGACCTATCGCTCTATTGCGCACTACCGTGGAAGTAGGCCTTCCCTATATGCCAACAATGGTGTCCCACGACAACCCATTGGCAACCCGTGGTTGAACCCCTCAATTATCGACAGTCCCTTACTGCCGCACCTTACCCGTCTTTGAGGTAATTAGGATTATTTTTTCTAATAAAGTGGTTTTGTCTTGATTATTTGTTTCAAAAAAATTTGGATACTCAAGTTGATGAGGTCCAACCTTGGTTTTGAACCCTGGGTATAAAGGCAAGATACATCAGAATATTCAAGAAAAAACCCATGTTCTCATATAATGGTTTTCAGCTTGCCAGTGAATATGATGTACTGAGAAACTATTGAGAAACGGGGATGGAAATTATTTTGTGATATCTGATCTTCTCTGGATGAAGACATTGTCAGAGAGTTCTATGCCCATTGATCATATGTCTGTCGAGTTTTAAAATTTTTAAAGAGAATGATCTAACCTGGAAACTAACTCTGACAACGATTGAAGGCAAGTGTACCTATCGAACAGTAGTATAGCTTAGGCAAGACCGAATTATCAAACCCAAAGGAACTAAAAGTACTAATACTAACCTTCTTTTTATTATTTAGCCTAAAATAAGTGAAGTTGCTTTAATATAATCTAAACTATTTACTAAGCCAAAGATACAAAGATAAAAAGGATGAATTGGGAAAATAACTTTAGGAAAAACTCAGTTGATAAAGGCGATACCCTCAGAAAGAATCCACCTAGACTTCACTTGTTATTTAACCCTGTACCATACGATTTATTTACTTAGTTTGATCCGCAAGACTCCCTAACGTATATTAAACCCTCTCTCGAGGCGAATAACGTCTAACCCTAGGTTAATTAACGAAAATCTCTTTCTCACTTAATAACCCCCTAGAATAGCAGTAAATTGATCTATGGACTCCCATATTAGGTTTCACCCTAATCCGGCAAAATCTCGTCACCCTATCTCTAGGCGTGCGATCAACTCCGCTTAATTATGCTAGATCTACTCTTAAGCAGGGTTTATTCCTCCTCCACCTAAGCACATCAAATTTGGATTAAGCTTGCATAATTAAGAGCAAACTAAGTATTTATCATATAATTCAGAAAATAATAACAAGATTCATCTAGGTTTCATCCCCTTCAGGTATCTGAAGGATTTAGTTCATAACAAATAAAGAAAACATCTCAAGAGAAAAGATAAAACAAAATATAAGAAATCCCTAAAACTCCCTGAACGAATTGAAGGAGGAATCCGCCGCCTTGAGTAGAATTTCGGCTTCTTGGGATGGATCAACTGGCTATCTTCGAGTGATTCCCACAAATCTGACCTTCTTGTCTTGGCTCCTTAGCCTAGCTAACCGCCCCCTTTAAGGATGAACTTAGGGGGTATATATAGGCTCTTGGAATGTGTTCCTTTGCCCCAAAGTATCCAAATCCGAATGAAATTGTTCATTGCCACGACAGGGACACGGCCATGTCACACGCCCGTGTGACTAGTCTTTGGGCTGTGTTCAGATTTCTTTAATGAGGCAAGGCCGTGTAAATCGGGGGACAGGCCGTGTTCTAGATGATCAATAAGGCACAGCCGTGTAAATCGGGGGTCAGGCCGTGTTCTAGATGATCAACAAGGCAGGGCTGTGTGGGCTTAAGTCCAGGCTGTATCGATTTCCACCTTGGCCCAATTTGCTCCGTTTTGGGCCCGTTTCTCGTTCTTTTTATCCTCGGGTGCGACATGAAAAGAAAGGATTAAGAGCACCTTTTTATATAAATTGAGGCTAAAATCATCCAAAAGCATACTAAATGTGGGATTAAAATATGTTACTATTACGGTTTATCAAATACCCCCACACTTAAGCTTTTGCTTGTCCACAAGCAAAATTCTCAACTTACAATTAAAAAGAACTTTTCATGATTCATAATTCCTATTAACAATGTCTCATCATAATTCATAGGTGTCTCTCCTTATCTGAATAATTACCTTTGATTCAAAATCGATAAGGATTGACATCCTTACTAAATATTCACTCAAATCACTCGAGGTGTATAAGGTTAAAATTAAGCTCCAGAAGTCGAACCTGAAAAGTTAATCCCATAGGCTTGCCTGAAAATCAAATCTCCACCACTGTAATATGAGATGATACACAAATCAAAAGGTCTTTAACAGGGTTGTAACGGGGCTAGGATTAAATGTGTGGATAAAGGCTGAATTAAAAGGTTAGAATCGAGATTGAATTAACAAGTACCCACCTAAAAATTACCGAAATAATAATTACATCAACTGAAAAGTAATAAACCAACTAATACGAGCTTTTTCTTTTGTTAAATTGATTTTAACTGTATAAGCTCTCTACTAATACTGAATATGCTTCGATTTTTTTTTTAAGAACAAACTAATAATAAATGATAAATTGAACTACTAAAATAATATAATTAGGTAACTACTCAAATCAAATCTCGATATAAGGGTAGTCAAAAGGAATGTTGATAACAAGTACAAAGGGGTTTTGGGTTAATATTAGCTGGTGAGTCAATAAAAAGAGTTGTTAGGATCAACGGGGTTCGCTAGGGGTTAATTGTGAAGGTAGGCTTTTTAGTGGAGTAAGTGGGTTAAAACCTAGGCTTTATCATCTCAGTGTATCAAATCATAGGTGTGGTATCAATATGTATAATTGAGGCAAGTTCTAGAATAACAGTTCATAGTTGACACACTCATAATCAATAAAGTGAGCATGAAAAGAAAAATATATGCTCTAATAGGCTCAAAATCTCACAAAAATTTATGGGTATTTTGATATCAACCTTGTAAATTTCAAAGTTCAAGGTAATATTTGAATTTAGGTTAACAACCTAGTGAGAATTTTAGTTCTGAAAATTAGACTTATCATGCTTGATTCTCTAATATTCTTCTAGTTTAATCATCAATGCACAATTAACTATGACTTAATTAATAAAAATCATAAATCATTAGAAATTTCATCCTAATTAGTAATATGAAAAATTTACTTAAAGACAAGACTAAATTCAGGGATTTGAGAATAATGAAGAAAGTCAGGCCGGATTTGAGAATAATGCAGAAAGTTAGGCCCTTTCCTTAAATAAATATTCACCCCCCACACTTAAGATGTACATTGCCCTCAATGTACAAAGATAGATATAAGATTTAAAGGATAAATCAAAAGAGAAGGGGAAAGAATACTCCCTGAATTTTGGATAGTGTCCCTGGAGGATGGTAGATGTCGTGGTGTGTATGTTTGGAGGGGTCGGTCTGGATGACGATCCTGTGCTAGATGAAGAAATTAGGGAGCTCGTGAAGGATTAGTCAGGGTTTATTAAGTCATAATTAAAATAAATAAGTATGTAATTAAAGAAAAGCAAGCTAAAGTGAAGGAGACTAAGAAGGAAAATAAAAATAAAAGAAAAGAAGAATACCGAAGAGTCCTTATTGTAGGATGGTTCGCGAGGTGGGTGTGACCTCTAGGGCTGCGGAGGTGCTGGTGGTGGCGGAAGTGGCGTGATTCCCAAGCAGCCTGGCGAACCTGACACTAAGAAAATAAATTAAACTAAATAGAGTAGAAGAGAAGTAAAGATAAGGAAATTGAAGCAAAAGAGAAAAGAAAAATAGAAACGAAATGGTCTCAAAGACCCTTGGCTTGTTGTTGGAATGAAATGGCCGGCATGAACTTATATGTTGGGATCTCCCTCGGGAAGATTATGCTTGACTTCTTCCAGTTCTTCGGCATGGCTTCGGTGTAGCTCAAGAGTTTTAAAGAATAATATGGAGAGGTTAATCTGAGAAGAAGAAATAACAAAAGAGGTGGAAAGTAGGAAAATGGGGAGAGGGTTGGTGTTTAAATAGAGGCTCAAATCTGGTATATTCCCACGCCCGTGGTCCGAGGGCGTGTCGATTCCCACGGCTTCCTCGCACGGCCGTGTGTCTATGCGTGTTGTTTCACCATGCCCGTGTTTCAGCCAGTCACGCCCGTGTTTGAGAAGTCGGTATGTTGACACGGTTGGAAGGCACAGGCGTGTTCTACCCGTGCTTGGTAAGTCAGTAGCTTCACACGGTCGTGGGGCATGGCCGTGCCACTTTGTCAGTACCCGTGGGGTAGTGGTTGGATCCGTGACATTGAAATTAGTTGGGATTTGATTTGCACGGCCTCTGCTATGCTAGTACGGGGATTCTGGTGGTCCACACGGTTACAGACACGGCCGTGTGTAAGACCTTGTGGTCTGGAATTCTGCACTTTTTGTTAGTTTAAAACTAGATGTTTAGGAAAGGAAAGAGGAAAGACGAGAAACTGAAAATATATGCAAAAGTAAAATAGGGTTAGTGCTCGGGTTGCCTCCCGAGAAGCGCTCGTTTATAGTCTTAAGCTAGACTTTTCTTGTAACAAAATTAGGGAGGTTTAAAGGTTTGAATATCTTCCTTCGTGCTCAGAGTTTTATTTTCTTGATAAAATTTAAGTCGAGAAGCGTTTACCTTGAAAGTGCCGGATGTTGGATTGCTTACCTCGACTATTCCATATGGGAAGATATTTTGTACCTTAAGAGGAGTTTCTTTCAGGTCTGGAGTGGTGACGCGAGGGTTGTCTTTGTCGATCAATACCTGGTCCCTTATTTTGAAGTGGTTTGATGTTCCCACGATCTTCTCTGGGGGCTCCTTTGGTTTCTCTTCACGTGGTTTCAGTTCCCCTTCAAAGTTTGTTTTCTGCTCCTCTAGTTTGTCGACCTTAAGGCTTCCTTCCTTATGTAAATTCTCTTTGTTGGTATTAGGTCCGTGATTCGGCTCAGGTTTGTGTCCTTGTGGTATTTCCTGCGATGAAGATTGTAAAAATTGATTATCAACTGAATTGTCTTTCTTACCTGCATCGATTGTTGTCCTGGCCGAGTCAAGAGCTTGAAGACTGATTGATTCATCACCTACACAAAGTATGAGTTCTCCTGTGGCAACATCAATTTTAGTTTTAGCAGTTGCTAGGAAAGGTCTTCCTAAAATTAAGGGGATTGAATTATCCTCATCCATGTCTAAGACAACAAAATCAACTGGGAAAATGAATTTATCGATTTTGACAAGAACATCTTTGATAATGCCCCTAAGAATTCTAACAGTTTTATCAGCTAATTGAATACTCATCCTAGTTTGTTTGGGCTTCCCTAGACCTAGTCGTTTAAACAATGTGCAAGGCATGACATTTATACTTGCCCCTAAATCAGCTAACGCATTATCAACATTTAAACTACCAATTAAACATGGAACAGTAAAACACCCTGGATCTTTTTGCTTCCGTGGTAGTCTATTCTATAACATTGCTGAGCATACTGGTTTAATTCCACACGTGGCTCTTCGTCTAATTTGCGTTTGTTCGTCAAGAGCTATTTTAAAAATTTTCTCGAGTCTGGCATCTGAAAAAGAGCTTCAAGAAGAGGTAAGTTAATATGTAATTTCTTTAAAAGTTTAAGAAACTTACCGAACTGTTCCTCTGTATCATCTCTTTTTATGGCTTCGGAGTAAGGTATGCGAGGTTGGTATTCCTTGATTACCGATTTTGGCTTTTCTTATGTTACCTCTATTTTACCTTTGTCCACCTCATTTGGTTTGTCTACCACTTTACTATCATGAGCTGTGATGGCTTGAATTTGCTCCTTTGGATTTATCTCCGTGTTACTTGGTAGACGTCCTTGCGGTCGTTCAGACATTAACTTTGCAAGTTGTCCGACTGCCTTTGTGACTTCCCCTACTGACTTAATAAGTTCCCCGATTCGGTTCTTGGTCTCGTCAACCGATGTTTGTTGATTTTTGAGTGTTTTCTCTATATCTTGGAGACAATTTTCTGTGCTTGCCATGAACTTCGTCAGCATCTCTTTGAGGTTTGGATTTTTCTCTTGCGGATATGGCTGATTTTGGAAATTTTGAGGAGGTTGTTGCCTTTGATTTCCTTGATTTCCTTGACCTCCCCATGAAAAATTTGGGTGGTTCCTCCAACCTGGATTGTAAGTATTACCATAAGAATTTTTATTGGATCTGAAATTGTTACCTATATAGTTCATCTGTTCGCTCTCTGTGCCTGGTTGGTAAGGTGGGTACTCAGGATTTGCCACAGTTCCACTCGCGTCATACTGCATTACTGGGTGTGCCTGCAAATAACACAAACTATCGAGCTTTTTATTCATCATCTCTACCTGTGTTGATAGCATGGTTACTGCATCGATGTTGTAAACTCCGGCTGATTTTGTTGGTTTAGTCCTTGTAACTTGCCACTGATAATTATTAAGTGACATTTCTTCAATGAACTCGTAGGCTGCTTCAGGAGTTCTGTTGTTTAGGGTTCCACCGGCGGCTAAATCAATTAGTTGCCTCGTTGAGGGGTTTACACCGGTATAAAAAGTTTGGACTAGTAGCCACAAGGGTAGACCATGGTGTGGAAACCTTCTCAAGAGATCCTTATATCTCTCCCATGCGTCGTATAATATCTCTAAATCCATCTGCACAAAAGAAGAGATATCATTCCGCAATTTGGCCGTTTTGGCCGGTGGGAAATATTTCAATAAAAAATTTTAGTCATTTGCTCCCATGTGGTGATTGACGCTCGTGGTAACGAGTTCAACCATTGTTTGGCTTTATTCCTTAATGAAAAGGGAAATAATCGAAGACGTATGGCATCATTAGAAACGCCATTTATTTTGAAGGTATCACAGAACTCTAAGAAATTGGATATATGATTGTTTGGGTCTTTGTCCTGCAAACCATCAAATTGAACAAATTGTTGAATCATTTGTATTGTGTTAGGCTTTAATTCAAAATTATTAGCAGCTATAGCAGGCCTAACAATACTCGATTGTGCTCCTGTTAAATGCGGTTTAGCATAATCAAACATTGTACGTGGAGCATTATTTTCTCCCATATCATGTGGTTGTGGATTAGCTCGTCCATCTCTTCAGTAGGATTGGATCTGTCTTCTTGATTTTCTTCTGTGTAATTTAGGGCTCACCTGATTTCTCTGCGATTTCTTTGAGCGGTGGCTTCAATTTCACTATCGTATACTAGTGGCCCTCTCAGGTTCCTTCTAGTCATAAACTAAAGGTACCTGGGAAAAAAGAAAGAAAATTTAGCAAAACCTAGATTATTCTAAAAAAAAAATAAAAGTAAATTGCAAAAATTAAAAATAATCGCTAAAGTAATAAAAATAATTTTTTCTTAATATTTTAGTTCCCCGGCAACGGCGCCAAAAACTGGATCGTATGTCTGTCGAGTTTTAAAATTTATAAAGAGAATGATCAAACCTGGAAACGAACTCTGACAACGATTGAAGGCAAGTGTACCTATCGAACAGTAGTATAGCTTAGGCAAGACCAGATTATCGAACCCAAAGGAACTAAAAGTACCAATACTAACATTCTTTTTATTATTTAGCCTAAAATAAGTAAAGTTTATTAATATAATCTAAACTATTTACTAAGCCAAAGACACAAAGACAAAAAGGATGAATTGGGAAAATAACTTTAGGAAAAACTCAGTTGATTAAGACGATACCCTTGGAAAGAATCCACCTAGACTTCACTTGTTATTTAACCCTAAACCATACGATTTATTTACTTAGTTTGATCCGTAAGACTCCCTAACGTATATTAAACCCTCTCTCGAGGCGAATAACGTCTAACCCTAGGTTAATTAACGGAAATCTCTTTCTCACTTAATAACCCCCTAGAATAGCAGTAAATCGATTTATGGACTCCCATATTAGGTTTCACCCTAATCCGACAAAATCTAGTCACCCTATCTCTAGGCGTGCGATCAACTCTGCTTAATTATGCTAGATCTACTCTTAAGCAGGGCCTATTCCTCCTCCACCTAAGCACATCAAATTTGGATTAAGCTTGCATAATTAAGAAAAACTAAGTATTTATCATATAATTTAGAAAATAATAACAAGATTCATCTAGGTTTCATCCCCTTCAGGTATCTGAAGGATTTAGTTCATAACAAATAAAAAAAAACATCTCAAGAGAAAAGATAAAACAAAATATAAGAAATCCCTAAAACTCCCTGAACGAATTGAACGAGGAATCCGCTGCCTTGAATAGAATTTCGGCTTCTTGGGATGGATCAACTGGCTATCTTCGAGTGATTCCCACAAATCTGACCTTCTCGGCTTGGCTCCTAGGCCTAGCTAACCGCCCCCTTCAAGGATGAACTTAGGGGGTATATATAGGCTCTTGGAATGTGTTTCTTTGCCCCAAAGTATCCAAATCCGAATGAAATTGTTCATTGCCACGACAGGGACACGGCCATGTCACACGCCCGTATGACTAGTCTTTGGGCCGTGTTCAGATTTCTTTAATGAGGCACAGCCGTGTAAATTGGGGGTTAGGCCGTGTTCTAGATGATCAACAAGGCACGGCCGTGTAGGCTTAAGTCCAGGCCGTGTCAATTTCCACCTTGGCCCAATTTGCTCCTTTTTGGGCCCGTTTCTCATTCTTTTTTTCCTCGGGTGCTTGCCTGAGCATAAGACATGAAAAGAAAGGATTAAGAGCACCTTTTTATATAAATCAAGGCTTAAATCATCCAAAAGCATACTAAATGTGGGATTAAAATATGTTACTATTACGGTTTATCACCCATCTATATTCGTCAACATTGACAACACTCCATGTGCGTGGAAAGGAATTATCTTTTTCATCAATAGTGATTAATGCCCTATTCAGTTTACCTAACGTTGATGATGATTATTCAGCCATGGAAGCAAATGCTAATGAAGAGACAATCCAAGATACTCTAAGAATAGTCACGATTCCTAGAGCCAAATGGACAATCTTAAGAAAATGTACTTGTTATTGCTGAAGGGAATATTTGACCCGAGAGGCAAACGTATGGTTCTATTTCATTCGGACAAGTATTATACCTGTGATTTTTAGTTTCACTGTTTTGACAAATCAGATGATTCTTCTATATTGTATATTGACCGAAAAGTCAATTAATGTGGGAAGAATAATTATTAATGAAATTTTGGGAGTGTGCAGTAAGAAAGACATGTTATTGCTATTTCTCATCACTCATCACTCTACTAGATGAATTAGCTCTGATTTATCTTCTGATCTCACAGGTTAATCCGGGACTAATGAACGGGTGCAGAACAGGATTACCTTCCGGTCTCATTTGCCTCGATATTCCCTTAGAGGCGTCACTTCATAAGTTTTTAGGTCTATTTGATTCAGTCCTTTGCCCAAAGATTTCATCTTACCTACAGCTCCATCAACCAACCTCCTTTTAGGTTTAGCTACTCATGCTGAAAGTAAAAGAAATGAACATGGAAATGGAAATGGAAAACAAAGCAACTATGAAAGTAAAGCTTAATAAAAATATGATAGTTGGGATTTTTATGCAAGAAAACATAAATAACATGAAACTAAAAGCATTTAATAAGAAAAACTAAAGTAATACACATAAAAGGAACAAGCGTTAATAGATTTAAAGTAAAAGAAACTGAAATACATTAAAATAAAGCTTAAAGTGTCTTGAAACCAAGGTATAGACACTAAAAGTGTAATTAAACCTTAGTTATAGTAATAACTAACTTAAGTAACACTAAGAACATTAAGAACAAGAAGTAAATGCAAAAAAAAAAAAACTCTAAACTAAGGTAGAAGAAGAAAAAACTGAAAACCCTAGAAAAAATATCGAAAAACTAAGAGAAACCTAGAGAAAGCTAAACCTAAAACTAATTTAATGTGTGTGCCTCACCTCCTTAGCAAATTTTGGTTGCTATAAGCTATCTTTTGATGAATTTTCATTGCAAAAAATGCCCCTACAAGGGCCTTGGGTGATTGGTGGACTAGATGGACAAATACTACCCTTTTTTTATCAAAGTTTCTCCCTAATGAAAGCGATGTCGCGATGCCCAAAAGTGGAATCGCGATAACTCTGGCAGTGTCGAGCTTTGGGGTTTCCTTTGAAGGGTGGATATTGCAACACCCAAAGAGGATGCCGTGATACCACTGAAGGGAGTCTTTAGTCTTCTATGTTGTTAGAGATATCGTGATTCCAAGGTGTGGATATCGCGATACCCTTTCCCTTGGTGCCATTCTCATTCGTTTTTTTATCTCCAACATGTCCCTACACCACTCAATCACACGTTAGGCCTCCAAATGGTGCTATTGGTCAATTTGGGTAACAAAATGGGCAAAACGAAGCATTTCCACTTATTAACTAAAAATCTAAAAATAATGAAAAACTATGCTAAAGACGTTATTTTTCTTGAGGAAAAGCTCCTTTAGTGTGTTGGAAGAGCCTAATTTGCCACATCAATTTATGGCAGATCAATGACAAGTACACGTGGCTATCTTTTCCTTAACTATATGACTTGCTTATCATACATATGCATGAACATACTTTGCAAACAATTTAAATATCATCATGCTATCACAAAAAAAAAGCATAAAATTAAATGACTCTAACTAGTCAGTTTCCATGATTTCATCCTAAAAAATAAAATAAATAATATTGCAATTATTACCCTAAAGTATACTTTGGGTCTCCTAGGTGAAAGCCACATATCATGATTTATGGGTTTTTTTTTCAAAACCACAAATGACTTGAAAACCACGGAAAGGATCTACTATCGTCACCATGGACTTTGTTGCCACCACGATTGATGTCGTTGTCAGGTGGTCGATGTTGCCACCATTGCATCATCGTTGGCCACCATCGGCCAACATCGTCAAACCCTTGGCAGCCTTCACCACTAGACTACCTTCAGTCTTTTGCAGGTTGACTAGGTCGGGTTTGTGTCATCTCATTAGCCTTGGATGTGTCTCGATTCTTCGGGATTCATCAAAAAAATTAGTTACATAACACTTATGTTTGTTTCCAGCTCACATGAATTATTCTACAATAAATAAAATAATTCCTATGTGAAGATGATAGTCCACAATCTAATTACATATCCCAAAAATTAATATTAAAATAATAATTTGCAACCACTTTAATTTTTAAGAATCACAATTTTGGAAAAATTACTTTATCATATAAATAATAAATAATAAAATACTTTCATTCACATACATAACCCTCAACGTGCTTATAATTATAAGAATGCCACATCTTATCAAAAATTAACCAAACATGAATAAGAGAGAAATTTCAGTATCGAAAGCAAAACCTGGCTTTGACACCAATTGTTGGAAGAAATTCAGTTCAAAAAAGATTTTCTTACATGGTGGAAAAATAAAAATTTGAAAACCAAGTCGGTTTGTGATATTTATGGTAATAAACTTTTCCCAAAAAGTACCTATGCTTTATGCGAGACAGATCCTTGATGTTCTCAACTTTGAACTGAATTGCCTTCTATACTATCCTCGTACCATGAATGTAACATCCTGAATTTTTGGGCCTACGCGTTTAATGGGTGGATATATTTAATGTGTTAATTTAAGTGTTAGGGGTCCAAATTGGGCTCAGGCTTAGGTAGAGGCCTTGATTAAAATTATCTGTTTGGGCATTATAGGGTTTAAAAGGTAGTATCTATGTTTAAAATACCAAAGTGGGTTTGTGGCCCAATCTTAGGAGGTGACTCCACACAAGGGAATAAGGGGCCCAAATTTAAGTTTCATGGAGCTCAATTCTTTTAGTTTAAGTTAGCTAATTTTCGGCATTTGGGTTAGGTGGAGTGGATGGCAACAAGGTTCAAAAATAGGAGGATTTATATGAATAAGATAATGTAGATATTATAGTTGATAATAAGGAAGATAAAAGGAGAAAAGACAGGAGCTATCTACAAGGCTAGGAGTTGGCCGAAATTCCATCACCTAGAGGAGTGAAGAAATCAGTTTCTTCATGGCAAAGGGGTACCGAATTTTCCCTTTTTATTTGATTAATTTTTAGTTATCAGGAAGGGCACTTTCAGTTTTTCATAGGTAAGTGCCGAAATTTTTATAAATAGAGAGGGTTATCTTCTTTATTTTGCGGCATTTAGGGTTTCCACCTTTTCTTTCTCTTCTTTCTTCTAAAAGCCGAAAACTCCATTATTCTTTTCTCTTCTTTCTTCTAAAATCTAAAAACCCCATATTCTTTTCTCTTCTTTCTTCTAAAATCCGAAAACTCCATTATTCTTTTCTCTTCTTTCTCCTAAAAGTCGAAAACTCCATTATTCTCTTCTTTCTTCTAAAAGCCGAAAACTCCATTATTCTCTTCTTTCTTCTAAAAGCCGAAAACTCCATTATTCTCTTCTCTTCTTTCTTCTAAAAGCCGAATCTCTATAGATTTCTTCGAATCATCTTCTCTTCCTGATTTTCGCAAAAAAGCCAGAATCCTCTGGGAGTAGCCGAATCTTCTCTAGTAAGTAGATCTCTTAGATCTAAAAGTCGGAAACACTAGTCCCTGAATCTCATATCTCTTTTGGGGATTTCAAAGCAGATAGTGGTGGTGTTGGCTACGGATAGCGTCGACTTAGAGGGTCTCGTTATAACGGTAATCAGGTGTGTAGATCCTTATCACATAAGTTTTATTTTGTATTATACCTATTAGGGGCTGAAAAGCCGGAAAATGAGGCTTATGAACAATAGTGTGTAGATCTCTAGCACACTAATAATCTGTATGAATATATATATATATATATATATATATGTTTATGTTATGGGCTAAAAGCCGGAAAATGGGCTGTGTAAACAGTCGCGATACCCAGAAAGGGTAGGCAAAGGATGCCAGGTATGTAACCATAGAAACTTCTCTATGTGTATCGATGTATGTGAAAGACTGTAATCTCTTAGGTAGTATATTGTCTGATTTTGCATGAATGTATGCATGGGATGGGTTTTTTATGAAAAGGGGAAGAGCATGATTGGTCACATGGTGATCAGTGGTAGAAAACCCATGTAATGCAATGATTGGTCACATGGTGATCGGTGGTAGAAAACCCACGTAATGAAATGTTGAGGTCACATAGTGATCAGTGGTAGAAAACCCACGTAATGAAATGTTAGGTCACTTGGTGGTCGGTGGTAGAAAACCACGTTAAAATTCCTGATTGATAGGAATAGGCAGTACGGCTGTCGTTTTGGTGTGTAGCGGATGGAGGGTTGATTGTAGAAATCCCCAAGGTGTGGTGGTTGGTACGGGTTGGTGTGTAGAGGATGGAATTCTAGGATGGGTTGGGCTTTGCATCATTTATTATCTGTCATGTGATTATGATTGTTGCCATTGTGTATGGGCCAGGGCTCATAATGTGTTTGTGGGCCCAAGCCTTTTATGTGTTTTCGGGATTTACACACTGAGTCTTGGTGACTCACCCTATTATTTTTCCCTAACTTTTCATATGAGCAGTAGATCGTGGACATGGGAGCCTAGACGGACTCGAGGGGCCATCAAGTTTTTATTTCTATAGATTATTTTTGGCTTTTCCTTTAAGTTTTATTTTCGGAATATTTAGGTAATAAGGCCCCATAGTTTTTATTCGCCTAAGTAGTTTTTTTCAATATTTGCAACTTATGAATTTATGTCAGGGGTTTATTTATACCTAATAATAATACAAGGTTTCTTTTCAAATGTCACTTATTTATTCAAATATTTTCTAATAAACTTACGATTTCCAAGACCAACTTAGCAAAAGATTTTAACGTTCAACCCGTAGCATACCAGATCTGGTCGAAACGTATGGGCCGGGTTTGGGGTGTTACAATGAATCACTTCGAGTGTAGGCTTGAACAATTACGAATCAAACACAAAACCATAAATAATTTTCTTACTTTCAGTAGGAAAGTAAATCTCTCTCTTAGTAACTGATATAATTGGTATTCTCGGAAAATAGAATTTATACTTAGAAATAAATTCTGACTATTTTCGAGCAGAATAACAATATCTCAAAGTTGTTTATAAAACTTATATTTTTAGCACTACCAGTGTCATCTATTTATAGGGAGACATAGAGGAACTCTAGTTGAATAAGTAGAATACAAACAAGACTTATTTAATAGAAAAACCAATCCCCTAGTTGGATTAGGAGAGAGAGGCGGCTAACCCTAGTTAAATACACTAAGGTTTTCAGCCCTCATATTATGAGGGGTTTTGGGCCTCTCTTGCATCGAGTCCAATTATACATGCTTCTTAGACTTTTAAGCCGACCCTTTATAATATAATCCAACCCAAATGCATGTTTTTTAATTTCCAAAAATAAATATTTATTAAATTAATTTTTTCAATTAAATATTTTTCTCAACCCAATTCTAATTTCGTTACTTTACCAGAAAAGAATCTAGGAGAAAACATATTTAATTTCTACATTCAACAGATTCACAATGATCAACTAATTTAATTTCATTTTTTACTTCAATTATTTGGTTAAATAATAATTCAAAAAAATTAAATTAATTCTCAGGTCATTTCCATACTTAGTGAGAAACCACATTCATTTTTCGAATGTAACTCATTTTTTTAACTTTATCATTTCTATCCATTTTTGTCCATTTGATTCAACATGCAATTCATTTCTAATTTCAAGAAGTTAACTTAGGGACCGGTTGGACATATATAATTATGGATCAAAAGATTTATAATTAAGTTCCAATATTTCACCTATTTATTATAAACTCATTTAGTCATGAAGTCATTCCACTATAGTATCGTGATTAAGCTCACCCCAATTAGATACCTTTATGAAAGCTACTCGATCAATGCTCGTCCAATGACCTTGTCGTAAGTACCCTTCATAGGATATCCTTAATCTTTTTGAGATAAATTTATTCTCCCAATATGATCCTATTTTATCTCATGGTAACCATTACATCTTCCTTTATGAAAAGTCAATTACTATCAAATAGTAAGTAAGGCATTCATCACAAAGATAAATGACTCGTGATCAAATTTACTTTTCATCTATCATGTAATGTCACTGTGATGATATCATTTACCCATTTTTTGGGCTATGAATTCCACTATTGTGAATGATTCTACATACTATAGAAGTCATTGGAAACATGAAAATATACACACCTTTTCATGCCCTTTTTAACTCAAATTCATGCTGTTTCGATAAAATTCTTGTCGAAAAATATATAATAATTATAGAATAATTAAATTACACTTAAATTTTAATTAATTTTATAATAAATTTTGATTAATTTCGATCATTTTCGACAGATCCGCACAAAGGGAGAAAATTGGCTTGGCAGACACTACTAGAAGCGCAAAATCGAGAAGTGATTTTTGAAGCATTGAGGCGAATTCATTTTTCAGCCGAAGACGATCCAAATTATGAATATTAATTCATAATATAATTAATTTTAATTTTAATCCAATCTATTTTGGGTTAAATGATTATTATTAATTAATTATGAAAAGAAGCCCAGTTGAGCGAACTTGAGAAAACCGATCCAACCGAGAACTAGGCTGCCCAAAACCATCCCACATGCTGACCCAATCAGCTTATTTGGCTGATTATTTGTTTTACAAAAAATCCCTTGATTAATCCTTGAATTTTCATTCAAACCCCTCCGCTTATCATGCCTTCCTAGATTTGCCCCTACCTTAAAATAGCAAGTTTGAAACCTTCAAACTTGCCAAATGTGTGGCCGGCCATGGGGGGAGTCTATGGTTGCTGATTTTTGCTATCTTTAGCAGCTATCTCAACCTATAAATACCCCATTGGCTGCTCATTTCAAACACACCTCAAAACCTCTCATCTTTTCACTTCTATCTCACATTCTCTCTTCAAAACCCTTTATTTGTTCTTCATTGTCCCTTCCCATTCCGTTTTCAATTTCACCTCTTGGAAACGAGCCATTCAAACACTATTTGAAGAAGCATTCAAGTGTTCATGGAAGCCCCAGTTCAACAAGAATAAGCAGAAAAGGAGGAGTGAAGCTAGTCAAGCTTCGGAGAAACACCACATTTGATTCTTTTTCCTTATCCTTTTAATTTTATTATTGTTATGAACATGTATATGAATACTTGTGATGTCGATATGTTTAGTTTAATTATTATGGCTTAAATTTAATTCGTGTTAGGTTGATTGCATTTCGTCCACTTAATTTATTAAAATTGTGTTTGTGTTGTTATAGGTCTTGGTAAAATGTTTGATTAAGTAAAACCATGACTATGTTATTCTTGCATTATAATTGTAAGGTAACTAATGAATTAATTATTTAAACGTGTTGAAATTGTAATTAACTGACACAATACTTAATCAATGCATGTTTAATTTTCTAAGGTAGTTGAGGGTTAATTAGCGACAGTATTAGACAGTATGTTAGCCTTGCATAACTTGCAAGATTATTGTGATTAAATTGTTTCAAGGTAGGAATACATTGTTACCTCACTTAATCTTTTATGTGCTCATGAAGATTGGCTAATTGTTTGAATTGGCAATGGGAAATGCTCAAGATATTAGTTAATTTAATAGGTTCGTTTTGAGCAGTAATTAGCAAGTTACCAAGTTGCCTTGAATTTATTCGTAACAACATGAACATGAGTTCAGTAATTCTATGTTATGAAATGTAATTAATCTAACACGATTATGTCATCTTGATTAAAACCATCTTCTGAAATCGTGCATTGGAACTTTTATTTTTATTTTATTTACTTTGTTTTTAATCACTTCTTTAAAATCAAAATATTTTTATTCACCAAAGTGTTTTAATTGCATTCATAAATAATTGTTTTCACAGTCCCTGTGGGTATGATAACTCGACATTTACTTGTTACTTTATTACTTGTTGCGATTGTGAACACTAGCACATTTTCATCGTTCCAAGTTTTTGGCACCGTTGTCGGGGACTGTTTTAAAAAGTATTTTTTAATTTGTTAATTTTGCGTTTTGGTTTATTTTTCTATTCAATTTTAACTTCATAAATTTTTTTGTGTTTGTTTCAGGTGTTTATGAGTATTGATCAAATTATCGATTTACTCCCCATAGAGCCTGAGATTGAAAGAACTTTTCGACAAAGAAGAAGACAAGCAAGTCAAAGAAGGACAGAAGAGATGAATTATGCAAATCTGAATGGAGGAAACAGAGAAAACCCTGCTCAAAATCCTACCCTTATTGATGATGATAAGGATAGAGCTCTAAGACAGTATACCGTGCCAGTATTTCATGATCTTAATCCGGGTATTAGGAGACCTGAAATCGAGGCAGAACAATTCAAGAAGAAGCTCGTCATGTTCCAGATGATTCAGACAGTGGGCCAATTCAGTGGAATGCCTATCGAAGATCCTCACCTTCACTTAAGACTGTTTATGGAGGTGAGCGATTCTTTCAAGTTAGCCGGAGTACCCGAAGATGCATTACAATTAAAGTTGTTCCCATATTCACTAAGGGATAGAGCTTGAGCCTGGTTGAACTCGTTGCCACCAAATTTCATTTCCACATGGCAAGAGTTAGCACAAAGATTCCTCATGAAGTATTTCCTACCTAGCAAGAATGCTAAGTTGAGGAACAAAATCACTACTTTCCAACAAATGGATGATGAGTCCTTGTATAAGGCATGGGAAAGGTATAAAGAATTATTATGGAATTTTTCTCATCACGGAATCCCTCATTGCATCCAACTTGAGACGTTCTATAATGGTTTCAATGCTGTAACAGCCCGTTTTTGGTCAAATCGGAACAGTGGTTTTGGAACCACAAATCAGAGGTCAAAATATTTATTTTATTAGTATTTTAATGTTTACAACATGATTGAATGGTTGTGTGAAAGTTTTGTTTAAAAATTTTATTGTTTGACTAGTCAATTTGATAAAAAAGATTAAATCGTGTAAAGTGTAAAACTTGAGTTCTATTAGCTAAAGGTTTCAAATAGCTATCGAACCTTAAATTTAAGGTCCTTATGTTGTAATTAAACCATTATATTGGTGAGTGGACATTTATGGACATATTAACATGTGTATTAATGATTTATTATAAAGGTTAAACTTGTAATTTGGTTATTAAAGGCTAAAATAGTAAAACACAACAATTTTAATTCATTATCATCTTTATAGCCAAAAATTTAGGGCTTAGAAAAGCCATGGAAACACCATGAAGGTTCGTTCACATTGAAGCTAAATAGTAAGTCCGTTTTTGCTCAGTTTTTAATGATTTATATGTTTTTGTGATCGTTGCAACTAGTACTAGCTAGCCAGGGACTATTTTGCAAAACTGTTAAAGATTTTGAATGATTCCATTGATGAATACATGTGTATTTTGAAGTTTCTTGATAGATTATGAATGCTTGTTAACAGATAAACAAGTTTTGTTAAGTAATTTTTAGTGAAAATGCAAAATAGGGATTAAATTGAAAAATGTGTAAAGTTAGTGGTTAAAATGTGAAATAAATGAAAAATATGGGCTACTAGAGGTATAATAGTAATTCGGCTAGCATGGGTATATTTGGAATTTCATGAATTTTTTATTTTATGTAATAAGGACTAGATTGTAAAAATGTGGAAGTTAAGGGGAAAAAGTGTAAATGTGCCCTAAAGCATATTTTGGATTGAATTGAATAAATAGATGATTAAATAAGTTAATTTTGAATATATTTAGATCAAGAAAAGCAGAATTCAAATCTAGATCAAGGAAAAACGAAAGTTATCAACTAATCGACTTATTTCGTCGTTACTACATTCGAGGTAAGTTCGTATGTGATAAATTTCAATATAAACGTATTTTATATGCTTTGGTATTGCATGAATTGCAAAAAATGAGACTGTGGATATGAACGATAGTGATTCGACATTTGAAATCCCTGTTGAACCTTAGGAATAGTTTAGGATGCTAGTGACATGTCATTAGGGGATACAGTGATTTGGCTTCGGGCCATGATATAGCACTTCAGGTGCGAGATAAACTGATTTGGCTTTAGGCCATGCATATCGGCTAATTTGACTTTGGGCCATGATATCAATATTTCGGATAAGTTACCTTGATTTGGCTTCGGGCCATGGTGTAGGTACTTATCGTGTGAGATCCTTGAGTATCCGAATTCTATTTCGAACGGTTCAATGGGTAAATGAAAGACGATAATGTGCATGAGAATTGTACGAGATGGTACAGGTATGTGTATAAACTATTTTAGCATTGAATCGAGAAATGATGATGAAAGTATACAATTTTGTGGATGAATATTTGAAAGGTTTGTTCCTAATATAAGCTACATGTTGTATTCAAATTATTGAATTATAATTATGTGATTGTATTAAGTTATTCCATACGAGCTTACTAAGCTTTTTAGCTTTCTTTATGTATTTTCCCGTGTTTTATAGTGATATCGAAGCTAGCTCAGATTTGGGAATTGTCGGAGATCGCTTCACACTACCACCTATCATTTGGTACCTTTGAACTTTGGTATTTTAAGTATATGGCATGTATAGGTATTTTGAGTCATTTTGATCATGGGTAGATAATGATTTTGGTCATTTGAAAGGCTTGTATATATATATGTTTTGATTTGAAAATATAGCCATGAGATTAGGCTTAATATGGTGGATTTGGTTATGTGTTTATATGTGCATTATGGTTGATATTTGAGTTCATGAATGGCTAGTTATGAAGTTTGTCGATATTGCCATAGTAAAGGTTAATTGGCTAATATTGGATTTGAATTGTATTTGTGAATTGGTGCAAAAATGATGTATGTCTGGCAAAGGTTTAGTTAGTTGTTTGGTATATGTAATTAGGTATGTTTTAATTGGATAAAACTTGAGGTTATAAGCATGTTGGTTGCTAGTATTGGAAATGATATGATTCAGTCTTTATTGTGGCTTAAATTGATGTTCGATTATGCTTTGAATTGTTGTCATTTTGGTTGTTCAGGTGAACTTAAGTTTGGGTGGAAATTGGCTTGGTAAATAGGCTATTATTGTCCACACGGGCAAAGACACGAGCGTGTGTCTCAGTCGTGTGTGACTCACGGTAATGTTACACAGCCGTGTGTCCCCTAAGTTGAAATTGAAGTCAAGTCAGTATGCTCCACACGTTCTCACACATGGGAGTGTGATCGGCCGTGTGGTACAAGTCAGTATACCCCTAATTGGCACACGGCCTAGCACACGGGCATGTGACTTGGCCGTGTTGCGTAAGTCAGTATACCCTATAGGATTGACATGGCCTAGCACATAGCCTGACACACGGGCGTGCATGGCCACTTTGATGGGCACACGGGCTAGACACACGGGTGTGTGGTTGGTCATTTGACCCAAGTCAGTAAGCTCACTTGTTTGGACACGAGGTAAGACACGGGCTGGGACACGACCATGTGCTTCCATTTTGAATGTTCACACGGCCTGTGACACAGGCGTGTCTGGTGGCCGTGTGAGACACACGGCCTGGCCACAGGGGCGTGTGTCCCCTGTTTTGAGAAAAATTTTATAAGTTCGTGAAAGTTTCTTAAGTTATCTGTTAAGTCCCTAACTACTCCTAAAGCATGTTTAGGGCCTCTTAGGCTCATAATAGGGACAAATTGATTGAGTTTGAATGATGATTGCTTGTATTGACTAAATATATGAGAAAAGTAAGTTTAAATGTGTTGTAAGTCCAGTAATGCTCTGTAAGCCTATTCCGACGTTGAATACGGGTGAGGGGTGTTACAGATGCTAACACAAGGATGGTAGTTGATGCTTCTGCTAATGGTGCTCTCCTTTCTAAGTCTTATAACGAGGCTTATGACATCATTGAAATAGTTGCCAACAACAATTATCAATGGCCAACCAATCGAGCAGCGTCAAGAAGACGAGTCGCTAGAATACATGATGTGGATCCACTCACTTCACTCACATCTCAAGTATCTTCAATTTTCTCAATGCTTAAAAATTTTACCATTAATGGGTTTAATAGTTTTGCAGCTCAGCCACCCAATCAATTTGAAAATATAGCCTGTGTTTATTATGGAGAAGGACATCTATTTGAAGAATGTCCATCAAACCCAGAATCCATGTATTACATGTTTAATCAGAACCAGAATCGAGGAAGGCAATGTCTGCAATCAAATTTTTATAACCCATCTTGGCAAAACCACCCTAATTTCTCTTGGAGCAACCAAGGGGTTGGACCCAGTAACACTTATGCCCAACCTAGACCAACCATGCCACATGTTTTTACCCAACAAGTTCAGAAGCAACCTTAAGCTAAAACTTCCAATGGCTTAGAAAACTTGTTAAAGGCATACATAGCCAAAAATGATGCCTTAATTCAAAGCCAAGCAGCCACATTGAAAAACCTGGAAAACCAAATGGACCAGCTAGCCACTAAGCTCAGAAACCGTCCACAAGGTGCTTTGCCTAGTGATACGGAGAATCCAAAAAATTCGGGGAAGGAACATTGTAATTTATTGACATTGAGGAGCGGAAAGACATTAGAGCCCAACACTGTCGAAGTTGAAGAAGAGCCAGCTGATGCTCAAGACTCAGTGGAAGTTCAACTGAGTGTTGAAATTCTAGTTTCACCATAACGAGAATCTGTAAAATCTGATAAGGTAACTTCTGAGCCAGTTAATTCTGATAAACTAACAACTTTGTTAGATGCAGAATTGCCACAGAAGACTAATCAACTAGTTCCAATAAAGATTCCTCCACCACTCTACCCTCAAAGACTTCAAAAGCAGAAACAGGAAGTACAGTTCATGAAGTTTCTAGACGTACACAAGCAACTACATATCAACTGTAACATCCCGAAATAGGGCCTAAATGGAACAGTGGTTGTGAAACCACGAATCCGAGATAGAAAAGTTTATTACGATTAATTATTATGATTTGTTGAGTGATTAGATGCATGTGTTAGAATATCGATAGAAAATTTCATGAATTGCATGTCTAATTTGCCTATTAGGATTTAATTGCAAAAGTTGATAAATATGAGTTTTAGGTGTTAAAGGATTTAATTGAAGAGCATAATTGAAGTAGAGGTCTTTAAATGGTAATTATACCATTAGGTTTTCATGGACAAAAATGGACATATATAGGTAGAAAGAACCAAAGTTTTTAATGAAGGGTAATTTAGTCATTTGGTAATAAAAAGAAATTAAAAGGGAAAAAGATGGAAAAATGTGCTCATCTTCTTCATTAGGCCGAATTTTCAAGGGTTCACCATAGCTAGGGTTTGTTTCAAGCTTCCAAGCTCCATAGTAAGTGATTCCAAGCCCCGTTTTTAATGTTCTTTACAATTTTGAAGCCCCGGTAGCTCGGTTTAGCTTATTCTATCAATAATTCAAGCTAGGGTTCATATTTGGAAAAATACCCATGGTGAAATGTGTTTATTTTGATGTTTTATGATAGAATATGAAGTCTAAAATTATGTTAAACAACTTTTGCTAAGTGATTTTAAGTGAAAACGTGTAAAACGGCTTAATCGGTAAAAATACCTAATGTTCATAAGTACATGTTAGAGTGAGAATTTGATGTTGTCATAGAAGGGTCATAAAACATAAGAATAAGGGATAAAGTTTAATTTCCGAGCTTTGGGGCAAATGTGTAAATATGTAAAAGTTTAGGGGAAAATTGTAATTTTTCCAAAGTTAGAGTTAAGGGCTGCTTTAATGAATGTGAGTATTAAATAAGCTAAATTTGCTATTATAGATCAAGAGGAACGAAATTCGGAGTTAGATCGGGGAAGAAAAAGATAGTGGACTAAATCGATATAGTTTATCGTATTTTGTTTCGAGGTAAGTTTGCGGTAAATAAATGCAATATTCTATTATTTTACATTTAATACTATTAAATTCCAGCATTTACATATTTATTTAATAAATTTATCATTTAAAGACTCAAGTATGAATTGAGGGAAAAGCTATCTCAGAAAGTTCCGGTTGAACCTTAGGAATGTGTAGTGTAACATCCTGAATTTTTGGGCCTATACGTTTAATGGGTGGATATGTTTAATGTGTTAATCTAAGTGTTAGGGGTCCAAATTGGGCTCAGGCTTAGGTAGAGGCCTTGATTAAAATTATCTGTTTGGGCATTATAGGGTTTAAAAGGTAGTATTTGTGTTTGAAATACCAAAGTAGGCTTGTGGCCCAATATTAAGAGGTGACGCCACACAAGGGAGTAAGGGGCCCAAATTTAAGTCTCATGGAGCCCAATTATTTTAATTTAAGTTAGCTAATTTTTGGCATTTGGGTTAGGTGGAGTGGATGGCAACAAGGCCCAAAAATAGGAGGATTTATGTGAATGGGATAATGTACATATTATAGTTGATAATATGGAAGATAAACAGAGAAAAGATAGGAGCTATCTGCAAGGCTAGGTGTTGGCCGAAATTCCATCACCTAGAGGAGGGAAGAAATCAGTTTCTTTATGGTAAAGGGGTGCCGAATTTTCCCTTTTTATTTGTTTAATTTTTAGTTATCAAGAAGGGCACTTTCGGTTTTTCATAGGTAAGTGCCGAAATTTCTATAAATAGGGAGGGTTCTCTTCTTTATTTTTTGGCATTTAGGGTTTCCATCTTTTCTCTCTCTTCTCCTCTGAGTAGAAGCCAAAATTCCTAACCCTATTCCCTCATCTTCACTTTGATTCAAAAGCCGAAACTCCATTTTTCTTTTCTCTTCTTTCTTCTAAAAGCCGAAAACTCCATTATTCTTTTCTCTTCTTTCTTCTAAAAGCCGAAAACTCCATTATTCTTTTCTCTTCTTTCTTCTAAAAGCCGAATCTCTATAGATTTCTTCGAATCATCTTCTCTTCCTGATTTTCGCAAAAAGCCAGAATCCTCTGGGAGTAGCCGAATCTTCTCTAGTAAGATCTCTTAGATCTAAAAGCTAGAAACACTAGTTCCTGAATCTCATATCACTTTTCGAGATTTCAAGCCTCTGAACAACACATAGGGCAGATAGCAGCTGTGTTGGCTATGGATAGCGTTGACTTAGAAAGTCTCGTTCTAACGGTAATCAGGTGTGTAGATCTCTAAACACACTAATAATCTGTATGTATATATATGTGATGGTTAAAAGCCGAAAAATAGGCTGTATGAACAGATGGGTTACCCAGAAAGGGTAGGCAAAGGATGCCAGGTATGTGCCATAGAAACTTCTCTATGTGTATCGATGTATGTGAAAGACTGAAATCTCTTAGGTAGTATATTGCTTAATTTTGCATGAATGTATGCATGGGATGGGTTTGATATGGAAAGGGGAAGAGCATGATTGGTCACATGGTGATCGGTGGTAGAAAACCCACGTAATGAAATGTTAGGTCACATGGTGATCGGTGGTAGAAAACCCACGTCATGAAATGTTAGGTCACTTGGTGATCGGTTGTAGAAAACCCACGTAATGAAATGTTAGGTCACTTGGTGATTGGTGGTAGAAAACCACGTTAAAATTCCTGATTGATAAGGAGTAGGCAGTATGACTGTCGATATGGTGTGTAGCGGTTGGTGGGTTGATTGTAGAAATCCCCAAGGTGTGATGGTTGGTACGGGTTGGTGTGTAGAGGATGGAATTCTAGGATGGGTTGGGCTTTGCATCATTTATTATCTGTCATGTGATTATGATTGTTGCCATTGTGTATGGGCCAGGGCTCATAATGTGTTTGTGGGCCCAAGCCTTTTATGTGTTTTCGGGATTTACACACTGAGTCTTGGTGACTCACCCTATTATTTTTCCCTAACTTTTTAGATGAGCAGTAGATCGTGGACATGGGAGCCGAGACGGACTCGAGGGGCCATCAAGTTTTTATTTTTATAGATTATTTTTGGTTTTCCTTTAAGTTTTGTTTTGGGAATATTTAGGTAATAAGGCCCCATAGTTTATATTCGCCTAAGTAGTTTTTTTAATATTTGCAACTTATGAATTTATGTCAGGGGTTTATTTATACCAAATAATAATAATACAAGGTTTCTTTTCAAATGTCACTTATTTATTCAAATATTGCCTAATAACTTATGATTTTCTAAAACCAACTTAGCAAAAGATTTTAACGTTCAACCCGTAGCATATCAGATCTGGTCGAAATGTATGGGCCGGGTTTGGGGTGTTACATGTAGGATACAAATGTCATGACATTAGGGTTTAAGGAAATCATGTAAGGCCATGTCAAGATATGGCATTGATAAGTTTCTATAAGGCAATGTAAGACCATGCCAAGGCATGGCATTGGTGAGTTTATAAGGCAAAGGTCCCATGTAAGACCATGCCAAGGCATGGCATTGGTGAGTTCATAAGGCAAGGATACCACGTAAGACCATGTCAAGACATGGCAATGGTTAAGTTTCAAAAGGAAAGGTACCCGCGTATCCTTAGTATTCCAAGTGGTTCAACTGGAAAATTCAAAGAGCATACCAAAGGAAAGGTAAGACAAGTTCAAGCTAAAAAGGTACAGGTAAGAATTTAAGACTTTAGTATATTAAATTAAAGGCTTAAATAATCTTGGTAAGAAAAGATTAAGATAATTCATTAAGAATGTTGTTATTTATTTACATGTAAACTTACTAAGCTTTATGCTTACTCCCATTCCTTTCTCTTTTTTTATAGTATTACAAGCCAACTCGGGGATTGCAAGGACATTGGAGTTCGTTACACACTATCAAAGGATTATATTGGTATTTTGTGACTTGAACGTTTTAAGTTATGGCATGTATAGGGACTTAGCCATTTTGTGTGTATGTCCTTATGATATGCCTTAATATTGGCTTGTAAATGCTTCATAATTTTTAGCCATTAAAATGGTTAATTAAGAACATGTTTTGGATGTTATGTGTGTCTAGATGATAGTTTTTACAAAGAAATTATGAAAGAGTAAAAAAAATCTGCAGGGGAATAGTTTTGGACAACAACTATAACGTGATTTTGAAAAATCATTAAAAATAGTAAAAATGGAATTATGGTGTGAATGAGATATAGAATTAAAGCTTATTGAGTCTATTTTTATATGAAGGAAACGGTGTAGCCAAAAGAGTTGTATATTATGAGATAATTGATTTTTTGTGTAGAGGGGAAGAACTGTCAAACTGTGTAACAGGGGAGACTTTAACTAATAAAATATACTAATTGGCCACACCAAAAATTCTGGAAAATTTATAGTAAGAAGATATATGAGTCTAGTTTCAGGAAAAATTTACGGATCTAAAATTTGAGATTCGTAACTCGAGTTATAGTCAATTTAGTGAACATGACGCAGATGGACAGTTTCAATTTTTATGCCCTGAACTAGTAAGTTAAGTCTAGTAATGCCTCGTGCTCGACTCCGGCAACGGTCTCGGGGAAGGGGTGTTACATTTATTGGTCTCAGAGCAAGAGTTTAGTTGGTTCTCGGAATATTCAGTATGAGTAAGAGTCTATCTGTACATGCCATACTTATATTTTGATAGTGTGACGACTCTTGACGATTTTAAAATGTTTTTCTTTCATAGTTATGGATCCCGAACGAGCTGGTCCAGATGATGTAGAGAGTAATGTGCCCACTTCCGCTGAAGGGACGGTGCCACCAGATAGTAGTGAAAGGCCCATTACAGTTAGTCAGGGAGGAGGGGCTCGAGAAGCCTTCTTCCAAGCTATGAATGAATGGTTTGCTGAGTTCGTTCGTACAAACCCGGCTATTAGACGTCTACCCCCTCATGATCCTCAGACCACCCATGCAGCTTCCCTAGTTACAGATGCAGTTAGAAGAGAGAAGCCACCCGTTGACAAGATCAGAAAATAAGGGGCCGAAGAGTTTCGGGCTACCAAAGATTATGATGCAGAGAAAGCTGAATTTTGGCTCGAGAACACTATCAGAGTCTTTGATGAGTTATCCTGCACATTGGAAGAGTGTATTAAATGTGTAGTGTCACTTCTTAGAGATTTGGCCTACCAGTGGTGAAAGACACTTGTGTCAGTAGTACCTAAAGAAAGTGTTACTTGGGATTTCTTTCAGGAGGAGTTCCGTAAGAAGTACATCAGTCAGAGGTTTATTAACTAGAAAAGAAAAGAGTTCCTTGAATTAAAACAGGGTAAGATGACTGTGAATGAGAATGAATGTGAATTTATCCAACTCAGCAATTATGCTCGAGAGTGTGTGTCTACAGAGGCTATCATGTGTAAAAGATTTGAGGACGGGTTCAATGATGATATCCAACTATTAGTTGGTGTTCTAGAGATAAAGGAGTTTGTTGTTTTAGTTGAACGAGCCTGTAAGGCATAGGAGTTGTTAAAAAGAAAGGGTAAAGCTGAAATTAAGATGCAAGATACGAAGAAAAGACAGATGAGCAAGTCGTTTCAATCTACATCCAAGAGGCCTAGAGAGTTTTCTACGATATCTAATTTTTCAGCCGGGTATTCTAGCCGAAACAGAGGTAAAAGATTTATGGATCCAAAATCTCAAACCACTTCGGTTGCGACTGTTGACAGTATTCAGCCTGATAGACCCGAGTGTCCTTAATGTGGTAGACGTCATCCAGGTCCATATTGAGCAACTGGGATTGGCTGTTTCCGATGTGGTGCACCGGATCATTTCATTCGGGAGTGTCCCGAAATGGTTAAAAGAGAAGTAATACCGAGTGCAAGATCAGGCAATGTCCCCGTTAGAGGCAAATCTCAGAGAAGTCTCAAAATAGGGGCAGATAGAGGTACATTTAGAGATACAGCAATGAGATCAGATGTTAGAGCACCCGCAAGGACTTATGCTATCCGTGCTCATGAAGAGGCATCCTCCCCCAACATAATTACGGGTACATTTTCTCTTCATGATGTTACTGTTATTGCTTTGATTGATCCGGGTTCAACCCATTCCTATGTTTGTATGAAATTGATGCCTAGTATGAACATGCCCATAGAGTTTACAGAGTTTGTGATTAAAGTAACGAATCCATTAGGTCAATATGTGTTTGTAAACAAATGTATGTAGAAATTGCCCTTTGATGATTAAAGGTTACTGTTTTCTGGCCGATCTCATGCTATTGCCGTTTGATGAGTTTGATGTGATTCTTGGTATGGATTGGTTAACTGCACATGATGTGATAGTAAATTGTGGAAAGAAATTCATTGAGTTGAAATGTGAAAATGGTGAGGTACTTCGGGTTAATTTAGATGAGTCAGGTAGTTCAATTTCCATGATTTCTATTATGTCTGCTCAGAAATGTTTGAGGAAAGGATGAAAGCTTATTTTTCTTTTGTGTTGGATACTAAAGATCCAGAGTTGAAAATTGAATCAGTGCCTGTGGTAAATGAGTTTCCTGATGTGTTCCCGAAAGAACTACCAGGTTTGCCTCCTATCAGAGAAGTTGAGTTTGGTATTGAATTGATTCCAGGTACCACACCTATTTCTATTGCTCCTTATAGAATGGCTTCGATAGAATTGAAAGAATTGAAAGCTCAGCTACAAGAATTAACTGATAAAGGCTTTGTAAGACCTAGTTATTCACCATGGGGCGTGCCAGTGTTATTTGTGAAAAAGAAGGACGGTTCCATGAGATTGTGCATAGACTATCGATAGCTTAACAAGGTAACCATCAAGAACAAATATCCATTGCCTAGAATAGATGATTTGTTTGATCAATTGAAAGGAGCCACTTGTTCTCTAAAATAGATTTGAGATCCGGATACTATCAGTTACGAGTTAAAGAGTTAGATGTTCCAAAAACTACTTTTCGAACTAGGTATGGTCACTATGAGTTTCTTGTGATGCCATTTGGCTTAACCAATACTCCTGCCATTTTTATGGATTTAATAAACTGAATTTTTAGACCTTATTTGGACAAGTTTGTAGTTGTGTTCATTGATGACATCTTGGTTTATTCTCATGATGAGACTGAGCATGCAGAACATTTGAGAACAATTTTACAGATTTTGAGAGATAATCAGCTTTATGCCAAGTTTAGTAAAAGTGAGTTCTGGTTACGGGAAGTTTGTTTTCTTAGACATATTGTCTCAGGTGAAGGTATTAAAGTTGATCCGAGTAAGATTTCAGCCATTGTTAGCTGGAAGCCTCCTAGGAATGTATCAGAGGTAAGAAGTTTTCTTGGTCTTGCCGGTTGTTATAGACGATGTGTAGAGGGATTTTCCATGATAGCTACTCCATTGACAAGATTGCTACAGAAAGATGTCAAGTTTGAATGGACTGAGAAGTGCCAGCAGAGTTTCAACAAGTTAAAGGCGTTGTTGACTGAAGCTCCTATCTTAGTACAACCAGAACCGGGTAATGAGTTTGTGATTTACAGTGATGCATCCTTGAATGGACTAGGTTGTGTACTTATGCAGGAAGGAAGGGTAATTGCTTATGCCTCTAGACAATTAAAGCCACATGAGAAAAATTATCCGACACATGATTTAGAGCTAGCTGCTATTGTATTTGCATTAAAAATTTGGAGACATCACTTGTATGGTGAGAAATGTCGAATATTCACTGATCATAAATGTAACACCCCAAACCCGGCCCAAACACCATGACCGGATCTGGCATGTCACTAAGGAGATTTTAAAGGATGTCGCAATTTCGGAAAATATTTTTCTTGAGTTTAACCTTTTATTCAGGAAAACTACATAGGTGAATAATTTGTAAAAAGATACACATTTTCTATTAATGCCTTAGTGAATTAGAAACCAAAATTTGATACATGACTTAGCTTAATTAAAATGTAAAATCTGAATGTCTAATAATAATAAAAGCCCAAAATCCAGAAATATAATATAAAGCTAGTGGCCCATGTCCTTATTACAATGAAATTTATAACCTACTAACTAAAAATGTTAAAAGTAAATAAACTAAGTAAAGTCTTTTGCTGAATCAAAATAATCTCTCGCATGACCACCTTGCGCTCCTCTCCAGCCCTGTCCGATGCACTAGGTGCTACCTGAAAGATGTTAAATAATAGGGTGAGTCACGAGACTCAGTGTACAACTCTCGTGCACCATCAGATTGGGCTTAGCCCCACAGAACAGATGAAAAAATATAACATATCAGGAATTATGCAAGGCCCAACCCAATCCTAGGTTTCCATTCGCTACACATCACCCTTACCTGCCAATCACACCATTGGGAATTTCTACAATCAACCCACACCGCTACACACCATCGATGGCAGTCATGCTGCAGTTAGCTACTCATCGTCAGATCATGGCAATAGCCATTACAACAGATCATGGCAAAAAGCCACTACAACAGATCATGGCAAAAGCCACTACAACAGAATACTTCCCATTTCGCCAATCACCCAACCCCGTGCAATTACAGAAATCGGCATACAAATAAAACATATCATCTCAACAGAAACATTCACTTATGAATGACAGAGATCACTAACCTGGTGATTCGCTTTTACCCTCCTCGGGTTTCCAACCGTTATGCTGGGATTTCGGCGTTTAACAGAGTATAACAGATTTATAAGCATACTAATCAAGCAATCTAAATGGTGTGAGAATGTTACACACCTGATAACACGTAGTACTACTCTCTATGTCGATACCCTCACTAATCAGATATGCTGTCCTTTGTCTACAACTTTGCTCAAAAGCTGGAAGAACGCGAAGATAAGGCCTCTCCTTGAAATCCCGAAAGTAATACGATCCGAGTGCTACTGAACTCTGGCTTAAAAATCTAAACGATTGAATCCTCTTCAAATCCTGGAATGCCGCAAATGAAAGAAAACACAAGATTAATCCACCATGTAGTCATTCGACTATGGTTTCTAAAAGCTGGAATAGATTGAAAGAATAACATATTCGACACTTACCTCTTCAAAAGATTCCGGCTATCCCTTGCAGGAAAATTTGGCAAACACTAGAGAAGAGATCTAGGAATTTCGGCTTTTAAGAAAATCCCGAAAAAGTATGAACAAGAGAAGGCTGATACGTTTTTGGCTTTTAGAAGAACTGAGTGAGGAGTTTCAGTTTCTGGCAGAAAAAGAGAAAAAGAAAAGAAAACAAGAAAGAGGCTTGAAGATTTCGGCTAAGAAGAAAAAGAATGGAAAAAGATTTCGGCTTAATGGAGAAATCGGCACAAGAGAAAAAGAATGAAGAAGAGAATGAAATAAAAGGTTTCGGCTTCTGGAGAATTCAAAAGAAAAGATTACAGAAAGCAACTAGTGTTTTGGCTTGTAAAAGAGAATGAGAGAAAAGATTGAGAGAATGGGGTTCAAATGCCGGAATTGAAGAGATATCCCCCCTATTTATAGAAATTTCGGCCATCAACTAGCCTTGCAGATAAATCCTATCTTTTCTCCTTTATCTTAATCCATCCATATCTCCAAAAGAAACCTAGATAGCACCACCTCTTCCTTCTTTTATCAGCACATTTTCCACATAATTTAAAACATAAAATCCCTTAAATAATAGCCTTGTCGCCGTCCAACCTACTCCTCCTTATAAGTGTCGAATTTGGCCCAAAAACATGGGCTCCAAACGTCCACAAATTGGGCCTCTCCCCTGGCCTATTGACACCAACTCCCTTCCCTCTTAGTGGCGCCATTTTGCCACTGGGCCACAAGCCTATTATATCATTTAAACTCAGATACCACCTTTTAAACATTATAGTGCCCAAGAAAGAATTTCACCAAGGCCTTGTCCACATCCTGAGCCCAATTTGGACCCCTAACAGTTAAATTAACACATTAAACATATCCACACACTAAACGCATAGGCCCAAAAATTCAGGATGTTACAGTTCTACCCCCTTAAAGAAATTTCGTCCTCGAAATTTCCAACTAACTACTAATCGTACTACCCAAGTCTCACTACTATGCTTTCGCTGCGCACTCTAATTTAATAATATATAAACATTGCATACATACAGTTTCTATACCCAAAAATATAGCATCCACACAAAACATACCCGACTTAATGGTGATTGAACAATCCCGAGCCTTATGCTCCTCAGACCCGCATCTTAAACACGTTCCTGACTTCCTCCAACATTCACCCGAATGACGCCTTCTGCAATATTCGCAAACTCGAAAGTTTGGACGTACCTTAACATGCTTCACAGAACAAGACTGCAACCCTGGAAAACTACGATCTCTTTTTTTCTTACAGTCCACGCACCCAAACCGAAGTGTTTCACCGATTTCTTTAACCTTCTTCAGTACCTCCCTAACTAGCTGAGTCAACACATCAGTCCTAACACTTCCACGGCCTCGGCCGCGGCCTCTTCTTCCTCTTCTAGCGCTCATTGTTGATTCTCGTATTATCTGAATTAGAAATTTTATGAATTATTAATTTCTTTCACTGATTAACCATGAACAGTCTTATGAATAGTAGTTTGAGAGTAGTTCTTTCGAATCCGTACCTATCTACAATTTCAGTCTCAGATTTATCTCCTCATTCTGGAAACCACATACATTCAACCATCACACATCAACAAACATATAACATCCATGAACTCACATTCATCACATAAGGGTATCTTCGTTATTTCACTACCCAGGGGTTTTTCCGTAGTTTTGCCCTACAGGGTATTTTCCAAAATAGAGTATATTGGTGATTTTCTTCGAATTAGAAATACTTTGGTACCTTTTTTTCCTTTTTTTTATAAAGCAAGGGTATTTCGGGAAATTTAATTTTGCAAACCGGGTTACTGTTGTAAATCTAGGGGTTTTCGAGTAAATTTGCAAAACTGAGGTATTTTATAAAATCACGGTTGTTTGGAAATTTTCACAAACCAAAGGTATTTTGGAAATTTGTCAACCGGAATGTTTCGGTAATTTTCACAAATTTTGGTAGTTTTACAATTCTAGGGTATTCTGGGAAATTTTCACAAATCAAGTGTATTTCAAAAATTTTACAAAACTTGGGTTTTTTTTAATTGCGAAATAGGGTGGCTGGTCCCTTTTGGGTTTTCAATTATAGATTTTGGCCCGTCAACAAATCCTTGTGGCTAAGGTGGACAGTCACTATGCACCAGGTAGGATTCCAGCGAAGAGTAGGTGAGTCAGTAGGATTGCTTAAGTACCAAGCTCTCCCTGAATCCAGTCCTAGACATGCGTATGCCTGTTGCCACACCCCAACCTAGCGACCTTTTCACGGGTTTGTTTAGTTGACTTAAGTCTTATGAGATTTAAGAAGTTGTTTAGCTAAGCCTAGAGTCCATCAAGTTCTACTTAAGATAATCTACTTCCCTTAAAACCCATCAAGCCTACATACATATATAACACACAGTGAGTTCAGAATACTTACCTGGCGGACTTGTACCGGAGACGCAGGTGCCATGCCGAAAACCCAACCTGTATTTTATTTATAAATATGCATGTTTCCAAAACCCATCTTTAGAAAATGTTTTGAGCCCAAAACCTAAAGCCGAGTTTTAAACCGGGCTCTGATACCAATTTGTAACACCCCAAACCCGGCCCAAACACCATGACCGGATCTGGCATGTCACTAAGGAGATTTTAAAGGATGTCGCAATTTCGGGAAATATTTTTCTTGAGTTTAACCTTTTATTCGGGAAAACTAAATAGGTGAATAATTTGTAAAAGATACACATTTTCTATTAATGCCTTAGTGAATTAGAAACTGAAATTTGATACATGACTTAGCTTAATTAAAACGTAAAATCTGAATGTCTAATAATAACAAAAGCCCAAAATCCGGAAATATAATATAAAGCTAGTGGCCCATGGCCTTATTACAATGAAATTTATAACCCACTAACTAAAAATGTTAAAAGTAAATAAACTAAGTAAAGTCTTTTGCTGAATCAATATAATCTCTCGCATGGCCACCTTGCGCTCCTCTCCAGCCTGGTCCGATGCACTAGGTGCTACCTGAAAGATGTTAAATAATAGGGTGAGTCATGAGACTCAGTGTGCAACTCTTGTGCACCATCAGATTGGGCCTTAGCCCCACAGAACAGATGACAAAATATAAAATATCAGGAATTATGCAAGGCCCAACCCAATTCTAGGTTTCCATCCGCTACACACCACCCTTACCTACCAATCACACCATTGGGGATATCTACAATCAACCCACACCGCTACACACCATCGATGGCAGTCATGCTGCAGTTAGCTACTTATCGTCAGGTCATGGCAATAGCCACTACAACAGATCATGGCAAAAAGCCACTACAACAGATCATGGCAAAAGCCACTACAACATAATACTTCCCCTTTCATTAATCACCCAACCCCGTGCAATCACAGAAATCGGCATACAAATAAAACATATCATCTCAATAGAAACATTCACTTATGAATGACAGAGATCACTAACCTGGTGATTCACTTTTATCCTCCTCGAGTTTTCAACCGTCATGCCGGGATTTCGGCATTTAACAGAGTATAACAGATTTATAAGCATACTAATCAAGCAATCTAAATTGTGTGAGAATGTTACACACCTGATAACACGTAGTACTACTCTCTATGTCGATACCCTCACTAAACAAATCTACCGCCCTTTGTCTACAACTTTGCTCAAAAGCCGGAAGAATGCGAAGATAAGGCCTCTCCCTGAAATCCCGAAAGTAATACGATCCGAGTGCTACTGAACTCTGGCTTAAAAATCTAAACGATTGAATCCTCTTCAAATCCCAGAATGCCGCAAATGAAAGAAAACACGAGATTAATCCACCATGTAGCCATTCGGCTATGGTTTCTAAAAGCCGGAATAGATTGAAAGAATAACATATTCGACACTTACCTCTTCAGAAGATTTCGGCTATCCCTTGCAGGAAAATTTGGCAAACACCAGAGAAGAGATCTAAGAATTTTGGCTTTTAAGAAAATCTCAAAAAAGTATGAATAAGAGAAGGCTGATGCGTTTTCGGCTTTTAGAAGAACTGAGTGAGGAGTTTCGGTTTCTGGCAGAAAAAGAGACAAAGAAAAGAAAACAAGAAAGAGGCTTGGAGATTTTGGCTAGGAAGAAGAAGAATGAAAAAAGATTTCGGCTTAATGGAGAAATCGTCACAAGAGAAAAAGAATGAAGAAGAGAATGAAATAAAAGGTTTCGGCTTCTGGAGAATTCAAAAGAAAAGATTGCAGAAAGCAACTAGGGTTTTGGCTTGTAGAAGAGAATGAGAGAAAAGATTGAGAGAATGGGGTTCAAATGCCAGAATTGAAGAGATATCCCCCCTCTTTATAGAAATTTCGGCCATCACCTAGCCTTGCAGATAAATCCTATATTTTCTCCTTTATCTTAATCCATCCATATCTCCAAAAGAAACCTAGATAGCACTACCTCTTCCTTCTTTTATCAGCACATTATCCACATAATTTAAAACATAAAATCCCTTAAATAATAGCCTTGTTGCCGTCCAACCTACTCCTCCTTATAAGTGTCGAATTTGGCCCAAAAACATGGGCTCCAAACAGCCACAAATTGGGCCTCTCCCCTGGCCTATTGACACCAACTCCCTTCCCTCTTAGTGGCGCCATTTTGCCACTGGGCCACAAGCCTATTATGTCATTTAAACTCATATACCACCTTTTAACCATTATAGTGCCCAAGCAAGAATTTCACCAAGGCCTTGTCCACATCCTGAGCCCAATTTAACAGTTAAATTAACACATTAAACATATCCACACACTAAACGCATAGGCCCAAAAATTCAGGATGTTACAATAAAAGTTTGAAATACTTGATGACTCAGAAAGATCTGAACTTGAGGCAAAGAAGATGGCTAGAGTTGATTAAAGATTATGAGCTAGTGATCAATTATCACCCGGGTAAGGCAAACGTTGTTGCTGATGCTTTGAGTAGAAAATCGTTATTTGCATTAAGAGCTTTGCACACTAGTTTGGCCTTATCAGATGATGGTTCTATTTTAGCTAAGTTGAGAGCTAAACCGACGTTTCTTGAAGAAATTTGTGAAGCTCAGAAGGATGACAGTGAGTTGCAAGCCAAAAGAGTTCAGTGCAAGTCAAAAGAGTTCAGTGCAAGTCAGGTGTAGAGTCTGATTTTCAGATTGGTTCTGACGGTTGTTTGATGTTCAGAGATAGAGTATGTGTACCCAAGAATGGTGAACTTATTTGGAAAGTCTTACAGGAAGCACATAACAGTTCTTTGTCTATTCACCCAGGTAGTACAAAGATGTATAATGATTTGAAGAAAATTTATTAGTGGATAGTAATGAAAAGAGATATTTCAGAGTTTGTTTCTGGATGTTTGATCTGTCAGCAGGTAAAAGTCGAACATCAGGTACCTTCAGGTTTATTACAGCCTGTATTAGTTCCCGAGTGGAAATGGGACCGAGTTACTATGGATTTTGTGACACGATTGCCTTTGACACCGAGAAAGAAAGATGCAGTATGGGTTGTGATTGATAAGTTAACGAAGTCGGCTCATTTTATTCCAGTTCGTATGGATTATTCACTTGACAAGTTGGCCGAGTTGTATATTTCAGAGATAGTTAGACTACATGGAGTACCGTTATCGATTATCTCAGATAGAGATCTGAGATTTACTTCACGGTTTTGGAAGAAATTGCAAGAAGGTTTAGGTACAAAGTTGAGTTTTAGTACAGCTTTCCATCCTCAAACTGATGGTCAGTCAGAGAGAGTTATTCAGGTACTTAAAGATATGCTTAGATGTTGTGTATTGGAATTTCAAGGTAGTTGGGAGAAATATTTGCCTTTAATAGAGTTTGCCTACAATAATAGTTATCAATCGAGTCTAAAGATGGCACCTTATGAAGCTTTGTATGGACGTAAATGCCGTACACCTTTGTATTGGACAGAGCTTAAGGAAAATCAGATTTACGGGGTTGATCTAGTCAAAGAAACAAAAGAGAAAGTAAAAGTCATCAGAGATTGCTTGAAAGCAGCTTCAGATAGGCAGAAATCCTATGTAGATTTGAAAAGAAAAGAAATTGAATTTCAAGTTGGTAATAGGGTATTCTTGAAAGTATCCCTGTGGAAGAAAGTTCTCAGATTTGGCAAGAAAGGCAAATTAAGTCCCCGTTTTATTGGACCGTTTGAGGTGATCGAGAGAGTTGGGCCATTGGCATATCGGTTAGCTTTGTCGACTGAGTTAGAAAAGATTCATAATGTGTTCCATGTGTCTATGCTACGTCGTTATCATTCAGATCCATCGCATATAATTTTGCAGATTGAGATTCAGCCAGATATGACTTACGGTGAGGAATCGGTAACAAATCTAGCTCGAGAGGTTAAGCAATTAAGGAACAAAAGTATTACACTTGTGAAACTATTATGGAATAGGCATGGGATAGACGAGGCTACATGGGAGCTCGAAGAGACTATGCGAAAACAATACCCAAATCTCTTCACAGGTAAGATTTTCGGGGACGAAAATCCTAAAAAGGGGGAGAAATGTAACATCTCGAAATAGGGCCTAAACAGAACAGTGGTTGCGAAACCACGAATTCGAGATAGAAAAGTTTATTACGATTAATTATTATGATTTATTAAGTGATTAGATGCATGTGTTAGAATATCGATAGAAAATTTCATGAATTGCATGTCTAATTTGCCTATTAGGACTTAATTGCAAAAGTTGATAAATATGAGTTTTAGGTGTTAAAGGATTTAATTGAAGAGCATAATTGAAGTAGAGGTCTTTAAATGGTAATTATACCATTAGGTTTTCATGGACAAAAATGGACATATATAGGTAGAAAGAACCAAAGTTTTTAATGAAGGGTAATTTAATCATTTGGTAATAAAAAGAAATTAAAAGGGAAAAAGATGGCAAAATGTGCTCATCTTCTTCATTAGGCTGAATTTTCAAGGGTTCACCATAGCTAGAGTTTGTTTCAAGCTTCCAAGCTCCATAGTAAGTGATTCAAAGCCCCATTTTTAATGTTCTTTACATTTTTAAAGCTCCGGTAGCTCGATTTAGCTTATTCTATCAATAATTCATGTTAGGGTTCATATTTGGAAAAATACCCATAGGTGAAATGTGTTTATTTTGATGTTTTATGATAGAATATAAAGTCTGAAATTATGTTAAACAACTTTTGCTAAGTGATTTTAAGTGAAAACGAGTAAAACGGCTTAATCGGTAAAAATACCTAATGTTCATAAGTACATGTTAGAGTGAGAATTTGATGTTGTCGTAGAAGGGTCATAAAACATAAGAATAAGGGATAAAGTTTAATTTCCAAGCTTTGGGGCAAATGTATAAATATGTAAAAGTTTAGGGGCAAAATTGTAATTTTGCCAAAGTTAGAGTTAAGGGTTATTTTAATAAATGTGAGTATTAAATAAGCTAAATTTGATATTATAGATCAAGAGGAATGAAATTCGGAGTTAGATCGGGGAAAGAAAAAGATAGTGGACCAAATCGATATAGTTTATCGTATTTTGTTTCGAGGTAAGTTTGCGGTAAATAAATGCAATATTCTATTATTTTACATTTAATACTATTAAATTCCAGCAATTACATATTTATTTTATAAATTTATCATTTAAAGACTCAAGTATGAATTGACGGAAAAGCTATATTAGAAAGTTCCAGTTGAACCTTAAGAATGTGTACGATACAAATGTCATGGCATTAGGGTTTAAGGAAATCATGTAAGACCATGTCAAGACATGGAATTGATAAGTTTCTATAAGGCATAGGTCCCATGTAAGACCATGCCAAGGCATGGCATTGGTGAGTTTATAAGGCAAAGGTCCCACGTAAGACCATGCCAAGGCATGGCATTGGTGAGTTTATAAGGCAAAGGTCCCATGTAAGACCATGCCAAGGCATGGCATTGGTGAGTTCATAAGGCAAGGATACCACGTAAGACCATGTCAAGACATGGCAATGGTTAAGTTTCAAAAGGAAAGGTACCCGCGTATCCTTAGTATTCCAAGTGGTTCAACTGGAAAATTCAAAGAGCATACCAAAGGAAAGGTAAGACAAGTTCAAGCTAAAAGGGTACAGGTAAGAATTTAAGACTTAAGTATATTAAATTAAAGGCTTAAATAATCTTGGTAAGAAAAGATTAAGATAATTCATTAAGAATGATGCTATTTATTTACATGTAAACTTACTAAGCTTTATGCTTACTCCCATTCCTTTCTCTTTTTTTTTATAGTATTACAAGCCAGCTCGGGGATCGCAAGGACGTCAGAGTTCGTTACACACTATCAAAGGATTATATTGGTATTTTGTGACTTGAACGTTTTAAGTTACGGCATGTATAGGGACTTAGCCATTTTGTGTGTATGTCCTTATGATATGCCTTAATATTGGCTTGTAAATGCTTCATAATGATTAGCCATTAAAATGGTTAATTAAGAACATGTTTTGGATGTTATGTATGTCTAGATTATAGTTTTTACAAAGAAATTATGAAAGAGTAAAAAAAATCTGCAGGGGAACAGTTTTGGATAGCAATTGTAATGTGATTTTGAAAAATTACTAAAAATAGTATAAATGGAATTATGGTGTGAATAAGATATAGAATTAAATCTTATTGAGCCTATTTTTATATGAAGGAAACGGTGTAGGCAAAAGAGTTGTATATTATGAGATAATTGATTTTTTTGTGTAGAGGGGTCAGAACTGTCAAACTGTGTAATAGGGGAGACTTTAACTAGTAAACTGTACTAATTGGCCACACCAAAAATTCTGGAAAAATTATAGTAAGAAGATATATGAGTCTAGTTTCAGGGAAAATTTACGGATTTAAATTTCGAGATTCGTAACTCGAGTTATAATCAATTTAGTGAACATGATGTAGATGAACAGTTTCAATTTTTATGCCCCGAGCTAGTAAGTTAAGTCTAGTAATGCCTCGTGCTCGACTCCGGCAATGGTCTCGGGTAAGGGGTGTTACATCAACATTCCATTGGTAGAAGCACTTGAACAAATATTTAATTACATCAAATTTATGAAGGATATCCTGTCCAAGGAATAGAGACTTGGAGAATTTGAGACGGTAGCCTTAACAATGGAATGCAGTGCATATCTTCAAGATAAACTACCCTCAAAGTTGAAGGATCCTGGATGTTTTACCAGACCTTGCAACATTGGAGCAACGTATTATGGTAAGGCACTATATGATTTGGGTGCAAGCATTAACTTGATGTCAATATACATATTCAGAAAATTGAGGATAGGTGAAGTTATATTACGGTTACACTTCAATTAGCAAATCGATCTTTGGCACATCCAGAAGGAAAAATCGAGGATGTATTGGTACATGTAGATATTTTATTTTTCTTGCTGACTTTGTTATTATAGACTTTAAAGTCGATAAAGAGTGCCAATAATCTTAGGAAGGCTTGTCCTATCAACTGGAAAGACCCTTATCAATGTGCAAAAAGGCAGGCTTACTATGCATGTTCAGGACGATCAGGTAACATTTAATATTTTTAAGTCTATGTGATTTCCTGACACACTTGATGATTGTTCTGCAGTGTTCGATTTAGAGGAACTAATCATGGAAAAGGAACTCAACTATGTTGAGGACCCGTTGGAGCAAATTTTGACATCGGACCCTCCAAGTGATGAAGAGGGGGATGAATACTTAGCTTTGCTAAAAGCTAATCAAAGGGGATTTAAACTGCAATCCCGCTTCGAATATGTGGAGTTAGAGAATAAGGATTATGCCAACCAGCAGCGTCAATTGAGGAGCCACCTAAATTAGAACTGAAGGTACTTCCCTCACATTTAAAATATGTTAATTTAGGTAACGCTTCTACTTTGCCTGTGATTGTTTCAGTAGAATTGACAAAAGAGCAAGAAGAGAAACTCATCTTAGTGTTGAAACAATTCAAGAAGGCTATTGGATAGACCATAGACGATATTGGTGGCATTAGCCCGTTTGTATGCATACACAAGATCATCCTAGAAAATGGCGAGAACTCAGTAATTGATAGACAATGAAGACTGAACCCCATCATGAAGGACCTGGTAAAGAAAGAAATCATTAAGTGGTTAGATGTAGGTATAATTTACCCCATCTCAGACAGTTTGTAGGTAAGTCCAGTCCAGTGCGTGCTAAAGAAATGAGGTATTACGGTCGTTTAGAACTAGAATAATGAGTTGATATCGACTAGAAAGTTATGGGATGGAGAATTTGCACCGATTACCGAAAGCTGAACAAGGTGACTAGGAAAGATCACTTTCCTTTGCCATTCTTGGACCAGATGCTGGATAGTCTCGCGGAGCGAGATTATTACTGTTTTCTCGATGGATACTCATGGTATAATTAGATTACAGTAGCACCATAGGATCAACACAAGACAACATTCACATGCCTGTATGGTACATTTGCATTTAGATGTATGCCATTTGGTTTATGTAATGCACCTGCTACATTTCAAAGATGTATGATATCTATTTTTACTGACATGGTTGAGAAGTATTTAGAAGTTTTTATGGATGATTTTTCAGTATTTGGAGATACATACAATCATTGCTTAGACAATCTAGCCAAAATACTAAGGCGATGCAAAGAAACAAACCTCGTAGTCAACTGGGAAAAGTGTCATTTCATGGTACGATAAGGTATTGTTCTAGGGCATCAGATAACAAGACGTGAAATTAAGGTAGATAAAGAAAAGGTAGATGTTATTAAGCAACTCCCGCCTCCAACATCAGTAAAGGGTGTTAGGAGCTTTTTGGGCCACACTGGTTTCTATCGAAGATTTATCAAGGACTTCTCCAAAATTGCTAAACCCTTATGCAAATTATTGGAGACAGACACGATGTTCAACTTTGATGAGGAATGCTTAAGAGCTTTCAATGATTTGAAGAGTCGATTAGTTTCAGCACACATCATCGTTACACCAAACTGGGATTTACCATTTGAACTGATTTGTGATGCAAGTGAATTCGCTATAGGAGCTGTCATGGGCCAGCAAAGGAACAAAGCTTTTCATCACATCTACTGTGCAGGTCAGACTCTAACGGGAGCTCTATTGAACTATATGGTGACAGAGAAAGAGTTACTTGCTATTGTGTTTGCTTTTGACAAGTTTCAATCTTATCTTGTAGGTACCAATGTGACTGTCCATACGAACCATTTGGCAATTAAGTATTAATTTGCCAAGAGGACGCTAAGACAAGACTGATCCGATGGGTATTTCAACTCCAAGAATTTGATCTAGAAATTCAAGATCGAAAGGGAGTAGAAAACCAAGTAGCAGATCACTTGTCCAGATTGGAGCCGTAAGAAAGGAATTCTCCACTTATACCTATTTAGGAGACATTCCCAGATGAATACATACTAAAGGTAAATCATGTCAATAATACCCCTTGGTTTGCTAATATTGCTAACAATTTAACTTGTGGTTTGATGTCGATTGATAAGACGTATCATCAAAAGAAAAAGTTTTTTCACGATGTGAAGTACTATTTCTGGGAAGATTTATATTTGTTTAAAAAGTGTGCAGATCAAATGATCAGGAGATGTGTGGTAGAAGATGAAGTACATAAGATTCTATATCATTGCCACACAACTCCGAGTGGGGGACACTTTAGAGGTACATGTACTACGAACAAAGTATTACAAGTCGGATTCTTTTGCCCAACACTATTCAAAGATCATATGCTTACGTAAAGAGTTGTGATTAATGCCAAAAGGTTGGAAACATTACCAATAGAAATAAGATGCCCCGAACAAACATCATTGAGGTAGAATTATTTGATGTTTGGGGTATTGACTTTCTCGGTCCTTTCCCTATGTCTTTTTGTCACAAGTACATATTGGTAGCAGTTAACTACGTGTCTAAGTGGGTTGAGGCTTAGGCATATCCGACGAATGATGTCAAGGTTGTAATGAAGTTTTTGCAGAAGTATGTGTTCACAAGGTTTGGAACCCCTAGTGCTATCATCAATGATGAAGGGTCTCATTTTCTGAACAAATGGTTGAAATGGTTACTCGACAAACATCGAGTGAAGCATAAGGTTGCCACAACATACCATTCGTAGATGAATGGGCAAGTTGAACTGGCAAACAAAGAGATCAAAAGCATACTCGAGAAGGTAGTTTGCCCGAACCAAAGAGATTGGTCCAAAAAAACTGGATGATGCTTTATGGGCCTACAGGACAGCATACAAGGCACTTTTAGGGATGTCACCTTATAGGTTGGTCAACGCTAGCACTTAAAATATTACTAGGGGGATAAAATTGAGAGGGATATAGTCTCGTTCATTTTATCAGATTTTTAATTTTTCTTTTTTTCATTCTAAATAAATGATTTAGGGTATATTTCTGGGATTAGTATGTTTAAATAATTTTTTTTCTAGGAGATTGGAACATAAGCAGGACCGCTTGTGACCCCTCCAAATCTTTCCTAATAATTGATTTTAACATAATCTTCCGAGAAATTATTCCCTAATGACAAAATAAATTTTTAGTTTTTCAAATAAAAGGGTCAATTTTGATCCAAGTCTTAATTGCAACTCAATTTCAAATTTTATTTAATTATAGGTACTTAATTGAATTATTTTCAAAATTTGGATGCTCTTTTTGTAAATATTAGAAATTAGATGTCTCTTTTTGTAAATATTTTCAAAAGCATCTAGAATAAATGTTTTTCTAATTTAATTTAATAAATAAGATAATAATAACTAGTATATAATTATATTTATTATATATATATTAACTATTATCAACTTTGCATAGAATTAGGATTTGTTTAAAATTGATCATATTTTAATTAATAGTTTTTATTTCAATAAATTAATAGCAAATAATAATTTAATATGCATTGTATTAATTATTAATTATTGTTAACTTTGTGTAGAATTTGAACTTGAATATTTTAACTATTAAATTGTTATAAGAATTCTAATTAAACTCCTACCCTCTTCCCTATAAATTCCACCAACCTTCTCCATCATTCATCACTCATCAAACCAACCTCCATTCACCCATTCCACCATCAGTCCTAGCCTCTAAAAATCACCAAGTGCCGCAGCTCCTAACCAGCAGCAATAGCACCGCCCAGGAGCTCTATTTGGCAATAGCTAACCCCGCACGCGCTTGCCTCCATCGCTCACTGCTGTTGCTGTTAAGTATGACTCCTATTTCAGTCAAATTTGAGAAGTAATCTTCTAGTTAAACTCTGTTTATTTGTTTCAATCAAACACCGATTAGTTTAGATTATTTTATTATTATTTGACCTATGAATTTAGCCTATAAATAGGCTCTTTTACAACCTTAGAAAATACACCCATTAGATATTAGAACTCATAACACATTTATAGAATTTTGTGTTTACGTTTTGAGGGTTCTTTGTTTTCGGGTTTTCGGGGTTTAGTTTTTATCTCCATCTTTTGTACTCTTCGTTTCTTTTACCATTATAGTAAAATTATCTTTGCCCGTGGTTTTTTATCCTCTTTGGAGGAGTTTTTCCACGTTAAATTTGTGTGTTCAATTTCTCAATTTCTTTTGTTATTTTTACTTGTTCGTTGCTTAATCAAGTTGATTCCTAACAGCTGCCTTGCACGTCCGCGCGCCCCAACGCACCAGCCCTGCTCTCGCTCAGCGTTGCTGCCTGCTATCCACGCAAGTACTCACGCTAGGACCTACTGCTCCCTCACACATATGCTCGCACACCCATCAGCTTCCCAGCATCCGTGCGCCACACCAGCCTTGCTACTCGCACCAACACCCCGCACTTAGCCGATAACTCTTCCAACCATCCTTCAATTACAATCTTTTGCTTCTAATTTATTTGAGTTCTTAATTTCTATATAAAAGTGGTCAAACAAATTTTTCTCCTAAATGTCAATTTTATTTAATTATTTAATTTTTCAATTTATTGAATTGTTAATATTTTATACTAATTAAATTTTTGAGAAAATATTTGTTTCCATCTTATGTTTAGGTTAATCATGCCTCGCAAGAGAACTCGTGCCTTTGTCCAAATTGACAAATCCTAAAACAAATTTCACTTTGAAGAAGACGAAGCAAGATATGAAAGTGTCTTCAAGAATCAACAAATGCACCTAGAAAAAGGCTTTACACTGAAAGAAAGCAACTATATTGATTTCATGGTGCACATTCGACAAATTGCTGAAGCTCTCAATTGGGAGTTGTTTTGTGAGAAAAGGTTGAGTGTAGATGCGGAATTAGTTCGTTAATTTTATGCAAATTTGACATCAAACGAATTAATGGAAGTTTTTGTCTGAGGAATCAAGGTGCCAATAACCTCAAATGTTATTAATGAATTCTTTGAATTACCTGATTTCGAAGATGATGAATATTCTTCCTTGATAAAAAATATAAGACTGAAAATTTGCAAGAAATTCTCAAGGAACTTACAACTCCTGGTTCTAAGTGGACTGTGTCAAAGCAAGGAATTCACAGTTGTCCTAGAGAATATTTGACACCACTAGCGAATGTATGGTTCTATTTCATTCGATTTAGCCTTATGCCTATTTCACATGGGACTACAATTTCATTAGAGCGAATGGTCTTATTATACTCAATTTTAACTAGAAAGACCATTGATGTGGGAAAAATCATTCTAAGAAAAATGCGAAATTGTGCCGCTAAACGTTCTGGCCCAGCTTACTTTCCCTTTATGAATTTTGTGCTTGAAAGCTAAAATTCTTACAAACGTAAAGAAGACAGGTTATAGCCAGGGCACAATCACAGATTGGGACCTCTACCGAATAGCCGGAGATTCTGTTCTACAAAAACAAGTTGAAGAGAGTGAAGATCCCAAAGAAGAAGAAGAAAAAGATCCCGCGGAGATCGAACCAATGCAGTCAGCTGAAATCCCTAATAAGACTAAACCAATGTAACCAGTCACCGAACCTAATATGACAACCTCAATGTTTAGAACTCAATCGCCTTGCCCAGATCTTCGATATGAGCTGTCAAAGTTGATGGACATAATGCAACATATACAGTGGCAGCAACAATCTTACTGTAGATATTCAAAAATACGAGATGACTCAATGAGAAGCGCTCTTACGAAAATATTCAATGACCCATTTATTTTTGTGCCTGAGTTTCCAGATTTTATATTTGAACCATGGAGTCCACTATCGAAGAGGGAATGAAGCAATTCATGCAAAAACAAAGATGAAGGAGCAAAAGATGAGTCAGATTCTGAGAGATCTGCAAATAAATAAGAAAGAGGGGATCTTTACCTTATATTATTTTCTTTCCTAGGTTATTTTAGGATTAGGATCTATTAGGATTTTTAATTTTTTGCAAAATAAAACAAGAGGTGGAAATCATGAATAAAAATAAACAAGTTTTAAAAAGAAGTGTGGCAACAGATATGTACATGTCTAGGATTGTATAGTATAGTATCTATACCTGGTGTATAGTATCTATTCACTTTTAACAATGAGGACGTTGTTCATCTTAAGTAGGGGGATTGAAAAATTGAAATTATTTCCTCTCAGAATAATTTTTTCCTTCAATTATGATTAGGATATATTTTGTTCAAAATTTTGAAATTTTGTTAGGTATGCTAAACTTCAGTATGAATAAAATTCTGTTATTTCAATAATTATTATGTTAGCTAAATTACGACATAAATGTACTCTTAATAAAGTATGTAAATAATACCATAAAATTTTAGCTCCTTAGGAAAGCTAGGCATGCATGAAAGTTTAAGTCTCTAGAATTGACTTAGTAATTTCTTGAGGCGAAATCCTAGGAAGCATGGAATGTTGAAAATGATTTAGACAACTTTTGTTTGGACTGTTTGAGCCTTTCAAGCCAACCTTGATGAATTTTTATCCTTTGAAACCCAACTTTGAGACTATAGGGCCTAATTTTATTTGAATCCTTGCAATATTTAGCCATCACTTTTCTCTTAATTACCTTTAAATTGTCCGAAGCACTAGACTCAGTACTATTTAGAATATTCTTTGAAAATAATTTTGGGGGAGTTGAAAAGAAGTATCAAAAGCTCAAAAAAATTTGTAGTACATACATCAAAATGCGCATGAAAAGAAAAGAAAAAACAAAGAAAAAAACAAGAGAGCATATGTACTCGAAAGAAATAGATGTACAAAAGAGCATGTCAAAGCAAAATAATTTGGTGTATTGAAGGTAATTATTTCGAAGGTCCGATTTAGGTTGAGTCTAGGGTTTTTAGCCTAAATTTATCCATCTTTTACCTACCCCTAGCCTAGCCACGTTACAACCTATTTAAAAGACCTATTGATTCAAGTTTCTGTGCTACCTACATTAGTGGAAAGAAATTGCTAAGTTCAGCATATAAAGGCATAAATTAAACTTGATGATTGTAGCTTAATCTTAAATAAGGGAATAAAATCAAATTGGTAGGGATTTAACATGTCTTTATTGAGTAATAATTTAGTCTATTTTTTTTATCATAATAATGATTGAGATTAATTTGAATGATATATATACTTAAGTAGCATAAATATCAAATTTCTTGTTCTTAAGCATAAATAACAAAATTCATAATTTTGGGAAAAATGTAGTTCTGAAGGAACTTTTCAAAGGTGTTTTCGAGAAATTCTTCTCAACTTATTCATTGCTCGGGACGAGCAGTAAATTAAGTTTGGGGGTGTGGAAATACGAACATATACACACTTTTTCATGCCCTTTTTAACTCAAATTCTTGCAGTTTCAATAAAATTCTTGTCGAAAAATATATAATAATTATAAATTAATAAATTACACTTAAATTTTTAACATGTTGGATTTTAATTAATTTTATAATAAATTTTGATTAATTTTGATCATTTTCGACAGATTCGCACAAAGGGCGAAAATTGGCTCGACAGACAATACTAGAAGCGCAAAACCGAGAAGCGATTTTTGAAGCATCGAGGGGAATTAATTTTTTAGCCGAAGAAAATTGAAATTATTAATATTAATTGATAATATAATTAATTTTAATTTTAATCCAATTTATTTTGGGTTCAATAATTATTATTAATTAATTATGAAAACAGGCCCAATTGAGCTGAACTGAGAAAACCGATCCAACTGAGCACTGGGCTGCCCAAAACCGTCCCACATGCTGACCCAATCAGTTTTTTTTGCTGATTATTTAGCTTGCAGATAAGCCCTTGAAGACTCCTTGAATATGCATTGAAACCCATCCACTTATCATGCCTTTGTAAATTTGCCCCTACCCTAAAATAGCAAGTTCGAAACCTTCAAACTTGCCACATGTGTGGCCGACCATGGGGGGAGTCTATGGCTGCTGATTTTTTTCTATTTTTAGCAATCATCTCAACCTATAGATACCCCCTTGGCTATTCATTTCAAACACAGCTCAAAACCTCTCATCCTTTCACTTCTCTCTCACTTTCTCTCTTCAAAACCCTCCTTTTGTTCTTCATTTTCCCTTCCCATTCCTTTGCCGCCTTCACCTCTTGGAAAAGAGTCCTTCAACCACCATTTGAAGCAGCATTCAAGTGTTCGTGGAAGCCTCGGTTCAACAAGAACATGTAGAGAAGGAGGAGCGGAGCTAGTCAAGCTTTGGAGAATCACTGGATTTGATTCTTGTTTGTTATCCTTTTAATTTTATTGTTGTTGTTATGAACATGTATATGAATACTTGTGATCCTGATATGTTTAATTTAATTAATATGGATTAAATTTAATTCGTGTTAGGTTGATTGCATTTCGTCCACTTAATTTATTAAAATTGTGTTTGTGTTATTATAGGTCTTAGTAAAATGTTTGATTAAGTAAAACTATGACTAAATTATTCTTGCATTATAATTGTAAGGTAACTAATGAATTAATTATTTAAACGTGTTGAAATTATGATTAATTGATACAATACTTAATCAGTGCATGTTTAATCTTCTAAGGTAGTTGAGGGTTAAATTAGCGACGATATTAGACAATACATTAGCCTTGCATAACTTGCAAGATTATTGTGATTAAACTATTTCAAGGTAGGAATATATCACTTAATCTTTTATGTGCTTATGAAGATTGATTAATTGTTTGAATTCGCATTGGGAAATGTTCAAGAGATTAGTTAATTTAATAGGTACGTATGAGCAGTAGTTAGCAAATTACCAAGTTGCCATGAATTTATTCGTAACAACATGAACATGAGTTTAGTAATTCTAAGTTAAGAAATGTAATTAATCTATGCCATCTTGATTAAAATCATCTTTTCAAATCGTGCATTGGAACTTTTATTTTTTTATTTTATTTACTTAGTTTTTAATCACTTCTTCCAAATCAAAATATTTTTCTTCACCAAAATGTTTTAAATGCATTCATAAATAATTCTTTTCACAGTCCTTGTGGGTACGATAACTCAACATTTACTTGTCACTTTATTACTTCTTGCGATTGTGTACACTTGCACATTTCCATCTTTCTAGTCATATACCCAATGCACCAACTTTTGACTCCTTATCTATTGGAACTAAGAATTTTACTTACATCAAAGTATACGAGTCATGCATACATAGTCCATCATCCACTCAGAATTCAAGTATGCCACACTATGAATGTGACAAGTGAATAAATCTATAAATGGATTCAGGATCTATTCTAATTGGGTCTTGCTCGATGTACTATCTGTCCAATCAGTCACATCTATGTCTCTATCTTCTAGGAGTCATTCGCTCTAATGCTCAAGACAAAGCATCTCCCCAATTGAACTTGATAGACGACATATTAGTCTTCCAATCAGTTTTCTCATTTCTGATTTGACTAAGGACATGTTTAGGTTCATCTACTAATATAAGTTGGATTTTTGTATTATGATTTGACCACGTAATACCGCTTAGTATTAGTTAAACATAGATAACCAATAAGCTAATATTTGCTTCTATTTTTCTTTATGTTCAAAAACTATTGAGGAAAATATACAAACGGTATTAATTTAATTCAAGAATAATTTTATTGAACAAATCTATTCGAAAAAATGCAAGTGTACAAACGAATATGCTACACTTAAAGCACCAGATCCAACAATCCCCTCTTGATGATGAGTTTGTTTCCACTAAAAGTTGGTGGCCTAGAGGATGAAGTGCTCAGGTGTTTTGGGTGTTGTAATGTGGTAAAGGTGCTAAGTGTTGTAAATCGAAGGGTTGTCCATAGATGTCTTTTTTGTACCCTCTTATGGTGCCACGTGTCCCTTTCGGATAAAGGTATAACAAAAACCAACAAATTGATCAATAATCTGACTAAGAAAAATAATTAATGACCATCCACAAACAACTCTCTAAGTATTCAAACACTAATTTATAAATACTTAGGTATGACTCATCTCGAGTACCTTTACTTACATTCTCCACATTTTTACCACCTTGACTTGGTTTATTTTCATAATTTCATCTTACTTTTTTTTGTGAATGCACCCTAAAACACAAATTCTAATGCTCTCAAAGCTTCTACAAATATTTTTAGCCTAATCCATAGCTCTCAAATAGCGGATTCCAAGGAAATTAGCTCCAAAAAAAATCTATATATATAATTCTAAAACAAATATGTTATGTTTGATTGGATTGAATGGAATAGCATTCAACACTTATTCCACACCCAAATTTGATTTATTATTTTGATTAATCAGATTTTTATTTTGTGAATCACTAACTCACTGTAAAGCTATTCCAAGCATTCCCCTCAAAATAGCTATTCTAAGCTATCAATACAACCAAAACATTATTTCCCCAAAATACCTTATTTCAATCTATCAACAAAATTGATCAATTTTCCACTTCATCCCTTCTGTAATTCAATGTTGATTAGTTTGTTAAAGATAAAACCACATTGATGCAAAAGTCAACAAACACAACATAAAATGGGAGAATACTTAAATTTCTTCTCTCACAAATCAACTTTCGTAATGAGGAAGATGTAAATATGGAAGGACTTCTTAGGTATTCTTATTTGTTGGATTTAGACTCAGATCTAAGAAATTATGATTTGATTTAGTGAAAAAAATGATTATAGATATGAAAAAGATTGAGTTATGGTGTAATTTGGTGTTAAAAATTCATTAGAAGGCAAGACCAGATTTTGGGAAAGTTGGGTAAAGTTGCTTGCATATTCAAATAGAAAATTAAAGTGAGAGAGATGAGGAAGAGAGAGAGAGAGAAACGAGGAAGTGAATTGTTTTTGTTTTATTTTTATTAGAACTAATAATATTATTAATAAATTAACAAAAAAATATTTTTTTAAATATTAAAAACAATATATTTATATATATATATATATATTTAAGGATAAATATTATTTACTTATTCTTATAAATATTAATATTTAGTAGATTATATATAGCTGTTACAAGTCTGCTTTAGCACGTCTTTTGACTAAGTAATTTAGGGTTTAGATTGGGTTTTTTCTATTGCCGATTTCTCTTTCTTTTGCAGTTTCCTTATTCTTGCCAGTAAGAATCTTTTCTATTTTTTGTTTTTTCTCACCATAATTGAAGTTTTTTTCTCTTACGATTCCTTATCCTTATCATTCTGATTGTTGATTGCGATTTTTGAATTGGTCTCCTTCATTTTGGGTCATGGTTACCAAATCTATTTTCTACATAAAAACAAAAATAAAATTCTAGTTAAGGTAGGTTCGCGATGGCTTTAATGGAAAAATAACTACCTAATCTGAATCTCCATAAGGAAGAAGAAGAAGGAGTAGAGTTTGAGGCAGAGGCTCAACCAGAAAAACTGTTGTATGATTTGTGTTTGGTGGGTTGTTGTCTTACAGCAAGTGTGGTCCATTTTCCATCACTAAAAAGCACGATGGCTAACTTATGGCAACCATTGGGGAGAATATAGATCTCTGACTTAGGAGAAAAACGGTACTTATTTCGGTTTTTTTATAAAGTAGATGTGGAGAAAGTAATTAGTGGAATGCCTTGGACCTTTAATAACCATCTTCTTTTACTACATAAGATTAGGGTTGAGGAGGATCCAATTTTAATACCATTAGTTTATTCTAATTTTCGGGTGCAAGTACATGATCTTCCTCCAGGGTATTTTTTGAATTATGTGGCTAAACAATTTGGTGACTTTGTGGGTAAATTTCTAGAACATGGTACAAAACAAGTAATTCAAGGTCTTAGAAATTTTATGCGCATTAGGGTGAAAATTGATATAAGAAAGCCACTAAAAAGGAAAAAGAAAATCATTATTCCCCACTCGGATCCGATTTATGCAAAATTAAAATATGAGAAATTATCTTTATTTTGTTTCCTTTATGGGATGTTGGGGCATGGCGATAGGTTTTACCGAAAGCAAAAATATTTAGGACTAGAAGTGGTGGAATGTGGATGGGATATTTCGTTAAGGACACAACCAAGGAGAGTTGTTGTTACTCCCAGTGTGTGGATAAGGGAAGATACCACGGAGAGAAATTTTAGGAGTGTCTCAAACAATGAAAAACAAATATAATGATAAAAGACTTAACGAACATCAAGATAGGGGGCTGATTAATCAAACTTGGGGAATAAATTTGGAAGGCAGTTAGAAACAAGACAGAGAGAAAGAAGTGATATGTCTGGCCAATGAGGAAAATGGCGACATAGAGGAGGATAATGAAAAAGTCCCAATAGAAAATAATGAAGGAAAGAAACAACACAGATCAGACAATCAAGCTTGATGAAGATATACATATGAGGGAGTCAATGGACAAGACAAACAACAAGGAATAAGCAACATAATAGAGATATCGGTGGCTGTCAATAGGCAAGCCGACTGGACGCAATGAAAATCCTAGGTTGGAACATTTTTGGATTGAAGAGTCCATGTGGTGTTGAAAGATTTCAATATATGTTGAAGTTGTATAATCCCTAGGTTGTCTTCTTTATGGAGACAAAACTAGACAACTTTTGTATGGAAAAAGTAAGGCGACATTGTGGGTTTCCCTACCGCATTGATGTACTAACAAATGAAACTAGGGATGATTGAAGTCTTGGTTGGAGAAACGAAGTATCGATAAGCTTGAAGAGCTACTCCAATAACCATATTGACATTAATATTGAGGATAGTGAAGCTTGGGCAACTTGGAGCTTGGTCTATTTTTATGGGGCTCCGAAGCCTCGAAGAGAGGTGAGGCATGGAATATTCTAATACATATAGGATGTGAGAAAGTTATGCCTTGGTTGGTTTGTGGCAATTTTAATGAGATTCTTTTTGCTTTTGACAAAGAAGATGGATTGCCATGTGATGAAGGATGAATGGAGGAGTTTAGATCAGTCTTGAGTGATTGTCGGTTAGAAGATGTGGGGTATGTTGGGAGGTGGTTTACATGGGAGTGAAAGAACCTCCCTGAAAAAAATATAAGAGAATGAATTGTTAGAGGAGTTGCTAAGAAGGAACGGATTGATCTTTTCCCAGAATACACGAGTTGACATTTGTCTCATTCTTTTTCTGATCATTGTCTTCTATTTTTCCAAACCAAAGTAGAGGGATTTAGTAAAATGAGGGAAGGATTTAGATTACAGGCATGGTGCACCATGGAGATGTCTTGTGAGGAGGAAGTTAAAAGGCTATGGACAACAAGTAGAGGTGGAGTGGTAGAGAAACTAGACATTGTAGGAAAAGGCTTGAGTAGATGGGCAATAGGTATCAAAAAATCTAGAAGAGGGTTATCGAAGAAAATACTTGCCCAAATTGAGGAATCAGATGGCATGGACAGAACAAATGATAATTTGGTCGAACTTAACGATGCCAAAATCCATTTAAATTTGGAGATAAAGAAGGAAGAGAAATATTGAGAACAACAAGCAAGGATGAATTGGCTTAAAGAATGAGACAAGAACACAAAATTATTTCATAACTGTACGTCTCAAAGAAGAAGGAGGAATCACATTGAAGAACTAGAGGATGAACATGGGCAAATAAATTTTGATAGGAATGGGATGGAAAAGGTGGTTAAAAGATATTTCAAGAATCTTTTTGCCTATTTTACAAGGGAGGAGATTGACTTTGCAGTTAGAAATATGGGACCAACTAAAGCCCTCGAAGGTGACGGTTTCCTTGCACTCTTCTTCCAAAAATGTTGGCACATTGTTGGGACAGAGGTTGGCAATTTTTGATTGAATATCTTAAATAATGGAAACCCATTATAGGAGATTAATTTCACAAATATAGTTCTTATTCCTAAGGTATCAAGCCCTACAAACCTCAAGAATTTTCGACCTATTAGCCTATGTACAGTTATTTACAAGATTTTATCTAAGGTAATTGCTAATCGGTTTCAAAAAGTCTTAGATACGTGCATCGATAAAGCCCAAACTACTTTTGTGACAGGAAGACTTATTACAGACAATGTTTTACTAGCTTACAAATTAATGCACACTATAAAACAAAGAAGATTGGGACAACATGGGAGTCTAGCGTTAAAGCTTGACATGAGCAAGGCGTATGATGGAGTGGAATGGCTTTTTCTGGAAAAAATTTTACAGAGGCTTAGCTTTGTAGAATCTTTTGTAGAGCTCATCATGCACTATGTAAAATCAATAAGTTATTTTGTGTGTTTGAATGGTGAACTAGGAGAAAGATTCAAATTGATGAGAGGGTTACGTCAAAGATATCCCCTAAGTCCCTATTTATTTTTAATTTGTAGCGATGGGCTATCATCACTTATGCGATTAGTAACTCGAGATGGTTTTATTAGGGGGTGAAGGTGTGTTGAAGGGCCCCTACTATTACACACCTCCTCTTTGCAGATGATTGCATCTTATTTAGTGATGCTATAGAAAAAGGGAGCGCATAACCTAAAAGCTATTCTTCGAGAATATGAAGACTGTTCGGGTCAGTGCATAAACTTTGATAAATCAATGGTATTTTTTAGTTCGAATGTTCTGAAGTTTAGAAGGGAGAAAATTGTGAATATATTGGAAGCGCGAACCTCGAGTAATACAGAAAAGTATCTGAGGCTACCTAATATGATAGGGAGAGGTAAAAAATTGACTTTCCAGCTCCTTAAGGATAGGATGTTAAGTAAGATTAAAGGTTGGAGTACAAGATTCTTATCAATCGGGAGTAGGGAAGTGTTTATAAAAGTAGTATTACAAGCAATCCCTACTTACTCAATGGCATATTTTTTATTGCCAAAATCATTTTGTGATGAATTAAAAAGCATTATGGGGCGGTTTTGGTGGCAAAAAAGTCATGATAAATGTGGTATACATTGGTGTGAGTGGAAAAAACTTGGAGCGCTTAAAAAGGACAAAGGGATGGGATTTAGGTGCCTATCAGAGTTTAATATGCGATGCTTGCAAAACAAGGATGGCATTTGCTTTGTTATCCAGATTTGTTATTAGCACAATCATTGAAAGCTAAATACTACCCCAATTCAGACTTTATGCAAGAAAATTTAGGAACCTTGCCCTCTTATACTTGGTGAAGTATATGGTCTGGAAGAGGTCTTCTGGAAAAGAGGTTTGCTGGAAGATTGGGGATGGGAAACATGTCCGTATATGGGATTAGGTGTGGCTGCTGCGAACTGATGAGTACAAAATTCAATATGAAAATAATGATCAACATTTAGTTTATGTGGTGGAATTAGTTAATGGACAGATAAATCAATGGAAGGAAGAAATTATAAAATGTACCTTTCATCCCGATGATGTCGAAGGAGTCCTATGCATACCCCTCTCTATGGAGCAAGAAGAAGACAAAGTAGTTTGGCACGATGAAGCATCAGGGTTGTACTCAGTGGGAGCGGTTACAAAAAGTTATTACAGACTAACAACCCAATAAACTTACAAAAAAAATGCCAACCATTACAGACACATGTACAGAAAACTTTGGGCGGTAGATTTGCCCTCGAAGACAAAAATTCTGGTATGGAAATCTCTAATCACTTTATTCCTACGTTCTATAATCTATACCAGTGAAGACTTGGAAACACAGCCAATTACCTGAAATGCATCAATTGCTCCGAGACCACTGAACATGCCTTCAGGGATTACGATTTTGCGGCTAAAGTTTGGACCAGATTGGGAATTAGTTGGACCCTGGAACAGAATCAGTTATCATTTAAAGAGTGGGTGATGATGTTGTTTGAAAAAGAATCAAATAGATAGATTATAATAATAGTGGGTACTATTTGGGGATTATGGATGGCACATAATAAATTAGTGCATGAAAAAAAGGTACGAACAAAAGCTAGTTTAGTCCAATTTTCACAAAGTATATTCGGGAAATTGAAGGAGTAAGAGAAAAAATACTTGTCAGCACAACATGCAATGACTTTTGGAGCCCCCCGAGAGATACAAATGCGAAGGTTAATTTTGATGTTTCATTTGATAAGCAAAATATGAGGTCATGCACTGGAATATTAATTCGAGACAAGTTGGGTAGTGTGTTAAAATCTAAAAAATACATTAATGATCACATATCGACAACACATGCAGCAGAGGCACTCGCCTACATATAGGCGATTATATTTGGGGCAGAATTAGGATTCTTACAAGTTGAAGTAGAAGGTGGCGCACTAACTATTTTCAAGAAACTAAAAAGCCAGGAGGAAGAAAGATCAGAAATATGAGCCTATATCACTAATGCAAAAATACTACAAAGAAATTTTATCTCGTGTCGGTTCAATCATGTAGGAAGGCAAGATAACACAGCAGTGCACAACCTTGCTACAGAAGGACTAAAGGAAAGGGGTGATACTCATCTGTTTTCGAGTCCCTCCAGTATGGCTATTAGGGCAATTGCAGAAAACAGAAATGGCAAGATAATAGGGGCGGAGAGGTCATGCCTTAGACCCTCAACAGATTTATAGGAGCTTGATAGGGCTTGGTGACACAGACTTGGAAATGGAAAATAGAGATATCTTAATACCAAAAAATACATCAGAAAGAATAGAAAGATTCCTTAGATTGTAACAGCCATTTTCAGTGATATCGAAATAGTGGTTTTGGGACCACAAGTTTGACATCGAAATATTTATTTTATTATTTTAATTTCTACAGTATGTTAGTAGTGTCGTATAAAAGTTTCGTTAAGAAATTTTACTGGTTGCATGTGTAATTTGATAAAAAGGACTAAATTGCATAAGGTGCAAAACTAGAGTTCTATAAGTAAAAAGTACCAAATTTCTATGAATTTTGAATGTTAGTGGCCTTAAATGGAAACTAGACCACTAGTATTATTAGTGGACAAATATGGACACTTATATCATGGTTTTAAAAGTTATTACTTAAGGTTAAATATGTAATTTAGTAAATAAATGCAATTAAACTAAAATGAAAGACAAATGTATCATCTTTCTAACTCATCTTCAACCAAAAATAAAGAAAGAAAAACTCCATTGTTATTCTTTTGAAGGTTCGGCCATAGTATCCTTGCATGTAAGTGCATTTTCGCCTCGTTTTTAATGATTTCTATATTTTCGAGATCGTTGTAGCTTAATCTAGCTAGCCGAGGGAATAATTTGTAAAATTGTTGAATGTCTAGGGTTTTACCATGAATGCATTTTAGTTTTTTGTTATGTTTAAAGGAAGAAAATGAATCCTTGTTGTTAGATAAATAACTTTTGTTAAGTGATTTTTGATAAATTTGTCAATTAGGAGTTAAAGAAAACTGTGAAATATTCATGGTGTAATTTGTGAATTAATTAAATGTGTGGGCTGCTATAAGCTTGTATGATATTTGGCTAGGCTTGGGTAGGGATGAAATTGCATGAACTTCATTTTACAAGCCTGAGGACTAATTTGTAAAGAAATCAAAAGTATAGGGCCAAATTTGTAATTTTTATAACATGTGAATTTGATTTAAATTGAATAGAATGATTATTGAATTGAGCTGAATTTATTCATTTTAGATCAAGATAAACCATGTACGGGTTTCGATCGAGGCAAAGAAAAAGCTTCGGATTAGTCGACTTCATTTTTTTATGTTTATCGTCAAGGTTTGTATGATTATGTTTTGTTTTTATTTTATGAATTGAATTCTATTATGGTATAATATTAAATTGAGTGTTGACAAAAAATCCAACGGCGTAACATCGATCATCGAGAATTAAAAAGGGATAGCTGCAACTATCGAATACAAAAAGGGATAGCTTCGGCTATCAGATTATGAAAAGGATGGTGACGACCATCAACAATGAAAAGGGATGGTGATAGCCATCGAACTATGAAAAGGGATGGCTTCAGCTATTGAACTATGAATAGGGATGGCTTCGTCTATTGAACTATGAAAAGGGATAGCTTCGGCTATCAAATTATGAAAAGGGATGGTGATAACCATCGAACAATGAAAAGGAATGGTGACGACCATCAAATTATGAAAAGGGATAGCTTTGGCTGTCAAACTATGAAAAGGGATAACTTCAATTATCGAATTACGAAAAGGGATGGATCAACCATCGTATTATTACCTCGTGTGAACTTCAGTAAGAGCTTTCAATGTAATTTACATTAGTCTGATGGAAGGTAAGTAATGTGTACCTTGTGAAAGTTAAAAGTATGAATGTACATATATAAGTTTTTGAATTAGTTATTGTCATGTTGGATTGGGTTTACATGCTTCGTGGTTGTATATTGTATTGGTAAGGTTAGACTGTACGCGTTACGAACTTACTAAGCATGACATGCTTACTTTGTGTTAATTTTTCTGTGTTTTGTAGTTGTCGGAAGCTCGTTCGGGTTGGAAAGTTGTCGAAGATCTATCACACTATCTATTGGCTTTTTTGGTACTTATGGATGTTTAATTTTGGTTATAATGGCATGTATGGGTATTTTGGCTAATGTTGTCCATATGTTTTGGTTGTTGGAATAGCCATTTGGTTTGGCTTGTGATTTAGCATTTTGATGTCGATATGAGCTTAGTTTATGGCATGTAAATATTAACCTTATTATGGTCAATGTTGGGCTTAATATTTTTGAATTGTGATAGACGAATATGCATACTGTATAAGCCTTATAACTTATTGTGGTTTGGTATCTTGTTATAAAAGGTATATATATGTTTATTGATGTTAGTGAATGAATTGCATATTTTGTACAATTTAATAGGCTCTGGTAAGTTATTTCAATGGTTTGAATTGATAAAAGTTTAGTTGAAACTTAGTTAGTTATTTTGGCCAATTTGAATACATGGTTAAACATGTTCATTTATTGTCATTTGAGGTGCCTAAAGGCATATTGGTTGTATGATGTTAAACCATATGTCTATGATTTGTTTATGATTGATTTTTGTGCCTTATTTAGGCATGTGTATATGTGCATTTTGGTTATAGGTACATGCTAGTTTGGGTGAGAAAAATAGCTTGTAAAATGACCTATTCTCGTCCACACGGGGAGAGACAAGGGTGTGTGTCTCAGCCGTGTGTGACACACAGCCAGGTAACACGGCATGTCCCCTATAACTTTTGAAGGATTACAAGTCAAGCTATTACACGGCCTAGAACATGGCCTAGCACACGGCCTGGCACACAGGTGTGTGGCTTGGCCGTGTGACCCAAGTTAGTGAGTTACACGGCCACGGACACGGGCTGGGACACAGTTGTGTGTCCCTACTTTGAATGCCCACACGGTCTGAGGCATGGGTGTGTGACCTCTACAGTGTTGAAAATTCTCTTTATTTTCTGAAAAATTCTCTAAGTTTCTGATTTAGTCTCAACTTGTTTCTAACATGTAATTTGGGCCTTGAGGGCTCGTTTAAAGGACAATATGTATGTTCTGAATTGGTTTTAATGTGTTTATTGATATGATTTGAAAAGTTTGAAATTTATGTCCGTTTAATTTGAAAACTACGGTAATGCTCCGTAACCCTGTTCCGGGACAGATACGGGTTAGGAGTGTTACACAGATTCACAGGAACTAGTTAATAGTATCTGAAACAAGAAAAAGTTAAAATCTTATATAAAGTCCTGAACATGTAGAAGGGTTAGCCATCTTCCAGAGCATTGTAAAGATGAAATGACAACAAAGAAGAAATGAATGTAACAGTCCGTTTTCAATGAAATCAGAACAGTGGCTTCGGGACCACAAAATTGACATGAAAATATTTATTTTATTATTATTTTATTGTTTATGGGACTATATTAGGGTCGTGTTAAAATTTCATCAAGAATTTTGACGTTTGCATGCTTAATTAAGTCAAAAGGACTAAATCATAAAAGGTGCAAAAGTAGAGTTCTAGTAGCTAAAGGTAACTAATGGCTATAGAACCTTAATATAAGAGTACTTAGGTGGTCATTATACCATTTTTGTGTTAGTGGACATTTATGAGTTTGGTTTTATGGAAATTATTAAAGTTTTTAAAAGGTATAAGGTAAATAGGTAATTGAGGTTAAAATTTAATAATAAAAAAATCCATTTTATTTCATTCATCTTCTTCCTCCACCGAAATGGAAGAAGAAAGAACACATTTAGGGCTTTAAAGCATTCGGTTCAATCTCTAGCTTGCATATCAAGTTAGACCTCGTACGGATTTAGATCAGGGTAAAGATAAAGCTTCAGATTAGTCGACTCTGCTTCTACGCCTTTATCGTCGAGGTATGTTCGTGTAATTGTGTAATGTTTTAATGCTATCTTTTAAGCTATATGTAAATTGTTGATTGTTATGTAATTAATTAATGTAATCCAATGATGTTACGATGACTATTGAGCCCCATTTGAACCTTAGGAATTCGTAGGATACAAATGACATGCCATTAGGGTTTTCATGTTTCGGGTGTTGGTCTTAAATGTCCTACCGATGGCTGAGGTCCTGCATTTTTTGCGGATATTCCACAGCTCGTGTGAGCAGCATCGTGTAGCTTACATTTTGACCCACAACTCGTGTGAGCAGACCCATTTCATAGCTCGTGTGAGCAACGATGTAAAGGAAAGGAAATGGTTACAATTATATGTTTAACACACTTCATGTGAGCTATCCCGCATATCCGGTGATATTCTAAATGGTTCAATGGGAATGAGTTGGAAAGGAAATGCTAAGTGTTCAATATGAACCAAGATATGTATTTATGAAAAATATTTGAAATGGTGAGATACATGGAAAATATGTTACGTTATGGAAGATGACAAATCCAATTGAATTATGTTCAAGTGTAATGGTTATCTATGTTAAATTCATATGAATTATGTTCAAGTATGCTAACATGTGCTGTTGTTGGTGTTTAGGCTTGTGCCAAGCTATTGGTTGGATTATATCATGTTAAATTTTAATGTTATGTAATGAAATGGTAAGTTATGTTTTATGTTATACGAACTTACTAAGCATTACATGCTTACGTAGTTTTGTTTCCTATGTTTTTATAGATAATTAGAAGCTCGTTTGGTTTGGAAGCTCATCGGAGACCTATCACACTATCCCACAAATATATTGATAGATTTTGATGTTTTGGTCATGGTTATAATGGCATGTATATGTGGACTTGTATTAATGATCTAGTTGTTATGTTTGGCATGTATATATGTGGTATTATAGTTGGTGAACTTTGGGTATTTTGGTGCTTAAATGGTTGGTGTTGAAATGGTTGGTGAACTTTGGTATGGAAGTTGGTAGTTGTGTATGGTTGATTCATGCATAAATATGTTTATGTTTAGGTTGATTTGATGATTGGTGATTGAGGTGCCTTTTGGCATATTGGTTGTATGGATAAATGACCTATTGAATTAGTTTTATTATGCATGTTTTAGGTATGTTTTAAGGCTTGATTGTATGTGCAAATGGCTTGTAGGTGTGTGCTTAATTTGGGTGAAAGAAAGGGCTTGAATTTGGCCTATTTCTTGTCCACACGGGCGTGTGTCTCAACTGTGTGTGACACACTGTCATGTGACATGGTCGTGTGTCCCTTGTAGGTTTCAAAGAGTTGCAAGTCAAGCAGTTACACGACCTAGCACACGGACGTGTGGCTTAGTCGTGTGACCCAAGTCAGAGAGTTACAGGAGCACGGATACGAGCTGGGACACAGCCGTGTGTCCCTATTTCAGATGTTCAAACTTCCTGAGACACGGGTGTGTGTCTCAGTCGTGTGAGTCACATGGTCGTATGACCCCTATAGTGTGAAATTTTCTATCTTTTTCCATAAAGTTCTAAATGTTTCCGATTTAGTCCCGAATAGTTTCTAAAGTGTTTCTAAGGACTTGAGGGCTCGAATTAGGGACAATATGTATGCGTTTGAATGAATTATGTTATGATTTATGAAATGTTTGGAATTGAATGTTTAAAGTTAAAATTTACGGTAATGCTCCGTAACCCTATTTCAACAACGGATACAGATTAGAGGTATTACAAGAAATGTGTCGAAAAAAGGAATCTGGCTGCGGGATTAGGAGTAGGGTTTCTTTAAGTTTTCAATGTTTGATTGTTTTTTTAGTATCTAGGCTTAGGAAAACATTAAGCTTTTAAATGGGTTCAGATTGGGCATTGTTTTTGTAAGGTAATTTTTTCAGCTATTCTTTTATTTTTTTTTTGTTGAATAAAATATGCGGACCAAGTTTTTATTAAAAAATTATTTAATAGATTATCACATTTTTATTTCATTCTCACATAATAACATTCCATTCGTATTATATTTTATTTTAACGAACCAAACATGTGGTTAATATTATTGAAATGAAAAAAATACTAATACATTTACAAAGTAAGCAAATAGATATGGTTTTGTGGTTTAATTAATGTTTCTAACATTTGTTCACATGCTCTAACGTGTCAATCAAAGGTTTTTCCCTCAAGTATTTTAGAGACCAGCTCTCTTCTATTTGCCATGTGCTTTGGTATGCCAGATTTGCATTAGATTAAAGACTATTCAACATTCATTTCCTTCCCATTAGATTCGTCTCCTCTTATTATTATTATTATTTACAGCCACCTTAATAAAAAATTAAATGTTCAATAAATAAATACTAATCACTTTATTTAATATAAATTCAATATTCCGTATTCGATATAAATTGTAAACTCTAAATTTTTAATAAAAAAAAATATGAAATAAATCTTAAATATTAAGCCATAAATTCTAAGTTTAAAACTCAAAAAAAATTACGTTTAAATAAATTTATTAATATTTATTTATAATTTCTTTTTTTTCTTAATTAAATTATCACATCATTAGATTCCTGCATAATTGCATTCACCAGTTTTGGACGAAACTAATGAACAGTGTTGGTTAATTATATGCTAACAATGATTAGAAGCCGTTATTTTTAGTTGAAAGTCTAACCAACCCTCAGTCTTCTATTTTCCCAATGCATGTTATACACCTCAAATCTATTGCAACTTTGCTTCTTACCATGTGAAATGATTCTTTGTTACTATCATAGATATTAAATTCATTATCTCTATTATCAATTTCATTTTGGGTTAATTCACCAACATCTCCAAACTATTATTCAAATTCTAAATTAGTCCTTAAACTTCAAATTTTAACTAATTAGGTCCTCAAAGTCTCAAAGTATATGAATTGTATCATTTATGTCATACTATCAACTTATGCTTTAAATGCTAATTTAGATATGCTAAACATTTTCAAAAACATATGATAAAAAACATAAACATGTGTGAATATATATAACATAAATAAATAACATGGACATGACATGTTAAAAAAACAAAGTCTCATTAAAATCTAAGAGTGCTATTCTTTTAACATGTCAAATCAAATCGTTTTGTTGATGGGAGGTCAATCTTTTTTAGAGAAATCTTCACAGTGTCATCCATTAATATTCGGTGAATCCCTTAACATGTTTGGCATTGTCTCGAATTAGGATTTTGTCTTTCGACTCTATGGAGAGCCTGAGTGCTTGAGGCTACCTGAATAGGTAACAAATTCAATTGAGTGGGAGCACTTAGCAGGAATGGACCGTGCAAGACCCACGACTATTAACCAAATAATGTAAGCATCTGCGCTTTGTAGTGTTTGAACTCATACCTTTATATGGCATTGTTAGGCAACTAGCTACCACTTGATCTAGCTAGTGACTCTTTGAAAACTACTTCAGAAGAAGTCGGTCTCCCTTCAACATGTTCATATAGTAAATGCATACATGTATACAATTGGATCCACAACGTTTTAAATATGCTCCACATGATCATATTTAGAATGACATTAAACGTCTAATCTAATGGCAAGGTTGATGGAAGTACTTGATTGATACGATACTGATATTTTAATGACTCAATTAAAATATTTTGAAGTTTAGGACTAATTTAGAATATGGACTATAGTTCGAGGACATCTGATGATAATAACCCAAATCCCCCCCCCCCCCCCCCCCCCCCTTTTTCAAAAACCATCATTCAGTGCAAGGGTCTATATATATACTATTGACTTGTGATCTCCAATCAAAAGGCACTTTCAAAATCTATGGAGATGAGAAGCAACTTTACACTAGGAACTTTCCTTCTCCTTTCTTCACTTGTTTCATTATCTTATTCATACTCCACCGATGAAGATTCTTCGCAACTTATGTCCAGACGCTTTCTTAACCAAGCTTCTGACATGTCAATTCAACAGTATCTAATACCTCACAACATTATAAGAGAAGAGCGGCGGCTGCCTCCTCTCAAATGGAGCAAAAAGCTGGCAAAATTTGCTTCCTGGTGGGCACATAAGAGGCAAGCAGATTGTGCTTTGATCCATTCCAATAGCGACTACGGGGAGAATCTCTTCTGGGGCAGCGGCAAGGATTGGAAACCAGGCGATGCAGTGGCCGCGTGGGCGGAGGAGAAAGACTACTACGACCATAAAAAGAATACATGCACCAAAAATAAAGACTGCTTGCATTATACTCAAATGATTTGGAAGGATAGCTTGAAGATTGGATGCGCCAAAGTTGTGTGCAGAAGCGGAGATACGTTGATCGCTTGTAACTATGATCCCCATGGTAATGTGATAGGCCAAAAGCCATTTTGATTTGAAACTTGTGCAAAGTGTGGTAGTGGTACATAGTATGAATGTGTTAAACTGTTCTTAATTGCTTTCATGTTAATATTCAGATGCTGTTCCATTTCCAACTGTTTTCGGTATATAAACTAGTATTTAACCCAATATGGTTGGCTTTGATGATAGTAGAGTGGACCAAGAAAGACAGAGGTGTATCACTCGTTTCGAATAGGGGTTTACTCCTAATTTTTGTTGCCTCGAATCTCAATTCTGTCTTAAACCCCCATTTTATTTAAATTACATATTATTAAAAAAATTATATATAATAGTTAAAATGTTATTTATATTATTTGTAAAGCCTTTTACTTGAGTTGATGTTACCCATCAATCGGATCTTAACACAGTTAGGAAAATTATTTTAATATGCTTTCGCATATGCAAAAAATTATATTATTTAAGGGTATCTTAGTCTTTTTATTTAAAAACAATAAAAATGTGCATATGAATTTATGTCTATTAAATTAATAAAACCTTAAATTTACCACTTAAAAAATTATATTTTAAATACATGCGTATGGGTGTGATAATATTTCTAATAGCATTGTAAAAGTTTAAAAAAATTATAATTAAAATGAATAAAAGTACTTATAAAATCAAAAGGGAGTTAGTTTGGTAAAATTTTAGGGATGGGCGTTAATCCGTGACGTCTAACATTTTAATTAAAAACTCATATGTTCTTTTACCTTTTTTATTTTTATTAAAAAAATTATAAGAGTAAACCGAATAAAAACCTAACAACTAACAAGCTCGAGTTACTTTACCATCTCAATTAGATGTGAGGATCAGACCAAATCGAGTAAAAATTTTTAAGTTAATCAAGTTAGAAAATTTTATTTTATCATCTCAAATCAATTTAAATTTTTTTTTTCAAATCGAGCAGAATGAAATAAGATTCGAGTTGAGTCAAATAAATATATTTGAGTTAAACTAAAAAAAATTAAACTGGCCATATTGAAACCTTGTTAACAATATGACTAAAATTCCAAGTTAAAAACATAAATACTATATACATTTGAAAACTCTTTCAAAATAAAATAAGAGAGAAGAAAAGAAAATAATTAATACGATAAACTTGATTTGATAATTTACTTTTTAAGCTTTCAAATTTATCATTTTAGAAATTTAGAAATATATATAATTTAGCATTTTTATATTTTTTAAGATTTTTTAGTAATTTTTAATTTTCTGAATATATATTTATAAAATTTTGGGAAAAACATTTTATAATATTTTGAATTTTTGAAGATTATTTTAAAATATTTTGTACCTTTTAGAGGGGTCAATTTGTCCAATTTTGAATCTGTCAAAAATCGAGGGGATGTTTACATGAATTTATTATTTGAGTTATTCGAGTTGTAAAGTTCAACTCAACTTGAACTAAAAAAAATCGACTTATTTAAGTTTATTCGAAAAAATCGAATAACCCGATTCGATTAACTTGAAATTCGAAAAAGATAATTGATATTTTCGAATCCAATAGAATTGCTACCCTTCATCTCAATTAAATTCTAAGTAGAGTGAAAGCCAGAGACAAAGAAAAGAATGAATTAACATACTCCCAGAGCAAATACTAGATATAAAGTGAAGTTGATCAAATCTTTAATTGTATATTGTTCATTGGTTCGGGAACTTGTGATGAGATGGTGATTATTGACTTGTTATTGTTCATTGAGTATACCAAACTCTAGCATTTGTTGCGAACTGTCGTGTTATATTTACAATGATTTTGGTGTATTACTGAGGGCGGATGTAAGGCCTTCGAGCTCGGCACTTGGTGCCCAGGTGTATTCTCAGTTGCTTTGGCTCGTTTGAGTGTTCTGGTGTGTTATGGATGGTTAACAATGTAACACACCTTACCCGTATTCGACACCGGGACAGGGTAGAGGCGTTACCGGACTCATACGCAAACATTCATACAAAATCAAGACGTGACTTTTCACTCAAATTTAAAACTTTTCATAAACTTTCATTTCATCCCTTAAACAAGCCTACAAGGCCCAAATCACGCTTTACGAACGGTTCGGGATCAAACCGAATTCTTTAGAAGATTTTTAGATAATCTTAGAAAATTCTCATCAAATAGTCTACACGCCCGTGTGGAAGAAGGGACACGCCCGTGTGGCATATCAAATGCCCGAGCTCCACACCCGTGTAGATTTATTTCTCAATTCGAACCTATAGGGGTTTTCACATGGCCTGACACACGCCCGTATCCATGGCCCGTGTCCCTCACACGGCCATGACACACCTGTGTCTTAGCCCATGTGCAAAAACATTGACATTCTGTTTCTGACGTCATCGTCCCACTAAGGTCACACGGCCAAGGCACACGCCCGTGTCCTTTGATCGTGTGGCAAATTAAATTCCTAAATTTTGGTGTAGACTTCACACGGCCTGGGCACACGCCGATGTCCTATGGCCTTGTCTTCCACACGGTTGAGACACACGGTCGTGTCTCAGCCCGTATGGTTACTATTGGGCATTCTGTTTTGTCAACTTAGCATGTAGGGGAACACACGGCCAAACCACACGCCCATAGGGCAGACCGTGTGTCGCACACGGCCTAAACACACGACCGTGTGTCTACCCGTGTGGCCAATAACAAGGCTTGTAACGACCCAAATTTGGGCCTAGTAGAATTAGGCCCATTAGGCCTTAGGCGTGGGAGCGTTTAAAATTTTTTTGAGAACATGAGAATGGCATTTATGCAAGTTGGACCTGTTAGGTGAGTGATTTTGGAAGGTTAAGGGGCTTCTATGAAGTCCCGGGATCAAACTTGGGCTTTAGGAAAATTTTGGTTTTAGGTGAATAAAACCCTGGGAGTTAGTAGGTAGGCTTTAAGAATAAAATAGGGAGAAAAATGACACAAAAAGAGCTTGTGATGTAGTGGCAAAGTGGCGCCACATGGGAGACAAGGAGGTGACGCCACACAAGGAAGCAAGGGGTCCAAGGTTCAAGCCTTGGCGCTGGCATTTCATTTTGATTTATTTTTAAGTGAACTTGGACTTTGGCCCATAGATTTATATTTAGTTGCGCATGATATTAGACACAAGAGGAGTTGGTGGCTTAGTGGAAAGTGGCGTGAATTGGCTGATGGGAGAGCTTGGGTTCGAATCTCATGACAAGAAAGGGAGTATTTATTTTGCGGATTGGACGACCAGAGTTTGTGTTGGATTTAAACTTTACTGAAGGAGGGATCCCACATCGGAAAGCTAGCAAGAGGGAAGGTGAGAAGCTGGCTATATATAGAGCTGTCTATGAGGAGAGGAAGCATACCTTGGTGGGCGTTTGGGCATAGGAGCATTCAGAGCACGGATTAGCTTCAGACTCTTATCAGGTGTGTATTTCGCCCTACTCTAGCTGTAGAGCGGCAAGTGCGAAATACCGGTCACACGGAAATGGAAGCCACACGAGCTGCGAGCGCACATGTGGGAGCTTCGACGCGATAGTTGAGGCCACCATGAGTATTCGTGTGGGTTGATGTTGTTTGGGCCATGATGGGCCGAAAGGGGCTAAGTGGGCCCAATGGGCCCGTGGGCCCATATGAATAAGTTGTATGATTGTGTAGTAGATGATGGATTAGACTATGTGAATCTCATATTTATGGCTAGATTTGGGCTAAATGGGCCACACGAGCATGTGGGCTTATTTGGGCCGAGAATGGGCCTTAGGCCCATTCGCATCATTATCTCTGTTTAGAATACTTGAGTCGCTCGAGGCGACTGTAGACCTTCTGAGGGGTTGACAAAATTATTGAAATACCCTTGGTTTACAAAATTACTGAAATACCCCTAGTTTATGAAATTACCGAAATACCCCTAGGTTGTGAAATTACCAAAATATCCCTGGTTTGCAAAATTATCGAAATACCCTTGGGTTGTAAAATTACCGAAATACCCTTGGTTTGCGAAATTACCGAAATACCATGATTCGCAAAATTACCAAAATACCCTCGATTTACAAAATTACCGAAATACCCTTGATTTGCAAAATTATCGAAATACCCCTGATTGCAAAATTATTGAAATACCCTCGGATTGCAAAATTACTGAAATACCCTTAGTGTGTAATTATTATTTTACCCCTAAACGAAAAATGACCGTTGTACCCTCGTGGTAGTACTAGTGTGGAATGTGTTAATTGTGTGTTATGTTTTATATAGGTGAAGGCGCTAGTGATTATTTAGTACTCTACGTAATCAGGTGTGTAATCTCACACCTTTATTCATTTGTTATGTATTATACTGTGTGTCGGCCTAAAGCCGAAATACCCTTAACGGGTAAGCTACTGAGATACCCCTAGTGGGTGAGTTTGGAAATAGCCCAGGTGAGTAAATTTATGATTATACCCTTCCGGGTAAATTTGGCATGACTGTGTATTTTGTTTATCTGCTATATTGGTACGATCATGCATGCACTAAATTATTATGTCATGATATGTTGCTTGGGATTGGGATATTGATGATCAGGGAAGTGTAATCCGGTGGCTCTGCCACATATTCTGGTGACTCTGTCACATTTTGTCTGGTGGCTATGCCACGTATATTCTGTTAATCTGGTGGCTTTGCCACGATTTCAGTGATGAGCAGCGTGACTGGCATCGAGGTGTGTAGTGGATGGAGGGTTGATTGTAGAAATCCCCACAGGTGTGCTGGGTTGGTACGGGTGGTGTGTAGCGAATAGATTACTAGGCTAGGCTGGGTTGCATTGCACGCATTATCTGTATAATCATGCTAATAGGGCTAATGCCCAGTTTGTTTCTGTAAGGGCTAAGGCCCAGTTTGTATCTGAATGGGCTCGGGCCCAGTTAGTATCCGATTGGGGAATTACACACTGAGTTCTCGTAACTCACCCCTCTGCTTAATTTGTAGGTGATTCCTAGCACTGAGGATTTGGAGTCGAGACGGACTCTGTGGTGGCCATACATCGTTACTTTAGTAAATTCCGTTTTACTTTACTTTAAATTTTATTTTAAATTGGGTTTATGTTATGCAATAAGGCCTTTGGGATTTATTTTGGTTTTAGTTTTTAATTCGGTTATTATTCATTATTAAATGTGCAATACGTGATTTTTCTAAAATGTTAATAAATGTTTTCCAAAATGTTAACGAACAATTTACAACCTAAAAACTTGGGTTTCTCTTAAACTTCGGAAACAATTTTCAAAATATCACCTTTCCAAAAATTCAATGAATCTAAATTCTATTTTAAACAAGTTTTTTTTGGAAATCATAATAGCAAAAATAATATCACTAGTAACAATAGCAACATTGTTCTTACTTTTGAAAGTCATAAAAGCAAATGCTAACTTTTACAAGCAATAAAACTCGAAGTTTTTAACGAACGTGAAAACTCTTTAACAACCATTCCATGTGACATGCCAGATCTGGATGTAACGTATAGGCCGGGTTTGGGGTGTTACAAGGCTATTTACCAAGCTTTTTTGCCACCCATACTTACACCAATATAAACCACATCAAGCAACCTATTCATTCATGCATAACTATACCATTTACTCAACCTTGCAACTTACACATTCATGAAAAACATCCCCATTTCATATATTAATAAGAAATAGCCATCAACCATGGTCGTATACAAAAGAATTCATCTTCAAATAAGCCAACACATTTGTCCAAAACAATATGAAATACAATCAAAGACTAAGATACATGCCATACTCAAAATGCTCAATCTAACTATACTATACCCAAAAGAATAGCTTGATAGTGTGAAACGAGCTCTGACGTCCTTCGAATCCCCGAGCTAGCTTGGCAAAACTACAAGTAAATGGAAAAGAGAGGGAGTAAGCATAAAGCTTAGTAAGTTTACATGTAAACCATGAACACCATACCACATACTTATTCATCAAGAACATTACATACAACTCAAGAACAATTCTGAACCTTGTAGTTGTACTTACTCATTTCAAATCTTACCACATTCCAAATACATATCATAAACATTGCTCACATTTACATCCACTTATACCTGCACTTATCACCATATAGGCACATGTAGTTTTCACTTAGTTAAAGTTTCTCGATGAACACTTCAGAATAATACCAGGTACACGATGGTTTCACACATAGCCCGCCATTAATAAATAACACGGTGGTATCGCACACAGCCCACCAATAATCACATTCCACGGTGGTATCGCACGCAACCCACCAATGATAATAAATACAGTGGTATCGCACACAGCCCACCAACAATTACTTATTCACGGTGTTTATCTATCATTATCCTATTCCGGAGATTCATCTGAGAATTTCCTCACTTTCCATCATTTTAATAGATATCGGTAATATTCATTCACATTTCACACAATGCATTAATATGTAAAAACATATGTAAAAAGGATGTATCGTTTACATATAAACTTACCTCGATACACAATATGTCAATTTGCAATTTAGTCCGAAACATTGCCTTTTCCTCGGTCAAGATTGATTCCACGTTCTTCTTGATCTATAATGACATATTTAGCTTATTAATTAATCACATAAATCAAATTACTCCAAAATTCCTATTTTGGAAAAATTATCGTTTTGCCTTTAGACTTTCACATAATTACGATTTTACCCCTAGGCTCGTAAAATGAAATATATTCATTTTTTTACACATCCAAGCCTAGCCAATTCATAATCTCTCTTATAGCAACTCACAATTTCAATTATTTCACACATTTACTATTCATTTTATAACTTTTACAAAATAGTCCTATTAGGAGTTTCCATGCAAAAATCCATTCACAAAAGTTGTTAATTAAACCACTAAGATTCATTTTCTTCCATAAAATTTCAGCAAACACATAAACACTCACATGGAAAAACCCTAGACTCTCAACCAATTTGCAAAATAGTCCCCTCATTAACTAGCTTAAGCTACATGGGTTCCAAAAGTACAAAGATTATCAAAAATGATCATCAAAAACACTTACTTACAAGGGTTAAAAGTTGCTGAAATTTTCAAGCTTCAATGGCCCTTTCTTTAGTTTAAAAATCGGTGGTGAAGAGAAAAATGAAAAAGATGACATCCATTTTCTCTTTATTGTATTCTATTTCATCCATTAAGTCACCTAATCCACCAACTTTGACATATTTTGAAATTTCTTGTCCCCTATGGCCGCCCAACACTTTCTAAAGGCCTAATTGCACTTTAAGGACCTCCAGTTTAATATTCTATAGCTATTTGACACCCTTAGCTTGTAAAATAAAACTTTTGCACTTTATGCGATTTAGTCCTTTTTCAAAATTAAGCATGAAATCACTAAAATTAATGCACTAAAATTTTTATGCACTCATACAATCATGTTATAACCCATAAAATAACATTAAAAATAATTTTCTCTGACCTCGGATTAGTGGTTCCGAAACCACTGTTCCGACTAGCCCCAAAAATCGGGCTGTTACAAACCGCGTATCCAAATCCATTTATATAGTTCACCGCACAGGTTTTCAATGGTTATAGATTTGTTACTTAAATTTATAAATGTTTACATGATCTTCTGAATGTATAAAATGAGAATTTGCATTGATTGATTTAGAATAATTGATCAAGTTATACAATGTGTGTATAAACATAAATACTCACCTGTTGAATGGTTGTGAATGACATGATTATTGTCTATTAACTATTATTGTGCGTTTGATATGTTTATACAGTAAGTTTTATCGATTCAATCGTTGAACTTACTAAGCTCTATTGAAGCTTACTTGTCATTTTTCCTATTTCTTTTCAAATAACATTTTGTGCAATCGGACGATTGGATCAACTTGAAGATCACACTATCTAGATACATTTTGGTAGGTTTTTATATGTTTATTTTTGAGTTATATGGCATGTAATAGTTGTGTTTGTATATGTTTTAAATATTTATTTTATGTGTTACTTATGAGTTTGATGTAAAAATGTTTAAGCTTGGTAATAGCTTGCGGTTGTATGTGTCTTTAGTTTTGGTATGAATATGTTCATATAAAGTTATTTTAGTCATTTGATATAAATCTTATGGAACTATTTGAATCATTGTAAGAATGAATGTGAATGAATAGGAAGAAATGGTAAGTTTGGCATGATTTTTATGTATGGACTTAAGAGCTTGAATGCAATTTTGTTTGGTGTGATACATGATTTGAGTTTGATAAGTGAATTGTGGTATCAATGAGGACACATTGGTTAGATACCTAAGCTATATGTTTTGGTATATTTTAAGCTTGTTTGAATATGTTTTAAAGGTATGAATATGGTTGGTTTTGAGTTATCTTGGTACTTAAGGTTTGGATGGAATTTTTCCTTGTTTTGTACGCTTTTAAAGGTGCACACGGCCTAGGACACGAGCTGCCACACAGTCGTGTGCCACACAAGGCCTCACAATACGGCTGTGTGTCTTCTTGATTTTTAGGTGTAGGTTTGTCCACACGGTCACAGAGAGTTACACGGCCTAGTGACACGGCTGTGTGACCTCATTTTGAATACTCACACGGTTTGGGACAGGGCTTACGACACGAACGTGTGACACATACTTGAAATTGTACACGGTTTGGCCATTTGGTCATGTTCTTGAGCCACACGGCCTGGGCTTTGTCACATGGCCATGTGATCCCTGTTTCTAAAATTTTCAAATTTTTCTAAAATTTTCTGTTTTGTTTCAAATTAATCCCTGATTGTTCCCAAATTATTTGTAAGGCCCCGTAAGCTCGATTTAAGGCTTAAAAGTGCATATATGTTATGCTTAATGTTTGGATTGAATATTAATATTTAAATTAATATTTGAATGGTTTTGTGATGTTATTTGATTGAATGTGTGTCGTAACCCTAATCCGATAACAGAGATGGGTAAGGGGTGTTACATTGCGAATGAGCCAAATAAAATATCTAACCCATTGAGGGCCTTGGAACTTCCAAGGGAGCTGCCAAATGACATTCTTAGGATTCCAAGACCCTTTCTTGATTTTCCAGAAAGTGCTCTTGATTGAAAAAGATCCATTTGAGGATCCAGCCCAAGTGATCCTATCTAGACCAGCTTCTTGCTAAGGTGGAGGGATACCCATAATGTATTTAACCACATACTCCACCACCCATAAGCTAAATAAATCAAATTCTAAAACCCATCTTTCATAACCATTTCACTAAGCACAATCTCTCTCTTAATATTTGAAAAGGAGGGAATATGATTAATTAGACGTCTAAAATTTGGGATTCGAGGATCGCACCAACAATTGACCAAATTACCATCCCTGATAAACTATAAAAGATTCTCTTTGACAAGTGGCCAAACTTTAGAGAGACTTCTCCGTAAAATAGAACACCACCCCTTTATTTAAGGACTCAGGTAATCCAATAGAGACTTTATATTTTGATTTGAGAACCTAAACCTGTAAAGCCTTCAAGTTTCATCAAGAAAGACGTATTCTGGTCTTCCAAATGTCTAAAACCAAGGCCCCCACGAGATCTAGGTTGACAAATGGTCTCCCAACTAACAAGCTCCATCTTTCTTTCCCCTCTCGATGCCCTTATATGAACTATATAACTAGTTGTTCGATCTCCTCACAAAATCCTTTAGGGATCTTCATTGATTGCATGAAGTAGATTGGTATTGTTAACAAAACTAACTGAGCCAAGGTGGCTATACCAGCTAAGGATAATTTCCTAGCCTCCCAACTTTGTAATTTGTTACGAACCCGATCAACAACAAACCTTAAAGTATATTGGTCACTTTCTCATTAAGGAGAGGGATTACCAGATAAGAACTAAGATTTTATAACCTGTTGAATCCTAACATGCCGCTAAGGAGTTTCCTAGTCTCTTCACTAACTCCTTTAGAGAAGAAAATATTAGATTTCCTTTCACTCACCCGATGATCGAAAAGATTACAAAAATCGTTTAGGATTCCACTCAGCAACCTAGCTTGATTCTCGTCCATTTTCCTAAAAATGATAAGGTCATTTGCAAACACAAAATGAGAGATAGTTGGACCTGAATGACTAAGGCGGATAGGTTGCTATCGACCACCTTATATTCTCAAACGAATGTTGTGGCCAAGCCAGTCTATACACATAACGAATAAGTACAGTGATAAAGGGCACCCTTGCCGAATACCCCTAGCTAGTCTGAATTTCGGAAACGACACTCCATTTCAAAGAATCTGCATAGTAGAACTAGATATAGCAAACATAATAACATTACTTAAGAGACCAGGAATACATGTGGCTTTAAAAGAAGCCTCAATAAACTGCCAGCGAACCTAATCATAAGCCTTCTCCAAATCGATCTTCACAGCCTTCCATTTCCAACTTTTTTGCTTGCTTCTCATAGAGTGGATGACTTCTTGTGCAATAATGATATTGTAAGAAATGTTGCGTTCTGCTATGAACTTGACTCGTTCTTGTGCAATAATCTTTGGAAAAAACTCCTTAAAGCAATTGGCAATAACCTGTTGGAAAAAATAGGTTTGGAAAACACAACGAAAAATAAATTTAGGGAAAAACAAAAGTTCTAATTTTTTTTTCCAAAACAAGATCTTGATTGTGATATCTAAAGTAATAACAACTTAATCAAAATTACACCTTTTCGATTCATCTAGGATGAGCGCTTCGATTGAGTAGTCTTCTCCACTATCCTCAAGCTTATGTCTGTAGAGTGTAGGCTCGCTCCAAATCATAAAATTTTTCACAAAAATTACCAGTGGGGTACTTTTGTAATTTCTCTAAAATTTTGGGTCAAGTTGTAAGTCAGAAAAATATCTCTAGAAATTCTCTGGAATAATCTCTTCAGAGAATTTTCTCTCTACAACTTTCTCTTGAATTCAAGTGTGGCTCTACTCATATAGGGAGAGTTTAGAGAGTTCAACTATGATTAAACTTAATCACTTTAATATTAAATTAATATAATATTTATCAAGATAAATATTAGATTAAATTTAATATTAAATCTTATTAAAATAATAGAATTTTTATCTACAAGATAAACATTCAATTAAATTTAATATTAAGATAATCACTTTAATATTAAATTAATAAAATACTATTAAGATAAGTATTAAATTAAATTTAATATTAAAATAATATTATTTTTGGAACAATTAATATAAAATCAAATTCTCTAGAAGAGTCCCAATAGGAGTGTAACTCTTCCACTACTCAACCACCGATAACAAACCATCGTCATCACAGCCGCCAACACCGTCGTGTCCAGTGATGCAGGTGCGACATCCTTACGGCACCTCGAACCAATTCGGTTGCTATCGGTTCGATCCAAGTCAATAACTACCCGGCCGATCCAGTCTAGCCACTGGTTGAACCGCCGACCCGATTTCACATATCGGGCCCAATTTGACCAATTTTTAGGTCTTGGACTTGATTTTGGGCTCTCGAGCCCAATTTACGATCTCAGGTCCAATTTTCAAGTTCAATTACCCATTGGGCGCAATTGTCTGACTTGAAAATTAAATTTCAAAAAGTCATATTAATTTTAATTGATTTGATTAATTTAATTTTACTTGATCAAAATTAATTTTTCCAAAAATCACTTAGATTTTCCAAATTAATTTTTGAAGAAAATTCTTTAATCAAATTCTCTAGTTGAACAATTCTTACGACCACCTAATTTAATTCCACATCGAATAAATCAACTCAATTAAATTATTCTGAAAGTCTTAGAATTTTCTTCTGATTCAAATGCAGTCATATCAAGCTTTTGTTGAGCTAGCAGAGGGACCAATCGGACATATACAATTAGGCTCTAGTGATTGCAATTATGCCAAAAACATCATTCCGATAATTCACAATTACTTAATCATGGAGTCAGTCCACAAGAAGTACCATGGTTGAAAATTAATTTTTGTATATTCTTTATGAAAGCAATTTATCCAACTACTTTATCCAATGACGTCATCATATGTGAATTACCCTCATATGATATCATTGATTCCTTTGAGTTAAATCCGTTCACTCAATACAGCCCTATTTTATCTCATTGTCACCATTGTGTCTTCTTAATGATTAATATGATCACTATTAACAAATGACTGTGATAAATTGCTCGTTCAAGAACGAGCAACTTGATAAATCAGAATATATACATATTTTAATCCCACATTTGGCATACTTTTGGATGATTTATCCCCTGAATTGTGGAATTTGATGCTCCTAATCCTTTAATTTTATGTTTTATACTTAGGAGGGCACCAGAGGATGAAAAGAACAAGAAACGGGCCAAAAATGGAGAAAATGGCCCAAAGTACGAAATTCACACGACCTGGAGAAATCCACACGGCCGTGCCTCTTTAGCAGATCCGAACACGGCCTGGGCTCTATTTACACGGGCTTGCCATATGGGCGTGTCCCTGCCGTGACCTGTTTTAACTCCATTCGAATTAGGATACTTCGGGGAAAAGAAAGACATTCCGAAAGCCTATATAAACCCCCTAAGTGTGACCTAAAAAGGGGGCATTCAGGTAGGCCGAGGAGCCAAGCCAAAGAGGCCGAATTGTGGGATTTACTCGAAGACAGCCAGTTGATTCATCTCAAGAAGTCAGAATCATACTCAAGACGAAAGATATTCCCTTCAATTTCCTTCAGGGGGTTTTAGGGTTTTTCTTATGTTTTGTTTTATATTTTCTTCTGAGATATTTTCTTTTATCAACATGAACTAAACCCCTCAAATACCTGAGGGGGATGAAACCTAAGACGGATCTTGTTATTGTTTACTGAACTGTACGATAAATACTTGAGTTGTTCTTAATTATGTGTTCTTAATTCTTTCTTTGATATTTCAGGATATTGATTCAAGTATTGATGTACTTAGGCAGTGGAGGAAAATTCCCTGTTTAAGAGTAGATCTAGCATAATTAAGCGGAGTTGATCGCAACCTTAAAGATAGGATGACGAAAATCTGCCGGATTAGGGTCAAACCTAATATGGGAATCCATAGATCGAGTTAATGCAACACTAGGGGTTTTAATTAGAAAGAGATTTCAATTAATCAACCTAAGGTTAGACGTTAGTAGCCTCGAGAGAGGTATTAATATAAATTAGGGAATCCTACAGATCAAGTCAAGTGAATAAATCGTCTGGTTCAGAGTTAAATAACAAGTGAAGTCTAGGAGGATTCTTCCTCGGGTATTGTAATACCCCTAACCCGTATCCATCGCCGGACTAGGGTTAAAGGCGTTACCAAACAGATCAGAAACGTTTATAGAAATGTCATACAATTGAATATTAACCTTAACCATAATGTCCCCTTAGTAGGTCATCGAGACCTAAAACATGCTATAAACCGGGTCGGGACTAAACCGGAACACATACAAAATTTCACGGAAATTTAAAACTTTTCTAAGTTTCAAGGATTACACGCCTGTGCGGGCAGGCCGTGTGCCCCCCACGGCTGCTAGACACACCCGTGTGTCCTCCTCGCGGTCGAAATTGACTTGGCTCTACGGCCACCAAGCACGCCCGTGTACTTTGGCCGTGGTCGATCCTGCTGAAAACCACACGGCTACTAGGCACGTCCGTGTGCCAAGGCCGTGTACTCTTATGCTAGCTACTGACTTTGTCCCACGGTCACTGGGCACATCCGAGTGCCACAACCATGTGGCAAAATAGGCAATTTGCAAGGCCAAAATGCCACCCACATGGGTCTTACCTACAAGCAAAGTCATCAAGACATCTCATGCCTATTTGGCAACCAAGAACATACCAAAATAACCATCCAAATTACATGACTAAAACTCATCTCATCACGAGCATAATTCATTCATTTGCTTAATCAAAAATGAGTTTAGTAGTGTGATGACGATCCTTGACGGTCTCGAGCCTTCAGTAGCTTTGACGACCTATAAACAGAGAAAACACACACAGAGAGTAAGCTTTCCAAAAGCTTAGTAAGTCATAATACAAATAACTTAACATAAGAGGCATATATGCATAAGGTACATTGGCACATAACATTTACTTAGCAAACTATCACATATTTGCTTTGGTTCATATACTTGGCCACAATTGCCACATTAATCCATTCAAGAATCATATGTATATACATAACTCTTTCATAATAATTCTTGCGTCTCATTCTCGTTCTCATATTCAATCTTACTTTCCTTTAAATCAAAGTCATATAGGTACTTACCTTTTATACACACTTAGTGCACATACCAAACGTACCTGAAACGAATATACATTTACGTAATTATTCATAGCTCGGATTTGCTCATTAAACCATTCGGAATCTAATAGGATACTCGGAAACTCAGAATAATTGTACAATGCAACATCCCAGACGAGGTCTTACATGTAATTGGATATTGATGCCACTGTCCCAGATAGGGTCTTACACGAATCAATACGATGCCGATGTCCCAGACATGGTCTTACACGTAAAGCTCATATTGATGCCAACATCCCAGACGTGGTCTTACACGAATTAATACGATGCCGATGTCCCAGACATGGTCTTACACGTAAAGCTTATATCGATGCCAACGTCCTAGATGTGGTCTTACACGAATATCAAATCAACGCCAACATCCCGGACATGGTCTTACGTGATAAAACAGAATAGATACCTTTGTATTCCTAAGTTCATACGGGATTTCCCAGACTTATCACTATATCGACCTTATCTCGGAATTCATATACATAACATCTCGTAAGCATTCATTGTCATCAATAGTCATATGAATATGCTAAATTCAATACAATTACATTTATTTGCAATATGACTTACCTCAGATTTGATTTAACTGAAACAGGAACAGCTACTCAGTTGCTTTCGCTTTTCCGTGGTCTAAGTCTATTTTCCTCTGTTCTTGATCTAAACATATTCAAAAATAACCCTTTTATTCACTAATTCATTCAATTCAATCCAAGGACACACATTTAGGGCTATTTACTAATTAACCCTCACATTTGCACAATTTATCAATTTAGTCCATTTTTCTCAAAACATCAAATTCACAAAATCATCACACATCCAAGCTTAGCCGAATGCATATATATTTCATACAAGCCCATATTTTCCATCAAATTTACAATTTAATCCCTCAAGTTACTATTTTTTCAATTTAGCCCTAATTAGCTAAATTCATCAAAAAATTCATGAACAAAATATGTTCATCTAGCTCAAATCTTTCATTTAACAACAAAACTCATCACAAAGCTCAACATATCATCAATGGCATATCTCACAAACATCATTAATACACAAAATTGAGACATGGGTTTTGTAGCTCTCAAAGCAACGATTGCAAAAATGTAGAAATTATCAAAAACGGATCACAAACTAACCTTGAATCAAACCAAAACCATGGCCGAACCCTTGCTTGTGTTTTTCTTTTCTTTCTTTTATGAATTCGGCAAAGAGATGATAAGAATAAGGCCACTTACACATGTTTTCTTTTTATTATAATAATATAACTTATAAAATAAATATAATATAAATTTAACTTATAAAAATAACATATAAAAGCATAATATAAATTTGCATGTTACCGTCCACTATAAGTAGAAAAGGACTATTTGCCTTTTAAGGACTTTACAATAATAAAGCCAGATCAATTTGGTCACTAATAAAAAAAGCCACTTTTAAACTTTATGCGATTTAGTCCTTTTATCAAATTAAGCACACAGACGGACGAATTAACATACGAAACTTTACCACATGCATAACCACTTATCAAAGACACGGAAAATAATATTAAAATATTATACGGACTCAGATTTGTGGTCCTGAAACCACTATTCTGATTAAGGTATAAACCAGATTGTTACAGGTATTGTCTCAATAAATTGGTTTTCCCAAAAGTATTTTCCCCAATTCATTCTCTGAGTCTTAGCATCTTTAGCTTAGCAATTAGTTTGTTTTAGATTAAATATCAATTCCCTTAATTATTAGGCTAAATAATAGAAAGATAGTAATTACTAGTACTCTTGGTCCTTGAGGATAAGATACTTCCGGTCTTGCCATAGCAATACTACCAAAAGATAGGTGCGCTTGCCTCAATCGTTGTCATAGTTAATTTCTAGGCTCGATCATTTATTATATAAATATTAAGACTTTCTGACACGATCAAGTTTTTGGCGCCGTTGCCGGGGACTAAGATACAAGGAACACTTGATTTTTATTACTTTAGCCATAACTTTTATTTATTAGCAATTTCATTTTTAATTTTTTTTACTTTTCTAATTTTTCTTTTCTTTTTCTTTGCTTCTAATAGGTTTTTCTAGTTTATGACTAGAAGGAACTCGTCAGGACCCTTGATTTTTGACAGCGATATAGAAGGTACCGTTCGCAGAAACAGAAGAGAAACAAGGCTAAGCTTACAATACATAGAAGAAGAGCAAGCGAACGAAACTAATACTACTAAAGAGATGGCTGATAATAATCTGCTACCTCCGGTGATGGCCAAAAATCATGCTCACCGTACTATGTATGATTATGCTAAACCTAATTTAACAGGAACTGAGTCAAGTATTGTTAGACCTGCTATTGCTGCAAATAATTCTGAACTGAAACCTAACACAATTCAGATGATACAGCAATTTGTTCAGTTTGATGGTTTGTAGGATGAAGATCCAAATAATCACTTGGCGAATTTCCTAGAATTTTGCGATACCTTCAAAATAAATGGCGTTTCTGATGATGCCATTCGTCTTCGGTTGTTTCCCTTTTCATTGAGGAACAAAGCTAAACAGTGGTTGAACTCGTTACCACGAGGATCAATCACTACAAGGGAACAAATGATTAAAATATTTTCCGCCGGCTAAAACGGCTAAGTTGAGGAATGATATCTCTTCTTTTTTACAGATGGACTTAAAGACACTTTACGATGCATGGGAAAGATACAAGGATCTATTGAGAAGGTGTCCACACCATGGATTACCCTTGTGGCTACAGGTCCAAACCTTTTATAATGGTGTGAACCTCTCAACCAGAAAGTTGATTGATTCAGCCGTTGGCGGAACCCTGAATAACAAAACACTTGAGGCTGCCTATGAATTCATTGAAGAGATGTCACTGAATAACTATCAGTGGCAAGTTATAAGGACAAGGCCGACAAAAGCAGCCAGTGTTTTCAACCTCGACGCAGTATCCATGCTATCAAATCAGGTAGAATTTTTAAGCAAGAAAATTGATGGTTTATGTGGTTCTTCGCAGGTACATTCAGTGATGCAGTGCGACACGAATGGAGGAGGGATGAACAACACAGAAAATCTGCTTTACAACCCGAATGCTGAAAACGAGCAAGCTCACTGTGTGGGTAACAATTTTAGACCTCAAAATAACCCTTATAGTAACACTTACAATCCAGGTTGGAAGAACCACCCCAATTTCTCATGGGGTGGTCAAGGAAACAAAAGACAACAACCCCTCCCAAGTTTTCAACAACATCCCTACCCACAGGAAAAGAAGTCGAACCTTGAAGAGATGCTGACAAAATTCATCGCGGTGTCAGAAACTCGTTTCCAAAACACCTAGAGAACACTTAAAAATTAGCAAGCATTGATTCAAGGGATCCAGAACCAGTTAGGACAACTTGCCAAGACCATATCAGAACGATCACAAGGTAGCTTGCCAAGCAACACTGAAACAAACCCAAAGGAGCAACTTCAAGCTATAACAACTCATGATAGCGAAGGGTTAGATGAACCCAAAATAAGCCAAGAGAATGTGGTAGAGGAAGGTAAGGTTGAGGTAAGCCATGACAAACCAAAACCGGTAATTAAAGAGTACCAACCTCGTGTACCATATCCTAATGCGATGAAGAAAGACAACACAGATGAACAATTCTGTAAATTTCTTAAACTTTTAGAGAAATTACATATTACCTTACCGTTTCTTGAAGCTCTTTCACAACTGCCAGATTCAAGGAAATTTTTAAAAGAGCTTTTAAAAAACAAACGAAAGTTAGACGAAGAATCGCATATGGAACTAAAAGCATTGTGCTCAGCAATGTTGCAAAATAAACTACCACGAAAATTAAAAGATCCAGGGAGTTTTACAATTCCATGCTTAATTGGTAGTTTATCTGTTGGCAATGCTTTAGCTGATTTAGGGGAAAGTATCAATGTTATGCCTTATAAAATGTTTAAACAGCTAGGTCTAGGGAAACCCAAACAAACTAGGATGAGCATTCAATTAGCTGATAAAACTATTAGAATTCCTAGAGGTATAATTGAAGATGTACTCGTGAAAACTGATAAATTCATATTTTCAGTAGACTCTGTCGTTTTAGACATGGATGAGGACAACAATATTCCTTTAATTTTAGGAAGACCCTTTTTAGCAACTGCTAGAACTAAAATTGATATTGGTTCATGTGAACTCATACTTCGTGTAAGTGACGAAACGATCACTCTACAGGCTCTTGACTCGGCTAGGGCATTAAGTAATCAAGGTTAGAAAATAAATTCTATTAATGACCATTCAATTAAACCCTCTTTTTAGGAAGCACCACTGAACTACACAACTGAGCCAGATCTTAAACCTCATGCCAACAAGGAAATAACTCATAAGGAACGAAGCCTTCAGATCGATGAACTAGACGTGGAAGACACATTTCAAAGAGAAACTAGGAATACACGAAGCAAAACTGAAGCAACTCTATGATAAACCTAAAGATGGGACAAACCAATTTTAGATCGGGGATCAGGTATTGTTGGCTAAAACAGACCCTCGGACCGCCACCTCAGACCTTGATACAAACGAAAAAAATCCCTTTTAAGGTACTCAATGTCTTCCCTTACGGAACAGTTGAGGTAATTCGACACTTTTAAAGTAAACGCTACTCGACTTGAACTATATACTGATAATAGAACTGATAGCATGAGAAAGGATTTTCAACTCCTCAAACCACCATGATTATGCGAATGTGTAACATCCTGAATTAATGGGTCTATGCGTTTAGTATAGGAATATGTTTAATATGTTAACTTAGGTGAAAGGGGTCTAAATTTGGGCTTAGAATTAGGCAAAGGCCCAGATTAAATTATTTTAAGGTGGCATCATTAACAATTAAAAAGGAACAAGTTCTGGGTCGCACGGAGCCCATGTTTTTAGGCCAATTTTGGCACTTTAAATGAAGACAGGGTGACGCCACACACAAGGAATTAGGGGCCCAAATATTAAGTTTAATGAGGCCCAAATCTTTTAATTTAAGTGAGTTAAATTTTGGCACTAGGGTTAGTAGAGGTGGACGGAAAGGAGTTCGTAATTTACTGTGATGCGTCACACGTAGGATTAGGGTGTGTGTTGATGCAAGATGGAAAGGTGAATGTATATGCATCTCAGCAGTTAAGACCGCATGAATTGAATTACCCCACCCATGATTTGGAATTGGCGGCAGTGGTGTTTGCCTTAAAAATTTGGAGGCATTATCTGTACAGGGAGAAATCTATTATTTACACAGATCATAAGAGATTGAAGTATCTTTTGACTCAAAAGGAGTTGAACCTAAGGCAGAGAAGGTGGATCGAGTTGCTAAAGGGTTACGATTGCTCGATCGAATATCACCCAAGTAAGGCTAATGTAGTAGCAGATGCTCTAAGTCTTAAAGTAGTCTCTGACCTAAGAGCAATGTTTGCTCACCTTAGTTTGTATGAGGATGGAAGCTTATTAGCCGAACCTCAAATGAAACCTACTTGGATTAGTCAAGCGAAGGAGAGGCAACAGACTGATGAGTTGCTAAAGGGGAAATTGCAGCTAATCTCAAAGGATGGGCCAGCAGAATTCAGTATGAATGAGGAAGGATTGTTATGCTTTCAAGGGAAGGTTTGCATGCCAAAAGATCTGGAGTTAAGACAGAGGATTTTGAATGAGGCGCATGGTAGTGTATTCGCTATGCACCCTGGAGGTAGTAAGATGTTTTTGGATTTGAGATATCAGTTCTAGTGGCTGGGTTTGAAGCAAGATGTAACCGAATTGGTGGGTAAGTGTTTGACCTGTCAGCAGGTCAAGGCGGAACACCAGTTACCATCAAGATTGTTACAGCCAGTGAAGATTCTCCAATGGAAGTGGGAAAGAATTACCATGGACTTTGTTAGTGGGCTTCCCCTCACACCCACTAAGAAAGTGTAGTTTGGGTAGTTGTGGATCACTTGACGAAGTCTGCACACTTTATACCAGTGCGTATTGACTATTGCTTGCAGAAGTTAGTTAAGTTATACATAGCGGAGGTAGTGAGGTTGCATGGAGTTCCGATTTCAATCATATCAGATAAGGACCCTAGGTTCACCTCTCGATTTTGGAAGGCATTGCATCAGGCGTTGGGTACGAAGTTGGATTTCAGTACAGCGTTTCATCCTCAGACCGATGGACAGTCTAAGCGAGTGATTCAGATCTTAGAGGACTTGTTGAGAGGATGTGTCATTGATTTTAGAGGTAGTTGGGAAGAGTTCTTACCGTTAGCAGAATTTTCTTACAACAACAGTTACCAATCAAGTATTCAGATGGCGCCCTACGAAGCTCTGTACGGGCGGAGGTGTCGTACTCTTACTTGTTGGACGGAATTAGGAGAACGTCAGATTTTGGGTCCGGAGCTGGTGACCGAGACAGAAGAGAAGGTTGAATTGATTAAGGTTTGACTGAAAGAGGCGTCAGACAGGCAAAAGTCCTATGCTGATTTAAAGCGTAAGGACATAGAGTTCGCAGTGGGAGATAAGGTATTCCTAAAAGTGTCACCATGGAAAATGGTACTAAGGTTTGGTAGAAAGGGTAAATTGAGTCCCAGATTTATAGGACCATATCAGGTGGTGAAGCGAGTAGGACCAGTAGCCTATCAGCTGGAGTTACCTCCGGAGTTAAGTCAAATTCATGATGTATTCCATGTCTCTATGCTAAGACGTTACCGTTCGGATCCGTCTCATATCGTACCTATGGAGGAAATCGAGGTAAGACCTGATCTAACCTTTGAAGAGGAACCGGTGGAAATTCTGGATCGTGATGTGAAGGTGTTGCGAAGGAAAACGGTTCCACTGGTTAAGGTGTTATGGCGGAATCGTGGTTCGGAAGAGGCTACGTGGGAACCCCAGGAAGCAATGAGGCAGCAATACCCTCATCTTTTCTGATCAGGTAATTTCGAGGACGAAATTTCTTTAAGGGGGTAGAACTGTAACATCCTGAATTAATGGGTCTATGCGTTTAGTATAGGAATATGTTTAATATGTTAACTTAGGTGAAAGGGGTCTAAATTTGGGCTTAGAATTAGGCAAAGGCCTAGATTAAATTATTTTAAGGTGGCATCATTAACAATTAAAAAGGAACAAGTTTTGGGTCGCATGGAGCCCATGTTTTTAGGCCAATTTCGGCACTTTAAATGAAGATAGGGTGACGCCACACACAAAGAATTAGGGGCCCAAATATTAAGTTTAATGAGGCCTAAATCTTTTAATTTAAGTGAGTTAAATTTCGGCACTAGGGTTAGTAGAGGTGGATGGCTACAAGGCTCAAAAATAGGAGAAATTATGTGGATTTTATAAGTGATAATATCATAGATAAAAAGGAAAAAAGTTAGGAGCTTATCTTCAAGGGAAGTGTTAGCCGAAAATCCACCACCTAGAGGAGTGTAAAATTCAGCTACTGCATGGCAAAGAGGGTGCCGAATTTCCCCTCTCTTTTAGCTTGAATTTTAAGGGCGTTTTCAGTTTTTAGCAGTAGGTGCCGAAATATCTATAAATATGGGGGGCTAGCTCCTTGATTCTGACATTGAAAACCCTAAATTCCTCTCCCATTGTGCTGAAATTACCTAGCCTCTCCCTCTCCAATTTCTTTTCTCCAATTTCTTCAAAAGCCAAAACTCTTCTCCACTTTTTCCTCCTTGTGCCGATTTCTCTAAAAAGTCGAAGCATCCATAGTCTTTTCTTCTATTCATCCTATTTGAGAATTAGTTCTATACTTCCGACATTTAAATCTTCCATTGGCATTGCCGAATCCTCTCTCTAGTGCTAGTTGAATCTCCTATGCAAAGGTAAGTGTCGATTTTTGATTAGTTCTCATGATCTATTCCTGGTTTTTGAAAGGAAAAAATCGAAAGCTAATAGTTTAATGGTTTTATGATGGGCGGCAATTCAGGATTTGAAGGAAGCTTGGTCAATTAGATCTAAAAGTCGAAAATAGCTAGTCTCCACTTTCAGGATTTTTAAGGTAAGTAGATTTTCCTAGATTTCTAATAGATTTCATCATTATATACAAGATCTTAATGTTATAATGAGGATTAACGATTAAATATTGTGATAGTAGTTCTGATAAGGACTTGTGATGGAATTAAATATGGATCAGGCAAAGGAGAAAATCCCTAAGTTTAAGAAAAGAGCAGTATCTGCCATTCGAGATTGGCCACTTGGTTGTGGACCGGCTTCTGAACAACCCCTTAGGCAGATAGCAGTAGTGTCGACTAAGGATAGCGTCGAAATAGAGAGCATCGTTTTATCGGTAACCATCTGTGTAGATCTCTAACACACTACTAATAAACCTGTATGTATGCTTATTTATATATGTTATGGGCTAAAAAGCCGGAATGAGGCTGTCTAGACAGTCGAATGGAACCCTAAAAGGGTTAGGCAAAGATGCCAGGTACGTAAACATAGAACTCCCTATATGTATCGAAAAGTATATGTGTCTGTATGATGTTTTCTTTATGTATGTATGCATGGGGTGGGAATAATGATATTGAAGGGGAAGTGCATGATAGGTCACTTGGTGATCGGTGGTAGAAATCCCACATAATTTAAATGTAAGGTCACATAGTGATCGGTGGCGATGCCACGTTAAATGATTCCTAATTAATAGGAATAGGTAGTACGGCTGTCGTTTTGGTGTGTAGCGGATGGAGGGTTAATTGTAGAAATCCCCAAGGTGTGATGGTTGGTAGGGGGTGGTGTGTAGAGGATGGAAACCTAAGATGGGTTGGGTTTTTTTTCATTATTTATTGTTTATCATGTGATTATGATTGATACCTTTATGTATGGGCCAGGGCCCATAATGTGTTTGTGGGCTCAGGTCGTTGTGTGTTTTGAGATTTATACACTGAGTCTTGGTGACTCACGCTTTCCTATTCCCTAATCTTCCAGATGAGCAGTAGATCGTGGACATGGGAGCCGAGACGGACTCGAGGGGCCAACAAGCTTTATTTCTACAAATTATATTTTTGGGATTTCTTTAAGTTTTATTTCATTTTTACTTGGAATTATCAATGTAATAAGGCCCCACAGTTTTATCCAATTAAGTTGTTTTCAATGTTATGCAGCTTAAGAATTTATGACAAGGTTTGTTTTTATTTATACTTAATAATAATACAAAGGATTTTATATTTTAAAATGACACTTATTTATCCAAGGAATATACAATTGACTTACGATTTCCATAACAAACAAAGCAAAAGTTTTCACAGTACAAGCCGTGACATACCAGATTCGGTCGAAACGCATGGGCTGGGTTTGGGGTGTTACATTTTGGTATCAGAGCCCAGTTCAAAACTCGGGCTGTGAAATGGGTCTAGAAGTGTTTTAGAAAAAAATTGATTTAAGAAAATTTTTGGTTTGAAGACATGGCCTTCGAGTCTACCGGCATCCAATCCACCCTGGTAAGTATTCTAAACTCCTGATTGTGATATAAATGTGGGCTTAATGGGCTTTATGGGACGTAGACTATCTAGATTAGAACTGGATGGACTCTAGGATTAGACAAACAACTCTTCAATTCCATAAGACTTAATTTCACTAAACAAAACCTGTAAACTAGTCGCAAGACTAAGGTGTGGCAACGGCATATGCATGTCTAGGAGTAGATCCGGAAGAGCTTGGTATTTAAGCAGTCCAAGTGACTCACCTCCTCTTCGCTGGAATCTTACCTGGTGCATAGTGACTGTTCACTTTAGCCATGACAGGGTGTGGCAATAGGCATACGCATGTCTAGGAGTGGATTCAGGGAGAGCTTGGTATTTAAGCAGTCCTAGTGACTCACCTCCTCTTCGCTGGAATCTTACCTGGTGCGTAGTGACTGTTCACTCTAGCTATAATGACTTGTTCATGGGCTGAACCCATAATTAAAACCCGAAAGGGACCAACCACCCTATTTTGCAAACAAAAACCCCTAACTTTTGTACATTTCCTAAAAGATACACTTGATTTGAAAATGTTCACAGCTATGAAAAATTTACCCAAAAAACCCTATGGTTACAAGAGTAACTAGATTTTCCAAAGTGCCTCTGGTTTAAAAAAAAAACAAAATACCCCCGAATCTCAAAATTACCGAAATACCCCCGGTTTCCAAAATTACCAAAATACCCTCGGATTTCAAAATTACCAAAATACCCTCGGATTTCAAAATTACCGAAATACCCCCGGATTTCAAAATTACCAAAATGTCCCCAGATTTTAAAATTACCAAAATACCGCTGGATGTCAAAATTACCGAAATACCCCTAGATTTCAAAATTACCGAAATACCCCTGGATTCTAAAATTACCAAAATACCCTATTTTTACAAAACCACCAGGGAACCTCATTTTGAAAAATTACGAAAATACCCCTGTAGGATAAAATTACGAAAATACCCCTGGGTAGTGAAAACAACAACAACAACACTTTCCTGTAATGAACGTGAGTTCATGGATATTGATGATTGAATGTATGTGTTTCTTAGAGGATATGAACGTGAGACTGAATGGTGAATGCGAATTCGAAAGAAATACTCTTGAAGCTATTATTCATAAGACTATTCGTGGTTAAAATAGTGGAAGAAAACTAATAATTCATAAAATTTTTAATCAGATATACGCGAATCGATAGAATGAGTACAAGGGGTCGAGGACGTCCGCCATGTGGTCATGGTAGGGGTAGGATGACGGTGTCGGAACTAGTAGGATCTGTTCATGGTTCTGGAAACGAGATGCTGGCTGTAGAGGAGGAATTCCAGGATCAGACTGCCGGAGATGATGCAGTATCTCAGGCAATGTTAAGAGTTTTAGAAAGAGTTGCTGGGGCAGGTATAGGCACAGGAGCCCAGAAATCTGTGCCAGAACGGCTTAGAGCCAATGGGGCAGAAGTGTTTAGGGGAATTTCTAGTGTAGCCTCAAGTTCAGCTAAGTATTGTTGGAGGCGGTAGAACGCATAATGGATAATTTGGATTTCACGAAGGAGGAGAAGTTGAAGGGAGTTGTATCCCTCTTGAGGGATGAAGCTATCAATGGTGGCTTACGGTAAAGGATGGTACAGTGGCTGACCGTATCATTTGGGGTTTCTTTATGACGGTATTTCAGAATAAGTACATCGGATCAAGTTATGTGGATGAGCAGCGCAGAGCATTTCTAAATCTGGTTCAAGGGAGTAGGTCAGTGGCTGCGTATGAAGCTGAATTCTTACGCCTTAGCCGTTATGCTCGTGGGATGGTAGCCACGAAGCATGAACGTTGTGTTAGGTTCGAAGATGGCCTGAGGGATGACTTGCATGTTTTGATAGCCTCACAGTGGGAGAGAGAATTTGCTATCCTAGTAGAAAAGGCTAAGATAGCCGAAGAGGTAAAGCAGGCCGAGAAACTGAATCGGGATAGAGACAGGGGTGGAAATAAGAGAAATTTTGGATCGACAAACGGGCGTACTCAGAAAAGGTCCAGGTCTGATGGACTGAAACGGGAAAAGAATCCTGCTGCTGCTAACCAGACACCAAAGTGTGCTCGATGTGGTACATTTCATGCCGGTGAATGTTGGGCAGGCAGTGGAAAGTGTTTTAGGTGTAGATCTACGGACCATCAAGTTAGAAACTATCTGCAGTAACGGGACGGTGAAGGGACCATGGGTCGAGGAAATGTTCCGCCTGGTAGAGGAGGTCAGCAGCCACAAAGAGGTCGTGGTGTAGCCAGAGGTGGTAATGGTGCTGGTCGGGGTCGTGGAGCACCAGGCCAAGGGGCAGGAATCATTGAGGCGAGACAGCCGGGGTTGGTCTATGCTGTCAGACGTCAAGAGGAGGCTAATGCACCGAATGTCATAATTGGTATGTTCTTAATCTTTGGTTTGCCTTACACTGCATTGATTGACATTGGGTCGACGTATTCGTACGTAGCTAGTAGAGCATCGGGAACTTTAAGACTAGAATCTGAAATTACCCCTAGGGCAATGACTATAGTTAGCCCGTTAGGACAATCGGTAGTAGTGGATAAACTCTATCGGGAAGTACCTCTAGAAGTTCAGGGGATGGACCTCCGAACGGATCTAATGGAATTACCGTTCGGGGAGTTCGATTTAATTTTAGGCATGGATTGGCTTGTGAAGTATCGAGCTAATATAGATTGTGCGGCCAAGCGCATGGTGTTAAAAACCCCCGAGGGTGATGAAGTGTTGGTGATAGGAGAAAGGGGGAACTGTTTGTCGAATGTAGTAACTGCCCTAATAGTAGAAAGGATGGTGAGGAAAGGATGTGAGGCAGTTCTATTGTTTGTTCAGGCTCTAGAAGCCAAAGATCAGACTGTTGGGAACGTCAGGACGGTAAAGGAATTTCCTGATGTTTTCCCTGAAGAGCTTTCGGGATTACCCCCAGATCGTGAAGTGGAGTTTGGAATCGATCTTCTTCTAGGAACAGCGCCGGTATCTATTGCTCCGTATAAGATGGCGCCAAAAGAGTTAGTGGAGTTGAAAGGGCAGATTCAGGAGTTGCTGGATAGAGGATTTATTCGATCAAGTGTGCCGGCCTGGGGAGCGCCGATGTTATTTGTTAAGAAGAAGGATGGATCAATGCGTATGTGCATTGACTATTGTCAATGGAATAAGCTAACAATCAAGAACAAGTACCCGTTGCCAAGGATCGATGACTTGTTCGATCAGTTAAAGGGGGCCTCAATCTTTTCTAAGATAGATCTGAGGTTAGGGTACCACCAGCTTAGGGTCAAGGAAGCGGATATTCATAAGACAACTTTTAGGACTCGCTACGGTCACTATGAGTTTATGGTGATGCCGTTTGGATTGACCAACGCGCCAGCAGCGTTCATGGACATGATGAACCGAGTGTTCCAACCTTACTTAGACCGGTGTGTCGTGGTGTTTATCGATGATATCTTAGTTTATTCGAAGTCAGAGGAGGAGCATGACGCTCATCTGCGAATAGTTTTGCAGATTCTAAGGGAGAAGCAGTTGTATGCCAAATTTAGTAAGTGTGAATTTTGGCTGAGGGAAGTAATGTTTTTAGGGCACGTTGTGTCGGAAGAAGGGATTAGGGTTGACCCTCGAAAGATTGAAGCAGTGTTAGATTGGAAGCCACCCAAGTCTGTGGCTGAGATTAGGAGCTTTCTTGGTTTAGCTGGGTACTACCGAAGGTTTGTTGAAGGATTTTCTTCGGTAGCGGTGTGGCTTAGATTGAAGCAGTGTGAGATTAGGAGCCCATGTTTTTAGGCCAATTTCGGCACTCTAAATGAAGATAGGGTGACGCCACACACAAGGAATTAGGGGCCCAAATATTAAGTTTAATGAGGCCCAAATCTTTTAATTTAAGTGAGTTAAATTTCGGCACTAGGGTTAGTAGAGGTGGACGGCTACAAGGCTCAAAAATAGGAGAAATTATGTGGATTTTATAAGTGATAATATCATAGATAAAATGGAGAAAAGTTAGGAGCTTATCTTCAAGGGAAGTGTTAGCCGAAAATCCACCACCTAGAGGAGTGTAAAATTCGGCTACTGCATGGCAAAGAGGGTGCCGAATTTCCCCTCTCTTTTAGCTTGAATTTTAAGGGCGTTTTCGGTTTTTAGCAGTAGGTGCCGAAATATCTATAAATAGGGGGGCTAGCTCCTTGATTCTGACACTAAAAACCCTAAATTCCTCTCCCATTGTGCCGAAATTCCCTAGCCTCTCCCTCTCCAATTTATTTTCTCCAATTTCTTCAAAAGCCGAAACTTTTCTCCAATTTTTCCTCCTTGTGCCGATTTCTCTAAAAAACCGAAGCATCCATATTCTTTTCTTCTATTCATCCTATTTGAGAATTAGTTCTATACTTCCGGCATTTAAATCTTACATTGGCATTGTCGAATCCTCTCTCTAGTGCTAGCCGAATCTCCTATGCAAAGGTAAGTGTCAATTTTTGATTAGTTCTCATGATCTATTCCCGGTTTTTGAAAGGCAAAAATCGAAAGCTAATAGTTTAATGGTTTTATGATGGGCGGCAATTCGGGATTTGAAGGAAGCTTGGTCAATTAGATCTAAAAGCTGAAAATAGCTAGTCTCCACTTTCGGGATTTTTAAGGTAAGTAGATTTTCCTAGATTTCTATTAGATTTCATCATTATATACAAGATCTTAATGTTATAATGAGGATTAACGATTAAATATTGTGATAGTAGTTCTGATAAGGACTTGTGATGGAATTAAATATGGATCAGGCAAAGGAGAAAATCCCTAATTTTAAGAAGAGAGCAGTATCTGCCATTCGAGATTGGCCACTTGGTTGTGGACCGGCTTCTGAACAACCCCTTAGGCAGATAGCAGTAGTGTCGACTAAGGATAGCGTCGACATAGAAAGCATCGTTTTATCGGTAACCAGGTGTGTAGATCTCTAACACACTACTAATAAACCTTATGTATGCTTATTTATATATGTTATGGGCTAAAAAGCCGGAATGAGGCTGTCTAGACAGTTGAATGGAACCCTAAAAGGGTTAGGCAAAGATGCCAGGTACGTAAACATAGAACTCCCTATATGTATTGAAAAGTATATGTGTCTATATGATGTTTTCTTTATGTATGTATGCATGGGGTGGGAATGATGATATTGAAGGGGAAGTGGATGATAGGTCACTTGGTGATCGGTGGTAGAAATCCCACATAATTTAAATGTAAGGTCACATAGTGATCGGTGGAGATGCCACGTTAAATGATTCCTAATTAATAGGAATAGGCAGTACGGCTGTCGTTTTGGTGTGTAGCGGATGGAGGGTTGATTGTAGAAATCCCCAAGGTGTGATGGTTGGTTCGGGATGGTGTGTAGAGGATGGAAACCTAGGATGGGTTGGGTTTTTTTTTCATTATTTATTGTTTATCATGTGATTATGATGTATGGGCTAGGGCCCATAATGTGTTTGTGGGCTCAGGTCGTTGTGTGTTTTGAGATTTATACACTGAGTCTTGGTGACTCACGCTTTCCTTTTCCCTACTCTTCCAGATGAGCAGTAGATTGTGGACATGGGAGCCGAGATGGACTCGAGGGGCCATCAAGCTTTATTTCTACAAATTGTTTTTTTTTTGGGATTTCTTTAAGTTTTATTTTATTTTTACTTGGAATTATCAATGTAATAAGGCCCCACAGTTTTATCCAATTAAGTAGTTTTCAATGTTATGCAACTTAAGAATTTATGACAAGGTTTATTTTTATTTATACTTAATAATAATACAAAGGATTTTATATTTTAAAATGACACTTATTTATCCAAGGAATATCCAATTGACTTACGATTTCCATAACAAACAAAGCAAAAGTTTTCAAAGTACAAGCCGTGACATACCAGATCCAGTTGAAACACATGGGTCGGGTTTGGGGTGTTACAGAATGAGAGGTAAGTCTAGCTTAAGACTATAAACGAGCGCTTCTTGAGAGGCAACCCGAGCACTAACCTCATTAATTTTCATATTTTTATTTTCATTTTTTTACTTTTAGCAACTAACTACAAACTAACCAAATTAATGAAACATAAATTTCCATACCACACGGCATTACACATGGGCGTGGCCGTGGCCGTGTGGACACCACGGATTTTCGTACTGGCATGGCAGAGATAGTACGAAACAGGACGAAAAATATCTTCAAGCCACGGGCTCCGACTAAACACCACGGCTGTGCGATACAGCCGTGGTTGACACTGTTTTATCAACACGGGCGTAGCGACCTGCACACGGGCGTGGGAGAAACGAACGAAGTACAACACAGCCGTGCGACACGACCGTGTGACCCAACACGCCCAAGGTACACGGGCGTAGGAAATCACCAGACCCCTAACTTCTATATAAACTCCCTTTTCTTCTCACTTTCTCCACCAAACCCCCTCCCCCTCAACCCTAGCCACCATAATTTTTCTCCATATTTCACCATCCTTACCATTATCACTCAATACCCAAAGGCAAGGCCAACATTACCATCACCATGTTGAAGAAGCGAAAGGACCCCAGCATAGTCTCCCTGTGTGAGACCGATTTACATAAGTTCATGCCGGCCGCTTCATTAATTCGCCGAGCCAAGGACATTTGAGTCCATTTAATTTTTCTTTTTCTTATCTCTTCTCCTTTATTTTCCTTTTCTTTATTTCTCTTATGCTTAATTTAGTCTATTTTATTTTGTTTTCTTTAATTTAGGTTCTAAAGGCTGTTAGAGAATCACCACACCACGCCCTTAGAAATCACACCCACCTCGCGAACCATCTAACAATAAGGACTTTTCAGCCCATTAATCTTTTCCTTTAATTTTATTTTACTTTTTACCCTCTTTTTCTTTATCTTTCTTGTCTTTAAATATATAATTCGTATATTTTGAATTATTCTTATTATTTCCTGGCTAATTCTTCACAAGCTTCCCAATTTCTTCATCTAGCGCAGAGATTGTTGGTGGCCACCATACCACCACCAAAGACGCCTCCTCCAACTTATCTTTCACCTCCGAATCAAATTTCTACACTTCCAACTCAAGGAATCCATCCAAAATTCAGGAAGTTTCACTCCTCCCTATCTCTAATGATTTCATGCTATATATATCTTTGTACATTGAGGGCAATGTACATCTTAAGTGTGGGAGGTGAATTTTATTCTTCTTGCATTATTCTCAAATCCCTAAATTATGTATTGTTCTTAAGTAAATTTCCTCATTTTTACTATTAGAATGAAATTTCCTTTGCGTCATGATTTTTATTGATATGTTTTGGATTAAGTCATTGATAATTGTGCAGTGATGATTTAAACTTTAGGAGACTAGAGAATCAAGCATGATGAGTCTATTTTCAAAAATTAAAATTTTGTTAAGTTGTCTAACTAAATCTAATTATTACCTTGAAGTTTGAAATTTACAAAGCTGATATCAAAAACCCATAATTTTTGTGAGATTTTGAGCCTTTTAGAGCATACATTCTTTTCTTGCTCACTTTATTGATTATGAGCATGTCAACATTGATTTGTTATTCTAGAACTTGCTTCGATTATACATGTCAAGACCACATCATTGATTTGATATACAGAGGTGATAAAGGCACTTAGAATTTAACCCACTTACTCCACTAAAAGCCTACCTTCATATTTAACACTTAGTAAACCTCTTTGATCCTAACAAACCGTTTATTCAATCACCCACTAATATTAACCCAAAAACCACATTGTATTTGTTATCACCATTTCTTTTAGCTACCCTTAAATCGAGATTTGATTTGATCAGTTGCTTAACTACATTCTTCATTTCAATTATTAAAATCTAGATACTTGGTTTATTCTTGAAAAAAAAAAAGTATCCATTATTAGTTCTATGTTAATTGAGCTAATACATTTAAAATTTCATATATTGAAAAGAAGCAAGTGTTATAAAATTTTAATGGATGTAATTATTCGAGTCTTAGTTCATCTTTCTAAGTTAGCTAATTTGTCAATTCAATCTCGATTCTAACCCTTTAATTTAGCTTTTATCCACACCTTTAACCAAAAGCCCCGTTACAACCCTTAAAAGACCTTTTAATCTGTGTATCATTTCATTCTATAGTGGTGGAGATTTGATTTTCATGCAAGCCTATGGGATTAACTTTTCATGTTCGACTTTTGAGTGCTTAATTTGGAACCTTAAACACTTTAAGTGATTTGAGTGAATCTTTAGTGAGGATGTCAACTCTTGTCGATTTTGAATTAAGGGTGATTATTTAGGTAAGGGGAAACACCTATGTTTTCGTGCTATAAAAACTATGACTTTGACTGTTTGAATCTTTAGGACCCTTCTACTTACATTATCAATGTATAAATTATCTATGAATTATGATGAAACACTATTGATGAATAATATGAATTGAGGAAGTTCATTTTAATTGTGAGTTGAGAAATTTGCTTGAGGACAAGCAAATGCTTAAGTGAGGGGGTATTTGATAAACCGTAATATATACATATTTTAATCCCACATTTGGCATACTTTTGAATGATTTATCCCCTGAATTGTGGAATTTGATGCTCCTAATCCTTTAATTTCATGTTTTATACTTAAGAGAGCACCGGAGGATGAAAAGAACGAGAAACGGGCCAAAAACGGAGAAAATGGGCCAAAGTATGAAATTCACATGGCCTGGAGAAATCCATACGGCCGTGCCTCTTTAGCAGATCCGAACACGGCCTGGGCTAGATTTACACGAGCGTGGCACACGGACGTGTCCCTGCCGTGACCTATTTTAACTCCATTTGAATTAGGATACTTAGGGGCAAAGAAAGACATTCCGAAAGCCTATTTAAGCCCCCTAAGTGTGACCTAAAAAGGGGGCGTTCAGGTAGGCCGAGGAGCCAAGCCAGAGAGGCCGAATTGTGGGATTTATTTGAAGACAGCCAGTTGATTCATCTCAATTAGTCGGAATCATATTCAAGACGGAAGATCTTCCTTTCAATTTCCTTCAGGGGGTTTTAGGGTTTTTCTTATGTTTTGTTTTATATTTTTTTCTGAGATGTTTTCTTTTATCAACATGAACTGAACCCCTCAAATACCTGAGGGGGATGAAACCTAAGACGGATCTTGTTATTATTTTTTGAATTGTATGATAAATACTTGAGTTGTTCTTAATTATGTGTTCTTAATTCTTGCATTGATATTTCAGGATATTGATTCAAGTATTAATATGCTTAGGCAGTGGAGGAAAATTCCATATTTAAGAGTAAATCTAGCATAATTAAGCGGAGTTGATCGCAACCCTAGAGATAGTATGACAAAAATCTGCCAGATTAGGGTCAAACCTAATATGGGAGTCCATAGATCGAGTTAATGCAACACTAGGGGTTTTAATTAGAAAGAGATTTCAATTAATCAACCTAGGGTTAGACGTTAGTAGCCTCGAGAGAGGTATTAATATAAATTAGGGAATCCTACGAATCAAGTCAAGTGAATAAATCGTCTGGTTCAGAGTTAAATAACAAGTGAAGTCTAGGTGGATTCTTCCTTGGGTATTATCTCAATCAATTGGTTTTCCCAAAAGTATTTTCCCCCATTCATTCTCTAAGTCTTAGCATCTTTTGCTTAGTAATTAGTTAGTTTTAGATTAAATATCAATTTCCTTAATTCTTAGGCTAAATAATAGAAAGATAGTAATTACTAGTACTCTTGGTCCTTGCGGATAAGATACTTACGGCGTTGCCATAGCTATACTACCAAACGATAGGTGCGCTTGCCTCAATAGTTGTCATAGTTAATTTTTAGGCTCGATCATTCATTATATAAATATTAAGACTTTCTGACACGATCACAACCCGTGGTCACATTCCATATTTATCAATCTACACAATGCTAATGAGAGGATATCATTAACTCTTTAATTGAGCTATGAATTCCACTGTTGCTAGTAAAGTCATGCCATACACAGGTCATGTACCTAACACACCAGCTATAGGCTCGGTCATCTTCAGAGCATAAGCCTCCACTTATATCAAAGCACATGAGTTGCATACGCATGGTCAATGACTAACTCAAGATTGAGGTAAATCACACCATAGGCATCACAAGTGGATTAATTCAGAAACAGATTTAAAATTAATTCATCTTGGGTCCAGTCCAATGTATCATTCTACCAATGAATACATCTATGTCTCTGCTCGTGGAGTCAATTGCTCCGATAGCTAAGACTAGTCATCTCCCCAATTGGAATTGTTGTAATAACCCATTTTCAATAAAATCGGAACAGTGGTTTCGGGACCACAAATCCGACTCTGAAAGAGAAATTTATTTGAATATTATTTTATGATCTACAGTATTATAGAAATATCATGTGAAAATTTTGTTAAGAAATTTTACCAGTTACATGTCTAATTTGATGAAAGGAGCAAATTGCATAAAATACAACAGTTGAGTTCTAGTAGCTAAAAGGATCAAATGATCAAATAGATATGGAATTAAAAATTTGAGGTCCTTATATGGAAAATAGACCAATTAGTGGGGTTAGTAGATAAGGATGATGATTCATCCATGGAAATTTAAGAAAAGAAAAAGATTAAATTGGAAACAAAAAGATGAAAAAATGATAAATTAATGAAATAAGAAAATATCATCATTTTCATCATCTTTCCTAAAATTAAAGACATGGAAACCCTAGCCATGGGTGCTGAGCTCAAGCAAGCATACTTTGATCATTTAGGTAAGTTTTCTTGCCCCATTTTTAATGATTTTTATATTTCTGAGATTATAATAACCTAATCTAGCTATCTTGGGGATTAATTTGCAAAGTTATCAAAGTATTAATTTTTTTCCTTGGATGAGTATGCTAGAATTTTAAAGCTTATGGTATAAAATGAAAGATTCTTGAGAGATAAGCAACTTTTACAAAGAGAATTTTGATGAAACTATGATTTAGGGACTAAATTGAAAAATTGTAAAACCCATGGAAAAATTGTAATTTTTGTGAAACACATGGGCTGCTATTATGACATGTAAAAGTCGGCTAGGCTTGGAATAAAGATTAAATTGCATGAATTTCATTTTTCGAGCCTAGGGACAAAATCATAATTAATTAAAAGTATAAGGAAAAATGGAAATTTTTTCAAAGATGTGTAGTGGACTGAATTGAACATGAATTGTATTAAATTGAGTTAAATTTACTTGTATAAATCTTGTTAGACTTTGTACGGGGTTATATCGAGGAAAAGGGAAAATATCAGAATAGTAGTCTTTGTGAACACGAACATTGTCGAGGTAAGTTCATGTAATTAATTTTTGTATATTTATATGTTTGAATTGAATGTTGTGTATATGTAAATTGTATAAATTCCATATATATATAATTGGTTACATATCCGACAAAGCTCGATAAATATTAAATCCCGTTGGAATTCGATGGATACAAGATTTCCTGATTGGTTGTGGTCCTGCATGTGTTGCGGACACACCACAGCTCCTACGAGCATCCTGTTATAAGCCCTCTTGAGCTTCCCGTTATATGGTTCATGCGAGCATCCTGATCGGTAGTAATCTTGTATGTGTTGCGGGCTACCGCGACTCTTTGTGAGTGTCCTATTATGTGATCAATTGTGATCCTGCATATATTGCGGACACAAACGCAGCTCTTTGTGAGCATCCTAATATGGCTCACTTGAAATTCCCGATATATGGCTATCCAGAGCTCCTGATTAAAGGTTCTTCGTGAGCTTCCTAATTAAAATTTCTTTGTAAACTTCCTGATTATGGCTCTTATGTGCTTCCTATTATATAGCCTGGATAAGCTTCCTGAGAGGCTCTTTGTGATCTTCCTGATTAATGGCTCTTTGTAAGCTTCCTGTTATATGGCTTGAGAGAGTGCTTTCTGATTATGTGCTCTAATGAGTACCCCTGAATATGAATTGACGGATTACAGTTTTGTACACTTCAAGTGTACTACATGTGTGTCCATCGATATTTCAAATAAATTCAACAGGCAAAATTCTAACATGAGAAATATGAGCACGAAATGAATTATTAGAGGTATCTACCTGAAATACATAAAAATGATGATACATGATATATGGAAGTATGAGATGATGATATATGAACATAGAATTTATGTGATGAATATGTTCATCTATGATGATAGATTTGTACACCTCGAGTGTATTTCCCGTGTTTTGATCGATATTCCAATTGATTTTAATGGGTAAAATTATGATATAAAATAATTTGAATTGTGACAGAATATTATGAGCACATACTTGAATTAAATGGACATGAATTATACATGATATTTGAATATTTGATGTGGAAAGTATGTGTATATGGAAAAAGATTATTATTGTGCTCATACAAGTTTATTGATATTGTAACACCCCAAACCCGGCCCAAACACCACGGCCGAATTCAGAATGCTACTGAGGAAAACGCTTAAAAACAGAATTTACTTTAGGGTGAAAACATGAAAATTTGTTGCCATTTGTAAAACATCGTATATTGAAAATTCTAAGTAATATTAGGTTGTTACATAATATTCGGATTTAAAACTTTAAAATAAGTTTCTAAGATGTACATTGCCGAAAATAAGAACATTTCCAAATAATAATTTAATCGTCAATCCAACTCAAACATAATAAAAATACCCAAATACTTTAAGTGGCCCTTATTACAACAACCATTATTCGAAAATACTGAAAATAATGAATGCGTAAAACAAGTAAAATATCTTCTGCATGGGTCCATCCTCTACACACCCCCGTATCCAGCCACCACACACCAGGGGATTACTAAATCAACCCTCCAACCTCTACACACCAATTTGGCAGTCAATGCCGTCCACGTGAAGTAAATCACAATATAATCCACAACGCGACCTCAGTCAACGTCAATCCATGAAGTAGCTCGTAGCTAACATCAAACAACGATGAGGCATAGAGCCATCACCAACCACGATATGGCACAAAGCCTATACCAACCACGATGCGGCACAGAGCCAAACATCAATCCACGTGAGGCTCGTAGCCATCACTAAACCACGTACATAAATGTACACCCTGTCCTTCTTTCATATATACAATCCCACCCCATGCACATGCAACATACGATAGTGTCATGATGAATAATGCATGAACATGTTATTCGGCATACCACACATATATACCAATAACCACAGTTTTATCAGATTTCATACTGACCTGATTATCAACATACTCACTCAAGAGTACCCATCTCATTATTTCCCCTGCATTAATCACATATACATAACACATGCAAACATAACATACAACCGGGAATTTGTGGGTTAATCACACACCTAATAACCTGAAGAATCGCACCCTCAATACCGATGCTATCTCTAACCGAAACTACAGCTATCTGCCTACGCTCCTGTTCTGACGCTGGCCCATACCCCGGTGGCCAATCCCGTACTGCAGAGACTGATCTCTTCTTAAACTTAGGGATAGGGGTTACCCCTTTCTCTCCTTGACTGGCACTCGCATCCATCGACGAACACTTTAATCAAAACCCGATTAATACGGGATCTTAAACGAATAGAAACTACAACTTAACTTCCTTACCAAATGGATCAAAATCCCGAAAGCTTCTGCTTACTTCTGCCGATTTCCCCTAAATAATCATAGTCAGAATCGGTCATCACTAATAGACAAAATGGCCTATGGCCGAACATCATAACCCACTTACCTTGCTAGTCTAAATCCCGAAACTGTCACTTGCTCCTGGAGTTGTCAAAATCCCCACCTATCACTGTTAGAATCGGCTATAAGCAATAATCTATGAAAATGGCCCTTGGCCGAATACTATACTTGCTTACCTTAAGTAATCGAATCCAAAAGACTCCTTTAATGCTCCTCACCGTTGGCTACACACAGAAGAAACACATATCATGGCACTATGAACATTCGGCCATCCCTAAACCAAGGCTTAACCATTGATTTCGGCACACTAAAAGAAAAAGAACCCAAAGCCGATTGCTTAAGGAAGAAAATACTTACCACTAATGATGAACTTCCCGAAATCACTTTCCTAGGCTCGGCCACAGAAGAGAAGGGTGTATTCGGCTTCTTGAAGTCAAGTAAACTGTGAAAAGAGGAAGAGAGGATTATGGTTTAAGATGTTGCGGCACTTTAATGGTGATGAGAGAAAACGAAAATGTAGAGAGAGCTTTATGCTTAGAGGATTCGGCCAAGAATAGAAATAGATCAATGTGATCAAAGTTTCGGCTTTAAAGATCTCAGGAAAAGAAAGGAGAAGAAGAAGGCTACCAAATTCGGCTAAGGTTCTAAATGACAAAGAGGTATTCGGCCATACAAGAAAAGGTGTAGAATTGGGGTTGAAAGAAAGAAAAGAAGAAGATGAGAAAGTAGAAGAATTTCCCAAAAAGATGAACACTCTCACAAAGATAATTTCGGCACTTACTCCCCCTACATGACCGAATATACCACCCAATCCCCTCTTCTAAATTTGGCTATCACTCAAACTCTATCTCCCCCTTCCTTTTCTCCTATTTTTCCTCTTCAACACTCATTCAAAAAGTTTGAATGAGTCAACTACTATCTCTCCCTCCTTAGCCGAAATTTAAAAAGAAAAACCAAGTCTCATCCTCACCCCTTAAAGTCCAAGTGCCGTCCAACACTTCTCCCCTCTCTTGGCGCCAACAAGCAAAATAAAACCACACTCCCTTGCTGCCCACATGACTCGAGCCTCCTCCCTTGGAACCCCTTGCTGACGCAACCTTCCCTGCACCTTAGGTAGCGTCCCAAGCCACTTTACCACGTGGTTTCTTGTGTCCTAAACTCCACCATTTATTCCTTTAAGGCCTAACTCCTGTAACTCCCTTTTCTAAGCTTGAAGTCGAATATTTTTCTAAGGCACTTTCCTACATCCTAGGGTTCCCAAAACCCCTAGAACACATCCAAACACTCACTAAGCCCACTATCACCTGAATTAATGAATTAAACGCATAACCCCTAAATCTCGGATGTTACAGTTCTACCCTCCTTAAAAATAATTTCGTCCTCGAAATTACTTGGCTAACCTAAGTAAGGTTACTGCTATTTCCCGAACCTCTAAAGTCACTTACAAAGTTTGTCTACTACCACTGATTGCCCTAAAGAACTAAGTACGGTCATCTTCCTAGGTGCAATGTCAAAGTTCACGTTCAAGGTTCCAAACACCTCACTAGCAATATAAGAATGAGCTGACCCTATAACGAACAAGGCAATAAAGGGTATTCCAGAAATAAGGAACGTACCCGTTGTCACATTTGGCACATCTTCCTCCTTGCAACGCCTGACTGCATAAACCAACCCTGGCTGTCTCGCGACTGCATCCCCAGCACCTCTGCCTGGTGCTCCACGACCTCGGCCGGAACCATTTCCTCTATGGTTTGGACCCCGACCCCTCGTCACCTGCTGACCACCTCTGCCCGGCTGCACATAACCCTGGCCTACTGTCTGAGCCTTATCCATCTCCTGAGGACAATTCCTAACCAAATGAGCCTTAGACCCACACCGGAAACATTCCTTACTATTTCCCCAGCACTCTCCTGCATGAGCTCTCCCACACTGAGCACATGGACGACTCCGATTCTCAGCAACTGGTACAGGTGCACGTACAGAATTCTCAATTCTTGGTCTTTTCTGAAAATCCCCAGATGATGCTGACGGTCCAAAACTCCTCTTGTTCCAGTTCCTATCCTTGTCTCGGTTCTGTCTCTCAGTCCTCTTAACTTCTTCAACTATCCGAGCTTTCTCTACTAGAGTAGCAAAGTCTCTCTCCCTCTGCGGAGCAATCAACACCCGCAGCTCATCCCACAACCCATCTTCGAATCTGACACACCTCTCATAATCAGTGGCTACGATCCCCTTGGCGTACCGACTCAACCGCAGAAATTTCGCTTCGTACTCCGCTACTGACTTACTTCCTTGTACCAAGTTTAAAAACGCTTTTCTCTGCGAGTCTAAGTAACTAGCTCCAACGTATTTCCCTTCAAACTTAACCTTAAAATACCCCCACTCCACTCGATCTGCAGGGGTACCTTCTCTGACAGTGAGCCACCACCGATATGCCTCATCCCGAAGCAGCGAAACAACACCTTTCAGCTTTTCCTCAGCAGTGCAGTCCAAATCATCCATGATCCTTTCGACTGCCTATAATATCCTAGATTTGGGGGTCATGCATTTTAACTTGTATTTGTATGTTAGTGTGCTCTGCATGTTATTTAGAGGTATTCTGAGGTGTCAGGAAACCTTGGGCTTTGGTAGAAGCCATAGGAAAAATTCTTGTTTTGGGCTGAGCAAAGGGGAGCTAGGGGAGCTAGGCCTTAAGAGGAATTGTACGTGGATCATGACACAAGAATGGGCTTGGTAGAGTGGCAAGGAGGTGCCACTTAAAGCCTAAGGAAGTGACGCCACAAGCATGGTGCAGGGCCTAGGTTCGAGTTGTAGAGGAAGCAACATGGGGTCTCTTTTTGCGTTAAGGAGGAGGGGCAGTTCGACGGCATGCAAACACTTCATGGATGAGGATGAGACTTGGTCTTATTATTTTTTTTAAATTCGGCTAGAGGAGAAGGATAAGTGTTGACTTATTCAAACTTTTTGAATGAGGGGTGAAGAGGAAAAATAGGAGAAAAAGGTAGGATTTGATAGGAAGAGAAGAGTGGGCCGGCCAAGGGGTTCTTTGGATGTCAAATTTGGTCATGTAAGGGAGGGAGTAAGTGTCGAAATTGTCTTTTATTGAGCATCCATCTTCTTCTTTCTCTTTTAGTCTCCTTGCCGAAATTCTTCTCACTTTCCCCTACTATTCTTCTTCTTTCTTTCAACCCCAATTCTACACCTTTCCTTGTATGGCCGAATATCCCTTTGTCATTTAGAATCTTAGCCGAATCTGGTAGCATTATTCTTCTCCTTTCTTTTCTTGAGATCATTAAAGCCGAAACATTGATCACTTGAATCTATTTCTATTCTTGGCCGAATCCTCTAAGCATAAAGCTCTCCCCACTTTTGCATCTTCTTTTTCTTTTCACCATTAAAGTGCCGAAACCTTTCTCTTTGGGACCTAGAAGCCGATTCTCTAAGGGTGCTTTAGTAGTGGTAAGTATTTTCTTTCCCTAGCAATCGGTTTTTCCTTCTATCTCTTCTGGTGGCCAAAACCGAATGCTTGGCCTTGATTTCTTTGGATGGCCGAATGTTCTTAGGGCCATAATCTTGTGTTTCTTTGTTGGTAGCTAGCGTAAGGGAGCATTAAAGGAGTCTCTTGGGTTCGACTACTCAAGGTAAGGGGTTAGTTTCGGCCAAGGGTCTTTCCAGAAGTATTCTTGTATATAAGCCGATTCTAATAGTTGATAAGCAAGGTAAGGAGGTTATGGTATTCGGCCATAGGCCATTTTGTCTATTAATAGTAGCCGATTCTGACTATGATTATTTAGGGGCAAACCGACAGTAGTAAGCAGAAGCTTCGAGATTCTGATCCATTTGGTAAGGAAGTTAAGTTGTAGTTTCTATTCGTTTAAGATCTCATATTAATCGGGTTTTGATTAAAGTGTTCGTCGATGGATGCGAGTGCCAGTCAAGGAGAGAAAGGGGTAACCCCTATCCCTAAGTTTAAGAAGAGATCAGTCTCTGCGGTACGGGATTGGCCATCGGGGTGTGGGCCAGTGTCGGAACAGGAGTGTAGGCAGATAGCTGTAGTTTCGGTTAGAGATAGCATTGAGATCGAGAGTGTGGTTCTTCAGGTTATCAGATGTGTAGTTATCGCACTGTTCTCCTGTTATTTGTGTATGTTGATGTATATATATAGTTATAATGTGTATAGTAGCCGAAAATAATGGCTAAGATGGTGGATACCCATGGTGGGTAATCGATTAATCAGGTCAGTATTTTATGACACTAATTTACCTATGATATATGTATGAAGTAGTGGTAGCATGTGATGTATACTCATTCCAATGATATGTTGTCATGATACATATATATGCATGGGGCTTGGGATATGATTAAAGAAGGACAGGGTGTACATATTTATGTACGTGGTCTGATGTTAGCCTTGTGCTACATTGGCGCTTGATGTTGGCTATGTGCTTCATCAAGGTGGGGTGTTGGCTATGTGCCACATCGTGGGCGGATGATAGTTGTGTGCATCACCGTGGATTGAGGATGATCTAGAGTCACCTCGTGGATACAGACATGTAGGGTCACCTAGGTGATCGGTGGCTAAGCCACGGCCTTGAGCAGCAGGTCTGCCAAGGAGGTGTGTAGCGGTTGGAGGGCGATTTAGTAATCCCCTGGTGTGTGCGGCAGGTGCGGGGGTGTGTAGAGGATGGACACTAGGATGGGCTGGGCTTCATTTTGCATAATTATGTATGTGGACTGTGTGGATATGGGCCAAGCCCATATTGTGGAGGCATGTGAAATAACTATACACTGAGTCTGTTTGACTCACCCAAATTTTTACCAAACATCGCAGGTGATACATGATGCTTGGACCGAGTTGGAGCGGATACGAGGTGGCCATGCAGAAGATGTTCTATTGTGTTACGCATTTATTATTTTCATTATTTTCGAATAATGGTTATTGTAATAAGGGCCACTTAAAGTATTTGGGGATTTTTATTATGTTTAAGTTGGATTGACGATCAAATTTAGTATTTGTGAATGTTATATTTTATTTCTAAAAGCAAATGCATCTTAAGGACTTATTTTAAAATTTTAAATCCGGATATTTTGTAACAACATAATTTTGCTTAGAATATCAAAGGTACAATGTTTTATAAATAACAGAAAATTACTAAGTTTTCACCTTTATTTCAAATCTCTTTTCAAACTTTTTCTTCAGTAGCATTCTAAATCTGGCCGTGGTGTTTGGGCCGGGTTTGGGGTGTTACACTGCCTCTAGCTAGTATTCTGCCACGTTCGGAGCTACCCCAGACACTCCTCTGAATACCTCAGCTCCATTCGCTCTAAGTCTTTTGGGCACTGGCTTCCGAGCCCCATTGCCCACATTAGCTCCTGCGACTCGCTCTAGCACCCGCAGCATAGCCTGCGATACTGCGTCATCTCCACCCGTCTGATCTAATCCTCCGCGCCCATCGCTGGCGGCGGCACATCATTTTCTGACCCATGGCCAGACCCTACTGGTTTCGATACTGTCATTCTACCCCTACCACGTCCACGACGACCACGTCCCCTAGAACTCATGTCTAACGTCGCGTTTTAATCTGATTTAAGAAATTTTATGCAATGAAGTTTTTAGTAGTAGTTCTTTCGATCAACCAATGTTTTTAGCTCAAGTGCACTATTCTAATTCAGAGAATCACATTCATTCATCAACATCATTCAACACACTACTTTGGGCATTTTGTCCAATCCCAACCCAGGGGTATTTTCGTAATTCGTCCTATAGGGATATTTTAGTAATAACTCGGGGTCAATCCAAAATCTTAATAAATCAAGGTATTTCGAAATTTTTAAAACTCGAGGGTATTTTGAAAATTTTCCAAATCAAAAGTATCGCAGAAATTTTGGAAATCGGGGTTAATTTGGTAATTTTGTAAATCAGGGGTAATTTAGTAAATTTTCCAAACCGGGATATTTTGGTCAAAACTGTGTAGTTTTTTACAAAACCAAGGGTTTGTATTCAATCTAGGGTAGTTTTTACAAAACAGTGTAGCTGGTCCCTTTCGGGTTTTACTTATCGGGTTTAGCCCGTGGATAAGTCCTCTTGGTTAGGGCGAACGGTCACTACGCACCAGGTAGGATTCGAGTGAAGAGGAGGTGAGTCACTAGGACTGCTTAAATACCAAGCTCTTACCGAATCCAATCCTAGACATGCGCACAACTATTGCCACACCCTAACTCGGCGACTTACTCATAGGTTTGTTTGGTTGTACTTAAGTCTTATGTATTTTGTGTTGGAGTAAGCTAGTCCTAGAGTTCAATAGATCCTAATCTACTAATCTACGACCCCATAATGCCCATAAAGTTCATATATACCAATCACTTCAATAGTTAGGGGTACTTACCTGGTGGACTTCGGGCCGGAGATACAGGTGCCATGCGAGAATAACCCTGAAAAATTCATGAAAGCCTATATTTTTGAAAAGCCCATCTTTGGAAAATGTTTTTGGACCCAAAACCCTCAAAGCCGAGTTTTGAACCTGGCTCTGATACCAAACTGTAACACCCCAAACTCGGCCCAAACACCACGGCCGAATTCAGAATGCTACTGAGAAAAACGCTTAAAAACAGAATTTACTTTAGGGTGAAAACATGAAAATTTGTTGCCATTTGTAAAACATTGTATATTGAAACTTCTAAGTAATATTAGGTTGTTACATAATATTCGGATTTAAAACTTTAAAATAAGTTTTTAAGATGTACGTTGCCGAAAATAAGAACATTTCCAAATAATAATTTAATCGTCAATCCAACTCAAACATAATAAAAATACCCAAATACTTAAGTGGCCCTTATTACAACAACCATTATTCGAAAATACTGAAAATAATGAATGCGTAAAACAAGTAAAACATCTTCTGCATGGCCACCTCGTATCCGTTCCAACCCGGTCCAAGCGTCATGTATCACCTGCGATGTTGGGTAAAAATTTAGGTGAGTCAAACAGACTCAGTGTGCAATTAGTCCACCGATTTCCACTCATGGGCCTAGCCTATATCCACACCAATCTACATATCAAATAGTAATGCAAAATGCCCCCAGCCTAGCCTAGGGTCCATCCTCTACACACCCCCGTATCCAGCCACCACACACCAGGGGATTACTAAATCAACCCTCCAACCTCTACACACCAATTTGGCAGTCAATGCCGTCCACGTGAAGTAAATCACAACATAATCCATAACGCGACCTCAGTCAACGTCAATCCATGATGTAGCTCGTAGCTAACATCAAACCACAATGAGGCACAGAGCCATCACCAACCACGATATGGCACAAAGCCTATACCAACCACGATGAGGCACAGAGCCAAACATCAATCCACGTGAGGCTCGTAGCCATCACTAAACCATGTACATAAATGTATACCCTGTCCTTCTTTCATATATACAATCCCACCCCATGCACATGCAACATATGATAGTGTCATGATGAATAATGCATGAACATGTTATTCGGCATACCACACATATATACCAATAACCACAGTTTTATCAGATTTCATACTGACCTGATTATCAACATACTCACTCAAGAGTACCCATCTCATTATTTCCACTGCATTAATCACATATACATAACACATGCAAACATAACATACAACCGGGAATTTGTGGGTTAATCACACACCTGATAACCTGAAGAATCACACCCTCAATACCGACGCTATCTCTAACCGAAAATACAGCTATCTGCCTACGCTCCTGTTCTGACGCTGGCCCAAACCCCGGTGGCCAATCCCGTACTGCAGAGACTGATCTCTTCTTAAACTTTGGGATAGGGGTTACCCCTTTCTCTCCTTGACTGGCACTCGCATCCATCAACGAACACTTTAATCAAAACCTGATTAATACGAGATCTTAAACGAATATAAACTACAACTTAACTTCCTTACCAAATGGATCAAAATCCCGAAAGCTTCTGCTTACTTCTGGCGATTGCCCCTAAATAATCATAATCAGAATCGGTCATCACTAATAGACAAAATGGCCTATGGCCGAACATCATATGTAATACCCCAAACCCGACCTAAACTTACGACCGAATCTGGCATGTCACATAAAAGGGTTGTTTAAAAACTGTGCGTTTGTTAAAAAGTTCGTATTCTTTTTGAAACTCCGCATTTTATGGTTTGTTTATAAAAGCCAATTCATTCAATGCCCACTTTACAAAGTTGCTATTAATTTGAATAAAATTGTATTTGTTGTGAAAATCGAGTTTAAGTAATTTTGAATAAAAACGGTTTATTAACATTTCAGGAAAATCCCATATTGAACATTAAATAGTAAACAGTAACCAAATTGAAAGCTAAAACCAAATAAAATACCAAAGGCCTTATTACATATCAAAATCCCAAAATTAAAAGTAAGTTTAAATATAAGAAACGAGTTTACGAGAAAACATTGCAGGGCTACCACAAGTCTGCCTCGGCTCCCCAAATCCGCGGTCTAATGATTACCTGAAACATTTAAAAAGAGGGGGTGAGTTTACGAAAACTCAGTGTGTGTTTCCCCTTACGAGTGATAACTAGGCCTAAGCCCACAAAAGCAGATTGGGCCTTAGCCCTCACAATAACATACTTGGCCGAAGCCCACATAAATCGAATCAGGCCGTAGCCCTAACATCACAGTATAGCAGATAATCAGATAATCAATGCGATATGATGCATATACAGATGATAATGTAGAACCCAATCCCAGCCTAAATTTCCATCCGCTACACATCACTCGTACCTGCCAATCACACCGTGGGGATTACTAAATCGACCCTCCATCCGCTACACACCATCGAAGGCAGTCGCTGCAGTCAACTGCTCATCGCCCTTATAATCGTGGCATAGCCACAAGATAATGTGACAGAGTCACCAGATAACAATATGTGACAGTAGTCACCAGATAATGTGACAGAGTCACTAGATATCAATATGTGACATTAGTCACCAGATAATGTGGTAAAAACCACCAGAACACTTCCCCTTTATCAATATCACCCATATGCCCATGCAACATACATATTATTCAGATATTATGCAATGTATCATGTATGCAAAACATATATCAAATATAAGAATAACATTAGTTACCATCATAATCAGATAGACATAAAACAATAAAATCAAGTTAATCAACCTCTAAGGGTATAATCGTAATTTTACCTACCAAGGGTATTTTCGTAATTTACCCACCAAGGGCATTTTTGTAAATTTGCACCTGCAATGGCCTTTCCAAAGGCCAAATGTCGCCCCGAGCGACTCAACTACCACTTCCGGTCCTTACCGGACTATTGGGCCTAACACCCGATTTCGGCCCATTCGGGCCCACACGCTCGTGTGGCCCACCTAGCACAAATCTAGCCACGTATATAAGTTCCACCTAGTCTAGTTCAACATATACTAAACAATCATACAATTTACTCATATGGGCCCACAGGCCCATTGGGCCCACTTCGACCCATCGAGGCCCAAGCAGCCCAACCCACAAGAATACTACTGATGGCCTCAACTATCGGTCGAAGCCCCACACGTGCGCTCGCACGCTTGTGTTGCTACTAATGCCGTGACCGGCACTTCGGCATTTGCCGCTCTACAACTAGAGTAGAGAGAGTTACACACACACCTGATAGGAGTCTGGTGCTAATCCGCGCTCCGACCACTCCTGTGCCCAAACGCCCTCCAAGGTATGTTAACTCTCCTCCTGGAATGCTCTTTATATAGCTAGCTCTTCACCTTCATTCGTTGTATCTTTCCGATGTGGGATCCCTTCGTCAGTAGAGTTTAAATTCAACTGAAACTCTTGCCGTCCAATCCGCAAAATAAATACTCCTTTGCTTCTCACGAGATTCGAACCCAGGCTCCCTTGCAACATAATCCACGCCGCTAACCACTTGGCCACAAGCTCCTCTTGTGTCTTAAACCATGCGCAACTAAATATAAACTATGGCCCAAATTCTAAGATCCAAGTAAAAAGAAAGCAAAATGCAAAAGCTAAGACTTGAACCTTGGACCTCCTTCCTTCCTTGTGGCGTCACTCCCTTGTCTCTTAAGTGGCGTCACTTTGCCACTACACCACACACTCCTTTTGTGTCATTTTTCTCCATATTTTATTCTTAAGGCCTACTTGCCAACTTCCAGGGTTTTTTTCACCTAAAACCAAAATTTCCCCAGAGCCAATATTTGATCCCGGGACTTTATAGAAGCCCTCTAACCTTTCAAAATCACTTATCTAATAAGTCTAACTTGCATTAATGCTGTTCTCAAAAATTTTAAACGCTACTACGCCTAAGGCCCATTGGGCTCAATTCTCCTAAGCCCAATTTCGGGATGTTACAAATCTACCCTCCTTAAAGAAATTTCGTCCTCGAAATTTCCAACTATAAGTACAGTCACACATCCTAACCTACAACACTACACTCACGCTGCGCACTCTGATCTTAATAAAACTAATATACTTTCTAACGAAATATTGGAACCCTTCACATAACCAACTACCTAACACTGAAGCAAATAGATATTTTCCACACATACCTACAATTCTTATATTCAAGCATCACATCCACACATCACAGAATAAATATAATCATTCAGCATATAATAAAATATAGTAAAAAGGAAACTTACGGATTTGGTGCCTGAGACTCGGGTGCCACACTTTCAGAAAACTGATATATATTTTTCTAAACCATCCTTTGAAAACATTTTTGAACCCAAACCCACAGCCGAGTATTTGAAACTGGGCTCTGATACCACAATTGTAACACCCCAAACCCGACCTAAACATTACGACCGAATCTGGCATGTCACATAAAAGGGTTGTTTAAAAACTATGCGTTTGTTAAAAAGTTCGTATTCTTTTTGAAACTCCATGTTTTGTGGTTTTTTATAAAAGCCAATTAATTCAATACCCATTTTACAAAGTTGTTATTAATTTGAATAAAATTGTATTTGTTGTGAAAATCGAGTTTAAGTAATTTTGAATAAAAACGGTTTATTAACATTTCAGGAAAATCCCATATTGAACATTAAATAGTAAACAGTAACCAAATTGAAAGCTAAAACCAAATAAAATACCAAAGGCCTTATTACATATCAAAATCCCAAAATTAAAAGTAAGTTTAAATATAAGAAACGAGTTTACGAGAAAACATTGCAGGGCTACCACAAGTCTGCCTCGGCTCCCCAAATCCGCGGTCTAATGATTACCTGAAACATTTAAAAAGAGGGGGTGAGTTTACGAAAACTCAGTGTGTGTTTCCCCTTACGAATGATAACTGGGCCTAAGCCCACAAAAGCAGATTGGGCCTTAGCCCTCACAATAACATACTTGGCCGAAGCCCACATAAATAGAATCAGGCCGTAGCCCTAACATCACAGTATAGCAGATAATCAGATAATCAATGCGATATGATGCATATACAGATGATAATGTAGAATCCAATCCTAGCCTAAATTTCCATCCGCTACACATCACCCGTACTTGCCAATCACACCGTGGGGATTACTAAATCGACCCTCCATCCGCTACACACCATCAAAGGCAGTCGCTACAGTCAACTGCTCATCGCCCTTATAATCGTGGCATAGCCACCAGATAATGTGACAGAGTCACCAGATAACAATATGTGACATTAGTCACCAGATAATGTGGTAAAAACCACCAAAACACTTCCCCTTTATCAATATCACCCATATGCCCATGCAACATACATATTATTCAGATATTATGCAATGTGTCATGTATGCAAAACATATATCAAATATAAGAATAACATGAGTTACCATCATAATCAGATAGACATAAAACAATAAAATCAAGCTAATCAACCTCTAAGGGTATAATCGTAATTTTACCTACCAAGGGTATTTTCGTAATTTACCCACCAAGGGTATTTTCGTAAATTTACACCTACAATGGCCTTTCCGAAGGCCTAATGTCATCCCGAGCGACTCAACTACCACTTCCGGTCCTTACCGGACTATTGGGCCTAACACCCGATTTCGGCCCATTCGGGCCCACACGCTCGTGTGGCCCACCTAGCACAAATCTAGCCACGTATATATATTCCACCTAGTCTAGTTCAACATATACTAAACAATCGTACAATTTACTCATATGGGCCCACAGGCCCATTGGGCCCACTTCGGCCCATCGAGGCCCAAGCAACCCAACCCACAAGAATACTACTGACGGCCTCAACTATCGCGTCGAAGCCCCACACGTGCGCTCGCACGCTCGTGTGGCTACTAATGTCGTGACCGGCACATCGGCATTTGCCGCTCTACAACTAGAGTAGAGAGAGTTACACACACACCTGATAGGAGTCTGGTGCTAATCCGCGCTCCGACCACTCCTGTGCCCAAACGCCCTCCAAGGTATGTTAACTCTCCTCCTGGAATGCTCTTTATATAGCTAGCTCTTCACCTTCATTCTTTGTATCTTTCCGATGTGGGATCCCTTCGTCAGTAGGGTTTAAATTCAACTGAAACTCTTGCCGTCCAATCCGCAAAATAAATACTCCTTTGCTTCTCACGAGGTTCGAACCAGGCTCCCTTGCAACATAATCCATGCCGCTAACCAGTTGGCCACAAGCTCCTCTTGTGTCTTAAACCATGCGCAACTAAATATAAACTATGGCCCAAATTCTAAGATCCAAGTAAAAAGAAACCAAAATGCAAAAGCCAAGACTTGAACCTTGGACCTCCTTCCTTCCTTGTGGCGTCACTCCCTTGTCTCTTAAGTGGCGTCACTTTGCCACTACACCACACACTCCTTTTGTGTCATTTTTCTCCATATTTTATTCTTAAGGCTTACCTGCCAACTTCCAGGGTTTTTTTCACCTAAAACCAAAATTTCCCCAAAGCCAATATTTGATCCCGGGACTTTATAGAAGCCCTCTAACCTTTCAAAATTACTTATCTAATAATTCTAACTTGCATTAATGCCGTTCTCAAAAATTTTAAACGCTACTACGCCTAAGGCCCATTGGGCTCAATTCTCCTAAGCCCAATTTCGGGATGTTACATCATAACCCACTTACCTTGTTGGTCTAAATCCCGAAACTGTCACTTGCTCCTGGAGTTGTCGAAATCCCCACCTATCACTGTTAGAATCGGCTATAAGCAATAATCTATGAAAATGGCCCTTGGCCGAATACTATACTTGCTTACCTTAAGTAATCGAATCCAAAAGACTCCTTTAATGCTCCTCACCGTTGGCTACACACAGAAGAAACACATATCATGGCACTATGAACATTTGGCCATCCCTAAACCAAGGCTTAACCATTGATTTCGGCACACTAAAAGAAAAAGAACCCAAAGCCGATTGCTTAAGGAAGAAAATACTTACCACTAATGATCAACTTCCCGAAATCACTTTCCTAGGCTCAGCCACAGAAGAGAAGGGTGTATTCAGCTTCTTGAAGTCAAGTAAACTGTGAAAAGAGGAAGAGAGGATTATGGTCTAAGATGTTGTGGCACTTTAATGGTGAAGAGAGAAAACGCCAAAGTAGAGAGAGCTTTATGCTTAGAGGATTCAGCCAAGAATAGAAATAGATCAAAGTGATCAAAGTTTTGGCTTTAAAGATCTCAGGAAAAGAAAGGAGAAGGAGAAGGCTACCAAATTCGGCTAAGGTTCTAAATGACAAAGAGGTATTCGGCCATACAAGAAAAGGTGTAGAATTGGGGTTGAAAGAAAGAAAAGAAGAAGAGGAGAAAGTAGAAGAATTTCGGCAAAAAGATGAACACTCTCAGAAAGATGATTTCGGCACTTACTCCCCCTACATGACCGAATATACCACCCAACCCCCTCTCCAAAATCCAGCTATCACTCAAACTCTATCTCCCCCTTCCTTTTCTCCTATTTTTCCTCTTCAACACTCATTCAAAAAGTTTGAATGAGTCAACTACTATCTCTCCCTCCTTAGCAGAAATTTAAAAAGAAAAACCAAGTCTTATCCTCATCCCTTAAAGTCCAAGTGTCGTCCAACACTTCTCCCCTCTCTTGACGCCAACAAGCAAAATAAAACCGCACTCCCTTGTTGCCCACATGACTCGAACCTCCTCCCTTGGAACCCCTTGCTGACGCAACCTTCCCTACACCTTAGGTAGCATCCCAAGACACTTTATCACGTGGTTTCTTGTGTCCTAAACTCCACCATTTATTCCTTTAAGGCCTAACTCCCGTAACTCCCTTTTCTAAGCTTGAAAGTCGAATATTTTTCTAAGGCGCTCTCCTACATCCTAGGGTTCTCAAAACCCCTAGAACACATCCAAACACTCACTAAGCCCACTATCACCTGAATTAATGAATTAAACGCATAACCCCTAAATCCCGGATGTTACAGATATACATATGAGATATATATGACTAATATGTTCTGAACATACTACATGAACACATGAGGAGAGAAGTATTTGAACATGGAAATGGTATCACTTGATACATGAATGTGGAACATACTTGATGACTTTGTTCATCCATGATGTATTGAAATATGTGATGAAACTATATGTGAATGAATATTATCTGATGAGAGTGTAAATTTGTGATTATGAGCTATTATATAAAATACAATGACTAACATGGTTGATGAGGATATGTGTTTAGACACTTGGCCAACACAACTTGGGAATGAATTGTATGTTTACCTTATATAAAAAAAATAATGGTAAGTTAAATTTCTAGTTATACGAACTTACTAAGCTTAAAAGCTTACTCTGTTTTAATTTCCCTGTTTTAGAGTAACTCGGAAGTTCGTTGGGTTGGATGCTTGGCAGAGATATTTCACACTATCCATCGGTCCATTCAGTACAAATGGTAAATTAATTATGGTTATAATGGCATGTATATGTTAAATTAACCAATGTTGGCATGTGAATGTTGGATTGTGATTAGCCATTGGAATGGCTAATATTTGATGTATTTTGGTATGTATAAATATGTCCTTATTTTGGTTGATATGTATTAAAATGGTAAAATGAAGGATAAGTTAAGATAGTAGGTTTGGCATAAGTTTACAAACATGTGAATTTGATTAATATGTTAAGTTTGGATACTAGGATATATGTGGTAAAATGACATGTTTAAAACTTGGTTTTGGTTTGGTTTGAGTTCCTTGATATAGCATGTCAATGTCTAAAATGCTCGACAAAGTTAATGGTAAATTTAGGGTGAGAAATGTGGCTTGAAAATGGTCTATTTTCGTCCACACGGGTAAAGACATAGGCGTGTGTCTCAGTCGTGTGTGACACACGACCTAGCACATGGGTGTGTGATTCGGCCGTGTGTCCCCTGCATCTTAAATTTGAGAAACAGAATGCTTAAAATTATCCAAACGGCCTCTCACACAGGCGTGTGACCCCTGCATCCACACACGGCCTGGCACACAGTCGTATGGCTTGGCCGTGTGACCCAAGTCAGAGAGTTACACGGGCATGGATATGGGCTGGGACGTGGCTGTGTGCCCCACTTTGACTGCCCACACGGCCTGAGAATCGGACGTGTCAATTGGCTATGTGAGCCATACGTCCTACCCACACGAGTGTGTGTCCCCTGCAGCTAAGGAAAATTTTGAAATTTCATGAAAAAATCTCTGAGTTCCTGGATTAGTCCTGACTTGTTTTTAATGCATACTTTGTGTAACACCCCTAACCCGTAATCATCGCCAGAATAGGGTTAAGAGGCATTACCAAACATTTCGAAACATTTATAATCATTTCACATCTTAACATAATAATTCATATTAACAGAGTCCCTTAAATAGGTCTACGAGACCTTAAATATGCATTAGAAAGGGGTTGGGACTAAACCAAGCTCATACAAATTTTTTCTGAAACTTAACATTTTTCAAAGTTATAGAGGTCACACGCCCGTGTGGGCAGGCCGTGTGCCTCACACGGCCTCAGACACACCTGTGCATCCAATCCATGTCAAAATAGGGCATACATACTGACTTCTCCACACGGCTGAAGGCACGCCCGCGTGCTTAACCCGTGGTCGACACTGACTTATTTCACACGGCCAGTTACATGCCCGTGTGCAAATCTGACTTGTTTCGATTTGCCAACTTAAGAGACACGATCGAGCCACACGCCCGTGTGCTCAACCGTGTGGGCAAATATAGGCCATTTGCAAGGCCAAATTGCCACCCACACTTTGTATCACAACTACAAGCATCAAACCATTCCAAAATCATACCTTCAATGCATTCAAAACATACCAAAACATGCATATTTTAACTTTTAACATTATCATTCATTTCACATGCAAACTTAACTCAAGGTATCAATAATACATCAAGAAGATATAATTATTACTTCATCTAACCAATCCAATACATAGCAACTACTTATCATTTGCATATCCAAAATCAAACATAAACTCACATATATATGTACCATTCATTTAGCTTCTTTTGAGCACATTAAGACTTACCAACTTATGCATCAATAAGCATGAACAAAACTCATTCATAAACACATCTATTAACTAGCCATATCACATGGCTATTTTTTTTTTTACACATCACAAACCATAATCAAAACTCACTAGACTATGCATGCCATACTTTAATATATACATTTTCAAAAGGTACCAAAATATAGTTCGATAGTGTGGTGATGATCCTCAATGATTCCCGAGCTTCTCGTAGCTTTAATAATCTATAAAACAATCAAACAAACACACACAAAGTAAGCTTTCATAGCTTAGTAAGTCATAAGCAAATAATGAACAAATAAACATTGCATTTAAGCATCTAGCTAAACCAAAACATATCCTAATCAAATGAACATCTATCATACTTACAAACTCAATATTATCACATTTACCATAACATTATATTATCATTAACAAAATGCTCATATCCTCACAAACACATATAAGATCTCTCTTTTACCAAGCCTAATTCATATATTCAATTCAAACACGTATGCTTACCTTACTTTCATTTTCAAATAACAAAGCACATACCTGAACCTTTTTAACTCGTTTTCACATTCGTTCTTAGCTTGATAATGCTCGTTTAACCACCCGAAATTAATAAGGATACTTGGATAGTCAGAAGGCTCTTACAATGCCAACGTCCCAGACGTGGTCTTACATGTAATCACATATCGATGCCACTGTCCCAGACAGGGTCTTACACAAATCAAATACGATGCCAATGTCCCAGACATGGTCTTACATGTAAACATAACTCAATGCAAATATCCTAAAAGTTGTCTTACACTAAAAACACATATCGGAATCCTATGTCATGACATATGTATCCTAACTATTCCTAAGGTTCTTACGGGACTTTCGGACGTCGTATCTCGAACATTACAGGTTCGTAAACATTTCTTCCATGCTCAATTTGATTCAACATATTAATTTACACAAAACAAATACAATTCGGCACTATTAATTTAGATACAATAGAATTTAACAACATTATTTACTTACGAACTTACCTCAGATATTGACGGATGAAATCGACTACTCGACTACTTTCGACTTTCCCCGATCTAATTTTGATTCGTTCTTGATTTAAATAAATTCAAATTTAGCTATTTAATAACACATTTCATTCAATTCAAACCACAAACACATAATTAGGATATTTTACGCTTAAGCCCCTAAAATTCATATTTTTGACATTTTAGTCCCTATTTCATAAAATCACAATACATAAAATTTCATATTTCCCATGCTTGGCCGAATCTTCCTATAGTTCATATAAGTCCACACATTTCATTTATTTCACATTTTAGTCCCACAATTTATTATTTTCACAATTTAGCCCAAATTACTCAAATTCATAAAAAATTCAAAGACAAAACATTTTAATCTTTCACATATCTTCAATATTTCATCATCAAACAACAAAAATCACAAGCTATCATCAATGGAAAAACACAAAATAATCATCAAATTCAAAAATTAAAACATGGGTTTTGTAGTACTCGAAGCAACGATCACGAAAACATAAAAATCATCAAAAACCGAGTCAAAAACATACCTCAATCAAGATGAAAAAGGGCCGAATATACAAAGTTTCCAAACCCTAATTCTTTTTCTTATTTTCGGTCAAAAGATGAAGAAATGAGCATGTGATTTGTTTTTGTTTCATTTAATTATCAAGTTTTTATTAATTTACTAAATTAACCTTGTTTAATAAACATTTAAATCATTCATTATAAGGTCATTTATGACCAATCCCACTAACCATGGTCCAATCACTTAATAAGAACCTTATGTTTATTTAATCATAGCAAATAAGCATTTAATCAATTAGAATGCCACTTTTGTATCTTATGCGATTTAGTCCTTTTGTCAAATTAAGCATCACAAACAAATAAATTAAATCACAAAATTTTCATATATGTCAATTCACATACTATAAGCACGAAAAAAAATATTAAAATAGTTTTTTGACTCGAAGTTGTGGTCTCAAAACCACTATTTCGACTAGGGTCTAAACCGGATTGTTACACTTTGGACCTCGAGGGCCATATAAGGGACATTATTATTGAATATGATTGATTTCGGATATGAATAGTAAATGTTACGAATTTTCTGTACTTGATCTATAAACTTTGGTAATGCTTTGTAACCTTGTTCCAACGACGGATATAGGTTTGGGGTGTTATATTTATTGGTACCAAAGCTACGATTTAGCCGATTCTTGGACTAACATAACATACACGAGTCTAGCTATACATGCCATTATATAACCTGTGATAGTGTGATACTCCTGACCATTTTAAAACATATTTTTATACAGTAATGTCATCCAATCGAGCTGATTCCAAAGAAGCTAAGAGCAATGCTCAAGCTTCAGTATAAAGAACAGCTTCAAGTAATAGAAGGCCTGTATCTGAGGGCCAAGGAGAAGAGGCTAAATAAGCTTTCTTTTAAAAGATGTATGACTGGTACACAGAATATGTAAGAAAGAATCCAGCTGTACAAAAATCTCCACCCCCTCCTTTTCCTCAACTGGTTCCCAAAATGCCATAAGGTACAGAACTTGTTTGAATTGGTAAGTCACTTGTGGATAAAATCTATAAATACGATGCAGAAGAATTTAGAGCTACAGTTGATGATGATTCTGAAAAGAGTTAAATTCTGGCTAGAAAATATTAATAGGGTTCATGATGAACTGTCTTATACACCAGTTGAATGCTTAAAGTGTGCGGTGTCTCTATTAAAAGATCCAGCTTACCAGTGGTGGAATATATTGATTCCTATTGTGACAAAGGAAAGGGTTATTTGGGCATTTTCCCAAAATGATTTCCGAAAGAAATATATCAGCCAGAGATTTCTTGATCAGAAATGTAAAGAATTCCTGTAGCTTAAACAGGGTCATATGACAGTATCTCAGTAGGAAAGGAAATTTGTCCGACTGAGTAAGTATGCCAGAGAATGTATCCCGATTGAAACCGCAATGTGCAAGCGGTTTGAAGAAGGTTTAAATAAGGACATAAATGTTTAGTTAGAATCTTGAATTGAAAGAAATTGTTGTACTAGTTGATCAGGCACATAAAGCTGAGGAGCTCAGTAAAGAGAAAAGACAGATTGATATGGAAACCGGAATTTCAAGTAAATATTAATAGTAAAGTTATATCATTTATCTTCGAAGAAATCCAAAAAATATTATGACCATTCTACTATCTCTACTGGATACTTTAGTAAAGACAGAGGTACCCGATGCTCCAGTCCAAGATATTAGGCTACATCTGTAGCAAGTGCGGGAAGTGTTAGAAACACTAAGCCCAAATGCGAGTACTGTAATAAACTACATTTTGAAGAATGTAGAATAAAGAGTAGGGCATGTTTTGGATGTGGTTCTTTTGACCACTATCTTAGAGAATACCGGGGGGAAGCTAAAAAGATATTATTCAAACTTTAAGACCGAGTAACACATCAACCAGAGGTAGACCACCTTGTAACCCTGGAAATACGAGTGACAGTCGAAATGTGATAAAGGACTTCACTGTAAAATCTGGAGAACGAACATCAGCTAGGGCATATGCTAATCGTATATAGGAAGATATTTTTGCACCAGATGTCATTATTGGTACTTTCTTCCTTATTGATACTAATATGATTATTTTAATTGATCCTTGTTTGACTTATTCGTATGATTGCATGAATGTAGTGTCTAGTAAAGATTTGTCTGTTGAATTCACTAGATTCTTGATTAAAGTATCAAATTCTCTAGATCAATATATGTTGGTTGATAAAAATTTGCAAGAATTGTCCGTTAATGATACGATGTTATTGTTTCCTGCCTGAATTGATACTATTACTATTTGATAAATTTGATGTGATTATGGAAATGGACTGATTAACCCTGTATGATGCTGTGGTAAATGGTAAACAAAAGCATATTATATTGAATTATCAAAATGGTGAAATGCTCTGTTTTGAATTAGAAACATTGATGATTTGCCTAATGTGATATCATTCATATCAGCGCAGAAATGTGTCAGAAAAGGGTCATAATACTTACTTTGCTTAGGAGTTGGATATTAAAGTATCTGAGTCAAAGTTTAAATCAGTGGCAGTGGTTGTAAAAAAAAAAAATTGATGTGTTTCCAGAAGAGTTACCTGGATTACTATTGGTTATAGAAGTGGAAATTGCTATAGAATTTTTACCAAAAATAACATTGAAAAATGTATCTGAAGTCGAAGATTTTCCGAGACTAGCCGGTTATTACCGAAATTTTGAAAAAGGATTTTTTATGATAACTATACTGATGATACGATTATTACATAAAGATGTGAATTTTAAATAGTCTGATAAGTGTCAACAAAGTTTTGACTAGATGAAAGCTCTTGTGATTGAAGCATCAATTCTGGTTTAGCTTGAAATACGATAAGGAATTTTTTATTTACAATGATGTGCCAGTGAACAATTTATATTGTGTTTTGGTGCATAGAAAGATATCATTTAGGTTATTATGAATTGTCTGACAAAGTCGGCACACTTTATTCCAGTATGTGTGGATTACTCCCTAGACAGAAAAATAGAATTTTATACTTCTAAGATTGTCAGATTATACGGAATTCCATTCTCTATTATTTCGGATAAAAAAAATTTGCGATTCACACCTTGATTCTGGAACAAGTTACTGGAAATTTTGAGTACTAGATTACATTTCAGTACTGCATTTCACCTTTAGATTGATGGTCAGTCTGAGAATGTGATCCAGATTTTGAAGATATACTTTGGTGCTATGTTTTAAAATTCGAAAGCTATTGAGAAAAAAATTGTTTGCCGTTAATCAAAATTGTATGCAATAATAGTTATTAATCAAGTATGAATATGGCATTGTATGAAGCTTTGTATGGTCATACATATAGAACTCTATTGTATTGGACTGAGCCCACTGAGAAAAGTTACATGGAGTTAATTTGACAAGTGAAAATGAAAAAAAGGTGAAAGTGATCCGAGATAGCTTAAAAACAGCTTCTAATCGTCAGAAATCCTATGCAATTCTGAAATATAAAGAGATAGAATTTAAAGTGGGCAAAAAGGTATTCTTGAAAGTTTCACCTTGAAAGGAAGTCCTTCAGATTGGACGTAAAAGAAAAGTGAATTTACGTGTAACACCCCCTTGTCTCTTATGTGGCGTCACTTTGCCACTGCACCACACACTCCACTTGTGTCATTTTCTCCACATTTTATTCTTAAAGCCTACCTACCAACTCCTAGGGTTTTTCTCCCCTAAAACCAAAATTTCCCTAAAGCCAAAGTTTGATCCCTGGACTTCATAGAAGTCCCCTAACATTCCAAAATCGCTCACCTAATAAGTCTAACTTGCATTTAAGCCGATCTCTTGTTCACCAAAAATTTAAACGCTACTACGCTCAAGGCCCATTGGGCCCTAATCCTACTAGGCCCAATTTTGGGATGTTACAAATCTACCCTCCTTAAAGAAATTTCGTCCTCGAAATTTCCAACTAACTAACAATCACACATCCTAACCTACCACACTACGCTCTTGCTGCGCACTCTGATCTTAATAAAACTAATATACTTTTAACTAGAGTTTAGAACTCCTACACATACTCAAAAACACCTAGCCATTAAAATAGACGAATATTTCATACGCAACCAACTCTATATTTGAACATCACATCCAAACCAAACACACAGAATAGATACCAGAAATACAGCATATAACAGGAAACTTACAGTACGGATTGGTGCCGGAGACTCGGGTGCCATACTTACAGAAAAGAGATATATATTTTTCTAAACCATCCTTTGAAAATATTTTTGAACCCAAACCCACAGCCAAGTTTTTGAACCTGGCTGTGATACCACAATTGTAACACCCCCTTGTCTCTTATGTGGCGTCACTTTGCCACTACACCACACACTCCACTTGTGTCATTTTCTCCACATTTTATTCTTAAAACCTACCTACCAACTCCTAGGGTTTTTTCTCGCCTAAAACCAAAATTTCCCTAAAGCCAAAGTTTGATCCCGTGATTTCATAGAAGTCCCCTAACTTGCCAAAATCACTCACCTAATAAGTCTAACTTGCATTTAAGCCGATCTCTTATTCACCAAAAATTTAAACGCTACTACGCTCAAGGCCCATTGGGCCCTAATCCTACTAGGCCCAATTTCGGGATGTTACATTACGATATATTGGGTCATATAAGATTACTAAAAGATTCAGACCTATTGTGTATCGATTGTCATTAAGCTAGAGCTTGACAAAATTCACAATATTTTCCATGTGTCTGAATTATGACGGTATCGATCAAATCCTTCATATATTATTCCCCGACAAAGATAGAGATTCAACCTGACAGGACTTACAGTAAGGAAATGATCAAAATTCTAGCATGTGAAGTAATAGAATAGAAAAGATGAAAATAGTAGCTCTAGTAAAATTCTTTAGCAACGACATGGGTTAGGAGAAGCTACCTGGGAACCCGATGAAACTATGAGAGGCAATATTCTTATCTCTTTATTGGTAAAAATTTTCGAGAACGAAAATTTCTTAAGGGGGAGAGTTGTAACAACCCATTTTCAGTAAAATCAGAAAAGTGGTTTCAGGACCACAAATCCAACTCTGGAAGACAAATTTATTTTAATATTATGGCTCTTATGAGCTTCTTGTTATATAGCTCGAATAAGCTTCCTGTTATATGGCTCGAGAGAGTGCTTTCTGATTATGTGCTCTAATGAGTACCCTTGAATATGAATTGACGGATTACATTTTTCTACAGTTCGAGTGTACTACAGGTATGTCCATAGATATTTCAAATAAATTCAACTGGCAAAATTCTGACATGAGAAATATGAGCACGAAATGAATTATTATACGTATCTGCCTGAAATACATGAAAATGATGATACATGATATATGGAAGTATGAGATGATGATTTATGAACATGGAATTTATTTGATGAATATGTTCATTTATGATTATAGATTTGTACACCTCGAGTGTATTTCCCGTGTCTCAATCGATATTTCAATTGATTTTAATGGATAAAATTATGATATGAAATAATCTAAATTGTGGCAGAATATTATGAGCACATACTTGAATTACATGGACATGAATTATACATGATATTCAAATATTTGATGTGGAAAGTATGTGTATATGGAAAAATATTATTATTATGCTCATACAAGTTTATTGATATTCATATGAGATATATATATGACTAATATGCTATGTACATACTACATGAACACATGAGGAGAGAAGTATTTGAACATGCAAATGATATCACTTGATATATTGAATCATGATGTACTTGATACATGAATGTGGAACATACTTGATGACTTTGTCTTCCATGATGTATTGAAATATGTGATGAAACTATTTGTGAATGAATATTGACTGATGAGAGTGTAAATTTGTGATTATGAGCTATTATATGGAATACAGTTGTGACACTCCTTACCCATATTCAACGCTGGAACAAGGTACGAGGTGTTACCGGACATAAACTCAAGCAATCATACAAAACCGAGACTTAAATTTCCTTCCAAATTAAAACCTTTCACACACATTCACAACGTCCCTTTTATGAGCCTACGAGGCCCAAAACATGCTTCGGGAGTGGTTCGGGACTAAACCGAGATCTTAGGAAGATTTTATGAAATTCAAAATATTTTTGAGATTTTAGAGGCACACGCCCATGTGGGTCAATGGACACGGCCGTGTGCTTAGGTCGTGTCGATTTTAGGATGCATTCTATTTATGAAGTCAGCAACAAATGGTAGCCACTCGCCCGTGTGCTAGGCCATGTGGTCGATTTTATTTTTATGAATTTTCATAAATCAGGTGTAGACTTCACACGACCAGGGCACACGCCCATGTCCCTAGGCGGCGTCTTTCACACGGCCAAGACATACGGCCGTGTCTCAGCCCATGTGGACAATCTGGACATTCTGTTTTGCTAAATTAAGGTGCAGGGGACACACGGCCAGTTCACACGCCCATGTGCTAGCCATGTATCTCACAGGGTCTGGTCACACGCTCGTGTGTCAGGCCGTGTGGGCTCTATATGAGTCTTTTATAAAAGTTAACCAACCCTACAAACTTAAACCGCAACCAATTCAACTCAAGTAACTCAACCAACACAAATTTCATACAATTATACCTAATTTATTTCAATAATATCAACCCTAAACTTATCTTATTTATATTCATACATATTATCAAATAATGTTCAAAACAATTTATATGATTTCATTCATTTCAACTTCCATTATTATTCCAAAGTATTGTTTCATAACTTTATATTTCACACAATAAACCTTTACTAACATAACATGTACATATAACCTTAAGTTCTTACAAAAGGTGGTCATTAAAGTCCTTATACATGCCATATAAACCATCAAAAGTATATATAATAAAGTCTACCGGAAAATCAAGATAGTGTGACTTGAGTGTGATGATCTGATCCTTCGACCTCTCTTAATCTACAAAGAACAATAAACATTACAAGTAAGCTAAATATAGCTTAGTAAGTTCGTCGACTTTAAATATAGATACTACTGAACATTGAACACATTATAATTAAAATCAAAAAGACATTTCATTAATTGACATTTATCCTGTCAACCACAACTTATTTGATAAAATCACTTAATTGAGCTCAATAATAAAAATAATAATATTATTCACATTCTTTCACACATGTTCCACTTTCCACTTACCAACTTATCCATGCAAGGAACGACTTACGGATTTGAGTACATCGTGGCCTGAAGCCCAAAGGCTGACTGAAGACATAAGTGCTAAACGAAAACCCGAAAGGGTTAAACGAAAGCTCATCAGAGCTGAACGGAAACCCATAAGGGTTGAACTGAAGCTCAGAAGAGCTAAACTGAAACCCAGAAGGGTTAAACTAAAACCCATATGAGTTAACGAAAGCTCAGGCAAGATAAAAAGAAAGCAAACATGAGAAGTCGCAAAAAATGTTGAATCTCGGTTTACTTGGGTAATCTACCGCCAATTCATCTTTTTCACTGAACGATCGTACTCATTTCCCGCATTCTGTTTCTCCGTAATACTCGATTCAATTTTATAGCTTTAGCACATGATTTTCTTATTTTGAACAATTAATATGAATAGATATTGATTATCATTCAGAAACAATTTAAATTATTGATAATTTAACCGTACGAACTTACCTGGAACAATTTGCAGTAATTGTAGATTTTTCAGGGACTAATTTGCAACTTTTTCCTTTCCTCGGTTATCTTCGATTTCTTGAACTATAATACAAAATTATTTATTTATTAGCATCTAATTTTATTCTAATTCATTTCACAATTTATGCCCCTTAATTTTTGAAATTACATATTTACCCCAAATTTTACAATTTTTACAATTTAGTCCCTGCTCAATTAGTCCCCTTAATTGAGCTGATTTTTCTCAATTAACAATTTATCCCATCTCTTTAAACTACTTCATATCCTTTGAAAATCAAAATTTCAGCATCAAACCCTAATTTTAATATTTTTCACTATTAGGTCCGAAATACCAATTTCTATTGAAATTACCTAATAAAATCATCTCATCAACAAATTAAAGCTTCAATTTCATGCTAATACATCATAAACTTTCAGCACTCATCCATGTCAACTTTCAAAATCATCCATGGAATAAAAAACTAATGAATTTAACAGTAGGACCTAGTTGTAAAAGACTTAAAAACGCAAAATTTACAAGAAAAAAATGAAAGAATTAACTCACTTGATGCAAAAATTATGAAAAACCAGCTTAGAAAACCCTCTTATGGCATTTTGGTTGATGAGAATGAAGAAAAATCAAAAGAAATCTAGATATTTCCACTTTAGTCCTATCTTTATTTAATTAATTATGCAATATTCCAATTTTACCCTTGTTTCTTCAATTTCCAAATTTTTCTCTGCCAATCCCGCCCAAAATATCCCCCTTGGGCTAATTTGCACCTTTAATCATTCCTTGTTTGACAATTGAGCTATTTAATCCTTCAAGTAACTTTTACACCTTTTTCCAATTTTATCCTTTTTATTTAATTGACTATCAAAACGTTAAAATTTTCTAACGAAATTTTAATACCACACTATTAGTAGTCTATAAATATTTATAAAAATATTTTTGGCTTGGTTTTACAAAATCGAGGTCTCGATACCTCATTTTCAACCCAATTATTTAAATATTACTCTTTAAATTTAATTTCACCTATTTAAAAATACTTCTAATATCTCACTCACTTCTAAATATTATTTTTATTTAAATTTTCTAATCTTATTTGTCGAATATAGTGATCTTGAATCACTGTTCCGACACCACTGAATTTTAGGTTGTTACAACAGTGACTAACATGGTTGATGAGGATATGTGTTTAGGCACTTGGCCAACACAACTTGGGAATGAATTGTATGTTTACCTTATATATATATATAATAGTGGTAAGTTAAATTTTCGGTTATACAAACTTAGTAAGCTTAAAAGCTTACTCTGTTTTAATTTCCCTATTTTAGAGTCATTCGGAAGCTCGTTGGGTTGGATGCTTCACAGAGATATTTCACACTATCCATTGGTCCATTCGGTACAAATGGTAAATTAATTATGGTTATAATGGCATGTATAGGTTAAATTAACCAATGTTGGCATGTGAATGTTGGATTGTGATTAGCCATTGGAATGGCTAATATTTGATATATTTTGGTATGTATAAATATGTCCTTGTTTTGGTTGATATGTATTAACATGGTAAAGTGAAGGATAAGTTCAGATAGTATGTTTGGCATAAGTTTGCAAACATGTGAATTTGATTAATATGGTAAGTTTGGATACTAGGATATATGTGGTAAAATGACATGTTTAAAACTTGGTTTTGGTTTGGTTTGAGTTCCTTGATATAGCATGTTAATGTCTAAAATGTTCGACAAAGTTAATGGTAAATTTGGGGTGAGAAATGTGGCTTGGAAATGACCTATTTTTTTCCACACAAGCAGAGACACAGGCATGTGTCTCAACCGTGTGTGACGCACAACCTAGCATATGGGCATGTGATTCGACCGTGTGTCCCCTACATCTTAAATTTGAGAAATAGAATGCTCAAAATTATCTACACGGCCTATCACACGGGCGTGTGACCCCTGCATCCACACATGGCCTGGCACATGGTTGTGTGGCTTGGCCGTATGACCCAAGTCAGAGAGTTACACAGGCATGGATACGGGTTGGGACACGGCCTTGTGCCCCACTTCGAATGCCAACACGGCCTGAGACATGGGCGTGTCACTTAGCCGTGTGAGCCACATGGCCTACCTACACGGGCGTGTGTCTCCTACACCTAAGGAAAATTTTGAAATTTCGCAAAAAATTCTCTGAGTTCCCGGATTAGTCTCGACTTGGTTTTAATGTATACTTTAGGCCCCGAGGGCCCATATAAGGGACATTATGATTGAATATGATTGATTTCGGATATGAATAGTAAATGTTACCAATTTTTAATGTATTTGATCTGTAAAATCTGGTAATGCTCTGTAACCTTGTTTCGGTGACAGATATGGGTTAGGGGTGTGACAATTGTAGACGACATAATAATCCTTTTTTTGTATTTGAGTCAAATGCTTACTTTGGTTCTTTTATGGGATTACAGACTCATTTAGATTAACTACTGAAGTAAGTTGTCTTTCTCGGAATGTAAACGTTCTTTACAATGTCACTTATCTTTAGTTTGAACTTTAGACAATCAATGAGCTAATATTTGTTTGTCACAATTTCGCTATGCATGCAAAATATAAAAGACACAATAGTGAAATGTGAAATTAACTTTATTTATTTATTCATCGTTCAAATAAATAGAAAATAGTTACATGTTCATTACAATATAGGCACTTTCCCAACAGCCTCCCACTTGCCCTAGTGAAGTAAATGTGTCATGTTTTGCATTCTCATATCCTTGACCTGTTTGTTAAATCTTCTAGTTACAAGTATATTAATAAACGGATCCACAAGGTTATTTTCAGAAGCTACTTTCATCACATCTACAATTCATTTGGCTACTGCCTCTCGTATCAAGTGATACTTTTGATCAATATGTTTCGTCCTCTTGTGACTTCTCATTTTCTTGGTATTTGCTATTGCAACACTGTTACCATAATATAGTGCTATAGCTTTTTCCATACCAGGAATAACTTCAAGTTCAATTAAGAACTTTCGAAGCCATATTGCTTCTTTCGTTGCCTCAGAAGCAGCCACATACTCAACCTCAATAGTAGAGTCAGCAGTGCAAGTTTGTTTTACACTTCTCCATACTATGGCTCCACGAACTAGAACGAATACATTTTCTGATGTCAATTTTCCCGATTCTTTACAGCTTGAAAGTTTGAGTTTGTGTATCCAATAGGAGTAAGGTCCTCCCAAGAATATAGAAACATATAATCCCTAGTTCTTTTAAGATGCCTTAATATATGCTTTACAACTTGCCAATGCCTGAGACTTGGATTCATATGATATCAACTAACCATTCCTACTGTGAAATAGATACCTGGACGTATGCAAAGCATCGCATACATAAGGCTTCCAACTGCCGAAGCATATGGAATCTTACTCATATGCTCTCTTTTTTCCGCTGTCTTAGGACAATCATCTAAAGAAAGATGAAATCCTGATGCGGTTGGCTAAATGCCTGGCTTTGCATCAAACATTGTAAAACGTTCCAATACCTTATCGATGTATGAAGCTTAAGATAGAGCTATCGTTTTATTCTTTTGATCCCTAAGGATTCGAATTTCAAGAATATAACTAGCTACACCTAAGTCTTTCATACTAAACTGTTGAGCTAACCACAGTTTAACTGTAACACCCCAAACCCGGCCTAGACGTTATGGCCGAATCTAGCGTGTCACATTAAAGTGTTTTTCGAAAACCATGTTTTCATTGAAAACCCTTCTTAACTAAAAGCTTGAGTAAAATCCCAGTTACGTTAGTTTGTTATTATTTTATTTTAAACTTGGTATATAGAAATATTATTAAGTTTATTCCCAAAATTTCTTTTCAGTTGCGGAAGCTAAGTTTAAAAGTAACTGATTTACGAAAATGTGATGTTTAAAGATTAAATTGCGAAAGTGTAGTGTTTTGAAAATAGTTATTGTTTTGGAAAATCGCGATCTACTTTTAAAAGATACGAAACATAATAACTAAAAATCCCAAATTAAAAACTAGAAATTAAAAGAGGCCTTATTACAACCCAATAAGAAAGCGGTTAAGTAAGGTAAAATAAAATACTAAAATTTAAAGCTGTCCTGTAGTGCGGCCACCTCCAAGTACTCCAGTACGTCGAACCGCCTACTGAGGATTACCTGAAAAATTAAAAAGAGGGGTGGGTTTACGAAAACTCAGTGTGTACAACCCTCATTGATCATTCAGCATGAATCACATCAATCCGGGCCTAAGCCCATTACAGTAATCAATGTGGGCCTAAGCCCAACACATTAACGGTGGCATTTGGGCCTTAGCCCCTAATAGCCTCAGTTGGGCCTTAGCCCTTAACAAATGTCACATGTCACATCTATCTAGGCCTAAGCCCATCTCAATATCAGAATCAGTATATGCAATGTATTGATGCCCATACCAACCCTGCACTCCTGTGGGGATTTAATCGACCCACCCATCCTTACACTCTTTATGTAGCACCGATTGTGGCACTAACCAATATTGCAGCAGAGCTGCCAATCTCATAATCGGCTTAAAGCCATCGGTGGATCCACAGTCGTCAAGCGACCATGCGATCCTATCAAATCATATACTTCCTCCAAATCAATGATCCCATCCCCCATACAATGATAGTATCACATGAATGCAAACATACCATAAATGACATACCATAACAATCATATAACATGTAGGGGCATTTTAGTCATTTTACCTTATGGGGGTATTTCGGTCATTTTACCCTATAAGGGTATTTTAGTCGTTTAACAACCTTTCCAAAGGTCTACAATCGCTTCAAGTGACACAGATAACATATAAGGTCAAAACGGTGTAATTGGGCCCAAAGCCCAATATTCGGCCCAAGTGGGCTCACACACTCGTGTGGCCCAATTAGCCTAGAAATAGCCTCGACTATGCGAATAGCATAGTTCAAACAAATTGAAACCATATAACATGCATTTTATTTGTGTGGGGCCCACCAACCCATTGGGCCTACGCGGCCCAAAGCGAACTAAGCCCATAAGAATGCTCATGGTGGTCTCAACCATCTTACGCCCATATTGGTGGGCTCGGTTCACCACACGTGTGATCGCACGCTCGTGTGGCATCATTCGCCGGTATTTCGACTTTTCGGCATTTTGTCGATCTACGCTCAGAAGGAGTGGTGTGTGTACACACCTTGTTGGAGAAACACAGTAGCCCACAAGCGTAGAACCTATATTCGATTAAGGTATTCGGTTAGCCATTCCATTAATGAGATTTAGCAATCCTTTCTAATACCGAAGCCGAACCCAAGATTAATACCTACCTTAACTTAACCGGCTTATACTTCCTAAGCCGTTTGATTATGAATCAATCTTACCTCCTTGTGGTTAATATGTACCACAACCATTATTAATCATCAACATCCAATAACCAAGGTTAATCAAATACTAACCTAAGGAAAACACACGGTCAACAAGAGAACTAGCATTCGGTCAATGATTGAAAGCGCAAACCACTTACCCCTAACAACCGGCCAATAAATAAATTGCACTCAGACAACCCTCAAGAGAAGAATATATTCGGCACTTCAGAGCCTGGAGCAATAGATGGAGGAAAGGTTAATATTTGGTTACAAAGACAGGGTATATTCGACTGCAACATTCGGCCACAGAACCAACGAACCTTTGACGATGCGGATTAAAGTAGATGGGGAGGAAGAGAACCGGTCAAGTACAGCAATCAAATGTCGACCAAATTAGAAAAGAAGAAGAAGAAAAGATAACTAATATTTGGCGTAATTCCAGATTAAGAAAGAATACTCAAAGTTGAAAAAGATGAAAAATTGCAGAAAAAGAAATAAAGAGAAGGAGAATTCGGTTATAGATAAGTGAGAAGAAAAACTTAGAATGAGTAAGAAAGGAGGGAGAGAAGAGATTAATTCGGTCAAATTGAGAAATAGGCAAAGCAGAAAAGTGCCAGAGGAGGAGAATAGAGGGAGAATCGACACAAGCAAGGATTGTTACAAAGAAAAATAGCAGAAGAAAGGGGTATTGCTTAATTTTGGCAAAAGGCAAAAAGATGAACAAAAAGAGCCAAAAGCCTAAATGGCTAAAAGAAAAATTGCATCCCTATCATACAATAGCCGAATTTGCACAAAGAAGTAGCACAATTCGGCTGCAACACTCCTCTTCTCCAAATCCCTTGAAAATATCCTCAAATCCCTCCCCTTATCCCTCCTTGATATCCTCCATGATCCACTCCTTAAATCACTCATTTGACTCATTCAAACTCTCCAACACAGAGTTCGAATCCAACACCAACTCTTGCCCACTTATTAGCAAAATAAATAATCTCATTTGCATGCAGTGAGACTTGAACCTTTGACCTCCTTGCCACACCTGTGACGCCACCTCCTTGCCACACCTGTGTCGCCACCTTGCCACTACACCACAGGCTCTTTTGTGTCTCTTTTTAACCACCATTATTTAAAAGGCTTAAAACCAGGAGTCAAGTTCCCATAATGCTAAAAAAATAAAATTTTTCCTTATGACATGGCTTCACCCTAGGACTTTATAGAAGCCCCTTAACCTTCCAAAATTACTCACCCAACAGATCTAACATGCAATTGTGTCATTCTCTTGCTCAAGGCCCTATACTTCTAGGCCCAAATTCTGGGGCGTTACATTAACCGATGACAATTCTCCTACATCTTTGTCGATAAGTAGAATATCATCAACATACAAAATGAGGAATACCATTCTTTTATATGCTTATAAACACAAGGTTCATCAACGTTTTGCTTAAATCCAAAAGTCTTTATCATTTGATCAAATCTTTTATTCCATGAGCGGGACGCCTGCTTAAGACCATAAATGGATCTTAGCAGTTTGCAAACTTTTTTCTCCTTTCCTTTGACAACATATCCGTTGGGTTGAGCCACGTAAATGGTGTCATCAAGATAGTCATTCAAAAATGTTGTCTTGACATCCATTTTCCAGATATTGTAATCAAGAGCAGCGGCAATGGATAAGAGTATGTAGATAGACTTGAGCATGGCAACTGGAGAAAAGGTCTCATCGTAATCGATGCCTTCTTTTTGTGTGTAGCCTTTCCCTACAAGTCTAGCTTTGTGTGTTTCCACTTTCCCTTCTGCATTTCTCTTCTTCTTGTAGATCCACTTACGCCTTACGGGTTTAATCTTAACCAGTAAGTCTATAAGTTCCCACATGGTATTGAATTTTATAGAACCCATCTCAGTATCCATGGCCTATTTCTAGAGCTTGGAATCAATGTTTTGTATAGCCTCCTCATAAGTGAATGGATAATCATCCTCATTATTGACTTCCGTATTATAAATATTACCATCATAGATGAAGAAGTCTGGTTTCTTAGAAACTCTCCCACTACGATGGATTCCCCTATGTTGTTGATCGTTTGCAGGTTTTTCTACAACTTTCTCGAGAATTGAACTTGGTGATTATTCTACCACTTCCAAAAGTTCCTCAAATACCACTTTACTTCAAAGCTTAAATTTATCTATGTAGCTTTCCTCAAAGAAATTAGCATGAGTAGAAACTTTAATCGTATTATCTTTTAGATTGTAGAATAATCCTTCCTTTGTTCCTCTTGGATATCCTACAAACATGCACAATCCTGTCCATGCATCCAATTTATTTGCATCCTTATCCAGAACATGTGCTGGACAACCCCATATTCTAAAGTGATTTAGAGCGGGTTTCTTTCCATACCACAATTTATAAGGTGTCTTACAAGAAGACTTGGTTGGCACATCATTCAGAATATAGCAAGTTATTAGTATCACATATCCCTAGAAGGAAGTAGGAAGTTGTGAATAACTTTGCATTGAACGAACCATTTCAAGCAAGGTTCTATTCCTTCTCCCAGCTACGCTAGTTTGTTATGGAGTGCCCGATGCAGTCAATCGGGATAAAATCTCATTCTCTATGAGGTATTCTAAGAACTCTTCAGACAAATATTCCCCACATTGGTCAGACTGAAGATTCTTTATGGATAAACCTAATTACTTTTCCATTTCTGCACGGAACTCTTGAAATTTATCAAAGGTTTTGCTTTTTCAGTGCATTAGATACGCATGTCCATATAGATAATAGTCGTCGACAAAAGTCCCATAATAATCATAACTTCCTCGGGCACGGATGCTCACGGGACCATGTACATTAGTATGCACAAGTTCTAAAGATTGGTCGGCCCTTGTACCTTTTACATTAAAAGACCTCTTAGTCATTTTACCTTCCAAGCAAGATTCACATTGTGGAAGACTAACTTCCTTAAGCATACTTAAGGGACCATCTTTCATGAGTCTAGTGATTCTTTCTTGATTAATATGACCAAATCTTAAATGTCATAGGTACCCCTCATTAGAATGAGAAGTTTTAAGCTTTTTATTCACTATTTAAATTTGAAGCACCGAGTAGTTATTTGGTTTGATAAAGTAGAGATTGCTTTTCATCCATCCATTTCGAGCCTCTTCTCCTTGGCCCAAAGTTTCGGGTCTACTTTCTACAGGCGCGGTCCCTTGCGCGGGAGCTGATGCATTACTAGCACCGTCATCAACAACAGCTCGATCAGGATCCATTTACCATATGAAAACACAGTTTAACATTGTCAGGAGTCACCGCACTGTCAATATATATTTATGGCATGTATAGCTAGACTCTCACATATGCTATGGTAGTCTGAAAACTGATTAAACCATAGCTCTGATACCACTAAATGTAACACCCCTTACCCGTAGTCAATGCCGGAATAGGGACACGCTAGACTTCTATGCAAACAATTATGAATACCAAGACATGACTTTTCACCCCAAATTAAAACTTTTCATAACACCTCTTAAATAAGCCTACGATGCCTAAATCACACTTTAGGAATGGTTCGGGATCAAATCGAACTCTTTTAAAGATCTCTAGAGAGACTTCGAAAATTTTTCATTAAACAATCCACACGCCCGTGTGGAGGAAGCGACACGCCCTTGTGGCATATCACATGCCCATATTCCACACCTATGTGGAATTATTTCTCAATTCGAACCTACGTGGGTTTTCACACGGCCGAACACACACCCGTGTCCCTGGCCCATGTCCCTCACACGGCCATGACACGCCCGTGTCTTAGCCCGTGTGCAAAAACCTTGGCATTCTATTTCTGACGTCATAACTACATAAATGTCACACGGCCAAGGCACACGCCCATGTCCTTTGGCCGTGTGGCGAATTAAATTCCTAATTTCAAGTGTAGACTTCACATGACCTGGGCACATACCCATGTCCATGGCCGTGTCTTCCACACGGTTGAGACACAGGCCGTGACTCTACCTGTCTGGTTACTACTGAGCATACTGACTTGCCAACCTAGCATGCAAGGGGAAACACGGCCTAACCACACGCCTATGAGGCTGACCGTGTGTCACACACAGCCTAGACACACGCCCGTGTGTCTACCCATGTGGACAAGAACAAGGCTATTTTCCAAGCTCTTTCTATCATCTCCAACTCATACAAACATAAATTATATCAAACCTTCAACCCATTCATACATAAATAAACTAAGTAAACCAATCATGCAAATTGCACATTCATGAATAACCTCATCTTCTCATAGATTCATAAGAAAGAGTCATCAACTATGGCCTTATACAAAAGAGTTCATCTTTGAATGAGCCAACAAATTTGGCCAAAATAATATGACATTCAACTAAGTCTAGTCCCTATACATGCCATACTCAAAATGCTAAGTCTAACTATACCAAGATGTGCTGATAGTGTGGTTGATCCTTTGCTTATCTCCATATCCCGAGCTGGCTCTTCGACACTATAAAACAGGGGAAAAGGGAAGGGAGTAAGCTTTAAGCTTAGTAAGTCTATATGTAAACAATAAGCATCATACCATATGCTAATCAATCAAAAACATTACATACTATGTACGAACAATTCATATTCTCATAATCATGTTTACTTATCTCAACTCTAACCACATCCCAACCACATATCATAAACATTGCTCACATTTACTTGTACTTATGCCCTACACTTATCACCACAAAGCCACATATAATTTCACTTAGACAAATTTCTCGATGAACCCTTCGGAATGATACAAGATACTCGGTGGTTTCGCACACAGCCCACCATTAATCAATAATAGGGTGGTATCACACACATCCCACCAATAATGATAGTTATGGTGGTATCGCACACAGCCCACCAAAATGATAATAAATACGATGGTATTGCACATATCCCATCCTTAATAATTAACAAGGTGGTATCGCACACAACCCACCAAAATTTACATATTTACGGATATTCATCCGTACCCATATTTCTCTTCCGGAGGTTCATCCGAGAGTTTTCATGTTTTTTCCTATTTCAATAATTCTCACCAATAATCAATTACATCCACACAATGCATTAATAGTTAAAACATACGTAATAGGAATGTATCGTTTACACATAAACTTACCTCGGTGCAAAATATGCTAATTTGTGGCCTAGTCTGAAACCTTGCCTTTTCCCTGGTCAAGGTCGTTTCCACGTTTTTCTTGATCTATAATAATAAAATTTACTCATTTAATCAATACATAAATCAAGACACTTCAAAATTTCTACTTTGGCAAAAAATGACCGTTTTGCCCTTATACTTTAGCAAAATTATGATATTTCCCCTAGGCTCGTAAATCGTTTTTCATCGAATTTCCTCATTAAACAAGCCTAGCTGAACATTTATTACTCCTATAACAATTCACAATACCAATCATTTCATGCATTTACTACTCAATTTACATCCTTTACAAATAGGTCCTTTTAGGTGTTTTCATGAAAGCACCTTTCACAAAAGTTGTTTATTTAACAACCATAATTCATTTTCTTCCCTAAAAACTCGGCAAAAAACATAAGCACACATATGGAAAATCCTAAACTTTCAATCATTTTGCAAAATAGTCCCTCTTTAGCTAGCTTAAGCTTTAGGGGTTCCAAAAGTACAAAAATTATCAAGAAAAACCACTAAAATCACTTACTAGCGAGGAGAATAAGTTGCTGAAATTTCAAGCTCCCAAGGCCCTTCCTGAGTGTAATAATCGGTGGAAGAAGAAGATAAATGAAAAAGTTGATAGCCTTTTCTTTATTTTATCTTATTTTATTCATTTAGTCACCTAATGTCACCAAATATTGACCAATTTTAATGCTCTTGTCCCCCTTGGCCGGCCATCACCTTTAGGAAGGCCTAATTGCACTTTAAGGACCTCCAATTTAATATTCCATAGCTATTAGACACCTCTAGCTTGTAAAATGAAACTTTCACACTTTATGCGATTTAGTCCTTTTTCGCAATTAAGCATGCAATCGCCAAAATTAATGCACCAAAATTTTCATGCACCCATATAATCATGATATAACACATAAAATTATTAAAAATAATTTTTCTGGTCTTGGATTAGTAGTTTCGAAACCACTATTCTGACTAGCCCCAAAATCATGCTGTTACATATTGTGGGGAAGGACATTTGTTTGAAGAATGTCCTTCGAACCCAAAATTCGTGTATTATGTGGGTAAACAGAACCAAAATTGAGGAAGGCAAGGACTTCAATCCAATTTCTATAACCCATCATGGTGAAACCACCTAATTTTTTCTTGGAATAACCAAGGGGCTGGAACCAGTAACACTTATGCCCAACCTAAACTGACCTAGCCACCTGGTTTACCCCAACAAGTTCAGAAACCAACCCAAGCTGAACCATACAATAGCTTTGAAAACCTACATACATGTCAAAAAATGACGCCACTCTAAGGAATTTGAAGAATCAAATGGGTCAGCTTGCAACTAAACTTAGAAACTGATCACAAGGTGCTTTACCTAGTGATACGGAGAATCCAAGAAATCCAGGGAAGGAGCATTGTAAAGCGTTGACATTAAGGAACGGAAAGACATTAGATCCCAACACCGTCAAAGTTGAAAATGAGCCAACTGATTCTTAAGGCTCATAGGAAGTTCAACCGAGTGTTGAAATTCCAATTTCATTGGAACCTGAATATGCAAAATCTGATAAGGTAACTTCTGAACCAGCTAATTCTGATAAACTAACAACTTCGTTAGATGCAGAATTGCCACAGAAGATGAATCAACCAGTTCCAGTAAAGAAGCCTCCACCACCCTACCGTCAAAGACTTCAGAAGCAGAAGTAGGAAATTCAATTCAAGAAGTTCCTAGACGTACTCAAGCAATTTCATATCAACATCCCGTTGGTTGAAGCACTTGAACAAATGTCGAACTACATCAAATTCGTGAAGGATATCCTATCTGAAAAATGAAGACTTGGAGAATTTGATACGGTAGCCCTGAAAGAGGAATGCAATGCATATCTTCAAGAAAAACTATCCCCAAAGTTAAAGAATCTTGGATGTTTTACCATACCTTGCAACATTGGAGCAACATATTTGGTAAGGCATTATGTGACTTGGGTGCGAGTATCAACTTGACGCCCATGTCAATATTTAGGAAGTTGGGAATAGGTGAAGTTAGACCTACTATGGTTACACTTCAATTAGCAGATCGATCCTTAGCACATCCAAAAAAAAATTCGAGGACGTATTTTTCCTGCTGACTTTGTGGTTCTAGACTTTGAAGTAGAAAAAGAAGTGCCAATCATCCAAGGAAGGCCTTTCCTAGCAACTTGAAGGACCTTTATTGATGTGCAGAAGGGTGAGCTTACTATGCGTGTTCAAGACGACCAGGTAACATTTAATGTTTTTAAGTCTATGCGATTTCCTGACATAATTGATGATTGTTCTGTAGTGTCTGATTTAGAGGAATTAATCATGGAAAAGGAACTTATCTATGTTGAAGACCCATTGGAACAAATTTTGACATTAGACCCTCCAAATGATGAAGATGAAGATGAATACTTAGCTTTGCTAGAAGCTAATCAAAGGGGATTTAATTCGCAATCCCATTTTGAATCTTTAGAGTTAGAGAATAGGGATTATGCCTAACCAAAAGTGTCAATTGAAGAGCCACCTAAATTAGAAGTCAAGGTACTTCCTTCACATTTAAAATGTGTTTATTTAGGTAACACTTCTACTGCCCGTGATTGTTTCAGTGGAATTAACCATTGAGCAAGAAGAGAAACTCATACTAGTATTGAAATAATTCAAGAAGGCTATTGGATGGACCATAGCCGATATTCACGGTATTAGTCCGTCTATATACATGCACAAGATCATCTTGGAAGATGGCGAAAAAGGGACGATTGATGAACAATGAAGACTGAACCCCATCATGAAGGACGTGGTAAAAAAGGAAATCATCAAGTGGTTAGATACGGGTATAATTTACCCTATCTCAGATAGTTCGTGGGTGAGTTTGGTCCAGTGGGTGCCAAAGAAAGGAGGTATTACGGTCATCGAAAATGAGAATAATGAGTTGATACCAACTAGAACGGTTACGAGATTGAGAATTTGCATCAATTATTGGAACAAGGCGACTAGGAAAGATCATTTTCCTTTGCCCTTTTTGGACCAGATGCTGGATAGATTCGCGGTATGGTACATTTGCATTTAGACGCATGCCATTTGGTTTATGTAATGCACCTACTACATTTCAAAGATGTATGATGTCTATTTTTACTGATATGGTTGAGAAATACTTGGAAGTCTATACGGATGATTTTTCAGTATTCGGAGATACATATGATGATTGCCTAGCCAATCTAGACAAAATACTAAGGCGATGCGAAGAAACAAATCTCATACTCAACTGGGAAAAGTGCCATTTCATGGTAGGCGAAGGTATTGTTCTAGTGTATCAAATAACGAGACATGGAATCAAGGTAGATAAAGCAAAGGTAGGTGTTATTGAGAAACTCCCACCTCCAACATCTGTAAAGGGTGTTAGGAGCTTTTTGGGACATGCCAGTTTCTATCGAATATTTATAAAGGACTTCTCCAAAATTTCTAAACCTTTATGCAAATTATTGGAGGAGACAACGTTCAAATTTGATGAGGAGTGCTTAAAAGCTTTCAAAGATTTGAAGAGTCGGTTAGTTTCGGCACCCATAATGTCACACCAGACTGGGATTTTCCATTTGAATTGATGTGTGACGCAAGTGACTTTGCGATAGGAGTTGTCATGGGCCAGCGAAGGAACAAAGTTTTCCATCCCATATACTACGCAAGACAAAATTTGATAGGAGCTTAACTGAATTATACTGTAACAGAGAAAGAGTTACTTGCTATTGTGTTTGCTTTTGAAAAGTTTCTATCTTATCTTGTAGGTACCAATGTGACTGTCTATACGGACCACTCGACAATTAAGTACTTACTTGCCAAGAAAGATGCTATGTCAAGAATGATCCGATGGGTACTTCTACTTCAAGAGTTTGATATAGAAATTCAAGATCAAAAGGGAGTAGAAAACCAAGTAGTTGACCACTTGTCCAGATTGGAGTTGTAACAACCTTTACCTGTATTCAACGTCGGAACCGGGTACGAGGCATTACCGAACTTAACATACTTAATCATACAATATCGGCCATAAATTTTCATTCCAATTTAAAAATTTTCATTTAAAATCATAATGTCCCTATTATGAGTCTACGAGACCCTAAACATACATATGGAGTGGTTTGGGACTGAACCGGAAGCTTATGAACACTTAAGAAATTTTTACTCAAAACAAGAACACGCCCGTGTGGAAGGGAACACGCCCACGTGGGTAGGTCGTATGGTCACACACACCTATGTCCCTAGCCAGTGTGGATTTTATTTTTCTTTTCGAACCTACAGGGTTTTCAGACGGCCTGACACACGCCCGTGTCTATAAACCGTGTCCCTCACACGGCCATGACACGCCTGTGTCTTAGCCCGTGTGTGAAAACCTTGACATTCTGTTTATGATGTCAGCAGACCTCTAGGGCCACACGGCCAGGTCACATGCCCGTGTGCTAGCCCGTGTGACGAACTAAATTTTTCATAAATTAAGTGTAAACTTCACACAGTCTGGCACACGCCCATGTCTTGAGGCCATAGCCTTCACACGGCTGAGACACGTGGCCGTGTCTCTGCCCGTGTACTTACTACTAAGCATTCTGTTTTGCTGATTTTGGATGCAGGGGACACACGGCCTATCAACACGCCCATTGGGCTGATCGTGTGTCACGCACGGCCTAGACACATGCCCATGTGTCTACCCATGTGGACAAACGTAAGGCTATTTACCAAGCCATTTGCCACAATGAAAAGTAACCACACTATTCCAAGCACTACATAGCATAACAATAATGTACTTCGAATACCTACGATCAAGACATCCACACCCTAATTTTTACTCTACTTTATCATGCACATACATCATACATAACTCTTTCGATTGCACCACTTGTACTTCATGAATTTCATCATCATTGAATAGATATAACTCCGCTAGTTTGGCTAATTCCAATGGCCATTTACAAAATGAATGAGTAGCATTTATAGCCAACACATTGACTAACCAATATGACTTATAACAAAATGACCAAGTTCCTATACATGCCATTCCCAAAATAATCAGACTTTAATATACCAAAAGAATAACTTGATAGTGTGAATCGAACTCCGGCGTCCTTCGATCCCAGAGCTAGCTTGGCGATACTACAAGGAAAAAGGGAAAAGAGAGGGAATAAGCATAAAGCTTAGTAAGTTTGCATGAAATAAATAGCAACATAAAGGCTTATGATAACATCCATGCACTACTTTGAGTAATAACACAATTTCTCAAGCCCATTGACATAACTTACTCATGCTTACTCTTACCAATCTCATATCACAAATCGAACTCATTTCTTTCAAGTTACTCATAAGTACCTGCATCAATTCATCACATAACTTTAGCACTAATTCCATCTTTAACATAAACTTAACTCCTTATCCCGTTGAACCACTTGGAATATCAAAGGATACTCGAACTCGTCATACACGTAATACAATGCCAATGCCATATCCCATATATGGTCTTACATGGGATCACATCTCGACGCTGATGCCATATCCTAGATATGATCTTACACGGGATCTCATATCGATGTCGATGCCATATCCCAGATATGGTCTTATACAAGATCGTATATCGACTCCATGTCCCCAACATGGTCTTACACGATTTTCATACCGAAGCCAGGTCCCAGACGTGGTCTTACACGGAATCTCCATTCGATGCCGATGTCATATCCTAGATATGGTCTTATACGGGATCTCAATTCAGTGCCGAGGCCATGTCCCAAACATGGTCTTATACAGGACCTTATAAATCTCATATCTTGACAATGGTATCCTCTCACTTCCTAAGGTTCAACCGGGACTTCAACATCATAAATCTTCATCATATTCTCATCGAAATGTCATTTATCAAATTCATAGAAATAATATACATCTTCACGAAATGTCAAGCATTTTAAAGCATAATAACATGATGTTGATTTATTACACACAAACTTACCTCGGTACCAAAATATGTATAGTTGTACAATTTAGTCCACCACCTTGTTCTTTCTAGATTTAGGTCCAGACTTCGTGTTTGTAACACCCCTTACCCATGTCTGACGTCAGGACCGGATATGAGGCATTACCATACTTAACCTTGTTTGAACATGTATTAACGGGCTATAATATTTCATTTAAACCCATCACTTGCTCATTCTCGGCCTATGAGGCCCTAAACATACCTCCGAGTGGTTTTAGAATTTAACCGGAAATTTTTGCGAACTTGGAAAACTTTTCATTAAAACAGGGGCCACACATCCGTGTTGGTCTAGGGACACACTCGTGTGCCCCTAAGCCATGCCCGTGTCTTCCACCCGTGGTCGACACTAACTTATTTCACTTGGCCGGACACACACCCTTGTCCCTGGCCCATGTCCCTCACAAGGCCTTGACACGCCCGTGTGCCAAAACCTTGGCATTTTGTTTATGACGCCAGCACTTCACTATGGCCACACAGCCAAGGCACACGCCCGTGTCCTTAGGTCGTGTGTCGATTAAAGTTCACATTCAATGTGAAGACTTTACACGGCCTAGGTACACGCCCATGTCCTAGGCCGTGCCTCCCAACGACTGAGACACACGGCCGTGCCTCTGCCTGTGTGTTTACTACAAGGCATATTGACTTGCAATTCTAGCATGCAAGGGGACACACGGTTGATCAACACGCCCATGGGGCTGACCGTCTGTCACACACGGCCTAGACACACGCCCGTGTGTCTACCTGTGTGGACAATTAGATGGCCATCTATCAAGCCATTTGCCACCCAATCAAGAAATCACACTCAACCAAAACATTCCAGTATAAGATGACCAAATGGTATCTTTAGGAACTCAAAAGAAACAAGACATACACTAAAGCATATACTTCATGAAATTCATCTTCATTAGGAATAGAATTTGCCAAGTATTGGCCTAACTTATAAGACCATTTACAAAATGAATTTGAACAACATTTATAGCCAACACATTTGGCTTACCAATAAGGCTTAACAAATACTCAAGTCCTATACATGCCATACTCAAAATAAAATTGATAAACCATAAATTATACATATTTTGACCCCATGCTTAGCTTATTTTTGGATGAATTTTCATTAGATTTGATGAATTCAATGCTCCTAATCTGTTAGTATCATGTTTTACACTCAGGAGAGCTTAGGGAGTCAAAAAGAACGAGAAACGGGCCAAAAAGGGACAAAATGGGCCTACCTCAAAAATCAACACGGCCTGGATTATAGCACACGGGCGGACCACACGGCTGTGTGTGACGAGTAGAATTGAGCACAGCCTAAGCTATTTCACACGACCGTGTGTGAAGAGCAGAACCAAGCACGGCCTAAGCTATCGAACACGGGCGTGTCCCTGCCCAACCCAAGTCTAATTTTACTCGGGAAAAGGTACTTGTGGGCTAAGAAAGGCGCTCCAAGGCCTATATAAACACCAGAGGGGAGAACCTAAAGAAAGAAAACGCAAAGTAGAAAGCAAAAAATACTCGAAGACAGCCATCAGGAGCAGCTTGGAAGAAGAATCTCCATCAAGACTGAAGATCTCCTATCAATTTCTCTCGAAGTTTTTGGGTTTTTTTATGTTTTGTAGTTTTCCTTATTTTAATATGTTTCCCTCTATCAGTATGAACTAAATCCCTTAAATACCTAAGGGGATGAAACCTAAGACGGATCTTATTACTATTTGATTTATAAGATAAATACTTGTTCTTATTCTTAATTGTGAGTTCTTATTCTTGTTTTGATAATTCAGGTTATTGATTCAAGTCGAATGTGCTTATTCAGAGGAGCAAAAGTCCCTATTTAAGAGTAGATCAACACAATTAAGCGGAGTTGAATGCAATCCTAGATATAGGATGACGTAAATCTGTCAGATTAGAGTCAAATCTAATAAGGGAAATCATAGATCGAGTTAATGTGACAATATGGGTTTTAATTAGAAAGAGATTTCAATTAATCAACCTAGAGTCAATTGTTTTTAGTCTTGAAAGAGATATTAACATAAATCAGGGATTTCTATGGATTAAGTCAAGTGAATAGATCGTATGAATCAAAAGTAATAAGTGAAGTCTAGGTGGATTCTTCCTTGGATATTGCCTTTTTCATAAAGATTGTCTAAAAAGTATTTTCCCAATTCATTCTCTGTCGTGTTTTTAATTAGTTTAAATTAAAAGAAATCTCACCAATTCTTAGGCTGGATAATAAGAAGATAGTAATTACTAGTACTCTTGGTCCTTGTGGATACAATACTTCCGGTCTTACCATAACTATACTATTAAACGATAGGTGCGCTTACCTTTATTGTGATCATAGTTAGTTAAAGACACATCAAAAACTAATTTAGCTACACCAAAAAGCAGTCGATAGTGTGATCTCCAATTCCAACGTCCACGAACCCTCAAGCTAACTTGGTAATACTACAAGGAAAAAGGGCAATGAAAAGGGGTAAGCATAAAGCTTAGTAAGTTTGCATGGAAATGAATAGCAACAATAAGCTCATGATAAAATCCATTCATGGCAATAATTAAACATCTACAAGGGATTAGGCTTCTAGCCAACTTACTCATACTTGCCCTTATATAACACATACCGTGTCACATATCGTAATGCTCCGTCGTGAATTTCTCACCAGTACCTGTATTCACTCATTCACATGACTTTATTACTAATCTCACTTCTACTTCCAAACTCATCTCCTTAACCCATTAATCACTAGGGATACTCAAAGACGCATAGAATCATCATTAATATAAGTACGAGGCCAATGCCACATCCCAGAGGTGGTCTTATATGGGGTAACCTCTGAATGCCGATGCCATATCCCGGATATGGTCTTATACGGAATTTCACATCAAGTATCGATACCACATCCCGGATATGGTCTTATACGATTCTCATATTCAAAACCAAATCCATATCCCAAATATGGTCTTATACGGAAATCTCAATTCGATGCCGAGGCCATGCCCCGGACATGGTCTTATACGGGACCTTATCTACTTCATACCTCGATGATAGCATTTTCATATTCATTATAGTCCACTTGGACTTCAACATCTCAACATAATAGAGCATTATATATATCTCAATATAATACCAAGCATTCTCAAACATGCTAACATAAATGTTGCATTAATCACCTACAAACTTACCTCGATTCCAAAATAAGCTAGCTCGTCGATCTAGTCCGAGACTTTGTTCTTTCCCCAATCGAGGTGAATTCTTGGTTCTTCTTGCTCTATAATAGCAATTTAGCTCATTTTAATCCCCGCATTAATAAAAGCATTTTAATAATCATGCTTTGGCAAAATTACTATTTTGCCCCTAGACTTTGGCAAAATAATCATTTTGCCTCTAGACTCGGAAATAAATTCTAATCATATTTCTATCTTCAACAAGCCTAGGTGAACATTTAATACTCTTATAGCTATCATCAAAACTCAACATTTCACATATTTACTACAATTTTATAACCTTTTCATCAAGGTCCTTTTTGGTGTTTTCATGACAACACCTTTCACAAAAGTTGTTCATCTAACAACTAAGACTCAATTTCTTCCATAAAAATGCAGCAAATAACAATGAAAGCTCTCATGGAAAACCTCTAAACTCTTCACCATAATGCAAGATAGTCCCCTATTTAGAAAGCTTAAGCTTTAGGGGTCTCAAAGGTACAACTATCTTCAAGAAAAATCATCAAAATCACTTACTAGAATGGAGGAGAGCTTGCTGAAAATTTGAGCTTCCAAAACCCCTATTTTGCTTGCTATTTTCGGTGGAGAAAGATGAGAAAAAAGATGGATATCATCTTTTCTTTATTTTAATACTAAACTATCAATTTAAGTCACCAAACTTACCAACTTTGACCAACTTGGTCAATCCTTGTTCCCTATGGCCGGCCACTACTATTTTGGGGGCCTATTTGCCTTTTGCAGACCTCCAATCATCAATCTATGTCTATTTGGCAACTTTAGCTTATAAAATGGAACTTTCGCACTTTATGCGATTTAGTCCTTTTTCGCGATTAGGCAAGAAATCGCTAAAATGAAGGCACCAAAATTTTCATGCACTAATGTAATCATGCTCTGACTCATAAAATAATAACTTTCTCTAACCTTAGATTAATGATCCCGAGATCACTGTTCCGACTACCCCCAAATCAGGCTGTTACAGTGTTTCTTGATTTATAATGACAATTTCACTTATTTAATGATCACATTAACTAAAATAACCCATGAATCATACTTTGGAAAAATTAGGATTTTACCTCTAAAGTTTTACATATTTACAAAATGGTCCCTAGGCTCGTATAATGAAAGGTACTCATTTCCTTAGTTATCCAAGCCTAGTCGAACATTTATTGAGCTTATAACAGCTCACACTTTCCTTCAAAACTGATTTTTACTACACATTTTATCACTTTTACAACTACATCCTTTTTACGAGTTTTCCATGAAAATCACTTAGAAAAATATGTTTATCATACATCAAACTTTCATATTCCTCCATTAAACATCAAAATACATGCATGTCATACATGGGTAAATTTTTTAACATGAACCCTAGCTCAAAATATTGGTAGAAATAGCTAAATCGAGCTAGAGGATCTCAAAAAGATGAAGAACATTAAAAACAGGGCTAGAAGGTACTTACAATCAAGCTTGAAAGTTGAAGAAACCCTAGCCATGGTGGCCTTGAGATTTTCAGCCAAGCATGGAGAAGATGGACAAGATTTTTAACTTATTTTCCCTTTTAATTCTTTTATCATCCAAATGAAAAAAAATGCCCTTAAGGTCCCTTTCTTGAGATTTTTCCTTCCCATGTCCATTTTTGTCCATCTTGACATATAATGGTCTAATTGCTAAATAATGACCTCTAATAATTTTTCTAATGCTATTTCATACTTGAATCTTCTAGAATCTCATATTTTTCAATCTTTCCAATTTAGTCCTAATGAATAAATTGATCACTAAATTATAAAATTTCTTCATGAAATTTCCACACAATCATGCAAACATGTCATAGACCTCATAAAAACCATAAAACACATATCTCTACTTCAAATTTGTGATCTCACAACCACTATCCCAACTAGGCCCTAAATCGGGCTGTTACAATTCTCCCCTCATAAGGATTTTCGTCCCTAAAAATCTTACCGGTAAAAAACTTTGGATATTGGTTTCTCACAGCCTCCTCGGGCTCCCATGTAGCCTCTTCTACCCCATGACTTTGCCACAATACTTTCACAAGAGCTATAGTTTTATTTCTTAACCGTTTGACTTCTCGTGCCAAAATCTTAACTGACTCTTCACCGTAAGTCATGTCCAATTGTATTTCTACCTTTGTTGGTACAATCACATGCGAAGGGTCTGATCGGTAGCGACGTAACATAGACATGTATAATACATCATAAATCTTTTCTAACTCAGATGGCAAAGCTAAACGATAAGCTACATGCCCTATCCTCTCGTTAATCTCATACGGTCCGATAAAGCACGGACTCAATTTGCCCTTCCTGCCAAACCTGAGAACTTTCCTCCATGGTGACACTTTCAAAAATACCTTCTCACCAACTTGAAACTCAATCTCTTTCCGTTTCAAATCCGCGTAGGACTTTTGTCTATCAGAAGCAGCTTTTAAACAATCACGTATCACTTTTACCTTCTCTTCAGTTTCTCTGACAAAATCGACCCCATGAATCTAATTTTCTCTGAGTTCAGTCCAATACAATGGCATTCAGCACTTACGCCCATATAGTGCCTCATAAGGCGCCATTTTCAAACTCGACTGGAAACTGTTATTGTAGGCAAATTCTACTAAGGTTAGAACTTTTCCCAATTAACTTGAAATTCTAAAACACAACATCGAAGCATGTCTTCAAGTATATGTATTATCCTCTCCGATTGCCCGTCAATTTGCGGATGGAAAGCTATACTAAAATTCAACTTTGTGCCCAAAGCCTCTTGCAACTTTTTCCAAAACCATGATGTGAATCTCGGATCTCTATCCGAAATAATCAACAACGGTACTTCGTATAATCTCACAATTTCTAACACATACAAATTCGCCAGCTTATCAAGTGAATAGTCCATGGGTACCGGTATAAAGTGAGCCGACTTCGTAAGCTTATCTATAACACCCCAGACCCGGACAAAACACCACGTCCGAATCTGGTATGTTACAGGGAAAAACGTATCTGAGAGGTTAGAATTTTTCGTTTAAAAACTGGATGAACACATAGTGTATTTGAAGAAAGTTTGAGTAGGCTTGTTTGAAATCAAATGGTGTATTTGAAACCCGGAAATTTTGAAAACTTAATCAAAGTGTGTAGTGAAGAATGAGTTTATTTCATTTAAAGTTTCAAGTAGTTTCTTAGGGTTACTTAAAACATTTTTAACTTGGTAGAAAATCGAGTTTGATTTGAAAATCATTTGAGTTTACTTAATATCAAAACATAGTGTGATACCCGATGGTATAGTTGAAAACACATTGCGTCATAGTTTTGAAATCACTGTCTTTCCAAATTTTAGTAAAATTTTCAACTATATTATTTTGTTAAGGCATATTAAAATCTACTTAAAACATAAACATCATAAAACATAATTTAAAGGCCTTTACAATCCAAAATAAAACCCAAATAATAGTAAATAAGTTAAAGTACCCAAATCATAAAATCGGAGCAAATCTTTATTAAGCATGGCATGAGCACCCCGAGTCCATCCCGGCTCCATGTCCGCGTCTAAGTGTCACCTGAAATGTCAAAGGAGAGGGTGAGTCGAATGACTCAGTGCGTAAATCCCGCTCCCGGTAAAACAACATGCTAACACACATCATACATAGCAACATAATTAATGCAACCCGATCCTAACCATCCGTATCGCCTTTTCTACCCCGTGTGGTACCAAACCACTGGTGGTGCCAAACCACTGGTGACCCAAAGTCACGATATCCATAAGTGTGGTGCCAAACCACTGGTGACCCAAAGTCACGAATAATCCGATGATGGGGCCAACCCATCGCGTGATACCAAATCACTAGCGACAATCCCGTATCTCTCAAGTGGGGCCAACCCACGGTGGTGTCAAACCACAGGGACGAGTCGTACTGAGGTGCCAAACCTCTGGTGTCCCAAAGACACAAAGTGGTACCAAACCACTGGTGACCGTAGTCACGATAATCGAGTGATGGGGCCAACCCATCGTGTGATACCAAATCACTAGCGTCAATCCCGTATAATCAACTGTGGGGCCAACCCACCGTGGTACTAAGCCACTGGGACGAGACGCTGAGGTGCCAAACCTCTGGTGACCCAAAGTCACAATATATCACTGTGGTACCAAACCACTGAAGGTGCCAAACCTCTGGTGTCCCAAAGACACAGTGTCCCAAAGACACAGATATCATCATCCTCCCTCCACTCATATCACCCAACATCATACCATACTCATGTGATCATGCTTATCATACAAGTCATGCATATCATGCCAACATGTCTAGCATTACATCTCATAGCATACATAGCATAGATCATAATATTGAGCATATCATCAATAGAACTCGTAATGCTACAGACTTACCCGGATCCATACATATACCCCACTTGGGTATCCAATAATCCATCATTCTGTCATGATTTTAATAGGCAACCAGGTTTAATAACAATATTACTAAGTATCAGTGTGTTAGTTTACACACCTGGTAAATACGAGTCTAAAGATCCCAACGAAACGATCTAAGGCTCCTTGATTACTGGCTCCTACAATCGGCCAAATAGGAGTTAGGCACTAAGACCATTCGGCCAAAGACTAAATAACCAAAGGGTTAATGTTGATCCCTCACCTTGCTATTGGTTTGATTTCTTATCAAACCCGAACCACAATGGTTCTCTTTCCAACAATCGGCTACACCTTCAAAAGAGAACAATTAAACCTTTGTCACTCCTGACTTAATCGAACCCACAGATTGAACTAACAACACTAATACCAATCACTTACCCCTTACTTACCAATCGATTAACAAAAGAACGACGGTTCCCTTGCTTGCTACCACACTCCAATGACCCTATAACAAGATGATAATCAAAAGGTTAACACCCTTCCATAACCCAAAATTAACACAACACTTGAGAGATAAGGGAAATGGCCATTCGGCCAAGAGCTTACCAACACCCAAAATTCGGCCAAATAATAGGACTTCTAGGAGAGGAGAGATTCGGCCTAAGTGTTTAACACACCCTTATACTCGGTTTCGAAAGGTAAAAGAGAAAGAATAGAAATGAAAAGGAAATAGGGTTACGGCAACAAGGTGCTTTGGAAGAAAGTTTCGGCAACAGGCAATTGAGAAGAAGAAAGAAATAAAGAAAATAGAGGGAGGTACCTTCGGCTTTGGAAAGAACAAATAGATGAAGAAAATGTCTTGGGTAAGATTCGGCTACAATGTTTCCAAGCAAAGAAGAAGAAAGCAAATATGAAAAAGGGAAATAGTAGTTTCGGTTTACAAAATTGAAAGAAAAGAGAAAAAATGAAAAAAGGGTATTCGGCTACAAGTACTCTAGGGAACAAAGATGCAAACTTTCGGCAGCTTGTTGAGGTTTGGTCTTTAGGTTTCAAAAGATGTAAAACAAAACAAAGAGAAATGAAAAACACCCTTAGAACTTTGGCTAACAAATGACCCAAAGAAGAGACTTTTACTCCTTGACAAAAAGTGACCGAAATTACCTAGGTTGCTAAGGTGAATTTCGGCTAACATGTTCCCACACTTAGCCGTCCACTTCCCCCCTCCAACTCCCCTAAATTTCGGCCATAATCCCCCCAATCACTCCATACCACACATTCAAACATCCATGACCAAGTCTTACTCCTACAATCACTCTCCACCCACCAAGCCACCATTTGACCAAGTCTAAAGTGGAATTTGAACTTCATCCAACTCTTCCCTCCTATGCCGTCCAAAATGAGCCAAAATGTGAGGTCTTTGCAGCTCGAACACTAGACCTCCACCCCATGCAGTTGACGCCACACCTAGCTCCCCAAGTAACGCTTGCCTTTCCATCTTGCCAGCTCTTCTTTTGTGCAATAAAACAATAAATAAAATACATATCCCTCAGCTCCATCAGCTCCCCTCCTATAAAGCCTAAAAACTAAAATTTTCCTACCTACTCAGGCACACTCCTAGCCTACAATTAAGCCCCGACACTACACAAACAGCAACACAGCACACCAACACATGCAGTATCATGCAACAACAAAATAGCCCCTAACCCGGGATATTACATTATCAATCACAACCCATATAGCATATTTCTTTTTCGGTGTCAAGGGAAAACCCGTTACAAAATCCATAGTAATACGGTCCCATTTCCACTTGGGAACCATAATAGGCTGAAGTAAACCCAAGGGTACTTGGTGTTCAGCTTTCACTTGTTGAAAAGTCAAGCATCTCGATACAAACTCAGAAATATCTTTCTTCATACTCGGCCACCAATACCATTTCTTCAAGTCATTATACATTTTTGTGCTGCCTGGTTGGATGTACAGATAAACAACCACTCTGTGCTTCATGTAAAATTTTTCGAATAAGTTCATTATCTCTTGGTACACGGACCCTATCTCGAAACATCAAACATCCATCTGAATTAGTACGAAAATCTGACTCAACACCCTACTCACACTGAACTCTTTTGGCTTGCAACTCACTGTCGCTTTTCTGGGCTTCACAAATCTCTTGGAGAAATATCGGTCTAGCTCTCAACTCAACTAGAATAGAACCATCATCCAATAAAGCTAACCGCGTATTCATAGCCCTCAATGCAAACAAGGATTTTCTACTTAAAGCATCGGTGGCCACGTTCGCCTTTCCGGGATGGTAGTCAATCACTAGCTCGTAATCCTTTATCAACTCTAACCATCTTCGTTACCTTAGGTTCAATTCCTTTTGAGTCATCAAGTACTTTAGACTCTTATGATCAGTGAATACTCGACATGTAACAGCCCGGTTTAGACCTTTGTCGGAATAGTAGTTTTGAGACCACAAATTCGAGGTCAGAAAATATTTTAATATTATTTTTAGTGTTTATAGTATGTGATTAAGCATGTGTGAAAATTATGTGTGAAAATTTTATCGTTTGTGTGTTTAATTTGCAAAATGGACTATGCAAAAGTTTTGTGCTAGTTGTTAAAGTGCTTAAATTTCATGGCTTATTGAATAAGAAGTCTTTATGTTGTAATTAGACCCTTGATAGTGGGGATAGACAAAAATGGACTTATATTAGTGGAATTTTAATGTTTTAATCAAAGGGTTAAATGGTAAAAATAGAATTAATGAATATTAAACAAAAACCAAAGTGAGTTTATGTTCATCTTTTACATCTCTTCACGAAAAATTGAAAGGAAAATAGGGCTTGGAACCTTTAACATTTTGGCACACTCTTGGTTTAATTAAGGTATGGTTTTTAGCTCGTTTTTGATGATTTCTACACTTTTGTGATCGTTGCTTTGTGCTTTAGCTAGCCCATGCTTTAATTTTAGAATTTGATGATGATTTTGAGATGTGCCATTGATGAATGCTTGAGCTTTGTGATATTTGATGATGAATAATGAATAATTGTTGATAGATTTTAATGTTTTGTAAAGTGATTTTTGATAAAAAAATGTCAAAACTGGATTAAATTGTGAAATGTGTAAATTGAAGGACTACAATGTGAAATAAATGAAATATGTGGGCTTGTATGAGCTAGGGGGAAATTCAGCTTAGCATGTTTAAGATGAAATTGTGTGTATTTTGTGATTTTATGAAATAGGGACTAAAATGTCAAAATGTGTAAATGTGAGGGTTATTTTATAAAATGCCCAAAATATGTGTTGTTGGATTAAATTGAATGATTTGGTGAATGAGTGAGCTAAATTTGAATATGTATAGATCAAGAAAAGAGAGATTCGGATCTAGATCACGGCAAGAATAAAGTGCTCGATTGATCGACTTATATCATTGTTTATATCTGAGGTAAGTTCGCGTATAATAAGAATTGTTTAAATCATATTCATGTGTTATGAAATGAATGAATGTGTGGTTGATGAATTAGTAATACTATATGTGGATTTGAGAGATGTGGCACTAAGTGTGCATAAATAGAATTGATACAGGGGTGAACGGCACTACGTGTGCGAAAGAAAGAAAGTATTGACTATATTGATTGGCACTGTGTGTGCGATACCGAGTCAAATTTGGTTTAATGTAAAGGCACTAAGTGTGCGATGATATTAAAGCTTCGGCTAAGAAGTTGGCACTAAGTGTGCGAGTAATTCGAATGGTTAAAGAAGATTGAACGTGTTTGTGATATTGAACATTAAGTAGTAAAAGTGATCGCTAATTAAGTGTTGGCACAGGTATGTACGGAACCTATGTGGTTGATAATATCATATATGAATATATGGATGATTATGTGAGAAATGACTATGGATGAGATTGTGTATTATTATGAACTATACCTTCTGATAGTTAATTTACATATTAGCAATTGGGTAAGAAATTATAAAATTTCTTCATGAAATTTTCACACAATCATGCAAACATGTCATAGACCTCATAAAAACCATAAAACACATATTTCTACTTCAGATTTGTGATATCGCAACCACTATCCCGACTAGGCCCTAAATCAGGCAGTTACAGGAGCCACAAGAAGGGAATTCTCCATTTATACCCATCCATGAGACATTTCTAGATGAACATATAGAAGGTAAATCATGTCCATAATACCCCTTGGTCTGTTGATATTGCTAACTATTTAGCTTGTCGTTTGATGCCGATTGATAAGACGTATCTTCAAAAGAAAAAGTTCCTTCACGATGTGAAGTACTATTTCTAGGAAGAGCCATACTTGTTTAAAAAGTGTGAAGATTAAATAATCAGGAGATGCATGGCAGAGGATGAAGTACCTAAGATTCTATATTATTGCCACTTAGCTCCGAGTAGGGGACACTTTGAAGGTACTCGTACTATGGCTAAAGTATTGCAAGCCGGATTCTTTTGGCCAATACTATTTAAAGATGCGTTTGCTTACGTAAGGAGTTGTGATCGATGCCAAAGGGTTGGAAATGTCACCAACAGAAATGATATGCCTCGAACAAACATCATTGAGGTAGAAATATTTGATGTTTGGGGTATTGACTTTCTCGGTCCTCTCCCTCCGTCTTTTGGTCACAAGTACATATTGGTAGCAATAGACTACGTGTCTGAGTGGGTTAGGGTTGAGGCATATCTGAAAAATGATGCTATGGTTGTAATGAAGTTTTTGCAGAAGCATGTGTTCACAAGGTTTGGAACCCCAAGAGCCATCATTAGTGATGAAGGGTCTCATTTTATGAACAAATGGTTGAAATGGTTACTCGAAAAACATTGAGTGAAACATAAAGTTGCCATAGCTTACCACCCGCAGACGAATGGGCAAGCTAAACTAGCAAACAAAGAGATCAAAGGCATACTCGAGAAGGTAGTTTGCCCGAACCGATGAGATTGGTCCAAAAGACTGGATGATCATAAAGCATATATATTGGTCTTTGGTAAAGCCTGTTATCTGCCCTTGGAGTTAGTGCACAAAGCATACTGGGCTCTTCAACAACTCAACTTGGATCTTAAGCTTGCTAAAGAGAAACAGATGCTCTAACTCAACGAGTTAGAAGAATTCCGAATGTTCTCAGATCAAAATGCTAAATTACTCAATGAAAGACTTAAGAAATGGCATGACAAGCACATTTGAGTTCGAGAATTTGAAGTAGGTCAGCAAGGCTTGTTATTCAATTCTAGATTAAGGTTCTTTTTAAGTTAAAATATGTAACACCCGAAAATTTTTATTTCTGCGTTTGTGAAAATATGACACATCTGTGTATCTGCTTCAGTGGTTAAATGTTTTAGGTGTATGTGAGAGGTCCCAAGTTTAAGCCTTACCTTTGGTAAATTTTGGACTTTTTCTAACTAAAGTCGTATACTTTTTCAGCGGGCTTATATTAAACTATTTGTAAAACCTTATCAGAATGAGCCTGCTGGTTCGAGTGGTAAGGAAGGCTGTGTGATTGTGGAGGTTCTGTGTTCGAATCCCTGAGCAAGCGTGGGTATTTATTTTTTATCGGTTATGGGACAAAGTTTTGGTGAAGTTGGAATACTGAGTAGTGGGTGGTTAGGATGCTGGATGTAGTGGGGTTTGGGTAAAATTGGTTTTCCCAACATTTCTCTTCCGGAAAACTGACGTTACTTTTTCCTCTCCCTACGTTTTTCTCATTTTTCTTTTCTTTTTATTTTTTTCTCGTTTTGGGCAAAATTATTGTCTATTTTGGTGCTCGATTCAAGGCATTGTTACGTTGGTAGGTAAGGGTTAATACGTTTAGCTCGAGTTGTTCTTTAATCCGTGTTTGGTATTCTCGAAACTATTCATTGGTTTTAAAAATTGGGTTTTTGCCAGCAGCGAATCATGAAGAACAGGAAGTATCTCTTGCAGAATCGTAATCAAAATCATTCGGCATAGTGGATAAGTGTAGAGCACTCGAATTAAAGTTTTTCCGATTTTGTAAGTTCGAATCATTGTGATCTAAGACTGAGTTGGGACTTTGAAAATGTCGATTCTAGGTTCTGGAAGGCTCGAGTGTTTTTTCGCATCAAAACGAACTAGGTGTGTACCTGAAAACGTAGAAAATAGGGTTTCAGTGAAAGCCGAAAACCCCACTGTCAACGCCACACGGGCATGTGGTCGCCCATGTAGTAGGCCATGTGCCATAACACGGGCGTGTGATCGACGAGGCCAGGCCATGCGCACAAGACACGGTCGTGTGATGGGCAGGTAGGCTGTGTATGACACACGGGCTGTAACAGTCCAGTTTAGACCCTAGTCGGAACAGTGGTTTCGGGACCACAAATCCGAGTCAGAAAAATATTTTTATATTATTTTCTATGCTTATAGTATGTGAAATTGTTATATGTGAAATTTCTGTGATTTAGTTTATTCGTTTGTGAGCTTAATTTGTAAAAAGGACTTAATCGCGTAAATTTTAAAAGTGGCTTTCTATATGTTAAAGTGTTTAATTGCTTTGATGAGTTAATTATTGAGTCCTTACGTTGCAATTTAGCCATCAAATCATGGGATGGACGGTTAAGGGCCTATTGTATATGGTTTTCTAATTGAATTACTAAGGTTAAAGTTGTAAAAGGTATATTACTTTGTAATTAAATAAAACAAAATAAGAAAAGCCATGCATTATGTTCATCTTTCCACCAAAAATACAAAAGAAAAATAAAGAAAGAAAGAACAACTAGGTTCAGCTTTGATTTTGGCTAAATTAAGGTATGTTTTGTTTCGGTTTTCGATAATTTCTATGTTTTTGTGATCGTTGCTTCGAGTTCTACAAAGCCCATGTCTTAATTTTTGAATTTGATGACGGTTTGTGTTTTTCTATTGATGATAGTTTGTGATTTTTGTGGTTTGATGATAGAAAATAAAAGATATCTGATAGATTATAATGTTTTGTCTTTGGATTTTTGATGAATTTGAGTAATTTGGGCTAAATTGTGAAAATAATATTTTGAGGGACTAAAATGTAAAATAAATGAAATGTATGGACTTGTATGAGCATGCGAAAGATTCGGCCTAAGCATGAAATAGTGAAATTATGTGTATTTTGTGTTTTGTGAAATAAGGACTAAATTCTGAAAAATGTAAATTTTAGGGGCTTAACTATAAAAAGGCCTAAATATGTGTTTGTGGATTAATATGAATGAATGTGTGATTAAATTAGTTAAATTTGAATTTATTTAGATCAAGAACGAAAGAAATCGAAATTAGATCGGGGGAAGTCAAAAGTAGTCGAGTAGTCGATTTCATCCGTCAATACCCTCGGTAAGTTCATAAGCAAAAAAATGTTAAATTCTATTGTATCTAAATTAATAGTGCCGAATTGAATTGTTATTTGACTAAATTAATATGTTGAAATAAATTAAGCATGGGAGCAATATTTACGAGCTTGGAACGATCGAGATATGACATCCGAAAGTCCCGTACGAACCTTAGGAATAGTTAGGATACATATGTCATGACATAGGATTCCGATATGTGTTTTTCGTGTAAGACCACGTCTGGGATGTTGGCATCAACTTGTGTTTACGTGTAAGACCATGTCTGGGACATTGGCATCGTATTTGATTCGTGTAAGACCCTGTCTGAGACGGTGGCATCGATATGTGATTACATGTAAGATCACGTCTGGGACGTTGGCATTGTACGAGCCTTCCGACTATCTGAGTATCCTTATTAATTTCGAATGGTTCAACGGGCATTATCAAGCTAAGATCGAATGCTCAGGTATGTGCTACGTTATTTGAAAATGAAAGTAAGGTAAGCATATGTGTTTGAAATGAATATATAAATTAGGCATGGTAAAAGAGAGATATTATATGTGTTTGGGAGTATATGAGCATTTTGTTAATGATAATATAATGTTATATTAAATGTGATAATATTGAGTTTGGAAGCATGATAAATGTTCATTTGATTAAGATATGTTTTGGTTTAGCTAGACGCTTTAATGCAAATGTTTATTTGTTCATTATTTGCTTATGACTTACTAAGCTATGTAAGCTTACTTTGTGAGTGTTTGTTTGATTATTTTATAGATCATTAAAGCTACGAGGAGCTCGGGGATCATTGAGGATCATCACTACACTATCGAACTACATTTTGGTACCTTTTGAGAATGTATATATTAAAGTATGGCATGTATAGTCTAGGGAATTTATGATATGGTTTGTGATGTATAAAAATAGCCATGTGATATGGCTAGTTAATGGATATGTTCTTGAATAAGTTTTGCTTATGCTTATTGATGTATAATTGGTAAGTTGTAATGTGCTCAAAAGTAGCTAAATGAGTGGTACATATATAAGTGAGTTCATGGTTGATTTTTGAATATGCAAATGATGAGTAGTTGCTATGAATTGGAATGGTTTAGATGAAGTATTAGTTATGTGTGTTTTGATGGAAATTAATGATGTTATTAAGAGTCAAATTGTGCATGTTTGGGTATGTTTTGGATGCCATTGGAGTATGAATTTAGGTTGGTTTTGAGCTTGAAAGTTTGACCCAAATTTGGGTGGCAAATTGGCCTAACAATTTGCCTATATTTGCCCACACGGTGGAGCACACAGGCGTGTATCTCGACCGTGTCTCTTAAGTTTACATTTCGAATCAAGACAGTCTCGCACACGAGCTGGACACACGGGCGTGTGACTGGCCGTGTGAAATAAGTCAGTGTCGACCACGGGTTAAGCACACGGGCGTGTCTTCGGCCGTATGGACAAGTCAGTATGTATGCCCTGTTTTGACAAGGCTTGGACACACGGGTGTGTCTGAGGCCGTGTGAGGCACAAGGTTTTGTTTGTGAAAAAGAAAGGCAGAACTATGAGAATGTGTATCGATTATCGATAGGTCAATGAGGTGACTATAAAGAGTAAATATCCTTTGCCACGAATTGACGACTTATTCGATCAGTTGAAAGGGGCTACAGTGTTTTCTAAGATAGATTTGAGATCGGGTTACTATCAGTTGCGAGTTAAAGACTCCGATGTACCGAAACTTCTTTTCGAACGAGGTACGGACATTATGAGTTTCTGATTATGCTTTTCAGACTTACTAATGTACCTGTTGGTTTTATGGATTTGATGAATCAGATTTTCAGATCGATTTGTGGTTGTGTTTATAAATGACATATTGATCTATTCCCGTAATGAATCTGAACATGTTGAACATCTGAGAATAGTGCTACAGACTTTGCATGATAAACAGTTGTATGCGAAATTTAGTAAATGTGAGTTCTGGTTATGAGAAGTCAGTTTTCTGGGTCATATTGTATCAGCATTGGGTATTCGGGTTGATCCGAGCAAGATTTCAGCAATTTTAGATTGGAAACCTCCGAGAAATGTGTCAGAAGTTTGCAGTTTTCTGATACTAGTAGGATATTATAGACAGTTTGTAAAAGGCTTCTCTACGATTGCAACCTTAATGACACGACTACTTCAAAAAGATGTTAAGTTCGAGTGGTCAGAAAAGTGCCAGAAAAGTTTCGATCAGTTGAAAGCTTTGTTGACCGAAGCCTCAATGTTAGTTCAGCCAGAATCGGCTAAAGAATTTATTATCTATAGTGATGCGTCTTTGAATGGTCTAGGTTGCGTTTTGATGCAGGAAGGAAAAGTCATAGCTTATGGCTCAAGACAGTTAAAGCCGCATGAAAAGAACTATCCGACACATGATCTGGAATTGGCAGCAATTGTGTTTGCATTGAAAATATGGCGCCACTATCTGTTTGGTGAAAAATGTCATTTTTATTCCGATCATAAAAGTTTAAAATATTTGATGACTCAGAAATATCTAAATTTACGACAGCGAAGATGGTTAGAGTTGTTAAAAGATTATGTGCTTGTGATTGACTGCCATCCGGGAAAGGCTAATGTTGTTGCTGAAGCTTTAAGTCAGAAATCATTGTTTGCTTTACGAGCAATGAATGCTTTGTTGACCTTATCAAATAATGGTTCGATAATAGCTGAGTTGAAAGTGAAACTGTTATTTATTCAGTAAATTTGTGAGGCTCAGAAAGTTGATAATGAATTGTTAGCTAAACAGGCTCAATGTGAAGTGAATATTGATTTAGAGTTTAGGGTTGATACTGAAGATTGTTTAAGGTTCAAAGATTGAATATGTGTTCTGAGAAATTTAGAGTTGATTCAAATGATTTTAAAAGAAGCTCATAATAGTTGATTGTCTGTTCATCCTGGTAGCACAAAAATGTATAATGATTTGAAACAAATTTATTGGTGGCATGGTATGAAACGGGATATCTCTGACTTTGTTTCGAAATGTTTAATATGTCAACAAGTCAAAGCTGATCATCAAGTACCGTCTAGATATGTTCAATTTGAATGGACTGAGAGGTGCCAATAGAGTTTTGAGAAACTGAAAGCTTTGTTGACTGAAGCTCCGGTGTTGGTACAACCTGAGTCGGGAAAAGAGTTTATAATTTACAGTAACGCGTCAATGAATGGTCTTGGTTATGTGCTAATGCAAGAGGGAAAAGTAGTAGCTTATGCCTCGAGACAGCTAAAACCGCATTAGAATAATTATCCATCTCATGATTTGGAGTTGGCTGCGATTATTTTTGCGTTAAAGATTTGGAGTCATTATTTGTATTGCGAAAAGTGACGAATCTTCACCGATCACAAGAGTTTGAAATACTTGATGAACCAAAAAGATTTGAATTTGCGACAACACTGGTGGCTTGAATTACTGAAGGATTATGAGTTAGTAATAGATTACCATCTGGGAAAAGCGAATGTGGTTGCATATGCCTTAAGCAGAAAATCCCTGTATGCTTTGAGAGTTATGAGTACGAGCTTAGCATTGAATGATGATGGTACTATATTGGCTGAGTTGAGGGCTAGACCATTATTTCTTCAACAGATACGTGAAGCTCAAAAGGATGATAGTGAGATGCAAGTTAAGAGAGGTCAGTGTGAATCGGGAAATAACTCTGATTTTTGGGTTGGTTCAGACGATTGTTTGATGTTTCATGATAGAGTTTGTGCACCTAAAGATGATGAGTTAATTCGGAAAATTTTACATGAGGCACACAATGATTGCTTGTCAGTACATCTGGGCAGCACAAAAATGTGTAATGATTTGAAGAAGTTGTATTGGTGGCCAGGTATGAAAAGAAATATCTCCGAGTTTGTTACAAAGTGTTTGATCTGTCAACAAGTGAAAGCCGAGCATCAAGTACCTTCGGGATTAATTTATTTAGTGATGGTTCCCGAGTGGAAGTGGGACCGAATCACGATGGATTTCGTAACGAGGTTACCTATGACTCTGAAAAAGAAAGATGTTGTGTGGGTTATTGTTGACAGATTAACGAAATCGGCTCACTTTATACTAGTGCGTGTGGATTACTCACTTGGCAAGTTGGCTGAGCAATATATTGCTGAGGTTGTGAGATTACATGGGGTGCCTATATCCATTATCTCAGATAAAGATCCAAGGTTTACTTTGAGGTTGTAACACCCCAAACCCGGCCTAGACGTTACAGTCGGATCTGGTGCATCACATAAAAGGTTTTTCATGAAACTTCACAATCGTTTGAAAATATTTGAATCTCTTATGAAAACTTCCAGCTAGGTTGATCATTTGAAAATTCAGAGTTCATTTTTTACAACTGGTGATTAATTTAAAAACTGCCATTATTGTGAAAATCGAACTTGAACTATTGTGGTTAGGCAATATTTTGAAAACACTTGTTGATGCTTTAAGTGAAACCGACGTGTTATCCATTATTGTTTGTAAATCGTTCGTACATTTTGGAAAACAGCTATTTACATTTTTAAGAAAACCCCGTTCCGTTTAATTCATAAAGATAATTAATGCGTTTAAAATAAAACCAAATTAAAATATCAGTGGCCTTATTACAGAACAAAATCCCAAATTGAAATAAATTTAAAGGAAAGTAAAATAGCGTTTACTAAAGAAACCGTGTATGGCCACCATAGAGTCCGCCTCAGCCCTCATCCACAGAACTAGGTGTCACCTGCAAAATTAGCAGAGGGGTGAGTTACGAGAAATCAGTGTACAATTCCCCTTACAATGATAACTGGGCCTAAGCCCACAAAAGCATGTTGGGCCTTAGCCTTCACAGTAACATATTTGGCCGAAGCCCAAACATCATGGCATATCAGATAGTGAATGTAATGCAACCCAACCCAACCTAATATTCCATCCTCTACACTCCGCTCCATATGTCCAACCTCAACACACCTGTGGGGATTTCTACAATCAACCCTCCATCCGCTACACTCTTCTTTGGCAGCCATGCTGACAGTCATGCTACTCAAAGCCAATATAATGTGACAGAGTCTCTGATATATGTGGCCTAGCCACTAAAACAATGTGACCGAGTCACCAATAAATATGGCACCGAGCCATCGAAGTAGTGTGACAGAGTCACCGATATACACTGCCCCTTTACAACATTATCATCTCCCAATCCCATGCATCATATAAGCATAATGTAGTGAATGCAACATATGTTAAACACGTTGAACAACCAGCACATACGTATCTTCACGCTAAGGTCTTTACATAATATAATAAAAAGTAACTAACCTGATATCCCCAGTTTTACCCCCAAGGGTAACTCACAGCCATTATTGATATTCCGGCCTTTAAACAGTACATGTATTTATTACGAACAAACAAAGGGAGGTGCGAGAATTACACACCTGATTACGCGAAGAACTAGACTCTCAATATCGTCGACACTCTCACTAGCGGGAATAATAGCGATCTGCCTATCCCAAGCTGATGTCTGCTCTCTACCACAACCCGGTGGAAAATCTTGAACTACCGACACAGCATGCCGTTTGAACTTAGGGGCAGGGACTACAAGTCCACTCCCCTCCTTAGTTTGACTGGCACTCTCATCCATGAAAGAATCTTGATCAATACAGTACTATAACGAAAACAACGATTACCTAACAAAGATGTTGGGTTATGGCAACGAACAATAAAGAGAGAGACTAATCGTAAAGAACTAGAGAGAACCTCCTTACCTTAGTTGATGAGGAATCACACACAGAGATTCGGCCTTCAAGGATGACCACCCCCTAATTAAGAGAGAGATTAGCACCGGTTTGATAAAGAAAAGAGTACAAGATAGAGGGGTGCTAGGAAATATAGATTCGGTCAGAGTGAAAGGGTTAGAAGATGAGTGTTTCGGTTCTATGGGAGAAGTAAGGGAAATGAAAAAGAATAGAAGAAGGGCACCTTACCTTGGACAGAGAAAAATCTAATGGAACACAGGAAGATTCGGCACTGGCAGAAATAATAGATGAAACTCCAAGTTCAGCTATGGAGACTAAAAGAAACGAAATTCCAACACTAACCAGAAGATTAAGAAAAGAACAATCGATTGAACAAGAAGAAGAAAAGTTGAAATTTGGCTATTGGCAAAAATAATGGAAAGAAGATTCCAATGGAACAAAAGGGAATATGCGGCTTAAGGAGAAGAGTAGTAGAAGGAAAGTGAAGGAGGGGGAATGTTTCGGCTATGATAAGAACAAAGAAAGAAAAAGAAGATGAAAATTTGAAGAGACTACACGAAGAGGAAAACACGAGTGGTAAATCTCTATAGGTTCGGCTATCACACAAATGAAAAGAAAAGATAGAGAGGGAGACTTGAGAGATTCGGTACAAGCAAAATGAGTCGAGAAAACCCCGAAATGAAACACTTGAAGCCGTCACCCTACTCACAAAGAAACCAAGTAGGAGCTTAGCAAATTCGGCACACACATTCACACAAGCCAAAAATCGGTTCTGCTCCCACCAAATGACCCCTTTGTTGACCGAAATTCCCCTCTCAAAGACCCCCACATTCGGCCAACACCTCCTTCAACTTGAATCCCACTATCCTCTCCTTGTTTTACTCCACAATCCACTCCCTATCTCCCATTCAAACCAATTTGACCGATTCAAATTCTCCCTTGAAGAGTCCAACGCCAACTCCACCACTTCACCATCCTGACACAGAATGAAACTCCCAAAATGTAGCATGTAGGATTCGAACCTTCACCCTCTCTGCTTCCCTTGTGGCGTCATCCCCTTGCTCCCTGAGGCGTCACTTGCCACTCTACCACACTCCTCTTTGTGTCATCAACCACACACAAATATTCATAAGGCCTGCTTCTACAACCTCTCCCCCCTAAAGTGCCCTAAAACAAAAATTTAACTAAGGCTCTAACTTGAACCTGAGCTTTCCCAAGACCCTCAAACACATCCAAATAGCAGCAGAACAAGCCAAACACACCGAAAAACATAAAATGCAGACCGCCCCAAATTTTGGGATGTTACAGAGGTTTTGGAAAATGTTACAAGAAGCATTGGGTACGAAATTGAATTTTAGTACCGCGTTCCATCCATATACCGATGGCCAATCCGAAAGAGTGATTCAAGTTCTCGATGATATGCTCCAATGCTGTGTTTTAGAGTTTGAAGGTAGTTGGGAAAAATATCTACCTTTGGTTGAATTTTCCTACAATAACAGTTATTAGTCGAGTATACGGATGGCACCGTATGAAGCATTATATGGTCGCAAGCACCAGACTCCTTTGTATTGGACCGAGCTTGGTGAGAAACAAATTCATGTGGTTGATCTAGTTAGAGAAACCAAAGAGAAAGTGAAAGTGATCCGTGATAGTCTAAAAGCTGCTTCAGATCGACAAAAGTCATATGCAAATTTGAAAAGGAAGGAAATTGAGTTTCAGATGGGTGATAAAGTATTCCTGAAAGTATCCCCGTGGAAGAAAATATTGAGATTTGGTCGAAAGGGCAAATTGAGTCCGCGATTCATAGAGCTATATGAGGTTATGGAGAGGACTGGACCAATAGGTTACCGATTGGCCTTACCGGCAGAGTTAGAGAGAATAAACGTGTTTCATGTGTCGATGTTGTGACGATATCGTTTCGATCCTTCACATGTGATTCATCTGACTAAAATTGAGATACGACCAGATATGACCTATGAAGAGGAACCAATTAAGATTTTGACCCAAGAGGTTAAATAGTTGAGGAACAAAAGTATAGCTTTGGTGAAAGTGTTGTGGCAAAAACACTGTGTAGAAGAGGCTATGTAGGAACCTGAAGAAGCCATGAGAGAACAGTACCCAAACTCTTTACCGGTAAGATTTTCGGGGACGAAAATCTCTAAAGGGGGGAGAGTTGTAACAGTCTAATTTTGGGGCTAGTCAGAATAGTGGTTTCAGAACTACTAATCCGAGACCAGAGAAATTATTTTTAATAATTTTATATGTTATATCATGATTATATGGGTGCATGGAAATTTTGGTGCATTAATTTTGGTGATTGCATGTTTAATTGCGAAAAAGGACTAAATCGTATAAAGTGCAAAAGTTTCATTTTACAAGATAGAGGTGTCTAATAGCTATGGAATATTAAATTGGAGGTCCTTAAAGTGCAATTAGGCCTTCCTAAAGGTGATGGCTGGCCAAGGGGGACAAGAGCATTAAAATTGGTCAATATTTGGTGACATTAGGTGACTAAATGAATAAAATAAGATAAAATAAAGAAAATGCTATCATCTTTTTCATTCCTCTTCTTCTTCCACCAATTTTTACACTCAAAAAGGGCCTTGGGAGCTTGAAATTTTAGCAACTTATTCCCCTTGCTAGTAACTGATTTTAGTGGTTTTTCTTGATAATATTTGTACTTTTAGAACCCCTTAAGCTTAAACTTGCTAAAGAGGGGACTATTTTGCAAAATGATTGAAAGTTTATGGATTTTCCATGTGAGTGCTTATGTTGTTTACTGAGTTTTTAGGGAAGAAAATTAATCATGATTGTTAAAAAAAAAAGTTTTGTGAAAGGTGCTTCCATGAAAACACCTAAAAGGACCTATTTGTAAAGGTTATAAATTGAGTAGTAAATGCATGAAATGATTGGTATTGTGAATTATTATAAGAGTAATAAATGTTCAGCTAGGCTTGTTTAATGAGGAAATTTGATGAAAAACATTTTACGAGCCTAGGGGCAAAATGATCATTTTTGCCAAAGTAGAAATTTTGAAGTGTCTTGATTTATGTAGTGATTAAATGAGTAAAATTTATTATTATAGATCAAGAAGAATGCGGAAACAACCTTGGTATAGTTAGACTTAGCATTTTGAGTATGGCATGTATAGGGACTAGACTTAGTTGAATGTCATGTTGTTTTGGCCAAATGTGTTGGCTCATTCAAAGATGAGCTCTTTTGTATAAGGCCATAGTTGATGGCTCTTTCTTATGAATATATGAGAAGATGAGGTTATTCATGAATGTGCAAGTTGCATGATTGGTTTACTTAGTTTATTTATACATGAATGGGTTGAAGGTTTGATATGATTTATGTTTGTATGAGTTGGGGGTGATAGAAAGAGATTGGCAAATAGCCTTGTTCTTGTCCACACGGGTAGACACACGGGCGTGTGTCTAGGCTGTGTGTGACACACGGTCAGCCTCATGGGCGTGTGGTTAGGCCGTGTGTCCCCTTGCATGCTAGGTTGGCAAGTCAGTATGCTCAGTAGTAACCACACGGACAGAGACACGGCTGTGTGTCTCAATCGTGTGGAAGACACGGCCATGGACATGGGCGTGTGCCCAGGCCGTGTGAAGTTTGCACTTAAAATTAGGAATTTAATTTGCCACACGGGCATGTGCCTTGGCCGTGTGACATTTATGGAGTGATGACGTCAGAAATAGAATGCCAAGGTTTTTGCACACGAGCTAAGACACAGGCGTGTCATGGTCGTGTGAGGGACACGGGCGTCTGTTCAGCCATGTGAAAACCCCTGTAGGTTCGAATTGAGAAATAATTCCACACGGGTGTAGAACACGGGCGTGTCCCTTCCTCCACACGAGCGTGTGGACTATTTAATGAAAAATTTTCTAAATCTTTCTAGAGATCTTTAAAAGAGTTCGATTTGATCCCGAACCATTCCTAAAGTGTGATTTAGGCCTCGTAGGCTTGTTTAAGAGGTGTTATGAAAAGTTTTAATTTGGGGTGGAAAGTCATGTTTCGGTATTGCATAATTGTTTGCATATAAGTCTAGTAATGCCTCGTAACCTGTTTCGACGTTGAATACGGGTAAGGGTTGTTACACAATAGACACAGGCTACATTTTCAAATTTATTCTGTGGTTGTGCTGTGAAACTATTAAACCCATTAGTGGTAAAATTTTTAAGCATTGAGGGTATTGAGGATACCTGAGATGCGACTAAAGTAAGAGAGTCTACTTCATGTATTCCAGCGACTCGTCTTCCTGACGGTGCTCGATTGGTGGACCATTGATAATTGTTACTGGTAATCCTCTCAATGATTTCATAAGCCTCATTATAAGACTTAGAAAGGAGAGCACCAATAGTAGAAGCGTCCACTACCATCCTCGTGTGGGCATTGAGAGCATTCTAAAACGTCTCAAGTTAGATGCAATGTGGGATTCTGTAATGAGGGCACTTTCGTAATAATTCTTTGTACCTTTCCCATGCCTCATACAAGGACTCATCATCCATTTGTTGGAAAGCAGTGATCTCGCTCCTCAACTTAGCATTCTTGCTAGGCTGGAAATACTTCATGAGGAATCTTTTTGCTAACTCTTGCCCTGTGGAAATTGAATTTTGTCGCAATGAGTTCAAGCTCTGTCCCTTAGCGAATATGGGAATAGCTTCAATCGTAATGCATCTTCGGGTACTCCGGCTAACTTGAAAGAATCGCTCACCTCCATAAATAGTCTTAAGTGAAGATGAGGATCTTCGGTAGGCATTCCACTGAATTAGCCCACTATCTGAAGCATCTAGAACATGACTAGCTTCAGCTCGAATTGTTGTGCCTCGATTTCAGGTCTCCTAATACCTGGATTAAGATCATAAAACACTGGCACGGCATACTATCTTAGAGCTCTATCCCTATCATCAGCAATAAGGATAGGATTTTGAGCAGGGTCTGCTCCATTTCCTTGATTCAAATTTTCAAGGTTCATCTCTTCAGTCCTTCTCTGACTTGCTTATCTTCTTCACTGTCAAAAAGTTCTTTGAATCTCAGGGTCTACAGGGAGTAAATAGATAATTTAGTCAATACTCATAAACACCTAAAATAATCACAGAAAAATTAATTAAGTTATAATTGAACAGAAAATAAACCAAAATGCAAAACTAACAAATTTAAAAATAATGACTTTTAAAATAGTCCCCGGAAACGACGCCAAAAACTTGGAACGACGGAAATGTGCAAGTATACACAATCGCAACAAGTAATAAAGTGACAAATAAATGTTCGTACCCACAGGGACTGTGAAAAGAATTATTTATGAATGCAATTTAAATCACTTTGGTGAAGAAAAATATTTTGATTTGAGGAGGTGATTAAAAACTAAGATTTTTAACTAAGTAAAATAAATAAATAAGAAATAAAAGTTCCAATGTACGATTTCAAAAGATGATTTTAATCAAGATGACATAATTGTGTTAGAATAATTATATTTCTTAACTTATAATTATTAAACTCATGTTCATGTTGTTACGAATAAATTCATAGCAACTCGGTAATTTGCTAACTTAAGAACATACTTACCTACCAAAATCCATTTATCTCTTGACTATATCTCTATGTCAATTCAACCAATTAAACAAATTTTAATAAGAAAATGTGTTAATACACATACATACTTATGAAATTAAAATAATCTCTTGTATATATCTCTATGCCAATTCAAACAATTAATTCAATCTCATAAGCACATAAAAGATTACGTGGGGGAACAATGTATTTCTACCTTGAAACAGTTTAATCACAATAATCTTGCAAGTTATGCAAGGCTAATGTATCGTTATATACCATTGCTAATTTAATCCTCAGCTACCTGAGATGATTAAACATGCACTGATTAAGTATTGTGTCAATTAATTACAATTTCAATCCGTTTAAATAATTAATTCATTAGTTACCTTACAATTGTAATGCAAGAATAACTTAGTCATGTTTTTACTTAATCAAACATCTTACCGAGGCCTATAACAACACAAACACAATTTTAATAAATTAAGTAGACGAAATGCAATCAACCTAACATGAATTAAATTTAATCAATATTAATTAAATTAAACATATCAACATCACAAATATTCATAGACATGTTCATAACAACAACAATAAAATTAAAAGGATAAGGAAAAAGAATCAAATCCAGTGTTTCTCTAAGGGTTGACTAGTTTGCTCCGCTCCTCCTTCTTCTCTTGTTCTAGTTGAAACGAGGCTTCCACGAACACTCGAATGCTGCTCCAAATAGTGGTTGAATGACTCTTTTTCAAGAGGTGAAATCGGAAAGGGAATAGGAGAAGAAAATGAAGAACAATGAAGAGAGAAAAGTGAGAGAAAAGTGAGGAATGAATGGTTTTGAGATGTGTTTGAAGTGAGTAGCAAAGGGGGTATTTATAGATTGAGATGGATTCTAAAATTAGTAAAAATAAGCAGCCATAGAGTCCCCCCATGGTTGGCCACACATGTGGCAAGTTTGAAGAATTCGAACTTGCTATTTTAAGGTAGGGGCAAATCTAGAAAGGCACAAATAGTGGACGGGTTTGACTGCAATTTGAAGGAGTCTTCAAGGGCCATTTTGCAAGTTAAATAATCAGCCAAGAAAGCTGATTGGGTCAGCATGTGGGACGGTTTTGGGCTGCCCAGTGCTCAGTTGGATCGATTTTCTCGGTTCAGCTCAATTGGGCCACTTTTCATAATTAATTAATAATAATTTATTTAACCCAAATTAAATTAGATTAAAATTAAAATTAATTATATTATGAATTAATACATATAATTTGGATCGTCTTAGGCTGAAAAATTAATTCGTCTTGATGATTCGAAATTGCTTCTCAGTTTTGTGCTTCTAGCAGTGTCTATCGAGTCGTTTTCTGTACTTTGTGTGAATCTGTCGAAAATGATCAAAATTAATCAAAATTTATTATAAAATTAAGTAAAATTCAACATGTTAATAATTTAAGTACAATTTAATTATATTATAATAATTAAATATTTTTCGACAAGAATTTTACCGAAACTGCAAGAATTTGAATTTAAAAGGGTATGAAAAGTGTGTATATTTTCGTGTTTACACTCTCATCTCTGATCCGCAACGAGAGGCTCCTGTCATGCAAACTTCTCGTTTCACTGAACCCCTGTAAAGAAACACACACATGGTTAGTGGATCCAGAATCAATACCCCAATTGTCAATTAATTCTTCCACTAAGCAAGCTTCAACCACAAAGAGTTTCATACATTTTCCCTTTTTGGCTAGGTAATCCAAATACTCCTTCCAGTTTGATTTGAAATGCCTTTTCCTGTTGCAGAAGAAACATTTGATCATTTTAGGATCTTTTGACTTCTTATTCCTATCCACACGAGATGGAACCGAAGACTTAGTCGGCTTATTCTTTCCTTTAGATTTTTGTTTCCCTTTAGAGGACGAAGGGTCCATCACTAAGGTTGCCTCAGGTTTCTCCTAAATTAGCTTACCGCCATTCAGCATCAAATCATAGAACTGTAATTCCTTCATGATCTGAGTTAAGGTAAGCGTATTGTTCCCCAAGTTGTAAGTGGCCCTAAAACCAGCAAACTCCTTGGTTAAGGATTTGAACACTATTTCAATTTGATTGTTCACGTTTTCTACCCCATTGTCCTCTGCTTCCGCAAAGAATCCCATAAGCTCAAACATATTTTCTTTGACCAGAGTGTCGGTTTTCTATTAAGAATTCATTAAATTTGTAATAGCGGATTGTCAAGCCAATATAATTTGGCCTCTAAGAAAATCCTCCAAATTTTTCATGATCTCTTTGGCGGTACGGAAATTCTCATGTTGCTTTTGCAACACACTACTCATACTCACTAACATGTAACATCGAGCAATCGAGTCAGAATCTCTTCAGCGATTTCTCACTTTGGGCTAAGCTTCAGGAGGGCACATTTGGTCAAGAACGAATTTGTATTTCTCACAGCTGAAAACTATCAACAAGATCCATTTCCATTCTTGAAAGTTATCCTCATTTAATTTATTCTCAGTAAGAATGCTAATAAGAGGAGTATAGGACATATTTGAATGGAAAAAATAAATATTTCACTAATTACTATTTTTGTATTAAGAAAATATATTTCATTTCAGCAACATATCAAGAATGCAGTATGATGCATGCGTCTTTTATTAAAACCTTGATTTTTTGTCCGTTGCTACGATCATTCTCACACTCATCAACCATGTTGCCTTGGGGTCCCATGATTAACTAGCAAGAACATGGATTACATCCAATCATTCCGTGAATCTTAATTCTCAAGACTCCACACGAACTAATGATCGTTTAATGTTTAGCCATCATCTCTAGCTTAAATATCGTTACTTGGGAAACTATTTAATAAGAGATGATCTTGAGTGTGTAACCATTGACTCAACACCCATCATGAACATGCTTTCATTTGTGAGTCATCTTGGGACAATCTCTTTGAAAGTCATGCATGACTAGTTGTCCATAAAAGGAAATCTCATCTGGTGAACCTACATGACAAAGTTTACCTTAGGGTGCAGCTAGGGTAGGAGCCAGCTCGAAACTTTATCATGCTATCACTTAAGGACCATCAATGGAGCTGAAGGTCTTGTTCAATGACCTTCTATCATTCAATATTTTAAAAACATGCAAATTTTTTTGTCCCAAATTTCAAGAATGATCATACAATAGTCTTAGTGGCGTTTTTACCTAATCTAAATGACATGCGTCCAATATATGCATGACATGCTATGGAAATTTTATAATATTCACATTCATTCACAATAATCAATCAATAATAAAAACAAACAATTTTGAATCTCCATAGTTTTTCTTTTAAGGGAAAAACAAAAGAAGTGAATACGAACCATGCACCAGGTAGGTCCCAAGAAAGGGAGGTGAGTCAAATTTGACCGCTTAAAAGCCAAGTCTTTCCTAGCCAGAGCCAATCCTAGACATGCACCTTCGCATTACCACACTTCTCACAGTTATTAAATAACCTAAAGAAGTGAATAGAACAATACAACACATGTATTTTCTCATTACCACACTTCTTATTTTTAATCAATCAACTGTGGATCATCTCATATATATATCACAATTATTACATTACATAACATAAATATTATAAACAATTATAAAACAGATATATAATGAGATAGGTAATTAAAATAAAATTGCCAGCTAAGGTTTCCATGGTTCTATTTCTACAAAATAAATGGGAAAATAAAATTACATAATTTTTCACCACAAGGCATTCCTTGGTTCTTCAACCATCATCTTGTCTTTTCCTCGTTATGGACTCTTTTTAGAAAAATTACATTTAAGTCCTTTATCCATTTCTAGTGTAACAGCCCGAATTAGGGGCTAGTCGGAACAGTGGTCTCGGGACCACTAATTTGAGGTTGAAGAAAAATACTTTGATATTATTTTATGTGTTATAATATGTTTATAAAGAGGCATGAGAATTTTGGTGCTTTAATTTTAGCAATTGAGAGCTTAATTACGGAAAAGAACTAAATTGCATAAAGTGCAAAAGTTTTATTTTAATTGCTAGAGGTGCCAATTAGCAAAGGAATATTAATTGGAGGTCCTTAAAGTACAAATTGGCCATTGGGGGAGTGATGGCCGGCCATAGGGGGCAAGATGATTAAATTAGTCAATGTTTTGGTGTGTTAGGTGATGAATGAATAAACTAAGAGAAAAATAAATAAAAGAAAAGTATCATCTTTTCTTCTCTTCATCACCACCAAAAATTGGTAGCAAACAAGGGTTGGAGAGATCAAAAATTTCAGCAAACATTTCTCCTCACAAGTAAGTGATTTTGCTGACCTTTCTTGATAAAAATTGTACTTTTGGAATCCCCAAAGCTTAAGCTAGCTAATGAGGGGCCTTATTTGCAATATGGTTAAAAGTCTAGGGACTTGCCATGGGAGAGTTTAAGTTTTTTGCTGAGTTTTTATGGAAGAAAATGAATGTTAGGAAGATGAGAAACAACTTTTGAAACACCCCACACCCGGCCCACGAGCCTGAACCGGATCTGGTATGTTCCTTAAGAAAATCGGTTTCAAAGTTCTTTGTTATTTAGAGAAAATTTCTGTAATTTTTAGAAAAATATTGTTTTGGGTTGGGTTTAGATCGAAACCCACTTATTTACTTAGAAATCATTTAATTACGATGATAAAACAGTTTAGGGTTTATTTTTAAATAAATAATTCTTAAGTTGAACTTTAATCAAAAATAGTTCGTAACATAGTAAATTAAAAGTTTAAACAGAAATAAAGAAATCCTACTTGGGCCTCATGGCCTTATTACATCAATCAAAACCCAAAATAAAATTTAAGTACTGAGTAAAATAAAAGCCCAAGTCTTTAAATTTCTCATTGCGATGCATGGCCACCTTTAGCTCCTGCCGACCCGGTCCATTACTGCTCATCACCTGAAAAAAATATTTCCCCAACGGGGTGAGTCAACCAGACTCAATGTGTACGTGGCACTAAATCGTAATAGAATCAGGCATACAATACATTCAATCATAAAATACAAGTTATGATGCATTCCCAAACCCAAACCTAATTGTCCATCCGCTACACACCCCCGTACCTGCCAAACACACCGTGGGGACTACTAAGTCGACCCTCCTTCCGCTACACACCAATTTGCGGGCTTAAGGCTCCGCATCTATGGTTTTAGGAAACCACTTTTTGGATTACTGTGGTCTTAGATCACCACTTTTCAGATTACTGTGGTCGTAAGTCACCACCTTTCAGATTACTGTGGTCTTAAATCACCACTTTTCACTTCCCCTTTCAATATACAACCATATGCTCCATAAACATTAATATGCATAATATACCATAGTTCACATTCTTATCATATTCTCATGTTATGAATAACATATTTCATATTCCTAGTAGAAGTAGGAAACGTACCTGAGTACTTAGTACCTTAACATGGTACCTTAGCCATGCTCATATTTTCATTAACATATATTTTAATACATGAAACCATAATTCATATTACAAAGTAGTGTGGAGTACACACCTGATTCACTTAATGAAGTCCTCGAAAATTCCGAAGAGAACCGATTACAGATTTAGATCTCAAATCCTACATAAGTTAATCACTTACTATTTAAAAGACCATTCGGCCATTTTTCCAAATACAACTAGGATTTGTATTACTTACCTTGTAACTGAATTGATTTTAAGAATCAAAGGCCGGATCTTTGTATTCCTCCCTTGTGAATTCGGCTAAACACTATATTACTCCACAGGTTAGTTTTCGGCTTCTAATAATAAATCCAAACCTTTAAAATAAACCTTGACCGAATATCTTAAACACATACCTTGTGATTCCAAATCCCGAAAAGTAACCCTTGGTTATGGAGATGTTGAAATCCCTACACACATATGTTAGATCTGACTTCCAAATCACTTAATAAACTTAATCAAATGGCCTAAACAATGCTTTTCTTACCTTAAATCCTTGAATCTCGAAACTCTCTTCTTGAATGGCCAAATCCTTAGATCAGAAATCCCGAAATTCCTCCTTTAATATTCGGCCAAGAGACATCCAAAAAGATCAGTTCCTAAATCTTGATTGAAAAAGATTAAACAACAAGAATCCATTCTTACCTTAACACCACAGTCGACGTCACCCTTGTTTGAAGCCACAAAGATTCGGCTATGTAGACTTAGAATGATATCAAAGGGGTTTTGGCTTGACAGAAGAAAAGGAAAGAAGAAGAAGAGAAGAAGAAAAAAGGAGAAGAAAATTCGGCAGAGAGAGTTTGCTAGGGAATTTTCGGCAACACTTAGAAAAGATGAGAGAAGAGCCTTTAATTCCCTTTTATAGCCGAAATTATCAGGCTAAGGAGTCCCTTACTTGGCCACCACTCCTCTATCTGATAACCTTATCTTTTTAATATGATAAATAAAAGGATTTAATCCAGTATTTATCTCTTCTAAATAATCCAAATAAAAATCCTTTATTATCTCTTCAAATAATCCAAATAAAAATCCTTTATTATCTCTTCAAATAATCCAAATAAAAATCCTTTATTTATCACCTTATTAATCACATATTTATGAAAATAAAACAACTCCTTTTCTAGAAGCATGTGCCGTCCACCTCAGCCTTCTGGAAGCCAAAATAAAACCTCATTTATTTGCTTCCCAAGTGACTCGAACCCAGGCCCATTCCTCTTGCACATGGCGCCATTTCCATAGGCCCTAAGTGGCATCTTCAGGCCACTTTTCCAAGCCTGTTTGTGTGTCAAATTTCTCCAACTTTTTCTTTTAAGGCCTCCTTGCCCTAATTTCCTATTTTAAACTTTAAAATTTGACATTTCTAGGTCATTTCCAAGTTTCCTAAAATTTTCGATCGGCTCTGTAAACTTGCCATTTTCTTACATTTCCAAGTTTCCAGAAATGTTCACTTTCCATTTTTGAATCATTTCCTTACATTTCCTAGTTTCCAAAAATATCAAAAATTTATTCATAGTGCTTAAGACTTGTCATTTCGTACAGTTAGACTGAAAATGCATAGGCCCTTTCCAGGATGTTACAGTTCTACCCCCTTAAAATAATTTCGTCCTCGAAATTACTTACTAACGAACAATCATACGGTCTAACTCACCCCACTACGCTATTGCTGCGCACTCTGATTTTAATGAACTATCATACTTTCTAGGCACATTCTCTAGGTTCACATCCAAGGTTTCAGTCACTTCACTAGCAATACAAGAATAGGCTAACCCTACAACAAGCAAAGCAATTAAGGGTATTCCAGAAATGAGGAACGTACCCGTTGTCACATCTGGCACATCTTCCTCCTCGCGACGGCCAACTGCATAAACCAACCTTGGTTGCCTCACGTCTGCACCTTCAGCACCTCTTCTTGGTGCTTCACGTCCACGGCCCGAACCATTTCCTCCATGGTTCGGTCCACGACCTTGCTGAGGCTACTGTCCTCCTCTACCCGTCTGACTAACATTTTGAGTTGCCGGTTGGCTTTCATCTAAGTTCTTAGGACATTCCTTGACCACATGGTTCTTGGACCCACACCTAAAACATCCTCCCGTTTTCCTCCAACACTCTCCCAAATGCGTCTTTCCACACACATCACAAGGTCGATACCGCCCTTCTGTACCAACTTGCTGACCTCGCGGCCCATCAACTCTAGGCCACTTATTCCCAGATGAGCCAGACGATCCAAAACCTCTTTCTGGCCTATTCCGATTAGTGTTCTGCCTTGCAGAATCCTTAATTCCTTCAGCCACTTTAGCCTTTTCCACTAACGCAGAAAATTCCCGCTCTTGATGCGGTGCTATCAACAGTCTCAGATCATCCCTTAGCCCGTCCTCAAAACGGACACAGCGCTCATGCTCAGTCGCCACGACACCTCGAGCGTACCGGCTCAACCTCAGGAATTCCGCTTCATATTCTGCAACAGACTTGTTTCCTTGGACCAGCCCCAGAAAAGCTTTCCATTGCTCATCAGTGTACCTGGTTCCCACATACTTCTTTTGGTACGCTTCCTTAACGTACTCCCAGGTCAGATCCTCAGCCGTGGCACCATCCCGCACTGTTAACCACCATTGATACGCTTCATCGCGTAACAGTGCCACCATTCCCTTTAATTTTTCCTCAGGGGTCAGATCAAGCTCATCCATGATGCGCTCCGTGGCTTCCAACCAGTACTCAGCTGTACTGGGTGCTACTCCAGACACTCCACGAAACACCTCGGCTCCATTAGCTCGGAGCCGTTCAGGCACAGACTTACGTGTTCCCGAATTTCCACCCGCACCAGCCACCAATTCCAAAACTGGCAGCACAGCCTGCGACACAGCATCTTCCCCCGTCTGAGCCTGCTGCTCAACATTAACAGCTGGGGGTGGTGGTGGCGGTGGTACTTCATTATCTGATCCTTGACCCGATCTAACGGGTTCCGACCTAGTCATTCTTCCTCTACCTCTTCCACGACGACCACGTCCTCTAGAGCTTATTTTCTAATGTCGAGATCTGATTAAGAAGTTTTATGAATTAGTCATTGTTCCACTTATTTACCGCGAAGGAGTTTTATGAAAAGAAATTTAAGAGTGGTTCTTTCGTATTCATACAAACACACAGTCTTTTCCATTCATTCATCCATCCATCAGACAAGTATGAACTTTCGTTCATTCAGAGAAACGTTGTAGTTTTCGTTGTTGTTGTTTTCCACTACCCAGGGGTATTTTCGTAATTTGTCCTACAGGGCATTTTCGTAATTTTCAGAAGAAAACGTTCCTTGGTGTTTTTGTCAAAAATTATTTTGGAAATTTCAAGGTCTCGGGGTAATTTGGAAAAATTTCAAAATTCGGGGGTATTTCGGTAATTCTTGACCTCAGGGGTATTTTGGTAATTTTTCACAAATCAGGGTGAATTTGTAAATTTAATAAATTAGGGATATTTCAAAGGTTGTAAAACTTTGAAGGTTCTTTTTGAGAGTTTCCCCTTTTAAAATAGTGATGTTTGCAAAAATTTTGGAAGACAGGGTCATTTTGGTCATTTTGTAAGTTAGGGGCAATTTTGTGATTTTTCAAAATCAAGGTATTTTTGATAAGTTGCAAGTCAGAGTTTTTGAACATTTATAAAATAATGAAATTTTAGTAAAATTGTTGAGTAGTTGGACATTTTATAAACCAAGGGCCTTTTGGTGATTTTACCACTAAGGGCATTTTTGTAATTTTCACAAATCAGAAATTTTTCGGAAAATTTTTTTTTTGTAAAGATAATTTTCAAAAATTTAAAAGAAAGTTCTATGAATTTTAAAAACTAGGGTTTGTTGGTTTTTTTTTTCAAAACATGGCTAGTTCCCTTCCGGGTTTTAATCATTGTGTTTAGCCTATGACCGAGCCCTCTTGGTCAGGGTGAACCAAAGCTACGCACCAGGCAGGATTCGAGTGGAGAGGAGGTGAGTCACGCGGACTGCTTAAATACCAAGCTCCCACCGAAACCATTCCTAGACATGCGCACAGAGGTTGCCACACCACTGAGCCCTCTGAGTTAGGGTGAACCGAAGCTACGCACCAGGTAGGATTCCTGCGAAGAGGAGGTGAGTCACTAGGACTGCTTAAATACCAGGCTCTTCCGGATCCAATCCTAGACATGCGCACAGGGGTTACCACACCCTAGCTCAGTGACTTAGCCATAGGGTTGTTCAGTGCATTAAGTCTTATGTGTTTGTGTTTGAGTAGACTAATCCTAGGGTTCAAGTTCCTATCATTCTATTCTACGTTCCATGCCTGTTCTACCCTTACACAGTTCATAAATCACAGAATCACACATAAAGTTAGGGGTACTTACCTGGTGGACTGCGGGTCGGAGACTTAGGTGCCATGCCAGAAAACCTGCTTATTTTCAAAGAAACTCGTTTGGGCTCGATTTGAAAACGTTTTGGGCCTTAGCCCACAGGCCGAGAGTTTAAAACTGGGCTCTGATACCAAACTGAAACACCCCACACCCGGCCCACGAGCCTGAACCGGATCTGGTATGTTCCTTAAGAAAATCGGTTTCAAAGTTCTTTGTTACTTAGAGAAAATTTGTGTAATTTTTAGAAAAATGTTGTTTTGGGTTGGGCTTAGATCGAAACCCACTTATTTACTTAGAAATCATTTAATTACGATGACAAAACAGTTTAGGGATTATTTTTAAATAAATAATTCTTAAGTTGAACTTTAATCAAAAATAGTTCGTAACATAGTAAATTAAAAGTTTAAACAGAAATAAAGAAATCCTACTTGGGCCTCATGGCCTTATTACATCAATCAAAACCCAAAATAAAATTTAAGTACTGAGTAAAATAAAAGCCCAAGTCTTTAAATTTCTCATTGCGATGCATGGCCACCTTTAGCTCCTGCCGACCCGGTCCATTACTGCTCATCACCTGAAAAAAATATTTCCCCAACGGGGTGAGTCAACCAGACTCAATGTTTACGTGGCACTAAATCGTAATAGAATCAGGCATACAATACATTCAATCATAAAATACAAGTTATGATGCTTTCCCAAACCCAAACCTAATTGTCCATCCGCTACACACCCCCGTACCTGCCAAACACACCGTGGGGACTACTAAGTCGACCCTCCTTCCGCTACACACCAATTTGCGGGCTTAAGGCTCCGCATCTGTGGTTTTAGGAAACCACTTTTCGGATTACAGTGGTCTTAGATCACCACTTTTTAGATTACTGTGGTCGTAAGTCACCACCTTTCAGATTACTGTGGTCTTAAATCACCACTTTTCACTTCCCCTTTCAATATACAACCATATGCCCCATAAACATTAATATGCATAATATACCATAGTTCACATTCTTATCATATTCTCATGTTATGAATAACATATTTCATATTCCTAGTAGAAGTAGGAAACGTACCTGAGTACTTAGTACCTTAACATGGTACCTTAGCCATGCTCATATTTTCATTAACATATATTTTAATACATGAAACCATAATTCATATTACAAAGTAGTGTGGAGTACACACCTGATTCGCTTAATGAAGTCCTCGAAAATCCCGAAGAGAACCGATTACAGATTTAGATCTCAAATCCTACATAAGTTAATCACTTACTATTTAAAAGACCATTCGGCCATTTTTCCAAATACAACTAGGATTTGTATTACTTACCTTGTAACTGAATTGATTTTAAGAATCAAGGGCCGGATCTTTGTATTCCTCCCTTGTGAATTCGGCTAAACACTATATTACTCCACAGGTTAGTTTTCGGCTTCTAATAATAAATCCAAACCTTTAAAATAAACCTTGACCGAATATCTTAAATACATACCTTGTGATTCCAAATCCCAAAAAGTAACCCTTGGTTATGGAGATGTTGAAATCCCTACACACATATGTTAGATCTGACTTCTAAATCACTTAATAAACTTAATCAAATGGCCTAAACAATGCTTTTCTTACCTTAAATCCTTGAATCTCGAAACTCTCTTCTTGAATGGCCAAATCCTTAGATCAGAAATCCCGAAATTCCTCCTTTAATATTCGGCCAAGAGACATCCAAAAAGATCAGTTCCTAAATCTTGATTGAAAAAGATTAAACAACAAGAATCCATTCTTACCTTAACACCACAGTCGACGTCACCCTTGTTTGAAGCCACAAAGATTCGGCTATGTAGACTTAGACTGATATCAAAGGGGTTTTGGCTTGACAGAAGAAAAGGAAAGAAGATGAAGAGAAGAAGAAAAGAGGAGAAGAAAATTTGGCAGAGAGAGTTTGCTAGGGAATTTTCGGCAACACTTAGAAAAGATGAGAGAAGAGCCTTTAATTCCCTTTTATAGCCGAAATTATCAGGCTAAGGAGTCCCTTACTTGGCCACCACTCCTCTATCTGATAACCTTATCTTTTTAATATGATAAATAAAAGGATTTAATCCAGTATTTATCTCTTCTAAATAATCCAAATAAAAAACCTTTATTATCTCTTCAAATAATCCAAATAAAAATCCTTTATTATCTCTTCAAATAATCCAAATAAAAATCCTTTATTTATCACCTTATTAATCACATATTTATGAAAATAAAACACCTCCTTTTCTAGAAGCATGTGCCGTCCACCTCAGCCTTCTGGAAGCCAAAATAAAACCTCATTTATTTGCTTCCCAAGTGACTCGAACCCAGGCCCATTCCTTTTGCACATGGCGCCATTTCCATAGGCCCTAAGTGGCATCTTCAGGCCACTTTTCCAAGCCTGTTTGTGTGTCAAATTTCTCCAACTTTTTCTTTTAAGGCCTCCTTGCCCTAATTTCCTATTTTAAACTTTAAAATTTGACATTTCTAGGCCATTTCCAAGTTTCCTAAAATTTTCGATCGGCTCTGTAAACTTGCCATTTTCTTACATTTCCAAGTTTCCAGAAATGTTCACTTTCCATTTTTGAATCATTTCCTTACATTTCCTAGTTTCCAAAAATATCAAAAATTTAGTCATAGTGCTTAAGACTTGTCATTTCGTACAGTTAGACTGAAAATGCATAGGCCCTTTCCAGGATGTTACAATTTTTGAGAAAGGTGTTGTCATGAAAACACCTAAATGGGACTAAGTTGTAAATGTTGTAATTTGGTAATAAAGGCATGAAATAGTTGGATTTGTGAGTAGTTGTAAGAGGATTAAATGTTCAGGAAGGCTTGTTTAACAAGAAAATATGATGAAAAATGATTTACGAGCCTAGAGGCAAAATCGTAATTTTACCAAAGTGTAAGGGCAAAATAGTCATTTTTGCCTAAGTATAGATTATGAAGTATTATGATTTATAAAGTGATTGAATGAGTGAATTTCACTATTTTAGATCAAGAAGAGCGCGGAAACAACCTTGACCGAGGAAAAAGGCAAGTTACGAAATAGACCGCCAATTAGTGCATTTTGCATCGAGGTAAGTTCGTGTGCTAAATAATGCAACTATAAGTGAAGTATTTATTATTTTGATGTTGTATGAATCGTATATTGACTCTATGAAAATATTAAATATGGTTTGACGGGATGTTAAGAATTGTAAGTCTTTAATTGAATCTAAAGATAGAGGGAATGCAAACATCATGATACTATGATAATTAAGGCCCGTGTAAGACCATGTTAGGAATATGGCCTCGGTGTGAGATTTCATATAAGACCATGTCAGGGACATGGCATCGATATGATATTTCTTGTAAGACCCTATCGGGGTATGATGTTGATACGATATTATGTGTATAAGACTCAAGAGTGCTATTTAGCATTTTGAGTGATTCAACAGGTATGTTGAAAATGAGAAAGTATGTGGTTGTACCATGAAAGGCACAGGTATGTGTCAGAACTCAATTGAGATGAGTACGGTATATGATTAACCCATGGTAAGTTTATGTATAAACAATTCATTACGAGTATACATGTTGTTAATTAATGGTGCATTGTATGAATGAGATTATTCATGGCTGAGATGAATTGAATTCAATATATGTTGGATAATTACAATATGAATGTAATTATAGATAAATGGTGGGCTATGCGTTACCACATTATTGTTCATATACGATGGGCTGTGTGCGATACCATCATTCATATTATCATTTGGTGGGCTATCTGCGATACCACCTTGTTACTCAATTACGATGGGCTGCGTGCGATACCATCGTGCTTAGTATTAAATGGTGGGCTCTGTGCGTTACCACCTTATACATTATTAAATGGTGGGCTGTGTACGGAACCACCGAGAGTTTGGTATTATTCTGAGTAGAGTATTGGGAAATTGTATAGATATATGCTTCATTATTGTTGTAATGATGAATGCAAGGATTGCATGCTAATAAATGAGAGTACTATTGTAACAGCCCGATTTATACCCTAGTCAGAACAGTGGTTTCGGGACCACAAATCTGAGTTTGTATAATATTTTAATATTATATCTATGCCATTGATATGTGACTAAGTATGTGGTAAATTTCTGTGAACTAATTTGTCTGTCTGTATGTTTAATTTGAGCAAAGGATTGAATTGCATTGATTTGTAAATTAGCATGCTACATGAAAAGGTGCCTATTTGCCATGTCTTTAAAAGTATGGAGGATTTAGATGGAAAATTTACCTATTACCTAAGTTAGTGGACGGCACAAGTACTAAAATGGCCTTAATTCATTTGTTATATATGTTTTATTATAAGGATAATTTTGTAATTAGATTAATAATATGTTTTGTAATGAAACAAACAAATGAAAGTGGATGTTTATCTTCATGTCTTACCACCGAAAATCAAAGAAAGAAAAATAAGAAAACCTTAAGTTAGGTTCGGCCATTTCAAGCTCAAATTAAGGTGAGTTTTGACTTCAGTTTTTGATAATTTTTACGTTTTTACAATCGTTGCTTTGTTTACTATCAAGCCCATGTCTCAATTTTGTGTATTGATGATGTTTGTGAGATATTTCATTGATGATATGTTGAGTTTTATAAGGAATTTAGTTGTTAAATGAAAGATCTGAGCTAGATGAACATACTTTGTTCTTGAATTTTTGATGAATTTAGCTAATTAGGCCTAAATTGAGAAAATAGTAATTTGGGGGACTAAATTGAAAATTTAATGAAAAATATAGGCTTGTATGTGATGTATGAACATTCGGCTAAGCATGAGTACGTAATGATTTTGTGAATTTGATGTTTTGAGAAAAATGGACTAAATTGATAAATTATGCAAATATGAGGGTTAAATTGTAAATAGCCCTAAATGTGTGTCCTTGGATTGAATTGAATGAATTTGTGAATAAAAGCATTAATTCTGAATATGTTTAGATCAAGAACCGAGGAAAACAGACCTAGATCACGGGAAAGTGAAAGTAACCGAGTAGCCGTTTCCATTTCTGTTAAATCGAATCTGAGGTAAGTCATTATTCAAATAAACGTAATTGTATTGAACTGTGTATGCTCATATGATTATTGTTAACTATGAATGCTTATGAGATGATCTGTACATGAATTTTGAAATAAGATCAATATAGTGACAATGCCCGCGAAGTCCCGTACGAACCTAGGAATAGATAGGATTAGCCATGTCATGACATAGGTATCTGTTCTATTTTTATCATGTAAGACCACGTCTGGGACATTGGCATTGATTTGAGATTTCGTGTAAGACCTCGTCTAGGACGTTGGCATCGATATGATTCTTACGTGTAATGCCATGTCTGGGACATCGGCATCGTATTGATTCGTGTAAAACCCTGTATGGGACAGTGGCATCGATATCTGAGTGCATATAAGACCTCGTCTGGGATGTTGGCATTGTACGACTAGTAGATTCCTTACGGTTCAACGGGCAAGTCTGTGATACGAATGGCTACGTAAATAGTGAATCCGTTTCAGATACGTTGATTTATACACTTAGTGTGTATATAAGGTAAGTACCTATGTGATCTTACTATGATGATTATGTATATTGGGATAATAATATGATATGTGAAAGTAAGCATGAAAGAGCTATGTATATATACAACTTTTGAATTGGTGAATGTGGAAAATATGGTCAGGTATATGGACCAAAGCATATATGTGATAGTTTGTTAAGTAGTTATGATGTGCCAATGTACCTATGTGCATATATGACTTCCATGCTAAGTTTGTTTGCATTATGACTTACTAAGCTTTTGGAAAGCTTACTCTGTATGTGTGTGTTTCCTCTGTTTTATAGGTCGTCAAAGCTACTGAAGACTCGGGACCTTCAAGGATCGTCATCACACTACTAAACTCATTTTGGTACACTTTGGAAATGTATATAGTTAGATATGGCATGTATAGGCTAGTATTTGGTATAAGTTTGTTATATGAACTTAGCCATGTGATTTGGCTATTTATGAGTTGAGAATTTGCTTAAATGAATGTGATAAGTGAAGCATGTTTTTGGCATGGTTATGTGATCTATGAATTGGTCAATTTTTGGGTAAGCATTTGGTTGAATTATACTTGATATACATATGTTTTGGTCTTGGAAGTTGGCATGATTGAAATGGATATTGAATGTTTAGATTGAATGGTTATTTTAGTTGTCTAGTATGCATGAAATATGTTGGTAAATATTGCTTGTAGGTAAGACCCAAGTGGGTGGCATTTTGGCCTTGAAAATGGCCTATAATGTCACACGGTTGTGGACACGGGCGTGCCTAGTGACCGTGGGCGTAAGTCAGTATAAGGCCTAAGAGCACACGGCCACGGCACACGGACGTGTCTGGTAGCCGTGTGGTTTTGACAGGATCGACCATGGCCAAAGTACACGGGCGTGCTTGGTGGTCGTGGAGCAAAGGTCAGTTTCGACCACGGGGAGGACACACGGGTGTGTCTAGCAGCCATGGGAGGCACACGGCCTACCCACACGGACGTGTAAGCCCTGAAACGTAGAAAAGTTTTAATTTTCCATAAAATTTTGTATGAGTATTGGTTTAGTCCCGACCCGGTTTATAAGCATGTTTTAGGTCTCGTTGACCGTATTAAGGGACATTATGTTTGAGATTGAATGAATGAATGTATGAACTTCTAAAAATGTTTCCGATCGGTCCGGTAACGCCTTTAACCCTAGTCTGATGATAGATACGGGTTAGGGGCGTTACAACTATAATTGTCACATGGTTAAAATGTGGTAAAAGACGGAATGAGTAAGCTTTATGAATGATTGAATGGGTAACCATGAGATTAAGAGTAAACCTCATTATAACACCTATGTGGTTGAGTATAATCAATGAATGTCAATAGTTGATTATTATTTGCATATGAACTTACTAAGCATTATTTCTTACTCCTCTTCCTGTCCTATCTCTTATAGGTTAACTTAACTAGCTCGGGTTGGAGGCCGTCGGAGATGTTTTCACACTATCGAGCAATCATTTGGGTATGAGGTTTCAAGTCTTCTTGAGATATGGCATGTATAGGGATCTCATTTTGGTTTAATTAAGTCATACTTAAAGTAGCCAAATGTGTTGGCCTAAATAGGTTATGGGCTGGTTGTGTATAGCCATGGATGATGGGTCATGTCATTTGTAATAGTGCTATTAGTAGCTATCCCTCGTATATGGGAAGATAGTTGATTTTCATGTTTCAAATATGATCATCCAAGAGCTATAATTGATGAGAATGTTATGTGATGATGTGTGTATGTGTGCAAGTAAGGGTGGCTAATTGGCTTGGAAAATAGCCTTGAATTGGTCCACACAGGTAAACACACGGGCGTGTGTCTAGGCCGTGTGCGACACACGGTCAACCCCCATGGGTGTGTTGATAGGCCGTATGTCCCCTGCATTTAGTTTCGATAATTTGAATTGTCACACGGGCCAGCACACAGGCGTGTGCCTAGGCCGTGTGACCCTTATGAGGTTGCTGACTTCACAAATAGAATACCCATGTTTTTACACACGGGCATGTCTAGGCCGTGTGGAGCACACGGGCGTGTGTCTAGCCGTGTGAAAACTCCTGTAGGTTCGAAAAGAAAATAATTCTACACGGGTGTGTGACATGTCACACGGGCGTGTCCCACTCTTCACACGGACGTGTGGCCCTATTTTTTGTCAAAATTTTCTAAATGTTTTTCCTGTTTGATCCCAAAGCATCCCGAGTATATGTATAAGGTCTCGTAGACCCATAATGTGGACGTTACATTTATAAAAGAAAAAGTTTTAAATTGGAATAAATTTTATAGCCCAAAGTTGAATGTTCAAGCAAGTTAAGTCCGATAATGCCTCGTACCCTATTCTGGCGTCGAATATGGGTAAAGAGTGTTACATTTAGTGGTATCAGAGCTATGGTTCAATCGGTTCTCGACTAACCTAGCATACGATAGTTTAGCTATACATGTCATATTACTACTCATGATAGTGTGATATCTCCCGGTTCTGACGAGATTGTTATTCTCGATAATTTTGTAAGTGATAATGAGTTAATTGAAATGTGATTATGACGTGATGAAATTCAGAAAGGTAAGAATAGAAGTTCATGACATGTGTGTGATAAGGTATAGAATGAGATAATCCTAGGTTGAATAATGAAATAAAAGTTATAAGGTGATAAGCTTATCCAAATTGTGATTTTAATTTGATTATAGAAAAGTGATAATTCTAGTATAAGAAGTGAAATCACAAGTTCCAATTTGTGCGATGGATTTTCGGGTAAGCCAAAATGAGTTAATGCATTCGATTGAGATATGATTCGAGTTATGTGTATACCTATACATGCTTCAACAGGAGAATAAATTCTGTGTGTTCATGAGTTGGGAGATGGATAGTCTGAATGAGGAAATTTGATTCTAGGAAGCATAATACAGGGATATGCTTATTGAAAAGTTATCACATTTATGAAAGTTTAAATGGTATGTTGCAGAATGGTAAAGTCGAAAGCTATTGAAGGTACTATTAACTGAAAGTTCTAGTACTAAGTTCAGTATGAATCGAGAAAAAGAATTTATGGTATTTAGTGACACGCTAATGAATAAATGGAAATATGTTTCAATACCATAACGTAAGAGATAGTTTACATCTTTAGATGGTTAGAGTTGCATCAAAAAGAATTGTTGGACTGGCGCCTTAGAGACGATCACTTTTATGTCTATGTCGAGAACTCGATGACATAGTATGATTCATGGAAAAATGATATGTGCTTTCTGAATCCTTATGAGTTTGAGTATCAAATGTTGCAGAAAAATATGAATGTGAGACAGTAAAAAAAATGGCTTGAAATATTACAAGAGAATGTATAGTTATTGAAATACTTCTCGGATAGTGGACATAGTACAGATATCTGGATGGAAAATCCTTGTTTAATCAATGTGAGTTAGTTACTCGATTGATCTTAGTTGACAATATCCTAGTTTCTGCGATGTTAATGGCTAAAGCGAGTTTTCCTTTTGAAACAAAGGAGTTCAGAAGTGAGATAGTAAATGGTATTTTAAATAAGCTCCGGATGAGTTTGTTTCATATGTTAAAATTCAGGTCGGATAAAATTTCTATCATTATTGTTACCTTGAGATAAAATGTGCATGTTGATGAATCCAGAACTTATGTAGAAGTTTTGGTATGAAGCTCAGTAGTAGCATGTCTGCTTATTCGAGGATAAGAGAAGGTGTAGTTATATGCGTAGATGTTTTGAAAATTGAGTACACATCATGATATGATTGAGTTTATGTTCGGAAGTAGTTGACCGGTAAAAGCCAAATTTTCAAAGTGCTCAAAGTTAGAACTATTACAGTCAATGAGGATCCTAGTGAGAAAGTGTGATAAAATACTATAGATTTCGAATTTGGATTGACATGATTTCCCATGGAGGGGGATGTCATCCGAATTGTAGTAGATTATTCAATAAGATCTGAAGGATCATTTTAGCTTGTGCAGAGTTCACATTTGTCAGATTTCTGAGTATGTGTACCTTGGAGAAAGAGTAAGCTAGGTTTTAAAGTTGTGCTTCAACCTTGTGTATTACAGCTTAAAGGTTTTTGACGAGAGAATCTTGAGGATAAACGGATTTGTGATTTTGAAAAGTTGGTGGAATCGTTTCATGAATGTTGAAAGCAACTTCTCCTGGTAAGATTTTCGGGGACAAAAATTCCTAAGGGGGGAGAATTGTAATAGCCCGAATCAGGGGCTAGTCAGAACAGTGGTCTCGGGACCACTAATTCGAGGTTGAAGAAAACTATTTTGATATTATTTTATGTGTTATAATATATTTATAAAGAGGCATGAGAATTTTGGTGCTTTAATTTTAGCAATTGAGGGCTTAATTGCGAAAAAGGACTAAATCGCATAAAGTGCAAAAGTTCTATTTTAATTGCTAGAGGTGCCAATTAGCTAAGGAATATTAATTGGAGGTCCTTAAAGTTCAAATAGGCCATTGGGGGACTGATGGCTGGCCATAGGGGACAAGATGATTAAATTAGTCAATGTTTTGGTGTGTTAGGTGATGAATGAATAAAATAAGAGAAAAATAAAGAAAAGAAAAGTATCATCTTTTCTTCTCTTCATCACCACTGAAAATTGGCAGCAAACAAGGGTTGGAGAGCTCAAAAATTTCAGAAAACATTTCTCCTCACAAGTAAGTGATTTTGGTGACCTTTCTTGATAAAAATTGTACTTTTGGAATCCCCAAAGCTTAAGCTAGCTAATGAGGGAACTTATTTGCAATATGGTTGAAAGTCTAGGGACTTGCCATGAGAGAGTTGAAGTTGTTTGCTGAGTTTTTATTGAAGAAAATGAATGTTAGGAAGATGCGAAACAACTTTTGTGAAAGGTGTTGTCATGAAAACACCTAGATGGGACTAAGTTGTAAATGTTGTAATTTGGTTATAAAGGCATGAAATAGTTGGATTTTTGAGTAGTTGTAAGAGGATTAAATGTTTATCTAGGCTTTTTTAACAAGAAAATGTGATGAAAAATGATTTACGAGCCTTGGGGCAAAATCGTAATTTTGCCAAAGTGTAAGGGCAAAATAGTCATTTTTGCCTAAGTATAGATTATGAAGTATTATGGTTTATAAAGTGATTGAATGAGTGAATTTCACTATTTTAGATCAAGAAGAGCGCGGAAACAACCTTGACCGAGGAAAAGGCCAAGGTTACGGAATAGACTGCCAATTAGTGCATTTCGCATCGAGGTAAGTTCGTGTGCTAAATAATGCAACTATAAGTGAAGTATTTATTATTTCGATGTTGTATGAATCGTATATTGACTCTATGAAAATATTAAATACGGTTTGACGGGATGTCAAGAATTGTAAGTCTTCAATTGAATCTAAGGATAGAGGGAATGCAAACATCATGATACTATGATAATTAAGGTCCCGTGTAAGACCATGTTAGGAATATGGCCTCGATGTGAGATTTCGTATAAGACCATGTCAAGGACATGGCATCGATATGATATCTCTTGTAAGACCCTATCGGGGTATGATGTTGAAACGATATTATGTGTATGAGACTCAAGAGTGTTATTTAGCATTTTGAGTGATTCAACAGGTATGTTGAAAATGAGAAAGTATGTGGTTGTACCATGAGAGGCACAGGTATGTGTCAGAACTCAATTGAGATGAGTTCGGCATATGATGAACCCATGGTAAGTTTATGTATAAACAATTCATTACGAGTATACATGCTGTTAATTAATAGTGTATTGTATGAATGAGATTATTCATGGCTGAGATGAATTGAATTCAATAAATGTTGGATAATTCCAGTATGAATCTAATTATAGATAAATGGTGGGTTGTGTGCGTTACCACCTTATTGTTCATATACGATGGGCTGTGTGCGATACCATCATTCATATTATCATTTGGTGGGCTATGTGCGATACCATTTTATTACTCAATTACGATGGGATGTGTGTGATACCATCGTGCTTAGTATTAAATGGTGGGCTATGTGCGTTACCACCTTATAAATTATTAAATGGTAGGCCATGTGCGTTACCACCTTACACATTATTAAATGGTGGGCTATGTGCGGAACCACCGAGAGTTTGTTATTATTCTGAATAGAGCATTGGGAAATTGTATAAATATATGCTTCATTATTGTTGTAATGATAAATGCAGGGATTGCATGCTAATAAATGAGAGTATTATAATTGTCACATGGTTAGAATGTGGTAAGAGACGGAATGAGTAAGCTTTATGAATGATTGAATGGGTAACCATGAGTAAACCTCATTATAACACCTATGTGGTTGAATATAATCAATGAATTTCAATAGTTGATAATTATTTGCATATGAACTTACTAAGCATTATTGCTTACTCCTCTTCCTATCCTATCTCATATAGGTTAACTTAACTAGCTCAGGTTGGAGGTCGCTGGAGATGTTTTCACACTATCGAGCAGTCATTTGGGTATGAGGTTTCAAGTCTTCTTGAGATATGGCATGTATTGGGATCTTATTTTGGTTTAATTAAGTCATACTTAAAGTAGCCAAATGTGTTGGCCTAAATAGGTTATGGGCTGGTTGTGTATAGCCATGGATGATGGCTCATGTCGTTTTATGTCAAATTTTTCTAAGTGTTTAAAAGTTTCAATTTGATCCCGAAGCATCCTGAGTGTATGTATAAGGTCTCGTAGACCCATAATGTGGACGTTACATTTATAAAAGAAAAAGTTTTAAATTAGAATAAATTTTATAGCCCAATGTTGAATGTTCAAGCAAGTTAAGTCCGGTAATGCCTCGTACCCTATTCCGGCGACGAATACGGGTAAGGGGTGTTACATCTAGCTCACAAGAATTCTATGAATTTTAAAAAAATATATCCCTACATGAAGATGATAGTCCAAAGTCTATTTCCTAAAAACCACAACCTCAGACAAAAACAATTATATAAAAAATATATAATATCGCATTCATTCCCATATATAACTCAAAACATGCATAAGATCTAAAGAATGTCACTTTCTATGTAATCAATCATTCAAAAAGAAGAGAAATTTATTTTAATTATTTGTTTATACTTATAGATAGAACACAATCTAGCTCATGATACCAATTGTTGGAAAAAATGGGTTTGGAAAACGCAGCGGAAAATAAATTAAGGGAAAACCAAAGTTCTAAAATTTTTCAAAAACAAGATATTGATTGTGATATCTAAAGTAATAAAAACTTGATTAAAATTTTACCTTTTCGATTCGTCTAGGATGAGCGCTTCGACTGAGTATTCCTCTCTGCTATCCTCAAGCTCATGTCTACCGAGTGTGGGTTCACTTCGATTCAGAAAATTTTTCACAACAATTTCCAGTGGGGTAGTTTTGCAATTTCTCTAAACTTTTGGGTCAAGTTGTAAATAAGAAATATAACACCCCTAACCCATATCCGTCGCCAGAACAAGGTTACAGAGCATTACCAGAGTTTACAAAACAAATACAATTATTATATGTCATTCACTATTCATATCCGAAACCAGTCATATTCAATTGTATTGTCCCTTAATTGGACTCTCGAGGCCCAATTTATACATTAGAAACAAGTCGGGACTAAATTGATAACTCAGAGAATTTTTCGCAATATTTCAAAATTTCCTTATATGCAGGGGACGCACGCCGGTGTGAGCAACGCCCATGTCTCAGGCCGTGTGGGCATTCAATGTGAGGCACACGGCCGTGTCCCAGCATGTGTCCATACTCGTGTAACTCTCTAACATGAGACACACGGCTAGCCACACGCCTATGTGCCAGGCCATGTGGACAATTTAATTTTCAAAAATTAGGTGTAGGATTCACACGGCCAAAACACACGCCCATGTCTCTGCCCGTGTGAACAATTCGAATCATTCTGTTTCTAAATTTTTAGGATGCAGAGGACACACGGCCAAACCACACACCTGTGTTCATGGTCGTGTGTCACACACGGTTAAGACACACGCCCGTGTGTCTACCCGTGTGGACAAAATAAGGCCATTTCCAAGCCTTATTTCTCACCCAAATTTTTTTTGCCTTGTACCTACATTAACATTTTAACATATTTCCAAACCAATTCAAGTCATTTAAATCAAGCCAAGTACAAGTATTGTATATAACATATTAGCACATATGCTCAAATGATTAAACTTACCAAATTTGCACTTATGTATATATGCAAATTTTATCAATTATACTAATTCAAATCCATTCATCATATGGTTTATATACCTTTCACCATAAAACCATTTTCAACACACATTAAACATGATAAGGCCTTATATAATTACATCAAAGTATACTTAACACTAGCCATTCCAATGGCTAGTTACAACCAAAATATTTTATCATTTAATCTATTTAACCTATACATGCCATTATATCAAAAGTAGTTTTGCTAATTATACCAAGTTGAGCTGAAGGATAGTGTGATCTTGCTCCGACCCGTTCCAACCTTTATGACTTTCGAGTACTATAAAATAGAGAAAAGAAAACCAAGTAAGCATTTAATGCTTAGTAAGTTCGTATAACAGGAATTTAACTTACCAATTATGTTCAATTTAAACAATCATATAAATAACAAGCATCCCAACAAACTGGCCAATTGCCTAATCCCATATACTCAATCAAGCAAGTTAGACAGGAATTTCTAAATACTTTTCAAGTAATAAAGATGAGCTCATTATGTAATAACTTTCATACACATTTACTTTTCTTATCATATTTTCTATATAACATATACATTTCTATAATAAATCATCTCAAGTTCAAATTAGTCATAACAGAACTTTGCCCATTGAATTTATTTGAAATATCGATGGATACACATGTAGTACACTTGAAGTGTACAAAACTGTAATCCGTCAACTCATGTTCAGGGGTACCCATTAGGGCACATAATCAGGAAGCACTCTCTCAAGCCATATAATAGGATGCTCATGTGAGCCATGTAACAGGAAGCTTATCCGGGCTAAATCAGGAAACTCATAAGAGTTTAAAACAAGAATCTTATTGAGCTTAACAAGTAACTCCGAAGAGTTATTATCAACGAGCTCTAGATAGCCATATAATAGGAAATTCAAGCGAGCCATATCAGGAGCCTATATTAGGACGCTCATAAAGAGCTGCGTTTGTGTTCACAATATATGCAGGGTCACAACTGATCGTAATAGGACGCTCACAAAGAGCTGCAGTAGTCCACAACATATGTGGGATTACTACCAATCAGGATGCTCGCAGAAACCATGTAACGAGAAGCTCGAGAGGGCTTATAACAAGATGCTCTTTCGAGCTAAGGTGTGTCTGCAACATATGCAAGACCACAACCAATCGGGAAATCCTATATCCATCGAATTCCATCTATTCAAACAGGACTTATTATTTATCGTTACCGATTAATATCAGGCAAGTAGTTAATTTTATACATTAAACATTTATACAATTCACACATATTCAACATTCAATTCCAAACATATTAATATGCATAATCTAGTTACACGAACTTACCTCGATACTCTTTCGCTTCAAGAATCTACTAATCCGACACTTTTTGTTTTCCTCAATCCAACTCATTACTAGGTCTTTCTAGATCTATATAAATGAATTTAACGTAAATTGAATCAATTTCATACTCAATTTAATTCAATTCACATCCTAGGCAAAATTACCATTTTGCCCATATACTTTCCATAAATGACGATTTCATCCCTAAGCTCGAAAAATGAAATTATTGCAATTTAATCCTTATTTCAAGCCTAACCAAATTTTTCATTTAACATTTACAACTCACTTATTTCACAAAAATCAGAAATTTTCCATGAATTTTACATCTTTACAATTTAGTCCCTAAATCACAATTTCACGGAAATTTCCTTTACAAAAGTAGTTTATCTATCAACAACCTTTCATTTTCTACCATAAATTTCAAAATTTTAGCATACTCATCCCAGGCAAAATTTTAATACTTTGATAAATTTACGAATTAATCCCCAAAATAGCTAAATTAGGTTATTTTGATCTCAAAAATATAAAAATTACTAAAAACGGGACAAGATTACTTACCCAATTAGGCTTGCTTGATTTTCTTTCTCTTTCCTAGGGTTTCCATAGAAATTTTTGGGAAGATGATGATATGAAATTATTTTATTCATTTAATTAACTTATCATCCATTAATTTTTCAACTTTCTAATTTAGTCCTTTTCTTTTTCTAATTTTCCATGGATGAATCATCATAAATATCTACTAACTTTTCTTAATGGTATAATTACCATATAAGGACCTCAAACTTTGAATTCCATAGCTATTTAATCATTCTAGCTACTAGAATTCAACTTTTGCACTTTATGCAATTTGGTCCTTTCCTCCTAATTAAACATAAAATCAGTAAAATCTTCTTATCAAAATTTTCATACATCGTTTCATCCTGATTTTGGGCCTAGTCAGAATAGTGGTTGCAGGACCACAATCCGACATCGAAAAATTTATTTTATTATTATTTTGATGTCTACAGTATGATACAAAAGTTGTGTGGAATTTTCACAAAGAAATTTCCTCATTTGAGTGCTCAATTTGATAAAAAGGACTAAATCGCGTAAGGCGCAAAACTTGAGGTCTAAATGATAAAGGCACTAAATAGCTATAGAATTGAAAAGTATGAGCACTTTCATGGCAATTATACCAATAGAAAAGTGAGGAGACAAAGGTGGACATGTAGTTGGTGAATTTGGTGAAGTTATTAAAAGGTTAAATTGGTAAATAAATTAATAGGTGTAATAAGACAAAATAGCAAAAGCTACCATCTTTTTTATTTCTCTTTCTTCTCCAACGATTCTTACCCAAGGAAATGGCCGTGGAAGCTTGAAAATTTCAACAACTTCTAACTCTCACAAGTAAGTGATTTTGATGGTCATTTTTTATTATTTTTGTATTTTTGGAACCCTTGTAGCTTAATCTAGCTAATGAGGGGACTATTTTGCAAAATGATTGAAAGTATAGGGTTTTTCCATGAGGATATTCATGTTGTTTGCTGCATTTTTATGGAAGAAAATGAATCTTGGTTGTTAAATAAACAACTTTTGTTAAGTGATTTTCATGAAAACACCTAAAATGGACCATTTTGTAAAATTTGTAAAATAGGTAGTAAAGGTGTGAAAAAATGGAAAATGTGGGCTGCTATAAGCATGAAAAAGGTTCAGCTATGCATGGGTAGTAAAGAAATTGAACACATTTCATTTAACGAGCCTAGGGGCAAAAGTGTAAATATGACAAAGTTTAGGGGTAAAAATGTAATTTTACCAAAAATGTGAAATTGGGCTAATTTGAGTAGCATGATGATAAAATAAATTAAATATGTTGTTATAGATCAAGGAAGATGAGATTTGGAATTAGATTGGGGGAAAAGCAAGATAATCGAGTAATTGACTTATTTCGTCGTTTCATACCGAGGTCAGTTCGTATGTTAATCATAAATGTTTATTTGATAAATTGTGAATTTAATTATATTATTTGTTGTACAATGAAAATTCGATGTTCGAGACTAGTGAACGCAAAGTTGAACACTTTCGTTCAGTACTAAAAGATGAATTGACGAAAAAGACCATGAATGAGTCATGGCAAAGTGTGACTAAGTGAAATCATGTAAGACCATAGTTAGACTATGGCATCGAGATATTGTTCTATGTGAGATTGTGGAATAAAATAGCTATGGTCACATGTGTAGTACTAAGTGCAGGCTACTATGTACACCGGATAGCATCTTTTCTTATTGGTGGGCTGTGTGCGATACCACCGTGAATCTGTTATTATTGGTGGGCTGTGTGCGATACCATCGTGTATCTATTATTATGGGTGGGCTATGTGTGAAACCACCGTGTATCCGTAATTACTCCGAAGTGTTCATCAAGAAAATTCGACAACATGGAATTTCATGTGAGTAATGAATTCGATATATGATGAATTTTGGTTAGGATTAAAATGAGTAAGTGAATTTATAAAGTTTTGTATTATTCATACTAATCAAATTATGCTATTGAATGTGAGCATATTGTTATGATGTCTCATGATTGGAAATCCAATTTGAGGTTGAATGACATATGAAATTAAATCTTATTGAGTCTATTTCTACATAAAAGAAACAGAATAAGCAAAAGAATTTCATATGGTGAGATAATTGGATTTTAGTGAGACAGGGTTAGAATGATTTCAGAATCCCCTGTTCTTACTTGGGAAATTCATTAAAAATTGTACAAAAATAATCATGGGATAAAATTTATATTTTTGAAATTCTTAATAAGTCTATTTTCAATAGAAACAAACAGGAACATCATTCGAGTTCTGTACAACGAGATAATTAATTTTTAGTGAAGAGGGGTCAGAACTATCAGATAGCGAAACAGGGGAGACTTTAAAGAATAAATTGTACTGATTGGCTGAACCAAAAATTCTGGAAATTTTATGGTAATAAAATATGTGAGTCTAGTTTCAGCAAAAATTAGCGGATCTTAATTTTGAGTTCCGTATCTCCGGATAAAAATAATTTAGTGACTGTAACTCGAGTAAATAGCTCAAGATGAATATAAATGAATTGTGAATTTTATGCAATAATAATGGTATTATCTTGAGAGCTTATAATGATGATTGTTAAAAGCATGGTAATCAATTGTTTATTATTTACATACGTACTTACTAAGTTTCATAGCTTACTCCGTTGTTTTTCGTGTTTATAATGTACTCAGGTTAGCTCGGGTTGGAAGTCGCTGGAGAACCTATCACACTATTAAGCTTACAATTTAGGTATCGATGATTTTATACTTAAGGTTATGGCATGTATGAGGAACTTGTTCATATGTATATGTTACAATGCGTTGTCCTAGAATAATGACCCATGATATTCGGAGTTCATTATTGTATAAGGCCATTTAATGTAGCCAACAAATTGGATGCTATGACTTATTACATGCGTGTGGTGGATGTTTTGGTAGCTTTAATATGTCATGAAATGTGTAACATCCTAGTTTTGGGGGGTTCTACATCTAACGTACGTTGTGTGTGTATGCTGTGTTTTGTACATTATTTTGGTGTGTTTGGGGGTCCATAAAAGGCTCGGGGTTAAGCCGAAGCTTGGGCCAAAATTTTCTTTTTTGGCACTTTCAGGGGAGAGCTGACTGGGGCAGGACTTAAGGGTTATTGCTTGTGTTTGTTGACACAAGAATTGAAGTGGCAAAGTGGCAAGGAGGAGTCACTTAATGTGTTGGTAGGTGACGCCACAGGGAAGCAAGGAGGGAGCTGGTTCGAGTTGCACAATTTGCATTTTTGGAACTCTTTTTGGCGTCAAGGGGAGTAGTGTTGGATGTCAGCTAGGAACCTTGAAGAGTGGAAGTTGAATTGGTCAAAATTTTTGAAATGGGTGATTGAGAGTGAAGTTAGGAGGAGAATAAGGGATTGAGGGTTGGTGAAGGTGGTGGCCGAATTTTTGGGTGCTTGTGGAAGGGGGAAAGCAATCTGTTTTGGCTTGTATTGGTGTGCCGAAATTCATTAGTGGTCTTAGGTTCCATTTTAGTTTTCTTTAGAACAAATTCAGGTATTAAGGGGGATGTGATTGTCGTTTTGTGCTTAAGCCTTGGAAGTCTCTTTCTTTTCTTTCTCCTGGAGTCCATATTCTTTGTGTGTCGAAATTGTATTAGTCAACATCTATTCCCCTCTCTTTTCATCTTTAGCCGAATGTGATAGACCATTGGTTCACTTTCTTTTTCTTTATTTTCCTTTCTCCATCTAAGACTCTCAAGCCGCACCTTAGCATCATTCTACTCACCATTTCCATTGTTTTTATTCTTCTTCTCTTCCCCTCTTAAGCCGAAACCTTGTAAGCCTCCACCGAATCTCTCTTTCTCCCCACTCATACTCTTAAGCTTCACAAATCGAAAACAACACACCATTTCTTTTGTGATCACTTTTCTCCTTTTCTTCTTTACTTTTTTTATTTCAAACCGAAACCATCTTTATCCCTCATATTCATACAAAGCCGAAACCCCTATTTACTTCCATTCTCTTCTCCATTTCTTGTTCAAGCCGAACATCCCTTATTCCATTATTCTCTTTTCCAACCAGTAGTTGACTTGGCCGAAACTAAGCCCTTGCTACGGATCTTTTTTCCCTCGATTTTGATCTTCAAAGATCCCTTAGGATATTATTTGTATTAGCCTGATACGGTGGAACAAGGTAATAGGAATCTGCTTCAGATCTCTCATCGAGTTGGGTCGTTAATCTGAAGTATTTGAATTCCAAGTCTAAGAATCGGTCAATCTTTGAACCCTATCACTCTATTCGGGATCTCAAGCCAATCGAAGGAAGGGGTTGGACCCGTAATCCCAGCCCCTAAGTTCAAAAAGCGCGCGGTATCTACTGTTCGAGATTGCCCACAAGGTTGTGGACCGGCTTCGGAACAGAACAGTAGACAAATAGCATTCGTTTCTACTATCGATAGTGTCGACATAGAGAGTATTATATTGCGTGTTATCAGGTGTGTAAAACTTCACACTCTATTAAGTATCTGTGATATTATGTGTATGGGCTGAAAAGCCGAAATGACTGAAAAGCAGTCGGAAAACCCTTGTAGGTAAGCTGGGGATATCAGGTAAGTGACTCTATTAATCTCCTAATGGCTATGAAATGAATATTGTAATCTGTCTTTGTAATGAGAGCATGTGCATTCATATGATCGTTTATTCTGCATGGATTGGGAAATGATGTGAAAAGGGGAAGTATTTGAGACTGTCACAGTGGTTTGGTACCACGGTGGGTTAGCTCCACGTATGTATGCTTGATAATAGTGACCATGTCTCGGTGGCCCAGTGCCACGGTGGTTTAATACCACATATATATGATTAGTGACTTGTCCCAGTGGTTTGGTACCACAGTGGGTTGGCCCCACATATATTCATCAGGGATTGTCACGGTGGCTTAGTACCACGGTGGGTTGGCCCCACGTATGTTAATAGTGACTATGTCACGGTGATCTAGTATCACGGTGGTCTAGAACCACGAGTGGCCTGATGCCACGTATGAGGAGTGTAGCGGATGGAGGGTTGATTGTAGAAATCCCCACGGTGTGATGGGCTGGTACCGGTGGTGTGTAGAGGATGGAAAAACTAGGTTGGGTTGGGACTCACATTACATTCATTCATTTGTATGTTGTTTCGATTAGGCTAAAGCCCAATGTGCGATCTTGGGCTTGAAGCCATTCATGTGACTTAAGGGGATTTACACACTGAGTCTTGGTGACTCACCTCTCTGCTTAATTTTGCAAGTAATCAGTAGATCGTGGATCTGGGAGCCGAGGCAGTCTCGTGGAGGCCATATCATGTTTATTTTTCGTAAACTCGTTTACTTTCTAGTATTTATTTTAATTGGGGATTTTATTATGTAATAAGGCCTTCCTAATATTTTTATTTTGTTTTCTTTATTTTATTTTCACTTAATTTTGATATGACACTATTATGCATTTCAAATTGGATAATTAAGCTAGTGTTTTCAAAACCTAAGTAATATAAACAATAATTTTTCTCAAATGCCAACAAAGATAACAAATGAAATTTAACTCGATTCGGGAATTTTCCCTTTAACTGCGAGCCATAGTTTTCAAAACATCACCTAAAACGAAAAATTTTCAAATTCGTGGTAATTTCCTAAAATTCAAAAAATAAAATGTTTTTTTTATAACCTCACCCTGTGACATACCAGATCTGCTCGTAATGTCTAGACCGGGTTTGGGGTGTTACAATTTTGGCATCAGAGCCCGGTTGCAAAACTCGAGCTATGAAATGGGTTCAAAAGTGTTTTGTAAAGTTGATTTAAATGTTATTTGGAGAAAATGTTTTGAATGGAATATGGCATCTGAGTCTACCGACACCCGATCCACGTAGGTAAGTGTTCTAATTATTGGTGATGTATGCATGAATTGATTGTTAGCATGAATGAATATGTTGCTAGCATTAGGAGATCCAAACTTTAGAGACTGAAACTTCTAGGTCAAGATATGATTTGCGAGAATAACCCTCTAAAGCTACTTTTCATAAGACTGCTCGGTATTAAACAATGAAAGAAAGTACTAACTCATAAAACTCTTAATCAGATTAAGTCGTATCAGTAACCATGAGTACTAGGGGGCGAGAACGTGTGGTGCGCGTCCGTGGTAGGGGTCGGAGTGCTGGATCGGAACCCTTGGAATCTGGGCATGGGTCAAAAAGTGATGTACCAGCGTCGCCAGCTACGGAAGCAGAATTTCAGGATCAAACAGGTAGAGACGATGCTATGTCCCAAGCAATGCTACACGTATTGGAGAGAGTTGCTGGAGCAGGCATGGGTACAGGGGCTCGGAAATCTGTGTCAGAATGACTCCGATCCAATGGAGCAGAAATGTTTAGGGGCGTTTCTGGTGTAGCTCCTAATGTAGCAGAGTATTGGCTGGAAGCAGTGGAGCGTATTATGGATGACCTTGATCTTACTGAAGAGGAAAAAATTGAGAGGAGTTGTGTCTCTTCTGCGGGACGAAGTGTATCAGTGGTGGCTTACGGTCAAAGGTGGAACTGTGGCTGACCGCATTACCTGGGATTTCTTCAAGTCATCATTCCAGAGTAAGTACATCGGATCAAGTTATGTGGATGCGCAGCGTAGGGCATTTCTAAATCTGGTTCAGGGGAATAAATCGGTGGCTGAGTATGAGGCGAAATTCTTACGCCTTAGTCGTTATGCCCGGGGTATGGTGGCCACAGATCATGAGCGTTGTGTTCGGTTTGAGGATAGTCTGAGGGATGATTTGCGGGTGCTGATCGCTCCACAATGAGAAAGGGAATTTGTTGTTTTAGTGGAGAAGGCAGCGGTCTGAAAAACAGAATCAGGATAGAGATAGAGGTAGAAATAAATGAAATTTTGGGTCGTCGGCTTCAGCTGGGCGTTTTCAGAAAAGACCGAGGTTGGATGGGCCGAATCGTGTAGCGATACCTGTTATTGAAAGTGGGCCTCGAAGGTGTGCCAGATGTCGTAGATCTCATTCAGGTGAGTGCTGGATGGGTAATACAGGATGTTTCAGATGTGGGTCTACTGATCATCGAGTAAGAGACTGTCCTCGGGAGTTGGGCAGAATGAGACCTGTGGAACAAGGTTATGTTCAACCGGGTAGAGGTGGCCAACAACCACAGAGAGGTCGTGGTCCTGCTAGAGGAGGAGGTAATTTTGGTCGAGGACGTGGAGCACCAGGTAGAGGTGTTGGGAGCACAGATGCAAGGCAGCCTGGGTTGGTCTATGCGGCTAGACACCGAGAGGAGAGCGATGCACCAGACGTCATAACCGATACGTTTCTTATTTATGGGTTGCCATACACTGCTTTAATTGATATTGGATCAACACATTCTTATGTTGCTAGTACTATATCGGGAACTCTGAACCTAGACTCTGAGATTGCCTCTAGGGAGATGACTGTACTTAGCCCTTTAGGACAATCAGTTGTTGTGAATAAACTCTTTAGGAAGGTGCCTTTAGAGGTTCAAGGGATGGTTTTTTCGGCTGATCTGATGGAACTGCCGTTTGGGGAGTTCGACTTAATCTTGGACATGGACTGGCTAGTGATGTATCAAGCAAACTTGGATTGTGCAGCCAAGCACATAGTGTTAAGAACTCTCGAGGACAAAGAGGTGGTGGTAATAGGTGAGAGGAGGAACTACCTATCTAATGTAGTGTCTGCTCTAAAGGCTGAGAGAATGGTGAGGAAAGGATGTAAGGCGTTTATAGCTTATGTTTGTACTCTGGAGATCAAGGAATCGACTGTGAGGAATGTTCGAACAGTGAAGGAATTTTCTGATGTTTTTCCAGAAGAGCTTCCGAGATTGCCTCCGGATCGCGGGGTGGAGTTTGGTATTGATCTTCTTCCGGGAACGGTGCCCGTCTCTATTGCCCCGTATAGGATGGCGCCAAAGGAGCTGGTGGAATTGAAAGCTCAAATTCAGGAGCTGCTAGATCGAGGTTTTATCCGACCGAGTGTATCACCTTGGGGAGCGCCAGTGCTTTTTGTTAAGAAGAAGGAGGATCAAAGCGTATGTGCATTGACTACCGTCAGTTGAATAAGTTGACCATCAAGAACAAATACCCACTGCCAAGGATTGACGATTTGTTCGACCAACTTAAGGAAGCCTCAGTCTTCTCGAAGATAGATTTAAGATTAGGATATCATCAGCTTAAAGTCAAGGAGGCAGATATTCATAAGACGGCGTTTCGTACTCCCTATGGCCACTATGAATTCCTGGTAATGCCGTTTGGGTTGACCAATGCACCAGCAGCATTCATGGACATGATGAACCGGGTATTCCAACCCTATCTGGATCGATTTGTTGTGGTAATCATTGACGATATCCTGGTTTATTCAAAGTCGGAGGAGGAGCATGATTCGCATCTTCGGGTGGTTTTGCAAATTCTAAAGGAGAAACAGCTGTACGTCAAATTCAGTAAGTGTGAGTTTTGGCTAAGTGAAGTCACCTTTTTGGGTCATGTTGTGTCGGCTGAGGGGATTAGAGTTGATCCTCGAAAAATCGAAGCTGTGTTGGATTGGAAGCCGCCTAAGTCTGTGGCTGAAATCCGGAGTTTTCTTGGTCTGGCTGGGTATTATAGAAGGTTTGTTGAGGGGTTCTCTTTGATAGCGGCACCATTAACCAAGTTGTTGCGGAAAGGGGTTCCATTTGTCTGGTCTGATAAGCAACAGGAGAGTTTTGAGAGGCTGAAAAAGATTTTGACAGAGGCTCCAGTGTTGATACAGCCTGAGGTTAGGAAAGAGTTTGCTGTTTATTGTGATGCGTCGCACACGGGATTGGGATGTGTGCTGATGCAGGATGGGAAAGTGATAGCATATGCATCTCGGCAGTTGAGACCGCATGAGTTGAATTATCCCACGCATGATCTAGAATTGGCAGCGGCAGTGTTTGCTCTGAAGAGTTGGAGGCATTATCTGTATGGGGAAAAGTCCATTATTTATATGAACCACAAGAGCCTAAAGTATCTCCTTACTCAGAAAGAGTTAAATTTAAGGCAGCGAAGATGGATCGAATTGTTAAAAGATTATGACTGCTCAATCGAGTACCACCCGGGTAAAGCTAACGTGGTGGTGGATGCATTAAGTGTTAGGGTGATCTCTGACTTGAGAGCAATGTTTGCTCACCTCAGTTTATACGATGATGGAAGCTTATTAGCTGAACTTCAAGTGAAGCATTCTTGGGTCAGTCAGATTAAAGAGAAGCAGTGGGCTGATGAGTTGTTAAAGTCAAAGTTTCAGTTGGGAACAAATGGTGAGATAACGATTTCAGGGTAAATAGTGATGGGGTATTATGTTTTCGAGGGAAGACTTGCATGCCAAAGGATCCTGAGTTGAGACGTAAGATTTTATAGGAGGCGCATAACAGCCCATACGCTATGCATCCTGGAGGAAGTAAGATGTATCAGGATTTGCAAGAACAGTTTTGGTGGCCAGGTCTGAAGCGAGGGGTAACCAATTTGTGAGTAAATGTTTGACGTGTCAGCAGGTAAAAGCAGAACACCAGTTGCCTTCAGGGTTGTTGCAGCCGGTGAAGATTCCGCAGTGGAAGTGGGAAAGGATCACGATGGACTTTATTAGTGGGGTGGGTGATTGTTGATCGACTGACGAAGTCTACTCATTTTATATCGGTTCGTGTTGACTACTCTCTACAGAAATTATCTAAGCTGTATGTAGCGGAAATTGTAAGGTTGCTTGGGGTACCTGTGTCCATCATATCAGGCAGAGACCCCAGGTTTACGTCGAGGTTCTGGAAGGTGTTGCATCAAGTGTTGGGTACAAGATTGGATTTCAGTACGGCGTTTCATCCACAGACAGACGGACAGTCGGAGAGGGTAATTCAGATCTTCGAAGATATGTTGAGAGGCTGCGTCATTGACTTCAGGGGTAGTTGGGAGGAATTTCTACCATTGGCAAAATTCGCATACAACAACAGCTATCAATCTAGTATTCAGATGGCACCGTATGAGGCGTTGTATGGGCGGAAGTGTCGCACTCCTACTTGCTGGACAGAATTGGGTGAGCGACAGTTGTTGGGTCCAGAATTGGTTTCTGAAACGGAGGACAAGGTTAAGTTAATTCGGGCTCGATTGAAGGAAGCTTCTGACAGGCAGAAGTCCTGCGCTGATCTGAAGCGCAAGGAAATAGAATTTGCTGTAGGTGACCGGGTCTTCTTAAAGGTTTCACCGTGGAAGAAGGTTCTAAGGTTTGGTCGGAAGGGTAAGCTAAGCCCCAGATTCATCGGGCCTTATCATGTGTTGAAACGTGTGGGACCAGTAGCTTATCAGCTCGAGCTACCTTCAGAATTAAGTCAGATTCATGATGTATTTCATGTTTCAATGCTAAGACGCTACCGTTCGGATTCATCTCATGTTGTGCCCGTGGAAGAAATCGAGGTAAGGCCGGACCTATCCTTTGAAGAGGAACAAGTTTAGATCTTGGGTCGTAACATTAAAGTATTACGAAGGAAATCACTCCCTTTGGTTAAAACTTTGTGGCAGAACCACGGTTCAGAAGAGGCTACGTGGGAGCCAGAGGATGTTATGCGGCAGCAATACCCTCATCACTTTTGACCAGGTAATTTCGAGGCCGAAATTTCTTTAAGGGGGTAGAACTGTAACATCCTGGTTTTGGGGGGGTTCTGTATCTAATGTACGTTGTGTGTGTATGCTGTGTTTTGTACATTATTTTGGTGTGTTTGGGGGTCCAGAAAAGGCTCGGGGTTAAGCCGAAGCTTGGGCCAAAATTTTCTTTTTGGGCACTTTCAAGGGAGAGTTGACTAGGGCAAGACTTAAGGGTTATTGCTTGTGTTTGTTGACACAAGAATTGAAGTGGCAAAGTGGCAAGGAGGCGTCACTTAATGTGTTGGTAGGTGATGCCACAGGAAAGTAAGGAGGGAGCTGGTTCGAGTCGCACAATTTGCATTTTTGGAACTCTTTTTGGCGTCAAGGGGAGTAGTGTTGGATGTCAGCTAGGAACCTTGAAGAGTGGAAGTTGAATTGGTCAAAATTTTTGAAATGGGTGATTGAGAGTGAAGTTAGGAGGAGAATAAGGGATTGAGGGTTGGTGAAGGTGGTGGCCGAATTTTTGGGTGCTTGTGGAAGGGGGAAAGCAATCGGTTTTGGCTTGTATTGGTGTGCCAAAATTCATTAGTGGTCTTAGGTTCCATTTTAGTTTTCTTTAGAACAAATTCGGGTATTAAGGGGGATGTGATTGTCGTTTTGTGCTTAAGCCTTAGAAGTCTCTTTCTTTTCTTTCTCTTGGAGTCCATATTCTTTGTGTGTCGAAATTGTATACTCAACATCTATTCTCCTCTCTTTTCACCTTTAGCCAAATGTGATAGACCATAGGTGCACTTTCTTTTTCTTCATTTTCCTTTCTCCATCTAAGACTCTCAAGCCGCACCTTAGCATCATTCTACTCACCATTTCCATTGTTTTTATTCTTCTTCTTTTCCCCTCTTAAGCCGAAACCTTGTAAGCCTCCACTGAATATCTCTCTCTCCCCACTCATACTCTTAAGCTTCACAAACCGAAAACAACACACCATTTCTTTTGTGATCACTTTTCTTCTTTTCTTCTTTACTTATTTTATTTCAAATCGAAACCATCTTTATCCATCATATTCATACAAAGCCGAAACCCCTATTTACTTCCATTCTCTTCTCCATTTCTTGCTAAAGCCGAACATCCCTTGTTCCATTATTCTCTTTTCTAACCAATAGTTGACTTGGCCGAAACTAAGCCCTTGCTACCGATCGTTTTTCCCTCGATTTTGATCTTCAAAGATCCCTTAGGATATTATTTGTATTAGCCTGATACGGTGGAACAAGGTAATAGGAATCTGCTTCGGATCTCTCATCGAGTTGGGTCGTTAAACCGAAGTATTTGAATTCCAAGTCTAAGATTCGGTCAATCTTTGAACCCTATCTCTCTATTCGGGATCTCAAGCCAATCAAAGGAAGGGGTTGGACCCGTAATCCCAGCCCCTAAGTTCAAAAAGTGCGTGGTATCTGCTGTTCGAGATTGCCCACCGGGTTGTGGACCGGCTTCGGAACAGAACAGTAGACAAATAGCAGTCGTTTTTGCTATCGATAGTGTCGACATAGAGAGTATTATATTGCATGTTATCAGGTGTGTAAAACTTCACACTCTATTAAGTATCTGTGATATTATGTGTATGGGCTAAAAAGTCGAAATGACTGAAAAGCAGTCGTAAAACCCTTGTGGGTAAGCTGGGGATATCATGTAAGTGACTCTATTAATCTTCTAATGGCTATGAAATGAATGTTGTAATCTATCTTTGTAATGAGAGCATGTGTATTCATATGATCCTTTATTCTGCATGGGTTGGGAAATGATGTCAAGAGGGGAAGTATTTGAGACTGTCACGGTGGTTTGGTACCACGGTGGGTTAGCTCCACGTATGTATGCTTGATAATAGTGACCATGTCTCGGTGGCCCGGTGCCACGGTGGTTTAATACCACATATATATGATTAGTGACTTGTCCCAGTGGTTTGGTACCACAGTAGGTTGGCCCCACATATATTCACCAGGGATTGTCACGGTGGCTTAGTACCGCAGTGGGTTGGCCCCACGTATGTTAATAGTGACTATGTCACGGTTATCTAGTATCATAGTGGTCTAAAACCACTAGTGGCCTGATGCCATGTATGAGGAGTGTAGCGGATGGAGGGTTGATTGTAGAAATCCCCACGGTGTGATGGGCTGGTATGGGTGGTGTGTAGAGGATGGAAAAACTAGGTTGGGTTGGGACTCACATTACATTCATTCATTTGTATGTTGTTTCGATTAGGCTAAAGCCCAATGTGCGATCTTGGGCTTGAAGCCATTCATGTGACTTAAGGGGATTTACACACTGAGTCTTGGTGACTCACCTCTCTGCTTAATTTTGCAGGTAATCAGTAGATCGTGGATCTGGGAGCCGAGGCGGACTCGTGGAGGCCATATCATGTTTATTTTCCGTAAACTCGTTTACTTTCTAGTATTTATTTTAATTGGGGATTTTATTATGTAATAAGGCCTTCCTAATATTTTTATTTTGTTTTCTTTATCTTATTTTCACTTAATTTTGATATGACACTAATATGCGTTTCAAACTGGATAATTAAGCTGGTGTTTTCAAAACCTAAGTAATATAAACAACAATTTTTCTCAAATGCCAACAAAGATAACAAATGGAATTTAACTCGATTCGGGAATTTTCCCTTTAACTGTGAGCCACAATTTTCAAAACATCACTTGAAACGAAAAATTTTCAGAAAATAAAACGTTTTTTTTTACAACCTCACCCTGTGACATACCAGATCTGGTCGTAACGTCTAGACCGGGTTTGGGGTGTTACAAAATGTGTCATTCAAATTATACTCAAGTATGGGCAGGATAGGGTAGAAATTGGATTGGAAAATAGCCAACTTCTTGACCACACAGGCAGAGATACGGCAATATGTCTCAGTCGTGTAGAGAATACAGTCTAGCACACGGGGGTGTGACTTGATCGTGTGATCCAAAACGAATGGTGACGTCATAAACAGAGAGTTACACGGGTGGAGGACACAGGCGTGTCCTGGGCCACACGGGCCGGTGTAACCACACGGCCTACCCACACGGGCGTGTGACTCTCCAAAACAAGGAAATTTTCTAAATGTTCCAATAGTTTTAAAAGTTCTCGATTTAGTCCCGAATCGCTCCCAAAGCATGCTTTGGGCCTTGTAGGCCCATTTTAGGGACTTGATGATATAAGATAAAAGTTTTATATTTTAAACGAAAATTTATGCCTTGAATTTGTTCAGTTGCAAGTGTTATTGTCCAGTAACGCCTCGTACCATGTTCTGGTGTTGAACACGGGTAAGGGGTGTTACATTTCCTATCATAATGCAGACCATGTAATAATATTAAAATAAATTTTCTTTCTGATTCAGATTTGTGGTCCCGAAACCACTATTCCGATTTCACTGAAAACGGGTTGTTACAAGAAAAATATCTCTAGAAATTTTATGGAATAATTTTTTTAGAGAATTTTCTCTCTACAACTTTCTCTTGAATTCAAGTGTGTGTAAATAATGACCCAAGGCTCTCTTAATATAGGAAGAGTTTAGAAAGTTGAACTATGATTAAACTTAATCACTTTAATATTAAACTAATATAATATTTATCAAGATAAATATTAGATTAAATTTAATATTAAATCTTATTAAAATAATAGAATTTTTATCTACAACATAAACATTCAATTAAATTTAATATTAAGATAATCACTTTAATATTAAATTAATAAACTACTATTAAGATAAGTATTAAATTTAATTTAATATTAAACTATTAAAATAATATTACTTTTGGAATGAATAATCTAAAATCAAATTCTCTAGTAGAGTCTCAATAGGAGTGTAACTCTTCCACTATTCAACCACTAATGACGAACCTCCACCAGCCACCGAGATGCCGTCGGCACCGCCGTGTTCAGTGATGCAACTGTGACATCCTTATGGCACCCCAAGCCAGTTTGACTGCTATCGGTTCGATCCGGGTCAATGACAACCCGGCAGGTCCGGTCTAGCCACCGGTTGGATTGTCGGCCGATTTCACATATTGAGCCCGGTTCGACCAATTTTTGGGTCTTGGTCTCTATTTTGGGCTCCCAGGCCCAATTTACGATCCTAGGTCCAATTTTTAAGTTCAATTACCCATTGGGCGCAATTGTCTGACTTGAAAATTAACTTCCAAAAACATCATATTAATTTTAATTGATTTGATTAATTTACTTTTACTTGATCAAAATTAATTTTTCCAAAAATCACTTAGATTTTCCAAATTATTTTTTCAAGAAAATTCTTTAATCAAATTATCTAGTTGAAAAATTCTTACGACCACCTAATTTAATTCCACATCGAATAAATCGACTCAATTAAATTATTCCTAAAGTCATAGAATTTTCTTCTGATTTAAATGCAGTCCGATCGAGTTTTTATTGAGCTAGTGGATGGACCAATCGGACATATACAATTAGGCTCTAATGATTTCAATTATGTCCAGAAGCATCATTCTGATAATTCACAATTTCTTAATCATAGAGTCAGTCCACAAGAAGTATCATGGTTGAAAATTCATTATTGTATACTCTTTACAAAAGTATTTTATCCAACTACTTTATCCAATGACCTCGTCATGTGTGTGTTATCCTCATATGATACCATTGATTCCTTTGAGTTAAATCCATTCACTCAATACAATCATATTTTATCTCATTGTCACCATTGTGTCTTCTTAATGATTAATATGATCACTGTCAACAAATGGCTATGATAAATTGCTCGTTCGAGAATAAGCAACCCGTGGATACGTTCCATATTTATCAATCCATACAATGCCAATGAGAGGATATCATTAACTCTTTAATTGAGTTATGAATTCCACTGTTGCTAGTAAAGTCATGCCATACACAAGTCATGTACCCAACATACTAGCTATGTGCTAAATCATCTTTAAAGCATAAGCCTCCACTTATATCAAAGCACATGAGTTGCATACGCATGGTTAGTGACTAACATAGGATTTAGGTAAATCACACCATAGACGTCACAAGTGATTTAATTCACAAACGGATTCAAAATTAATTCATCTTGGGTCCAGTCCAATGTATCATTCTACCAATGAATACATCTATGTCTCTACTTGTGGAGTCAACTGCTCCGATAGCCAAGATTAGCTATCTGCCTAATTGGAATTGTAGATGATATAATAATCCTTCTGAGTATTTGAATCAAATGCTCACTTTGATTCTTTTACGAGATTACAGACTCATTTAGATTATCTACTGAAGTAAGTTGTCTTTTTCATAATGTAAACGTTCTTTACAATGTCACTTATCTTTCGTTTGAACTTTAGACAATCAATAAGCTAATATTTGCTTGTCACAATTTTGCTATGCATGTAAAATATAAAAGATATAAATACAAAAGATATAATTATGAAATGTGAAATTAACTTTATTTATTTATTCATCGTTCAAATAAATAGAAAATAGTTACATGTTTACTACAATATGGGCACATTTCCTAACATAACCTTCATAACCAATTTGTATAAGACAAAACATAAGCTAATAGGTATAAACTGAGAAAAAAATTCTACAGCATGGACCTTTGGTAAAAGAAAAACTAAAGTATTGTTTAAGCCTGGGTCAATAGTTCCCCTATCGAAAATATTTTTAACCCAACCACAGATAAAATGTCCAACGTGTTCCCATTGGTTCTGGAAAAATAAGGCATGAGAACCATCACTTCTGATAGATTTTAATGGTGCCATATCAAAAAGAGAAGCCTTAATCTCCTCATCTGTAATTGCCTTACCCAAAAAGTGAACGTCTTCTTAAGATAGATTAGGAAAAAGAGCTAGGAGGTAATCCCAACATAGGTTCTAGATGTTCACCATAAAGCCACTGGAAAAATTAATCGGCTTACTCTATAGGACATCATCATCATAAACTCAATCCACTTGGTCATTCTTCAGAACAGAGATCCTGTTAGTTTTCTTTGCTAAAGGGTACGCCTCCAGAAGACCTTAGTATTACGATCTCCCAAGAGAAGCCAATCGCACCTAGCCTCCTTCTTCCATAAGAATTCCTCATTGTGGACACTTTTTAATTCTTCCATAATCTTCATCTCAGCACTGAACAATTCTTCTAAATCTGATCTATCCAGCACTTTCTGAATACCATTTAATTTCTGTAAAAGGATTTTTTTTACGAGTGTCGATATGCCCATATATATTCCTATTCCATTTCTTCAGGTTATCCGAAAGTTGCTTAATAGAGGCCCCCATATTACTGTTAAAATTCCAAGAGTCCTGCACAAAATTAGAGAAGCCTAGATGCTCAACCTTAGCAGTAAGAAATCTGAAAGGCCTACCTTTGATAAAACTCGACTCAAGCCCTAGTGACAAGAAAAGAGGCCGATGATCCGGTTTGAGCCTAGGGAGATGGGTCACTAAACAGCCCAGGAAATCTGAAATCCATGCAGCATTACAAATGGCCCCGTCTAACCTTTCAAAGATCCCACCTTTTCACCAAGTAAAAGTTGGACCTTTGAATCTTAGATCATGAAGCTTAGCGGAGTCGATAAAATTGCAAAAAGCGGAACATCTTTTCCCATCCCTCCACCCTCCCCTCTTTTCGATGGTAGAAAAATGGCGTTAAAATCCCTTATCGCCATCCAATGAGCATCTGAATTAGGCAACATGGAATTCAAACCTTACCGTAAAAGCCTCCTCTTTTGCTTATCCGAACTACTGTAAACAAAAGAAACTAGAATTGGCCTTCATAAGGAGTTGTCAAGAATCCGAATTAGCACAAATTGGGGGTGACTGTAAACCACTTCAACTTTAACAGAATCCTTCCAACCAATCCAACTGCCACTGGAAAAACCTACAGCCTCAACCCTATAAGAATATTGAAAGCCAAGGTTAGTAATAATCACATTAGCCTTACCTTCACTGACTCTTGTCTCAAGCAGATCCACAATGTCTAGTTTAAATTCCCAATTGTATTCCCGAAAAATCCGTGGAAATTTAATGCTGACACATCCCAAGCAATTCCAAGAAAATATAGATAAATTCATAAAATCAAAATAGAAAATGAAAGAAAACTAACCTCTACTAATTAGAATCAGTCCCAACACTTTGTTCTTGTTACCCAGAACTTGTATAGCCTTAATAGACTCGATTTTAGTCTAAGAAGTTATAAGTTATAAGATCCACCATAAAGTTCATCGAGTCTAAAAGAGAAACTTTGTTGTTTTTAACTGTCTTAAAACTTTCCCCACGATCTTTAATGGTTTTATTAAGAACCCTTCCTTTCCCAACAACAATACTTTTCCAAAATAACCCATGCATTTTGGAGTTCGGACCATCGAGCTCAGAATTCACCAGATCACCAACCTTTAGAGGGTCGATAGCATTCGCCTCAAAATTACCCTTAAATGTAACTGTTGTATGCTTCAAAGGATCAAGCAAATTTGTGTTTAAAGTTACCCCCATTTCAATCAAAACTTCAAAAGTAGGGTTAAAATGTGAGGTGGTAGTGAGCTGGGAGCCCTTTAAAATATTAGGCCTTTTCTAGCAAATATCCAAAATTTCCCCACCAATCGGCTCCATTGTTATTAGTAGGCAATTTTGATACCCCCAAGACCAGTGGCCTTCACATTATGGCCTGCAGAGCCAAAGCCCACTAAAGGGATATCACCATCCGGCCCTATACTAGTGGAACCCCATCCACCTAAATCTGGGCCCTGACTTCCAACTAATTTGTCTCTAGCAGTAACACCTATGGAACCCAAGCCCAACTCGTAAGCAACCTTCCTTGACAAACCAACTGTCTTAGCAAAAACATCATGAGTTCTAGCCTGTTCCTCTAAACCAACTTTGCTCCCTTTTTTTTCAAGTTAAACCCCAAAAATTTAGCCCGTAAATATTCACTTTCCTCTATTCCATCGACCCCCGAAGATATCGCCCTAAATCTAGACCCTCTCCCATCGTTAGCCTAAAATTTAGCCACCGGTTTACGAGCTTCCTTCGGATTCCAATGAGGATGTCTTTCAACGACCATCCACTAACCAAACTTAGCTGATTCAACCACCGGGACTCATATAGACAAGAATGCCTCCTTCGACCCCTCATTGACTCCAATTAAATCTTTGACTCTGGTCTAGAACGAGCAAAGCTCCTTAACGTGACCATATTGCCCACAAGAGAAACAAATAGATGGTAGGGATTCATATTCAATTTTCTATAGTTTTCCATTAATCAAAATCTGGGTGGTTAAAGGTTTGTCTATATTTACAAAAATTTCCATCCTAGCAAAACGTCCCCTCGACTTGTTGTTAGTATTTAAATCCAATTTTACGACCTTACCTATTAAACCACCAATCTCCTCAAGGATCTTTTTATTATATATATAACTGGGAAGGCCTGGTAGTCGAATCCACGCCATAAAAATCAACGGGAAGGGTTGAAAAGGGTTAAATTCTAGAGTCCAGGGTTGAACTGTAAGATACTGACCGAAGACAATCCAAGGACCCTAGGTAAGAACTTTTTCATAATCCTCTTCTTTCTGCAAATTTACAAGAAAATACTCATTCTCCACATCCACAATTTGAAACGATTTTATGGGACGCCACAGACTCGAAACCTTATTATGCAAAGTAACAAAACTAATGTTCTATCCCAAAAGCTTAACCACCACCATGGTTTCCATGTCCTTCAATAGACAATTCTGAACCTGATTTGAGAAAGCAACTGCAGTATTCCTTTTATTAATGATTTAGTGAAGTCTCCTTCAACAAAATAAAAAATTTCCCTATCGCCTTCCCCTGATACCTTCTTGGAATTAACAGAGTTACCTAGGAGCATTTCTTTCCAAGAAACAATAGTGGTCGGTTCAGGATCAATTGACATTTCAACGCTATCCATTCATTTATCCTTAAATCGAACTTTTTTAGTATTACGGCCATCTGTCGGACAACCACAGCCATTTTCAATGTTACCATTGTTCACCATTTCCTTTATCACTAAGGAAGAAGATATTAACTTATTTTAATTTAATTACCAACTATACCCATTTTTAATATTAGGTTTGGGGCAATTTTTATAATAATCCTAAAACGAATTATTCATTGTGGTTTCAAATTAGTTTCTTCTCTTGGGTTTGTTTAAAAGCCCAAAACTCATACCCATCAAAAGCCCTAAACCTAACCCTAACTAAAAAAAACACTGGTAAGGGGGAAAGGGAAAGGCAAAAATGGTGTTCAGAAAGGAGATAATAAAGAAGCTGTTGAAGAAGGTGGGAGAGAAAAACCTGGTACATGGAGTTAAGGACCAACTTCAAAAATCCATCCCAGACAGCAAGGTCGTCATGAACCTCGCCAAACGCAGCCTTTACACTGGCCGTCACATCCAGTTCGGCAATCGTATCAGCGAAGAAGGTGGAAACAAGTATCCTCTCTTTATCTTCTCTACTTCCTTAAACTTCTTTTGTTTGATTTATTTGTTTATTTTTGGTGATTTGGATCTTTGTTCTGGAACCCTACAATTAATTCAGCTGTGAACATGCTCCCTATAGGTATTTTGATGTTCTGCTATTATTGGTGTTCTCTACTTTTAAAAAGTTTCGACGAAAATTCGTCCTCGTTGAGATCACTAACAATATGTTATATCGAGATGTGACATATCCTCGTAAGCATGTAATTTGTTCTAGTTCTTGGTTGCGAAATTGGTTGTGGGCACTTCTAACTCTGATATCTGTGTCTGAATTGGTGTAAGAGAGTAAGCGGAATGGTTGCCCTGTGTTTTCATGTTTGCTTGTACTTAAGAATTTATTCTAAGACAATATCGGTCATGATCAAGAAGAACAGAGAAGATTATTCGAATAGCTAATCCTTAGTAGTTGGATTGAGACTTTAATTCAGTAAATGAGCTTTTTCTCTACTGCAATAATAGTAAATGAGATTTTTTTGCTATCTTGAAGTCGTGGTCTTTGTATTCATTGGGAAATTTTAACATCATGCAATGGTTGTGACAGATCGAGGAGTTGGAAGCCTAATGTACAGGAAAAGCTTCTATTTAGTTATATCTTAGATCGCCACATTCGAGTAAAAGTAACCACTCATGCCCTCCGTCCACATTTTTGTTTTGGCTACTCTATAAAGGGAAATTTGTTTTGGATGAATAATTTGGTAGCAAAGCTTTATATATTTTGGTACTTTTGGAATTAGTGTTATGATAGACGCATGTCGTCGACTACACAATTAAGGTAAAAAGGTGATATTAGTTGACTAATGTATGATTGAACTTGGCTCTCTGTTGTAACTGATCCTTAAAAATGTGGCATTCTTTTTGGCCGATCAACACTAGGAATCCAGATGAACATTAGCTGCTCTATACAAGGAAGTCCACTTTAACATCAGACGGAAGTAAACTGGAGCAACAAAATGCCAAATCTTAATCTTCCTTCGCTTGTTAACAATTTTATTGGTGTATATGATACAAAATTTTTATATTTTAAACTGCTTTAGTGTTTTTTTTATAATTACATTTAAATATAAAATATTGTTATAAAATAAAAGATGAGAATAAATAACAAAGAGAATGGGAGAGCAAAGAAAGAGCGTAAATCTAATAACTATTAGAATTTAAAGTACATCAAAACTTATCTTGATCTTGACGGATATCCACTTAAAAACTTTATTAGGAAAACTCAATAGAACAAAACTTCGGTTAAAGGAAAAAGAGTACAGCGTGTATTTACTCCCCTCATGAAAACATCACATAATATTTCATATTTTATGTATTCAATCTTGAATATTAGCTTTTCAAATGACCATTTTAACGTATTTGCTAAGTATTTATATCAACATTCTTTTAAAAGTCATGACTGAGGAAATATTTTGGGGGAAATATATTTTGATATCTTCTGGAGTTTAAACAATAATTATAACAAATTTTAATCACGATCCCTCTATAAAAACACAAATAGGTATTTTGGATCATTTTATAATCTTCTTTCAACTACTATTGAATAAGTCAAATTTGCTACATATGTTCAAGTATTTCAATTCATATAAATGAACAATTTCTCGATAATTTCAATATGCTTCTAGAAATCTAAATCTTTCAAGGATTTAATATAAACTTTATTATATTGTGATTCATAAAATGTTATAATAATAACCATTAGACGCAAGTTAAATCTTTTATGAACTATTAGTTTAATAAAATCTTTTATGAACTATTAGTTTAATAATATATCTAAAGGTTATTGCATCCACTACAAAAGAATATTATATCTTTACATAAACAATGCTAGGACTTAGCAAAAACTTTATTTTTTATTACGTTTTGCAAAACTATTTTATTTGCACCCTCACTGGCATCAACAGGCCACTTTTTTTGCTTTCGCCGAACCTCGTTTTCTTGTGTTTTCGTTACACACCTATTTCATTTTTGTCACGAATGCACCCACGAGATAACCGGAACCTAAAATCGACCATTAAATCACTGAATTGGTCACTTAAAACGTTACTAAAACCGAAACCAAATCGATCCATTCAACCTATTATTCAACCAAACCCTTACCTTCAATCGAACAACAACAGTTCCACATAACTAAGTCACCGACAAACTATCTCGAGCTCCTTGCTCTTCCCCTAAATGGCGTTAGCTAAAGAACACTATCAATAAAGAATCATCAACCAAAAGCAATAAGCTACACCTACCCAACTTACTGAATCGAATTGCAATCGAAAATTAGGACAGAAAAAGCGACAGATGAACCACAAAGCCGATCAATCAAGCCATAACACACGGATTTAATAGAAATCAAAGTTTGAAGGGTGGGAAGAAGGAAAATTTACTAAGGAGAGGGAAAAGAATAGAGAAGAAAAGAAACGTTATAATAATGGGAAATTTCGAGAAAAGAAGAAAATAAATTAAATTAAAATTAAAAATATTTAATTTGAACTAAAATCCTACTAACTCTCAACTCCCCACTAACCTACTAACAACCCAACTGACTCAGAATTTCACTTCCACCGAACCTCTATCACACAACCGAAGCAAAAATTAACATCCATGCTCGTACGAGGATTCAAACACAAGACCTTAGGGCAAGCTAACACCTTACCACTCAAACCAGCAAGTTTATTCTAATATGATTTGACTAACAATAGAATATAAGCCAAACCATCAAGGGATAGGCTAGGATCAAAATAGTAAAAATTTCCAAACGTGGGACTTGAACCCAAGACCTCAAACATACAATAAAAACAGTTAGCCACTGAAACAGATACTCATTTATGATAGAATTCACAGAAACAAGGTTAAATAACCAGGGCATTACAATTTGGGCATACGCCACATATGTGGCCAATAATCCTTCACATCACATTGATAACATAAGTTATCTTTACCCTTTGAAGAGTTATCTTGAAAACTATATGTTCACACTTTTAGGGATCCATGATTATATATTTTATTTTTTTATGTTTGCATTTACTTTGAGGAATGCAACAAATTTAGTAAGACAGACTTCGAAACGCCTCCATTGATTCTTTATTTCATAATCACCATCTCAAATATATATGGATTTCAAATCAAGATCTATCATTCATGTTTGTCATGATTAGTCTCCAATTATAATAAACATAATATAATACATAAATCATAGTAAAATATACCTGAAGATCTTTAACACCATTGTCGTTACCTTGGCTATTACAAGTACTAAAATAACTATACTTTCATAAGAACATACTACATATAACTTATAGAATCTTATGATGCTCTAATAAATTATTTGTTCTTTATAATTCAATCTAAAAGGTATAATCCAATCATTTATCAATAACAAAAAAAAAAAAAAAATCCTCTTGAAAAGGGACCAATATCACAAAAACTTATATTTTGCATCAACAATTAATATATATTTAAACAATCATTTAAAAATAATATATTATAAAATTTTATTAGTAAACCTTATGAACCCATCGATATTTAATAATATAACTTAATAATTTGATTAGAATTAAAACAAATAAATAATAATAATCATACCTCAAAAAAAATTTGAAGCTCCTTACCAATTTAAATTGTGCTCTATAAATCCAAAATCCATGCTGAGATCAAAATTTTTTTTCACCATCCAAAGCAACGGACTGTTGTGTCCATCTTGGTGTTGAGCCTCTTAGTGTAAACTCAAACATTCCATTTGGAGTAATACTCTTTTACCAACTTTAAGAAGAAGTAAAACAAGTTAATTAAAACAATCTCAAATTAATTTAACTTAATTGAAAATTAATCTAGATATAAAATACTAAATAGATAAAAACTTCCTGCAAAGAGTTGCAAACAGCAGCAGGCGAAAGACAACAAGTAATGGAGAATCAGGAAGTAAGCGCTCAATCTGAATAGCAACTAGTAGCAATAAATAGTCATTTGAAGAAGCAAAGGAGCCGACGAATCAGGAAAAATAAGAGTAATTTTAGTGGTCGGAGGTTCAATTTTGGTATTATGAATGAGGCTTTATTGTTCGCAAAGTTGCCGCTGATTTAATCCACAATTAAGATAATTAAAAGAGAATCGTGCTAATAATGTGTTATAAAATAAAGGACAGAGAATAAAGAACAAAGAGAATGGGAGAGTAGAGAGGGAGCATTTTTTTTTTTGATAAATGGGATATAAACAAAACTTCTCCAAAGTCTCTATTTATAGGCATAAAAAGTATAAATGAATTAGATATCTACTTCTAATAACTATTACAATTTAAAGTATATCAAAACTTATCTTGATCTTGATGGACATCCACTTAATAAGATATTCATAATAAATTTAACCATTTAATTAAGTTATTGAACATAATCAATAATTTCAAAATTAATATTTTTGTATAAATATATTCGTGTGTGTAATTCAGGTATATTTACATGTATTAATTTTTTATGGTACATGCGTTGCATGTGATTTTACGTGTTTAATTTTTAATTATATTTTAATTATTATAATTATTTTTAATTCATTTGTCAAATTTTTAAATAAAATTAAAATATATTCATTTATATAGCAATTGGAATATAATAAAAAGATATTTTCAAATATCATACTAAAATATTGATTTGCATATCAATAATTTTTAATAATATTAAAAATTTCAAAATCATAACTAAAACATTTGTACTACTTTAAACATACAATATACTTTTACTTTATTTAATAATTTTTAAAATAATAAATAATAAATGCTATTAAAATAAATTAAGTATGTTGATAATTCAAATATAGTACTAATAAAAATATATATTATAATATAAACTCTTCAATATTTCATTTTTATTTTTTATTTTCTTAATAGTCAATAATAGTTTTCAAATAATATATAATTAATGTTTAGAAAAAATATCAAGTAAAAAATAAAAAATTATTCTAAAATAACTTTTTTAAATGATTGTAATTGTAAAAAAAATTATGCCATCTTTTAACTTCAATTATAATTATTTTAACTAAACTTTTTTAAATAATAAGTGTAAATTATGATTTTTTAAAGATATAATTATTAAATTATAATTATCACAACTTTTACTAAATTATAATATTATTAAATGTATAATTATTAAAAAAATATTTTACATCAATTTTTTTAATTAATAATTCTAAATTTAGCATGGTACTAATTATATTGGTTCTATATATAATGACATAGCCAAATATTTGTACCTAAATTTATTTAAGGATTAATTTTAGCTGGTGAATCTATTGATAGCCATATTATGGAATTACAGACTATTCATAAGTTAATACAGAGGAACTGAACGTATCTGTCATATTTCCATAGTTCATAATGAAGTTGTAGATTTTATGGCTAAGCCTCCTCAAGCTGTGTGGGGTTTAGTTCAAAAAATATATTATCGGTTGTTGGTTCTATACTGTAATCACCTACTGCTGTTTTATTTACCAAAAAAAATTTATCCGTCGAAGTTATAAGGTTCCAATCGTTTAGATAAAATTATTAAGTTGAAAATTGAGTTTGAATTAAAAAAATTAGGCTTGTTTAAAATATCAGTTGACCTTGAAATTTAATATTTAAGACCAAAGCTCAACTTTTCATTAATTTTAGGCATAATGATAAATTTAGTTCCTGACATTTACATTTTTTTGTCAATTTGGCAATAATTTTTTCTTTTAGCTAAATTTGACCATTAACCTTTAGACAGAGGAAAATCACTTTTTTTTAATAGAAATACTAACTAAAATATTAATTTCTTAATATGTTGTAGTCGCGACGTTAAGTTCATGTCTTCAAGGTCGCGACTCACCCAACTTGAAGTCGCAACAACATGCTTCTGCCCTCAATGTCACAGCACTCATCCTTCAATGTCGCAATATAACTCTTGTATTAATCATTTTTACGTTTTAGTCTCTCATTTGTTATTGGTGTTTCATAAGAGTTTCCATAAGCTCACTTATAACCCGAATTTGAATAAATAATAGGTTTTATTAAGTTTTGAAACTTAGTTGCTTGTATGACTTGTATTTTAGATATTGAAATGAAAATCGTAGTTGCTTTAGTAACGAGTGTAGCATCTCACACATCAGATCTGGCGATTGGGTTGGGTGTGAGGTTTGTAACAGCCCATTTTCGATGAAATCGGAACAGTGGTTTCGGGACCACAAATATGAAGTTAGAAAAAATTATTTTATTATTATTTTATGGTCTACAGCATGATAGAAATATTGTATAAAAATTTCATTAAGAAATTTTACCGTTTACATACTTAATTTGATAGAAGGGACTAAATTGCGTAAAGTGCAAAAGTTGAGTTCTAATAGCTAAAGGTATTAAATAGTTATAGAATTTTAAATTGGAGGTACTTATATAGTAATTAGCCATTAAATTTGTTAGTGGATAAGCATGAATAGTCATTATTGGAAATTGAATGAATTATTAAGGTTAATTTTGGAAATTAGTGATTAAAGTTATGCTAAATAAAACAAAATAGACTATTATCATCATCTTCCACCAAATTTTTTTTAAAAAAAAAACTAGCCATGGAAGCTTGAAATTTAGGCAAGCTTATTTTGCTCAATTAGGTATGTATTTTTGTTCCGTCTTTGATGATTTCTATGTTTCCAAAATCGTTGTAGCTTAATCTAGCTAGCATGAGGATTAATTTGCAAAACTGTTAAAGTATTAGGGTTTTGCTATTGATGAACATACTTGAGTTTTGAAGTTTGACGATAGAAAATGAATAGTTATTGTTAGATAAACAACTTTTGTAAAGAGAATTTTGGTGAAATCATCAATTAGTGGCTAATTTGAAAAAGGTGATAAATTTATGGTAAAATTTGTGAAATTGTGAATTATATGGGCTTCTATTAATATGTATAAAAATCGGCCAGGCTTAGGTAAGGATTAAATTGCATGAAACTCATTTTCAAGCCTAGGGACTAAATTACAAAGGAATTAAAAGTATAAGGAAAAATGGTAATTTTGCCAAAATTTCCATGTTGGATTAAATTGAATGAGAATTATATTGAAACGAGTTAAATTCATTCGTATAGATCCTGTCAGACCTCGTACAGAGTTAGATCGAGGTAAAGAGAAAATATCAGATTAGTCATCTTTGTATCTACGTGCACTCATCAAGGTAAGTTCGTGTAATTAAATTGTATATTTATATGTTTTAAATTGAATTATATGTATGTGATTTGTATAATTTCCATGTATAAATACCGATTGTATATCCGACAATTACCGAGTCTCATTTGAGCCTTAGGAATTCGTAGAATACGAATGACATGTCATTTGGGTTACCAAATTGGTTGAGGTCCTGCATGTGTTGCGGACACACCACAGCTCGTATGAGCTTACCGATTCTCAGCTCATATGAGCTTACCGGTTTACAGCTCGTGAGAGCATACCTATTCATAGCTTGAATGAGCATACATGTATATTAATTGATGGATTACAGTTCAGTACACCTTGTATGTACTACCTGCATATCCAATGATATTTTAAATGGTTCAACGGGTATAGTTCTGTTACGAGTTTATAAGAGTTCAATACGAACTAGTACAAACATTTACATAAATTACATAGAAATGATTTATATATGATATATGGATACATGGTATAGATGTTACATGTGTATGGAATTTGATTAGTGGTTGAATTACATGAATAACATGGTTGTTAAGGATATATGTTTAGGCTTTTGGCCAAATTGGTTTGGATATGTTTTGTATGCTTACCTTAAATGTGATTAAATGGCAAGTTAATTTCTTTGTTATACGAACTTACTAAGTTTAAATGCTTACTCAGTGTTATTTTCCGTATTTTATAGTAATTCGAAAGCTCGTTCAGTTTGGAAGCTTGTTGGAGCTATATCACACTATCCATCGGCTCTCATCAGTACTTTCGGATATTTAAATTTGGTTATAATGGCATGTATAGGTTAATTTGGCTAATGTTGGCATATAAGTGTTTTGTTGAGATTAGCCACTTAAATGGCTTATGTTTGGTATATTTTAATGTGTATATATGTGGCCTTATCATATTTGATGTGTGTTTGATATGGTAGAATGAAAGAAAGTAAAATGTGGTTTGAATATACATATATGTATTTGGTCATTTAGGTAAGTTTGGATACTTGATTGACATGTTTGTAAGTTGTCAATTGAGGTGTCTAAGGGCATATTAGTTGTATGTGGTGATATTTCATGTTTTAAGACTTGATTTTGGCTTGTTTTGAGTCTCTTGTTCTGGCTTGTTGATGTGCAAAAATTTTGAGTTAGGTTGGTGTCAAATTGGGTGAGAAATGTTCCTTGAAAAATGGCCTATTTTTGTCTATATGGGCAGAGACACGAACGTGTGTCTCAGCTGTGTGTGACACACGGTCGTGTTTCCCATGTATCTTCTTTAGGGTGCAAGTTAGTATGCTCACACGGCCTAGCACACAGGCATGTAGCTTGGCCGTGTGACCCAAGTCATGGAGTTACACGGGCATAGACACGGGATGGGACACGTTCATGTGTCACTATTTCGAATGTCCACACGGCCTGGCCACATGGTCGTGTGAACCCTGTAACTTTGAAAAATTTCAATGTTTTCCGAAAAATTGTTTGAGTATCCGATTTAGTCCTGACTTGTTTCTAACACGTATTTTGGGCCTCAAGGGTTTGTATAAGGGACAATATGTTTGATTTCGATTGGTTTTTGACATGAATATTATATAATATGAAATGTTTGAAAAGTCTACTTATTTGAGCTGTAAACTCCGGTAATGCTTTGTAACCCTGTTTCGGCGATGGATACGGATTAGGGGTGTTACATTTATTGATATCAGAGCTACGGTTTAGTCGATTCTTGGACTAATGTAGCCTATACGAGTCTAGCTATACATGACATTATTTAACCTGTGGTAATGTGATATCTCCTAGTCATTTTAAAACATGTTTTCATATAGCAATGACATCCAACTGAGCTAATTTCGATGAAGTAGAGAGTAACGCTCAAGCCTCCGTTCAAGGAGTAGCTTTGAGTGGTAAAGGCACGTATCTGAGGGCCGGGGAGGAGAGGCTAAAGAAGCCTTCTTCCAAATGATGAATAAGTGGTTCACCGAGTTTGTACGAACAAACTCGACTACTCAACAACCTCCACCTCCTCATGTTCCTCAACTGGTTCCCGTTATTCCTCACAGTACAGAACCTATCAAATTTGGTAAGCCTCTTGTTGATAAGATCCGTAAGTATGGTACTGAAGAATTCTGAGTTACTGTCGAGGATGATCCCGAGAGATTTGAGTTTTGGTTAGAGAATACCATCAGAGTTCTTGATGAATTATCTTGTTCACCAGCTAAATGTCTTAAGTGTGCGGTATCTCTATTAAAAGATTCAGCTTACTAGTGGTGGAATACATTGATTTTTGTAGTGCCGAAAGAGAGGACTACTTGGGAATTCTTTCAAACTGAGTTTCGCAAGAAATAAATCAGTCAAAGGTTTTTTGACCAGAAACGTAAAGAATTTTTAAAGCTTAAACAGGGTTGTATAATAGTGTCCGAATATGAATGAGAATGAAAATTTATTCGATTGAGCAAATATGTTCGAGAATGTATTCCGACTGAGACTGCAATGTGTAAGCGGTTTGAAGATGGCTTAAATAAAGATATAAAACTATTAGTCGGGATCCTCGAGTTGAAAGAATTTGTTGTACTAGTTGATCGGGCATATAAAGCTGAAGAGCTGAGCAAAGAGAAAAGACACGCTGAGATTGAAACTAGGGATTCAAGAAAGATATTGACAGGAAAGTCATACTAGTCAGCATCAAAGAAATCTAAAAAACATCACTACCGTTCTACTACTTCTATGGGATACTTCAGTAGAGACAGAGGTACCCAACGCTCCAGTCCTAAATCTCAGGCTACATCTATAGCGAGTGTGGGTAATGCTAGAAACACCAAACCCAAGTGCAAGCACTGTAACAAGCCATATTATGGTGTATGTCGGATGAAGAGCGGAGTGTGCTTCAGATGTGGTTCCTTTGACCACTATCTTAGAGATTACCCGGAGTAATATGAGAAAGATAATATTCAAACTTCGAGACTGAGCAACACAACTGCGAGAGGTAGACCACCTCGTAATCCTGGAAATATGAGTGATAGTTGTGGTGTAATGAAAGATTCTACTGCAAGGTCTGAGGCATGAACACCAGCTAGGGCTTATGCTATTTGTGCGTGCGAAGATGCTTCTGCGCCAGATGTTATTACTGGTACTTTCTCTCTTATTGATACTGATGTAATTGCTTTAATTGACCCCAGATTAACTCATTCATATGTTTGCACGAATTTAGTGTCTAGTAAAAATTTACCTGTTAAGTCTACTGAATTCGTGGTTAAAGTATCGAACCCTCTAGGCCAGTATGTGTTAGTTGATAAGGTTTGCAAGAATTGTCCGTTGATGATTCAGGGTTACAGTTTTTCGGCTGACTTGATGCTATTACCGTTTGATGAATTCGATGTGATTTTGGGCATGGATTGGCTAACTCTGCATGATGTTGTGGTAAATTGTAGAAAAAATCATATCATATTGAAATGTCAGAATGGTGAGATGCTTCATACTGAATCAAATAATTTGAATGGGTTGCATATTGTGATATCAACTATGTCAACACGGAAATATGTGAGAAAAGGTTGTAATGCTTACCTTGCTTATATATTGGATACTAAAGTGTCTAAGTTAAAGCTTGAATTAGTGCCAGTGGTTTACGAGCATCCTGATGTGTTTACAGAGGAGTTACCTGGATTACCGCCGGTCAGAGAAGTCGAATTGGCTATAGAACTTGTACCGGGAACAACACCGATATTGATAGCATAGAATGGCTCCTACATAGTTAAAAGAGTTGAAAGCACAGTTGCAAGAGTTGACTGATAGGGGTTTTGCTCAACCTAGTTTTTCACCTTGGGGTGCATCGGTTCTGTTCGTAAAGAAAAAGGACAAATCGATGAGAGTATGCATTGATTACCGTCAGCTTAACAAAGTTACAATCAAGAATAGATATCCACTACCTCGTATTGATGATTTGTTTGATCAATTGAAAGGTGCTATAGTATTCTCAAAGATTGATCTCCATTCCGGTTATTATCAACTACGAGTGAAAGATTCGGATGTGCCGAAAACGGCATTCAGAACTATAACAGCCCGTTTTTAGTCAAATTGAAACAGTGGTTTTGGGACAACAAATTTGAGGTCAAAATAATTATTTTATTATTATTTTAATGTCTACAGCATGCTAGTTTGATTGTGTGAAAATTTCGTTAAGAAATTTTATCGCTTGAGTGTTTAATTTGATAAAAAGGACTAAATCGCATAAAGTGTAAAAGTTGTGTTCTATTAGCTAAAGGTGTCTAATAGCTATAGAATTTTAAAGTGGAGGTCCTTATGTGGTAATTAAACCATTAATAGCATGAGTGGACATATATGGACATATTATTAAGTGTTTTAAAGGTTTTTGGTTAAGGTTAAAAAGGTAAATGCGTAATTAAGTTTAAATTAAACAAAACAAAACATTTCTCCATCTTCATTCATCTTCCACCACCGAAATTAAAGAACAAAAGACACCATTTTAGGGTTCTTCATTCGGCCATCTTCATTTCTTGCAATTAGGTATGATTTTTGTCCCATTTTTAATGATTTCTATATTTTTGAGAACATTGTAGCTTAATCTAGCTAGCCCAGGGACTAATTTGCAAAAATGTTAAAGGTTTAGGGTTTTTCCATTGATGAATGTATATGTATTTTGATTTTTGATGATAGAAAATGTATGGTTGTTGTTAGATAAATAACATTTGTTAAGTGATTTTTAGTAAAATTGTCAATTAGGGATTAAATTGAGAAATATGAAAATTTTATGGTAGAAATGTGTAATAAATGAAAAATATGGTCTGATATCATAATAAGGGAAATTCGGCTAGGATGGGTAGGTACCTAATTGCATGAATTTGTGTTTTTATGAGCTAGGGACTAAATTGTAAAGAAATTGAAATATTAGAGGCAAAAGTGTAATTTTTCCATAATATGATATATGGGCTAAATTGGATAGAAGGATAATTGAATAAGTTAAATTTGATATTATTTAGATAAAGAAAAACGAGGTTCAGATCTAGATCGGGGGAAAACAAAGTTTTGGACTAGTCAGTCCATTTCGTCATTTTTGCGATCGAGGTAAGTTCGTATGTTAATAAGCATTATTATAATTGTATTTTAAATGCTTTATTATTGAATTTAATTGATGAATACGACCTTACGGAATTGTTTGACGAGGAATTAGCTACATGTGAAATCCCGGTTGAACCTTAAGAATAGATAGGATACAAATGACATGTCATTAGGGGTTATGTGTTTTGGGTGTTAGTCCGTACATCCTACCAGTGGCTGAGTTATCCGGCATGTGTTGCGGGTTCTCGTCAACTTGTGTGAGCAGCACGGTGTAGCTATGTCATGACCGTCAGCTTGTGTGAGTAGACCCGTTGATAGCTCGAGAGTGAGCATTATATGAGATATGAGATTGAGATAGCTTTGGCTATGTATTGGCACTTAGGGTGCGAGATTCCCGAGTATCCGATATTATTCCAAATGGGTCAACAGGTATATCAAGGATATGGATGAGTATGAGATTGAAACGAGTTGTACAGGTATGTGCATGAACTATACAAACATTGAATCGAAGAAACTTGTGAATTTCATATCTAACCTTGTGAATGAATATGTGATAGGTTTGTGGATCAATATGAGCTATGTTATGATATATTAATTTCTTAAATTGTGTATAAATGGTAAGTTTTACTTTAAGCATACGAGCTTACTAAGCTTTATAGCTTACTTTGTTTACTTTTTCGTGTCTCATAGTGTTTATCGAAGGTAGCTCGGATTGGGAGTCGTCGGAGATCCCATCACACTATCAAGCTATCACTTTGGTACTTTTGAAAGTATTTGGTTATATGGCATGTGTAGGAGTTATGGTCATTTTGGTATACATGTTGGTAATGGATTTAGCCATTTGGTTTGGCTTGTAAATGATGAATGTTTCGTTATGTGTACAGCCATGTGATTTGGCTTATTTTGGTATATTTGGTGATCTATATATGTGCAAATGGCCTTTTGATATGTTGTGTATAATTGCTATATAGATGCTTGATGTGAATTGGTTCTTGGAGTTCTAAATGGTTGAAATTTGAGATTGTTATGCTTGTGGCTTTAGGTAAAGTGATGCATAATTGAAAGTGATCATTTAAGTGAAATTGTGAATGTGAAATTGATATGTTTTGTATAGGCAAGTCATGATGTTATGAGCATTATAGTTCTTGGTATGGAAATAGCATGAATTAGACTTGATTGAGATTGGTTGGAATGCCTTTTTATGCCATGTTATATACCATTTGGTTTGTGTAAAGGAATGAAAGTTTAGGTGAGAAAAATGGCTTGGTAAATAGCCTATTTTTGTCCACACGGGCAGAGACACGGGCGTATGTGACACACAGTCAAGTGACACGGCAGTGTGTCCCCTGGTGTTTAATTAGAAATCAAGTCAGTATGCTCCACACGGCCCAGCACACAGGCGTGTGACTTGACCGTGTGGCATAAGTTAGTATACCCTACAGTTTTGGCATGGCCTAGCACACGGCCTGGCACACGAGCGTGTGTGGTCATTTTGAAGGGCACACGAGCTAGCCACACGGGCGTGTGTGTTGGCCGTGTAACCCAAGTCAGAGAATTACACGGGCCTGGACACGGGTTGGGACACGGCCATGTGATCCCATTTCGAATGTCCACACGGGCGTGCCTTTAGCTCTGTGAGACACACGGTCGGGCCACACAGGCGTGTGTCCCCTGTATTTTGAAAAGTTTTCTAAGTTTTCCAAAAAAATTCTTGAGTTATCGGTTTAGTCCCGAACCACTTCTAATGCATGATTTGAGCCTCGTAGGCTCGTATTTGGGACAATGTGATTATTTATGAATGATTTTTATTTGGAAATGGAAAATGTATGTGAAATGTATAATTGTTTAATTGTTAAGTCTGGTAATGCTTCGTAACCCTATTCCGGCAATGGATACGGGTTAGGGGTGTTACAAGAACTAGGTGCGAACATTATGAATTTCTTGTGATTTCGTTTGGTTTAACTATCGTACCTGTAGTATTTACGGATTTGATGAATAGAATCTTCAAACCGTATTTAGATAGATTTGTTGTGGTATTTATTGATGACATTCTGATAGATTCTCGAGATGAGACTAAACATGTCGAGCATCTGAGAATTGTTCTGCAAACCTTGCGAGATAAACAATTGTTTGTTCAATTTAGCAAATGTTAGTTTTGGCTTCGAGAAGTTGGTTTTCTGGGACACATAGTATCAGCTGAAGGCATCAGAGTTAATTCGAATAAAATTTCAGCGATTGTTAACTGGAAACCACCAAGAAACATATCTGAAGTCAGTATGGGATTAGTTGGTTATTACCAGAGATTTGTAAAAGGGTTTTCGATGATAGCTACACTGATGACACACCTATTACAGAAAGATGTGAAATTTGAATGGTTCGATAAATGTCAGCAAAGTTTTAACCAGTTGAAAGCCCTGTTGACCAAAGTATCAGTTCTGGTTCAGCCTAAATCGGGTAAGGAATTTGTGATTTTCAATGATGCGTCATTGAATGGTTTAGGCTGTGTTTTGATTCAAAAAGGTAAAGTAATAGCTTATGCTTCCAGATAGTTAAAGCCACATGAAAAGAACTATTCGACACATGACTTAGAGTTGGCAGCTATTGTCTTTGCGTTGAAAATTTGGCGACACCATTTGTTCAGTGAAAAATGTCATATATTTACTGATCACAAGAGTTTAAAGCATCTGATGTCGCAGAAAGATTTGAATCTGAGACAGTGTAGATGGCTCGAACTATTGAAAGATTATGAGTTAGTTATTGATTCTCACCCGGGAAAAGCAAACATAGTTATTGGTGCTTTGAGTAGAAAGTCCTTGTTTGTTCTGCGAGCGATAAATACCCGACTATCACTATCTGATGATGGCTCGATTTTAGCCGAGTTAAAAGCTAAACCAACATTTTTACAACAGATCTGCGAAGCTCAGAAATGTGATAGTGAGATGTTAGCTAAACAGGTACAGTGTGAGTTGACTTCTGATTCAGAATTTCAGATAGGACCTGATGATTATTTGTTACTCAGAGGTAGAGTTTGTGTACCGAAAAATCTAGAGCTTATACAGAAAATTTTGCACGAAGCTCATATTGGTAGCTTGCCTGTTCATCCGAGGAGTAATAAAATGTACAATAATTTAAGACAGATGTATTGGTGGCCGGGAATGAAACGTGAAATTTCTAATTTTGTATCTAGATGTTTGATATGTCAGCAAGTTAAAGCTGAACATCAAGTACCTTCAAGACTGTTATAGCTAGTGATGATACCGAAGTGGAAATGGCATAGAGTTACTATGAATTTTGTATCAGGGTTACCCTTTTTTCCGGAAAAGAAAGATGCCATTTAGGTTATCGTCGATCGTTTGACAAAGTATGTACATTTTATTCCAATACGTACAGATTTCTCACTTGGCAGATTAGCTGAGTTATATGTTTCGGAGATTGTTAGATTACACGGAGTATCAGTCTCCATTATTTCGGATAGAGATACGTGGTTCACGTCTCGATTCTGGAAAAAGTTACAGGAAGCTCTAAGTACGCGAATGCATTTTAGCACTGCAATTCACCCTCAGACCAATGGTCACTCTGAGAGAGTGATTCAAATTCTTGAATATATGCTTCGGTGTTGTGTTTTAGAGTTTGAAGGTAACTAAGAGAAATACTTACCGTTAGTTGAATTCGCGTATAATAATAATTTTCAGTCGAGCATAAAGATGGCATCGTATGAGGCTCTGTATGGTCATAAATTTCTAACTACATTATATTAGACTGAGCTCCGTGAGAAAAAGATATATGGGATTGATTTGATTCGCGAGACTGAGGAAAAAGTGAAAGTAATTCGAGATAGCTTAAAAGCAGCTTCAGATAGTCAGAAATCTTATGCGAATCTTAAATGTAAAGAAATAGAGTTTCAAGTTGGTGACAGGGTATTTTTGAAAGTTTCACCCTGGGATAAAGTTCCTCGGTTCGGTCATAAAGGAAAATTGAATTTGTGATTTATCGGACTGTATGAGATTACTGAGAGAATTGGACCTGTTGCGCATCGATTAGCTTTACCGTTATAACTAAAAAAGATTCACAATGTCTTTGACGTGTCTATGTTACGACGGTATCGATCTGACCCTTCACATGTTATATCCCTGACGGATGTCGAGTGATAAACCATAATATGAACATATTTTAATCCCACATTTAGCATACTTTTGGATGATTTAAGCCTTGAATTGTGGAATTTGGTACTCCTAATCCTTTAATTTCATGTTTTATACTTAGGAGAGCACTGGAGGATGAAAAGAATGAGAAACGAGCCTAAAATGGAGTAAATGGGCCAAAGTACGAAATTGACACGGCCTGGCCACGATTCACACGGGCGTGTGCCAAGGGCGTGTCCCGGGCGTGACAAAGAAGAGTTTCATTCGGATTAGGGTACTTAGAGGCAAGGAAAGCCATTCCAAAAGCCTATATAAACACCCTAGAGGCCAACCTTCAGGGGGCGCCCAGTTAGGCCGAAGAGCCGAGCCAGAGAGGCCAAAATTGTGGAACTTACTTGAAGAAATCCAGTTGATTCATCTCAAGAAGCCGAAGTTGTACTCAAGATGGAAGATCTTCTCTTCACTTCCTTCAGGGGGTTTTAGGGTTTTTCTTATGTTTTGTTTCATATTTTCTTCTGAGATGTATTCTTTTATTATTATGAACTAAACCCTCAAATACCTGAGAGGGATGAAACCTAAGACGGATCTTGTTATTGTTTTCTGAACTATATGATAAATACTTGATTTGTTCTTAATTATGTGTTCTTAATTCTTGCTTTGATATTTCAGGATATTGATTCAATTGTTGATGTGCTTAGGCAGGGGAGGAATAGACCCTATCTAAGAGTAAATCTAGCATAGTTAAGTGGAGTTGATCGCAACCCTAGAGATAGGATGACGAAAATCTGCCGGATTAGGGTCAAACCTAATATGGGAGTCCATGGATCAAGTTAATGCAATTCTAGGGGTTTTAATTAGAAAGAGATTTCAATTAATCAACCTAGGGTTAGACGTTAGTAGCCTCGAGAGAGGTATTAATATAAATTAGCGAATCCTACAGATCAAGTCAAGTGAATAAATCATCTGGTTCAGAGTTAAATAACAAGTGAAGTCTAGCTGGATTCTTCCTCGGGTATTGTCTTAATCAATTGGTTTTTCCCACAAGTGTTTTCCCCAATTCATTCTCTTTGTCTTTGCACCTTTAGTTTAGTTGTTAGTTAATTTTAGATTAAATAAATAATTCATTTTTATTTTAGGCTAAATAATAAAAAGAAAGTTAGTATTAGTACTTTTGGTTCCTTTGGGTTCGACAATCTGGTCTTGCCACTAAACTATACTACTATTCGATAGGTGCGCTTGCCTCAATAGTTGTCATAGTTAGTTTCTAGGCTCGATCGTTCTTTTTATAAATTTTTAAGACTCTGACACACGATCAAATTTTTGGCGCCGTTGCCGGGGAACTAAGATATTAAGAACGCTTAATTTTTATTACTTTCGCCATTTTTATTTTTTCAATTTACTTTATTTTTATTTTACTTTTAACTTTGCTAATTTTCCTTCTTTTATTTGTTCCTAGTAGGTACCTCTAGGTTATGACTAGAAGGAACCCGACAGGACCCTTGATTTACGACAGTGATATTGAAGGTATTGTTCGCAGAAATCGTAGAGAAATAAGGCGAAGCTTAAATTATATAGAAGAAGAGCAAGAAGTCAAAATTAATACCACCGAAGAGATGGCTGAGAATAATCCACTACCTCTAGAGGCGGCCGAACATCATGCTCCTTGAACTATGTATGATTATGCTAAACCTAATTTAACAGGAACTGAGTCAAGTATTGTTAGACCTGCTATTGCTGCAAATAATTTTGAACTGAAACCTAATACTATTCAGATGATATAACAGTTTGCTCAGTTTGATGGTTTATAGGATGAGGATCCTAACACACACTTAGCGAATTTTCTCGAATTCTGTGATACCTTCAAAATAAATTGCATTTCTGATGATGCCATCCGCCTTCGGTTATTTCCCTTTTCATTGAGGAATAAAGCCAAACAGTGGTTGAATTCTCTTCCACGAGAGTCAATTACTACATGGGAACAAATGACCGAAAATATTTAATTAAAATATTTTCCACCGGCTAAAACGGTCAAGTTAAGGAATGATGCATGGGAGAGATATAAAGATCTATTGAGAAGGTGCCCACACCATGGATTACCCTTGTGGCTACAGGTCCAAACTTTTTACAATGGTGTGAACCCTTTAACTAGGCAATTGATTGATTCAGCCGCCGGCGGAACCTTGAATAATAAAACACCTGAGGCTGCTTATGAATTCATTGAAGAGATGTCACTAAATAACTATCAGTGGCAAGTTACAAGGACAATGCCAACAAAAGAAGCCAGTGTTTTCAACCTCGACATAGTAACCATGCTATCAAACCAGGTAAGATTTTCAAAGAAAAAGATTGATGGTTTATGTTATTCTTTGAAGGTACATCCAGTCATGGAGTGTGATATGATTGGGAGGGATAAGCAATATAGAATATCCACCTTACAACCCGAGCGTTGAGAACGAGCAACTTCACTATATGGGTAACAATTTTAAATCTCAAAATAACCCTTATAGTAATACTTATAATCTAGGTTGGAGGAACCACCCCAATTTTTCATGAGATGGTCAAGGAAATCAGAGACAACAACCCCCTCCAAACTTCCAACAACAGCCTTACCCATAGGAAAAGAAGCCGAACCTTGAAGAGATGCTGACAAAATTCATAGCGATGTCAGAAACACGTTTCCAAAACACTAAGACAACACTTAAAAATCAACAAGCATCGATTCAAGGGATCAAGAACCAATTAGGGCAACTCGCTAAGCTGATCTCTGAACGACCACAAGGCAGCTTGCCAAGCAACACTAAAACTAACCCAAAGGAGTAACTTCAAGCCATAACAGCTCAGGATAGTGTAGGGTTAGATGAGCATAAGTCATGATAAGCCAAAACCGGTAATTAAAGAATACCAACCTCGTATACCATATCCTGATGCGATGAAGAAGGACAACACAGACGAACAATTCGGTAAATTTCTTAAACTTCTAAAGAAATTACATATTAACTTACCGTTTCTTGAAGCTCTTTCGCAGATGCCAGATTCAAGGAAATTTTTAAAAGAGCTGTTAATAAACAAGCGGAAGTTAGACAAGGAATCACATGTGGAACTAAACGCAGTGTGCTCAGCAATGTTGCAAAATAAACTACCACGAAAAATAAAAGATCCAAGGAGTTTTACAATTCCATGTTTAATTGGTTGTTTATCTATTGATAATGCTTTAGCTTATTTGGGGGCAAGCATCAATGTTATGCCTTATAAATTGTTTAAACACCTAGGTCTAGGGAAACCCAAACAAACTAGGATGAGCATGCAATTAGCTGATAAAACTATTAGAATTCCTAGGGGTATAATTGAAGATGTTGTTGTGAAAATTGATAAATTCGTATTCCTAGTAGGTTTAGTCGTTTTAGACATGGATGAGGACAATAGTATCCCCTTAATTTTAGGAAGGCCCATTTTAGCAACTGCTAGGACTAAAATTGATGTCAGTGCAGGTGAACTCATACTTTGTGTAGGTGACGAATCAATCAGTCTCCAGCCTCTTGACTCAGCTAGGACATCGAGTAATCAAGGTGAAAACATAAATTCTATTAATAACCATTCGGTTAAACCTTCTTTTCAGGAAGCATCACGAAACTACACAACTGAGCCAGATCCTAGACTTCATGCCAACAAGGAAATAGCTCATGAGGAACGAAGGCTTCAGATCAATGAGCTAGACGAGTGGAAGACACACTTCAAAGAGAAATTAGGAATACACGAAGCAGAACCAACACCATTCCAGGGGACAAACGAATTTAAGATCGGAGATCAGGTATTGTTAGATAAGGCAGACCCTCGAATATCTCTGCCTGACCCTAATACAAATAAAGAAATCCCTTTTAGGGTAATCAAGGTTTTTCCATATGGAACAGTCGTGGTAAGTAATCCTACATTCGGTACTTTTAAAGTAAACGCTACTCCACTTGAATTACATACTGACAATAGGACTGATAGCATGAGGAAAGATTTTCAACTCCTCAAACCACCATGGTTGTGCGAATGAGAGGTAAGTCTAGCTTAAGACTTTAAACGAGCGCTTCTCGAGAGGCAACCCGAGCACTAACCCCATTAATTTTCACATTTTTCTTTTTACTTTTATTTTTCCTTTTTAGCACCTAACTATAAACTAACCAAAGTGCAAATTTCCATACCACACGGCCTTACACACGGCCGTGGCCTTGTGGATGCTACGGATGTACGCACTGACATGGCAGAGGTAGTACGACACAGGACGAAAAATATCTTCAAGCCACGGGACCCAACTGAACACCACGACCGTGCGATACAGCCGTGGTCGACACTATTTTAGCAACACGGGCGTGGCGACTTGCACATGGGCGTGGGAGAAACGAACGAAGCATAACACGGCCGTGTGACTCGACACACCCACGATACACGGGCATGGGGATGTACGAGATTTGAAATCTCTATTTAACACACACACTTCTCCCTTTCTTACCTACTCCCCACTTCCCTTTTTCTTCAAACACACTCTTAACTCTTCATTCTCAACTTTCTTCATTCCCCCTAACTCTAGATCTAATCACATCCATGTCGAAGAAATGAAAGGATCCTATCACTGTCTCCCTTTGTGAGACCGATCTATATAAGTTCATGCCGGCCGCTTCATTAACTCGACAGGAAAAGGACCTTTGAGTCCATTTAACTTTTCATTTCATTTTCACTTCTCCTTTATTTTCCTTTTCTTTATTTTTCTTTGACTTAGTTTAATCTAGTTTATTTCGTTTTCTTTGATTTAGGTTCTAAAGGCTGCTTGGGAATCACCACACCACGACCATAGCCACGACACCACAGCCTTAGAAGTCATACTCACCCCGCTAACCATCTAACAATAAGGACTCTACAGTCCATTAATCTTTTCTTTTAATTTTATTTTACTTTCTATTTTCTTTCTCTTTATATTTATTGTCTTTAAATATATATTTAGTATATTTTGAATTATTATCATTATATCCTGGCTAATTCTTCACGAGCTTCCCAATTTCTTCATCTAGCGCAGAGATTGTCAGCGGCCACCACACCACGACACTCCCAACTCAAGGAAGCCATCCAAATTCAGGAAGTTTCACCTCTCCCTTTCTCTTAAATTTCATATATATCTTTGTACATTGAGGGCAATGTACATCTTAAGTATGGGGGTGAATATTTATTTCGAGGAAGTGCCTAACTTTCTGCATTATTCTCAAATCCCTGAATGATATCTTGTCTTTAAGTAATTTTTTCAGATTACTATTAGAATGAATTTCTTTTGAATCATGATTTTTTTTGATATGTTTCGGATTAAGTCATTGATAATTATGCAGTGATGATTTAAACTTTAGGAGACTAGAGAATTAAGCATGATAAGTCTATTTTCAAAAATTAAAATTTTGTTAGGTTGTCTACCTAAATCTAATTATTACCCTGAAGTTTGAAATTTACAAAGTTGATAACAAAAACCCATAATTTTTGTGAGATTTTGAGCCTTTTAGAGCATACATTCTTTCGTGCTCGCTTTTTTGAGTGTGTAAACATTGTTCTAGAATTTGCTTCGATCATACATGTTGAGACCACATTATTGATTTGATATACAGAGATGATAAAGGCACTTAGGATTTAACCCACTTACTCCACTAGAAAGCTTACCCTCACAATTAACCCTTAGTGAACTCCTTTGATCCTAACAACCTTTTTTATTTACTCACCCATTATTATTACCCAAAAAAAAAACCCATCTTGTATTTGTTATCACCATTCCTTGACTCCCTTTTTGTCGAGATTTGATTTTGAGCAGTTGCTTAACTATGTTCTATTTTTCAGTTGTTAAAGTTCTTTCTCATTAAAGTAATGATTTATTCTTAAAAAAACAAAGTATATTCATTATTAGTTCTATGATTAAGTTAGCTTATACGTTTAAAATTCCACATATTGAGAAGATCTTGTATTATTAGTAAAGTTGTAATTGATGCAATTATTCAAGTATTAGTTTATTTTTCTAGTTAAGAAGATTGTCAATTCAATCTCGATTCTAACCTTCTAATTCAGCCTTTATCCACACCTTTAACCCAAGCCCCATTACAACCCTTTTTAAAGACCTTTTTGATTTGTGTATCATTTCATTTTATAGTGGTGGAGATTTGATTTTCATGCAAGCATATGGGATTACCTTTTCATGTTCAACTTTTGAGTGCTTAATTTTGAACCTTAAACACTTTGAGTGATTTGAGTGAATCTTTAGTGAGGATGTCAACTCTTGTCGATTTTGAATTAAAGGTGATTATTTAGGTAAGGGAAAACACCTATGTTTCGTGCTACAAAAACTATGACTTTGATTGTTTGAATCTTTATGACCCTTTTACTTAAATTATCAATGTGTGAATTATCTTTGAATTATGACGGAACATTATTGATGAATATTATGAATCAAGGAAGTTCATTTTAATTGTGAGTTGAGAATTTTGCTTGAGGATAAGCAAATGCTTAAGTGTGGGGGTATTTGATAAACCATAATATGAACATATTTTAATCCCACATTTAGCATACTTTTGGATGATTTAAGCCTTGAATTGTGAAATTTGGTGCTCCTAATCCTTTAATTTCATGTTTTATACTTAGGAGAGCACCGGAGGATGAAAAGAACGAGAAACAGGCCTAAAATGGAGTAAATGGGCCAAAGCACGAAATTGACATGGCCTGGGCCCAAGACCACACGGTCGTGCCTCATTAACAGACCCGAACACGGCCTGGCCACAATTCACATAGGCGTGTGCCAAGGGCGTGTCCCTGGCGTGACAAAGAAGAGTTTCATTCGGATTAGGGTACTTAGAGGCAAAGAAAGCCATTCCAAAAGCCTATATAAACACCCTAGAGGCCAACCTTCAGGGGACACCCAGTTAGGCCTAAGAGTCGAGCCAGAGAGGCCAAAATTGTGGAATTTACTCGAAGAATCCAGTTGATTCATCTCAAGGAGTCGGAGTTATACTCAAGACGGAAGATCTTCTCTTCAATTCCTTCAGGGGGTTTTAGGGTTTTTCTTATATTTTGTTTCATATTTTCTTCTGAGATGTATTCTTTTATTATTATGAACTAAACCCTCAAATACCTGAGAGGGATGAAACCTAAGACGGATCTTGTTATTGTTTTCTGAACTATTTGATAAATACTTGATTTGTTCTTAATTATGTGTTATTAATTCTTTCTTTGATATTTCAGGATATTGATTCAATTATTGATGTGCTTAGGCAGAGGAGGAATAAACCCTGTCTAAGAGTAAATCTAGCATAGTTAAGCGGAGTTGATCGCAACCCTAGAGATAGGATGACGAAAATCTGCCGGATTAGGGTGAAACCTAATATGGGAGTCCATGGATCGAGTTAATGCAATTCTAGGGGTTTTAATTAGAAATAGATTTCAATTAATCAACCTAGGGTTAGACGTTAGTAGCCTCGAGAGAGGTATTAATATAAATTAAGGAATCATATGGATCAAGTCAAGTGAATAAATCGTCTAGTTCAGAGTTAAATAACAAGTGAAGTCTAGGTGGATTCTTCCTTGGGTATTGTCTTAATCAATTGGTTTTTCCCACAAGTGTTTTCCCCAATTCATTCTCTTTGTCTTTGCATCTTTGGTTTAGTTATTAGTTAATTTTAGATTAAATAAACAAATCACTTTTATTTTAGGCTAAATAATAAAAAGAAAGTTAGTATTAGTACTTTTGGTTCCTTTGGGTTCGATAATCCAGTCTTGCCATTAAACTATACTACTGTTCGATAGGTGCACTTGCCTCAATCATTGTCATAGTTAGTTTCTAGGCTTGATCATTCTTTTTATAAATTTTTAAAACCCTGACACACGATCATCGAGGTTCAGCCTGATATGACATACAGTGAAGAGCTAATCAGAACTCTGGCACGAGAAGTGAAAGAATTGAGAAATAAAAACGTAGCTTTAGTAAAAGTTCTCTGGTAGCGACAGGGAATAGAAGAAACTACTTGGGAACCCGAGAAAACTATGAGAAAGTAATATCCGAACCTCTTTACTAGTAAGATTTTTTAGGACAAAATTTCCTTTAAGGGGGAGAGTTGTAACAGCCTATTTTCAGTGAAATCGAAACAATGGTTTCGGGACCACAAATTCGAAGTCGGGAAAATTTATTTTATTATTATTTTATGGTCTACACCATGATAGAAATATCGTATAAAAATTTCGTTAAGAAATTTTACCGTTTACATATTTAATTTGATAAAAGGGACTAAATTGCTTAAAGTGCAAAAGTTGAGTTCTACTAGCTAAAGGTATTAAATAGCTATAGAATTTTAAATTCGAGGTCCTTATATAGTAATTAGCCATTAAAGTTGTTAATGGATAAGCATGAATAATCATTATTAGAAATTGAATGAATTGTTAAGGTTAATTTTGGAAATTAGTGATTAAAGTTATGATAAATAAAATAAAATAGACTATTATCATCTTCCACCAAAATTAAAAAAAGAAAACCTAACCATGGAAGCTTGAAATTTAGGCAAGCTTATTTTGCTCAATCACATATGTGTTTTTGTTCTGTTTTTAATGATTTCTATGTTTTTGAGATCGTTGTAACTTAATCTACCTAGCCCAGGGATTAATTTGCAAAACTGTTAAAGTATTAGGGTTTTGCTATTGATGAATAACTTGAGTTTTGAAGTTTGATGATAGAAAATGAGTGGTTGTTGTTAGATAAACAACTTTTGTAAAGAGAATTTTGGTGAAATTATCAATTAGTGGCTAAATTGAAAAAGGTAATAAATTTATGGTAAAATTTGTGAAATTGTGAATTATATGGGCTGCTATTAATATGTATAAAAATCGGCTAGGCTTAGGTAAGGATTAAATTTCATAAAACTCATTTTCGAGCCTAAAGCCTAAATTACAAAGGAATTAAAAGTATAGGGCAAAATGGCAAAATTTCCATGTTGGATTAAATTGAATGAGAATTATATTGAAATGAGTTAAATTTATTCGTATAGATCTTGTCTGACCTCGTACAGAGTTAGATCAAGGTAAAGAGAGAATATCGGAATAGCCATCTCCGTATCTACGTACACTCGTCGAGGTAAGTTCGTGTAATTAAATTATATATTTTTATGTTTTAAATTGAATTATATGTATGTGATTTGTATAATTGCCATGTATAAATACCGATTGCATATCCGACAATTACCAAGTCCCTTTTGAACCTTGGGAATTCTTAGGATACAAATGACATGTCATTTTGGTTACCGATTTGGTTGAAGTCCTACATGTGTTGTGGACACACCACAGCTCGTATGAGCTTATCGATTTACAGCTCGTGAGAGCTTACCGATTCTCAGCTCGTATGAGCTTACCGATTCACAGCTTGTGAGAGCATACCGATTCATAGCTCGAATGAGCATACATGTATATGAATTGATGGATTACAGTTCAGTACACCTCGTGTGTACTACCCGCGTATCCAATGATATTCTAAATGGTTCAACGGGCATAGTTCTGTTACAAGTTCATAAGAGTTCAATGCAAACTAGTACAACTATTTACATGAATTACATGGAAATGATTTATATATGATATATGGATACATGGTATAGATGTTACATGTGTATGGAATTTGATTAGTGGTTGAATTACATGACTAACATGGTTGTTGAGTATATGTGTTTAGGCTTTGGGCCAAATTGGTTTGGATATGTTTTGTATGCTTACCTTAAATGTGATTAAACGGTAAGTTAATGTAACAGTCCGGTTTATACCCTAGTCGGAACAGTAGTTTCGGGACCACAAATCCGAGTTAGAATAATATTCTAACATTACTTGCTGTGCCGTTGATATGTGACTAAGCATGTGTTAAAATTTCCGTAAGTTAATTTGTCCGTCTGTATGTTTAATTTGATAAAAGGATTAAATTGCATTGAATGCAAAATGTGTATGCTTTATGAAAAGTATCTATTTGTGATGGCTTTTAATAGGTGAAGGCTTTATGTGGTAATTTAGCCTTTATTTTAGTAAGTGGACGGAAAAGGTCATAAATGACTTTGCATTAATATGTTTTATATGTTTGATTAATGGGTAAATATGTCTTTTATGTATTAAATTATGTTAAAATAAAAATAAAGCATGAAAATGGACATTTATCATCCATTCTTCCACCGATTATATTGAAAGAAAAAGAAAGAACAAAAGCTTCAAGGGTTTCGGCCATTTCAAGCTAAAATTTAGGTATGTTTTGGCTTTAGATTTTGATGATTTTTATGTTTTTGAGATTGTTGCTTAGTCTACTATCAAGCCCATCTTGTAATTTGAAGAGTTGATGATATTTTTGAGTTGTGTCATAGATGAATTGATGAGCTTTATGATGAGTTTAGTTGTTAAATGAAAGATATATGTTAGATGAACATATTTTGTTCTTGAAATTTTGATGAATTTAGCTAATTAGGGCTAAATTGAGAAAATAGCAATTTGAAGGACTAAATTGCAAATGTGATGGAAAATATGGGCTTGTATGATATACATAAGCATTCGGCTAAACATGAGTATATGTTGATTTTGTGTATTTGATGTTTGAGAAAAATGGACTAAATTGATAAAATGTGCAAATGTGAGGGTTAAGTTGCAAATAGCCCTAAATGTGTGATTTTGGATTGAAATGAATATGTTGGTAAATAAAAGGGTTAAATTTGAATATGTTTAGATCAAGAACCGAGGAAAACTGACTTAGACCGCGGGAAAGCGAAAGTAACCGAGTAACCGTTTCCATTTCTGTTGAATCGAATCCGAGGTAAGTCAATATACAAATAAACGTATTTATATTGAATTATGTATGTTCATATGACTAATGTTAAAGATGAATGCTTATGAGATGTTGTATACATGAATTCTGAGATAAGATCGACTTAGTGACAATGTCCGAAAAGTCCCGTACGAACCTAGGAATAGATAGGATTAGCTATGTCATGACATAGGTATCTGTTCTGATATATCATGTAAGACCACGTCTGGGACGTTGGCATTGATTCAAAATTTTGTGTAAGACCACGTCTGGGACGCTGGCATCGATACGAGATTTACGTGTAAGACCACGTCTGGGACGTTGGCATCGATACGAGATTTACGTGTAAGACCATGTCTAGGACATTGGCATCGTATTGATTCGTGTAAGACCCTGTCTGGGACAGTGGCAATGATATCTGAGTACATGTAAGACCTCGTCTGGGACGTTGGCATTGTATGACTATTCCAAGTTTTCTGAGCAACCTATTAGATTCCGAACGGTTCAACGGGTAAGTCTGTGATACGAAAGGTTATGTGGATTATAAATTTGTTTCAGGTACGTTTAATAAGTACTCAAGGTGTGTATGAGAGGTAAGTATCTATATGAACTTACAAAAATGAATATGTGCAATGGAATGATAAGATGATATGTGAAATTATGCTTAGATGAACTATGTGCATATGTGGTAATGAGTTGAAGTATATGATAAATTATGGCTAAACAATTTAGCCAAACTCTATGTGAAATGTATATGCTATGTACATTTTAAGTTAAGTTTATTTGTATATGGCTTACTAAGCTTTTGGAAAGCTTACTCTGTGTGTGTTTTCTCTGTCTTATAGATCGTCAAAGCTACTGAAGGCTCGGGGAATCGTCGAGGATCATCATCACACTACTCAACTTGTTTTGGTACATTTTGGAAATGTATATAGCTAGATATGGCATGTATAGGCTAGTTATTTGTATAAGAATGAGATGTGTACTTAGCCATGTGATTTGGCTAGTTATGTGTTGGTTTTATGCTTTAATGAATATGATATATGGTGCATGTTTTGGTATGATTTGGTAGCTTATGAAATGGTTAAGTTTATGGTAAGTATAAGGATGAATTATGCTTGTGTTTAAATGAGTTTTAGTCTTGTAAATTGGTATGATTGGAATTGGTTTTGATTGTAAAGATTGGATGGTTATTTTGGTATGTTCTGGGTTGTCAAATGTGTATGAGTTGCATTGGAATTTGTTTGTAGGTTTGACTCTATTGTGGGTGGCAATTTGGCTTTACAAGTAGCCTATTTTGTCACACGGTTGTGGCACACGGGCGTGCCTAACGACCGTGGGATTAAGTCAGTAGCTAATTAGGTGTACACGACCATGGCACACGGGTGTGCCTAGTTGCCGTGTGGTTTAGTCAGAATCGACCACGGCCAAGGTACACGGGCGTGCTTGGTGGCCGTGGAGTTAAGTTAGGTTCGACCACAGGGGTGACACATGGGCGTGTCTAGCAGTCGTGGGAGGCACACGGCCTGTCCACACGAGCGTGTAACTCCTGAAACTTAGAAAAGTTTAAAACTTCTGAGAATTTCCTTATATGTTCCGGTTTAGTCCCGACTCTGTTTAAAGCATGACTGTGGTCTCGTTGACCTATTTAAGGTACACTATGATTACGATTGATATATTATTTTCGTGTATTGTCTGTAACAGTTTTCGATATGTCCGGTAATACCTTTAACCCTAGTTCGGTGACGGACATGGGTTAGGGGTGTTACATTTGGTTGGTATCAGAGCTACGGTTTAGTTAATTTTCGGACTAACGTAGCGTGTCAGAGTCTAGCTATACATGCCATATATTTGAACTGTGATAGTGTGATGAATCCTGACGTATAAAATGTGATTTTCGTATAGTAATGGATCCCGAAAGAGCCATAGCTGACGATGTAGAAAGTAATACGCCTGCTCTCGTGCAAGGGACAACGCCCTCTGACTCGAGACCGGCTACGAGCGGTCAAGAGGAAGAAGCTAAACAAGCTTTCTTCCAAATGATGAGTGAGTGGTTCACTCAATTTGTTAGAAATAACCCGACTGTTTCGCAACCTCCGCCCCCGCCTAATCACCCTCAGACATCTGTTATGCCTCTGACTATGAATCTGAATTTGTTGAACAAGCCTCCGGTTGACAAAATCCGTAAGTATGGGCTGAAGAGTTCAGGGCTACTAGTGATGATGATGCCGAGAAGGCCGAGTTCTGGTTAGAAAACACGATCGGGTATTCGATAAGATGTCCTTGACTCCGTAAGAAAGTATTAAATGTGTTATTTCACTACTTCGAGATGCAACTTATCAGTGGTGGAAGACTATGATTTCTGTTGTTTCGAAAGAACGGGTGACATGGGACTTCTTTCAGATTGAGTTTCGAAAGAAATATATTAGTGAGAGGTTCATCAATCAGAAACGGAAGGAATTTCTGGACTTGAAATAGGGCCGTATGTCTATTACGGAGTATGAATGAGAGTTTTTTAGACTAAGTCAATATACTCGTGAATGTATATCTACTGAGGCAATAATGTGCAAAAGATTCGAAGATGGCCTTAATGAAGATATCCGTTTGTTAGTCGGGATCTTAGAAATAAAAGAGTTCGTTGTACTTGTTGATCGAGCATGCAAAGCTGAGGCACTCAGGAAAGATAAAAAGAAAGCTGAGTGATAACGGTCCGTCCGGGTTAGGAGGCGAATCGTTAATGTTGCCCGATCGTAAATTAGACAGTTTCTCGTTCAACTAACAAAAGGGATAATTTTATTGGAAATGATTTCTTTGAAATGTAAGGATAGGTGCTAGGTTGAAATGGATACGTATTTGAAACAAGAAAGAACCTTTAATAAAAATTAAAGACCCGAATCTTATAAGTTTCAAATTGATGGAAGGAGTTTCGAAATAAAACCGAGACCCACTATCTAGCAAGATAGGAACCAACGGTATAGGTAGATGAATGCCACACCCGTTAGGATGATAAGTTCGAAAACAAGGAAAGAATGACGCCACTAGAAAACTAGATAAGTCAATTCAAACCTCGAGAATTAAGGAGAGTGAATACTCACCAAAAGAAATACTTCTTTTCATTAAAATTCAAGTTCTTCTTTACAAAATGAGATATGCAAAATATTTATAGGCCCTCTCAAATGATAGCCGAATTGGAGAAAGGAAAGGGGGCTTCAATCTCTTCGAGTAGTAGACTTGGTGTAGCACCTTGTGATCATTCGGCCAAGCTAGTCACATTAAAGACAAAAAGATTTTTAAAGTAGCCACTTGAAAAAAAAAATGCACTTAGCCGTTCAACCTAAATTCACCAAAGTTTGTTGCTTCTATCACTTACCGTCCATGTCTTTTTAACCACTTATATTGTCAATTTTCCAATGGTTTATTTATTCCCACTAGCCGTCCATATTGTCCCAAAAATTATTATTTTCCTCTCCATTAACAAGCCTTGCCGTCCAACACTTCTAGTAATCACACAATTGCACATTTAATCTCATCATGCCAGGTGTTGCCCATTTTCCCATTTTCAAAGTTGTTCTCTTGCTAACTCCACTATTGCCGTTTGTTCCACTTCACAAAGCACACATGTTGATTCAAGTCATCCCATTTCTTTTGGTGTTCCACGCATCAAGTCTCCAACAATTGAATGAATATTTATTCAAGATAGTGCCGTCCAAGATCATGTTTCATTCACGCATGCTTCAATTTTTAATTCTTGAATTCTTTAATTCTTTAATTCCTTGGTGCTTCATGTTTTTATTTCATGTTTTGTTTTGCTCCAAATTTACCCATTATTTCCTAAGTGTGCCGTCCAACATTCCACAAACTTTAAAAATTCTTCCAAGCTTCCTCCTTTATCTTCAATTGTTTAATTTCTCCACATGCTGCAATTGATTGTTCCACTAAACACCATGCTTGATCTTCAATTAATTATTCATGATCAAAAACAAGGTTGCCGTCCCACTCATTCACCCAAGCTTTCATCCATTAATCTCCATAAAATCCAAACTTCCCTTTTGTTTGCCTTATTCCTTCATGCCGTCACTTTGCCCATTTAGTTTCTAGCAATTTTATTCAAGTCACAAAAGTCCAAGTCATCCTTCCCTGTGCCGCATGCTTCTTCCAAGTCCCATGGTCGATGTACCTACAAGAAAATATGAGAACCAATTTATTTCAAGTGTATGTTTATCCAAAACAAATACTAATAAAACTTAGACACTCTAATTAACACATAAACTAAGCTAAACAAATTTAATAAAATCTTAAACAAGACATATTAAATTTGGTTATGACTAACACAAACACATTAAAATTTTAAAACTAGATCAACTTAAAATTTAATTAAAATCATGCAAACAAATTTTAAATCATAAAAAAAATTAAAAAAAATTAAAATCTGGCGTCGAGCTTCGTCGACTTGAAAATTCGGTGGGTGCCCCGGGCGTGCCCGTATCATCCCCTCCCTCTTCAAGACGATTCGTCCTCGAATCGACCCATTGGTTATTCGAACAAAAACTCCCTGTTCGTCTTTCCTCGATCAAACGAGACGGATGATAAACGCGATACCTGCAAAGGATAACCAAGAATTAGCAAGATCTGGTTCAAACAAAATTGTAATCCGGATATGGGCATCACAAGACAAATAGTTCTCAAGCAATCAAACATAAATACATTATCATACAAAATGATCAAGGCCTTGTCAAAATTTTGAAACAAAAGCGGATAAGCTTCAAAACATGCACAAGATTTTAATGTATTCCACAAGTCAAAATAACCATGCGAATAACACATCAAATGATAGATACAATCGTGAAAAACAAGTAATGAAGAAAAGGCATATGGCACTTGAAATTGAACATTTAAACCTTGCTTTGTATTCGCACATGAATAAAAATTATCAAACACAAAATTCTTTTTGTCTTCTTGTAAAATAAATAGATCATAAAGAATCAAAACAGGACATTCAAATAATTCATGATCTAAATGTTTTACAATATGGCAATCATCATTATTAGCTTTTTCAACATCTAAAATGAACAAAAATGCTTCAACAAATGCTTCTTGACACTTATCGAAAACAATTATCCTTTTGACAAGAACCAAAACAGATAGTTCATTATCAGACAAGATAGAACAATGAAGAACATCACGTTTTAAAGATTTTACAAGAATGGATTCAGCAAAGTAATTCTTGTCAACATCCGAAGAACACAAAATGGGTTCATAGGTCTCAAGTGTCTTACCTTTGGATGTTGAAAGAAGGAATTCGACCTTACCTCTACGTGCGGTATGACAAAACTCATTCTCACCTTGCTTGTCTTCACAAGCTGAAACTAGAAGTTCAAATTTATCTTGTTTGATCAAGACGAACTTTCTCTCCTCGGGCATGTAATATAGCCGATGTTTTATGCGCGAATCAACATTTTTCAAACAAAATGGGAAATCCATGTACACGAATTGCATATATAAATATAAAATTTGCTTAAGAAACGAATAAAACTTGAAAACAAGGTTGACAAAATTTGTTATCTTATTCAAAAACCAAGTATCAACACAATAGGAATTTTTCACACATATTTGGTGATACTTGCTTTTTCCACAAAACAAATCGAAACATATGTCCGATTTATGGGACTTAGGTTCCGAAAAATCAATCATGTTAGACCAATAAGAATTAGGTACATTCAAGATAAAGCGATCAAAACTCTTAACATATTTCAAAATGTATTTACAAATACTCAATGATTTTATATTAGACAATGAATTAATCTCGTAATATCTACAATCAAACAAATTGGGGTTAGAAGAAAAATCATATTTATACAAAGAATTTGATGTTTCAAAACGCTTACCTTCCTTACCTTTCGACTCGGGAGGTTCAACTTCACCTTCAACTTTACCTCTTTCAATCAAAGAAGTACGTCGCTCTTTCGGGAGGAGTTGAAGTGGTAGGCTCTTGTGCGATACGTCAGGAACCTGAAATGAAGAAGCAAAAGAAGAACATACTCCAAATGAGTTAGTTAAATCAACACTCTCTTCTACTTTCTCATTTCGTTTTCTCGTTTCTTTTTCACGCACTTTTTTATTTTCTCTCTCTTTTTCTCGCTCTTTTTTAGCGATCTTCTCAATGGTCTTTTCAAGCCTTCTCACAATTTGATCATTGTCTCTTTTTCTTGCCTCTTTTCTTTTTATTTCATTTTCATTTTCTTTTTCTTTGTTATTATTACATGAAGTTATAAAAGAATCACAATGATAAGAATTTCTAAAAGAAAAATTATTTACGGATGAATCACGATAATTTCTTCGGGAAGAGCACTCCAAAGACGTTTTCTTGGAAGTTTCTGAATGAATATATCAATCAACTCGCGTGTTTTCTTGGAGGGAATAAAAATCATAATATGTACCACTTCGAGAATAATCTTTAGTGGGTGAATACCGTCTCGAACTTCTTGAGGAATAAGAGTTTCGATTACAGTCTCTTCTCGAATATTCTTCGAAAGTGTGTCCTCGGGATGATCTTGACTCCGTCCTTCGACTTGAAGAAAGTCGATCTTGTTGGTCTCGTTCCTCGTTCCGATCCAAGTGCTTTTCGAACTTGTTTATGGCTTTTCGCATTTCGTTCAACAAGTATGGGTAATCATTGTATGAGAACTCTTCTTGAGACATATTTGTTGCTGAAAAGAACTATTATAACAAAGGGAAATAAACTGACAAAATTAAAATCCCTTACCAAAAAAACTCACAAGTCACTCTCAAAGAAAAATCACTCACACTCGTGCCTTTTACCGTTCGAATTCACTCTTCTAGATTCTAGAAGGTTGTTTTCGACTTACTAGTAACTCGGAGGTCGTTTCAAGAGTTAAAAAAAAAGGTAAGATTGGTTTCGGAAATGGGTAGGCTTAGAAAGGATAGAAAGGTGCGAATCAAGCTAATTGAGCATGAAGCTGGGAAGCAGTTTAATGTAGAAAAGCCAAGAGATGACCAAGATATGTTGGAGGAGGTAACAATTGCGAGAAGTCAACTATAGTTGATTCCCAACATCTTATAGAGCTAACTAATTATACAGACAAGGGCTCGTCTCAGTTAGTATACTTTGTACAACACTGGGAATATAAGCAAGCAAATGTCGTTCGTCTTCTTAGAGAAGAACTTGACAATCTAAACAGACCAAGGTAGGAATTTTTTTTTTTTAACTCGAAAAAAAAAATTTTTTTTAACCTCGATATTTTTTTTTTATTTGAACCTTTTTTTTTGTATCTCTTTTTTTTTTGAACTTCAAATACACTATAATGAAATACAAGAAACAAAAATTACAACTTGAACATTTTCTTTTTTTTGAATTTTTTTTTGATCTTTTTTTTTTGAAACTTACTCGGAAATACTCAAGACGATCAAAACGTGCCTAATTTGATTGGCTCTAATACCAGATGATAACGGTCCGTCTCGGGTTAGGAGGCGAATCGTTAATGTTGCCCGATCGTAAATTAGACAGTTTCTCGTTCAACTAACAAAAGGGATAATTTTATTGGAAATGATTTCTTTGAAATGTAAGGATAGGTGCTAGGTTGAAATGGATACGTATTTGAAACAAGAAAGAACCTTTAATAAAAATTAAAGACCCGAATCTTATAAGTTTCAAATTGATGGAAGGAGTTTCGAAATAAAACCGAGACCCACTATCTAGCAAGATAGGAACCAACGGTATAGGTAGATGAACGCCACACCCGTTAGGATGATAAGTTCGAAAACAAGGAAAGAATGACGCCACTAGAAAACTAGATAAGTCAATTCAAACCTCGAGAATTAAGGAGAGTGAATACTCACCAAAAGAAATACTTCTTTTCATTAAAATTCAAGTTCTTCTTTACAAAATGAGATATGCAAAATATTTATAGGCCCTTTCAAATGATAGCCGAATAGGAGAAAGGAAAGGGGGCTTCAATCTCTTCGAGTAGTAGACTTGGTGTAGCACCTTGTGATCATTCGGCCAAGCTAGTCACATTAAAGACAAAAAGATTTTTAAAGTAGCCACTTGAAAAAAAAATGCACTTAGCCGTTCAACCTAAATTCACCAAAGTTTGTTGCTTCTATCACTTACTGTCCATGTCTTTTTAACCACTTATATTGTCAATTTTCCAATGGTTTATTTATTCCCACTAGCCGTCCATATTGTCCCAAAAATTATTATTTTCCTCTCTATTAACAAGCCTTGCCGTCCAACACTTCTAGTAATCACACAATTGCACATTTAATCTCATCATGCCAGGTGTTGCCCATTTTCCCATTTTCAAAGTTGTTCTCTCGCTAACTCCACTATTACCGTTTGTTCCACTTCACAAAGCACACATGTTGATTCAAGTCATCCCATTTCTTTTGGTGTTCCACGCATCAAGTCTCCAACAATTGAATGAATATTTATTCAAGATAGTGCCGTCCAAGATCATGTTTCATTCACGCATGCTTCAATTTTTAATTCTTGAATTCTTTAATTCTTTAATTCCTTGGTGCTTCATGTTTTTATTTCATGTTTTGTTTTGCTCCAAATTTACCCATTATTTCCTAAGTGTGTCGTCCAACATTCCACAAACTTTAAAAATTCTTCCAAGCTTCCTCCTTTATCTTCAATTGTTTAATTTCTCCACATGCTGCAATTGATTGTTCCACTAAACACCATGCTTGATCTTCAATTAATTATTCATGATCAAAAACAAGGTTACCGTCCCACTCATTCACCCAAGCTTTCATCCATTAATCTCCATAAAATCCAAACTTCCCTTTTGTTTGCCTTATTCCTTCATGCCGTCACTTTGCCCATTTAGTTTCTAGCAATTTTATTCAAGTCACAAAAGTCCAAGTCATCCTTCCCTGTGCCGCATGCTTCTTCCAAGTCCCATGGTCGATGTACCTACAAGAAAATATGAGAACCAATTTATTTCAAGTGTATGTTTATCCGAAACAAATACTAATAAAACTTAGACACTCTAATTAACACATAAACTAAGCTAAACAAATTTAATAAAATCTTAAACAAGACATATTAAATTTGGTTATGACTAACACAAACACATTAAAATTTTAAAACTAGATCAACTTAAAATTTAATTAAAATCATGCAAACAAATTTTAAATCATAAAAAAAATTAAAAAAAATTAAAATTTGACGTCGAGCTTCGTCGACTTGAAAATTCGGTGGGTGCCCCGGGCGTGCCCGTATCACTGAGTCTGAAGCTAGAGATGTGAGAAAGAGATTTCAGAGTAGATCATTTCAGCCTGTTTCGAAGAAATTTCGAGATGAGCATAGTCGTTCAAAGTTTAATGTGGGACAATCGAATAGAGATCGAGCTAGATCACAAATGATCTCCAAAACCCCAGCAACTTCAATAGCAAGTGCTGAAAATGTCCGTTCTGAAAGACCCGAGTGTAAGCATTGTGGAAAAAGGCATCCGGGAAGTTGTAGATTGAATGATCGGGCTTACTTCAAATGTGGATCATTAGATCATTTCATTCGAGATTGCCCAGAGTTAGTTGAGCCAGAGGCTATTCATAATCTGAGATCTGATAATGCCCCAATGAGAGGTAGACTTTCGAAAATTACAAGAAATACTAGTGGTAGTCAGAGAACTATGAGAGATACTATTGCGAGATCTGAAGCTAGAACGCCTGCCAGAGCATATGCTATCCGAGCTCGTGAGGAAGCTTCATCTCCAGATGTTATAACAGGTACATTTTTACTTTATGATACTTCTGTGATTGCATTGATAGACCCTGGTTCTACTCATTCATATATATGCGTGAACTTGGTAATCAGAAAGACTTTGCCTGTTGAGTCTACTGAGTTTGTTATAAAGGTATCGAACCCCTTAGGTAAAAGTGTTTTGGTTGACAAAATATGTAAGAATTGCCCATTAATGTTTCGAGATATCTGTTTCCCTGCTGATCTGATGCTACTACCATTTGATAAGTTTGATATAATTCTGGGTATGGACTGGTTGACATTGCATGATGCGATTGAAAATTGAAAAAGAAAGATCATTGATTTGAAAGGTCAGAATAATGAAATAGTTCGGATTGAGTCTAGTGAATTGAATGGATTGTCTGCAGTGATATCTGTGTTGAAAGCTCAAAGTTATATGAACAAGGGCTATGACGCTTATTTTGCTTATGTGATTGATTCGAAAGTATCTGAAAAGAAAGTTGAATCAGTGCCAGTTGTTTGTGAGTTTTCTGATGTATTCCCTAAAGAATTGTCGGGATTACCTCCGATACGTGAAGTTGAATTTGGTATTGATTTGTTGCCTAGTACGACACCTATTTCGATAGCTCCGTATAGAATGGCACCAACAGAGTTGAAAGAGTTAAAGTCATAGTTGCAAGAGTTAACTGACAGAGGTTTAGCCAGATCGAGTTTTTCACCGTGGGCTGCTCCAGTTCTGTTTGTGAAAAAGAAAGTTGGCACGATGAGAATGTGAATTGACTACTGTCAGTTGAACAAAGTGACCATAAAGAACTAATATCCGTTGCCCAGGATTGACGATTTGTTTGATCAGTTAAAAGGAGCTACCGTATTTTCTAAAATTGATCTGAGATCTGGATATTATCAATTGAGAGTGAAAGATTCAGACATTTCAAAAACTACTTTCAGAACGAGGTACGGGCATTATGAGTTTTTAGTTATGCATTTTGGATTAACAAATGCTCATGCTGTCTTTATGGATCTGATGAACAAAATTTTTAGACCGTATCTAGATCGATTTGTTTTTGTATTCATAGACGACATTTTGATTTATTCACAGAATGAAACTGAGCATGCTGAACATCTGAGAATCGTGTTGCAAACTCTGAGTGAAAAGCAATTGTATGCGAAATTCAGCAAATGTGAATTCTGGTTGCGTGAAGTCAGTTTTTTGGGACATATTGTATCGACCTCTGGAATACGAGTTGATCCGAGTAAGATTTCTGCTATTCTGGATTGGAGACCTCCGAAGAACGTGTCTGAAGTTCGTAGTTTTCTGGGACTTGTTGGTTATTACCGCAGATTTGTAAAAGACTTTTCGACGATAGCTACTCCGTTGACTAGATTACTTCAGAAATATGTGAGATTTGAATGGTCCGCTAAGTGTCAGAAAAGCTTTGATCAATTAAAAACTCTGTTAAGTGAAGCTCCAGTGTTAGTACAACCGGAATCGGGCAAAGAGTTTGTAATATACAGTGATGCTTCGTTAAATGTTCTGGGATGTGTTTTGATGCAGGAAGGCAAAGTAATAGCTTATGCCTCAAGACAGTTAAAGCCTTATGAGAAGAACTATCTGACCATGATCTCGAGTTAGCTGCGATTGTGTTCGCATTAAAGATTTGGAGACATTATCTGTTCGGCGAGAAATGTCACGTGTTTTTAGATCATAAAAGTTTGAAATATCTGATGACTCAGAAAGATTTGAATCTGCGTCAGAGAAGATGGCTTGAGTTGTTGAAAGATTATGAGCTTGTAATAGATTTTCATCCGAGTAAAGCAAATGTTGTTGCTGATGCACTGAGTAGGAAACAATTGTTTGCACTTTCTGCTTCAAATGCTCAATTAGATCTGTCCGATGATAATGTAATGGTAGCTGAATTGAAAGCAAAACCATTGTTCTTACAATAGATATGTGATGCTCAGAAAGTGGATCATGAATTATTAGCAAAACGAGCTCAGTGTGATTCGAATTCTGAATCTGAATTTCGAGTTATTGATGATTGCTTGAGATTTCGAGACCGTATCTGTGTTCCGAGAAATTCGGAATTGATTTAGTTGATTTTGAGTGAAGCTCATAATAGTCGATTGTCTGTTCATCCGAGAAGCACTAAAATGTATCATGATCTGAAGCAACATTATTGGTGGTCTGGTATGGAACGAGAAATTTCTGATTTTGTTTCAAAATGTTTAGTCTGTCAACAAGTGAAACTAGAACATCAAGTTATGACTGGTCTGCTACAACCAATTCTGATTCCCGAATGGAAATGGGATAGAGTGACATGGACTTTGTTTCTAGACTGCCTCTGACTCCTAGAAAGAAAGATGCGATTTGGGTCGTAGTTGATAGATTGACGAAATCTGCCCATTTTATTCCGGTACGATCTGACTACTCACTTGATAGATTAGCTGAGCTATATATTTCTGACATTGTGAGATTGCATGGGGTGCCACTATCCATTCTGTCAGATAGAGATCCGAGGTTTACATCACGATTCTGGAAGAAATTACGAAAAGCTTTAGGCACGAAACTGCATTTCTGTACAGCTTTCATCCACAAACAGATGATCAATCTGAGCGGATTATTCAGATTCTCGAGGATATGTTGAGATGTTGCATTCTTGAGTTTGACGGTACGTGGGAACAGTATCTGCTATTGATCGAATTTGCTTACAATAATAGTTATCAGTCGAGCATCAAAATAGCACCATATGAAGCTTTATACGGATGTAAATGTCGTACACCTCTGTATTGGACCGAGCTTAGTGAAAATAAGTTACACGGGGTTGATTTGATAAAAGACACTGAATAAAAATTGAAAGTAATCCGTGATAGTCTGAAATAAGCATCTGATCGTCAGAAGTCCTATGCAGACTTAAAAGGAAAAGATATAGAGTTTGAGATCAGTGACAAAGTATTTCTGAAAGTATCTCCATGGAAGAAAATACTGCGATTCGGACGTAAAGGTAAATTGAGTCCGAGGTTCATCGGGCCGTATGAAATTATTGAACGAGTTGGGCCAGTTGCATATAGATTGTTGTTGCCCTCTGAGCTAGAAAAGATTCACAATGTATTTCATGTATCGATGCTCCGTAGATATAGATCTGATCCATCACATGTAGTTGCTCCGTCAGGAATTGAAATCCAATCTAATATGACTTAAGAAGAAGAACCGATCCGTATCTTAGCTCGTGAAGTGAAAGAATTGAGAAATAAAAGAATTTCGTTAGTTAAAGTATTGTGGCATCGACACGGAATAGAAGAGACTACGTGGGAGCCTAAAGATTTAATGAGATAGCAATATCCGAATCTGTTTAATGGTAAGATTTTCGGGGACGAAAATCCCTAAGGGGGGAGAATTGTAGCAGTCCGATTTATACCCTAGTCAGAACAGTAGTTTCGGGACCACAAATCTGAGTTAGAATAATATTTTAACATTATTTTTTGTGTCGTTGATATGTGACTAAGCATGTGTTAAAATTTCTGTAAGTTAATTTGTCCGTCTGTTTGTTTAATTTGATAAAAGGATTAAATTGCATTGAATGCAAAATGTGTATGCTTTATGAAAAGTATCTGTTTGTGATGGCTTTTAATAGGTAAAGGCTTTATGAGGTAATTTAGCCTTTATTTTAGTAAGTGAACGGCAAAGGTCATAAATGACCTCGCATCAATATGTTTTATATGTTTGATTAATGGGTAAATATGTCTTTTATGTATTAAATTATGTTAAAATAAAAATAAAGCATGAAAATGGACATTTATTCATCCATTCTTCCACCGATTATATTGAAAGAAAAAGAAAGAACAAAAGCTTCAAGGGTTTCGGCCATTTCAAGCTAAAATTTAAGTATGTTTTGGCTTTAGATTTTGATGATTTTTATGTTTTTGAGATTGTTGCTTAGTCTACTATCAAGCCTATGTTGTAATTTGAAGAATTGATGATATTTGTGAGTTGTGCCATAGATGAATTGATGAGCTTTATGATGAGTTTAGTTGTTAAATGAAAGATATGTGTTAGATGAACATATTTTGTTCTTGAAATTTTGATGAATTTAGCTAATTAGGGCTAAATTGAGAAAATAGCAATTTGAAGGACTAAATTGCAAATGTGATGGGAAATATGGGCTTGTATGATATACATAAGCATTCGGCTAAACATGAGTATGTGATGATTTTGTGTATTTGATGTTTTGAGAAAAATGGACTAAATTGATAAAATGTGCAAATGTGAGAGTTAAGTTGCAAATAGCCCTAAATGTGTGATTTTGGATTGAAATGAATATGTTGGTAAATAAAAGGGTTAAATTTGATGTTTAGATCAAGAACCGAGGAAAACAGACTTAGACCGCGGGAAAGCGAAAGTAACCGAGTAGCCGTTTCCATTTCCGTTGATCGAATCCGAGGTAAGTCAATATACAAATAAACGTATTTGTATTGAATTATGTATGTTCATATGACTAATGTTAAGGATGAATGCTTATGAGATGTTGTATACATGAATTCCGAGATAAGATCGACTTAGTGACAATGTCCGAGAAGTCCCGTACGAACCTAGGAATAGATAGGATTAGCTATGTCATGACATAGGTATCTGTCCTGATATATCATGTAAGACCACATCTGGGACGTTGGCATTGATTCAAAATTTCGTGTAAGACCACGTCTGGGACGTTGGCATCGATACGAGATTTACGTGTGAGACCACGTCTGGGACGTCGGCATCGTATTGATTCGTGTAAGACCTTGTCTGGGACAGTGGCAACGATATCTGAGTACATGTAAGACCTCGTCTGGGGCGTTGGCATTGTACGACTATTCCAAGTTTCCTTAGAATCCTATTAGATTCCGAACGGTTCAATGGGTAAGTTTGTGATACAAAAGGTTATGTGGATTATAAATCTATTTCCGGTACGTTTAATAAGTACTCAAGGTGTGTATGAGAGGTAAGTATCTATATGAACTTACAAAAATGAACATGTGCAATGGAATGATGAGATGATATGTGGAATTATGCTTAGATGAACTATGTGCATATGTGGTAATGAGTTGAAGTATGTGATAAATTATGGCTAAACAATGGAGCCAAACTCTATGTGAAATGTATATGCTATGAGAACCATTATTGTTATTGTATAAATATGCTATGTACATTTTAAGTTAAGTTTATTTGTATATGGCTTACTAAGCTTTTGGAAAGTTACTCTGTGTGTGTTTTCTCTGTCTTATAGATCGTTAAAGCTACTGAAGGCTCGGGGAACCGTCGAGGATCGTCATCACACTACTCAACTTGTTTTGGTACATTTTGGAAATGTATATAGCTAGATATGGCATGTATAGGCTAGTTATTTGTATATGAATGAGATGTGTACTTAGCCATGTGATTTGGCTAGTTATGTGTTGGTTTTATGCTTTAATGAATATGATATATGGTGCATGTTTTGGTATGATTTGATAGCTTATGAAATGGTTAAGTTTATGGTAAGTATAAGGATGAATTATGCTTGTGTTTACATGAGTTTTAGTCTTGTAAATTGGTATGATTGGAATTGGTTTTGATTGTAAAGATTAGATGGTTATTTTGGTATATTCTGGGTTGTCAAATGTGTATGAGTTGCATTGGAAATTGTTTGTAGGTTTGACCCTATTGTGGGTGGCAATTTGGCTTTACAAGTAGCCTGTTTTATCACACGGTTGTGGCATACGGGTGTGCCTAACGACCGTGGGATTAAGTCAGTAGCTAATTAGGTGTACACGACCATGGCACACGGGCGTGCCTAGTAGCTGTGTGGTTTAGTCAGAATCGACCACGGCCAAGGTACACGGGCGTGCTTGGTGGCAGTGGAGTTAAGTCAGGTTCGACCACAGGGGAGACACATGGGCGTGTCTAGCAGTCGTGGGAGGCACACGGCCTGTCCACACGAGCGTGTAACCCCTAAAACTTAGAAAAGTTTAAAATTTTCTAGAATTTCCGTATATGTTCCGGTTTAGTCCTGACTCTGTTTAAAGCATGACTAAGGTCTCGTTGACCTATTTAAGGGACACTATGATTAAGATTGATATATGATTTTCGTGTATTGTCTGCAAAAGTTTTCGATCTGTCCAGTAATACCTTTAACCCTTGTCCGGCAACGAACACGGGTTAGGTGTGTTATAGTTAATTTCTTTGTTATACGAATTTACTAAGCTTACATGCTTACTCAGTGTTATTTTCCGTGTTTTATAGTAATTCAGAAGCTCTTTCGGTTTGGAAGCTTCTTGGAGCTATATCACACTATCCATTGGCTCTCATTGGTACTTTCAAATATTTAAATTTGGTTATAATGGCATGTATAGGTTAATTTGGCCAATGTTGGCATATAAGTGTTTTGTTGAGATTAGCCACTTAAATGGCTTATGTTTGGTATTTTTTGATGTGTATATATGTGGCCTTATTATATTTTATGTGTGTTTGATATGGTAGAATAAAAGAAAATAAAATGTGGTTTGAATATGCATATATGTATTTGGTCATTTAAGTAAGTTTAGATACTTGGTTGACATGTTTGTAAGTTGTCAATTGAGGTGCCTAAGGGCATATTGGTTGTATGTAGTGATATTTCATGTTTAAGACTTGATTTTGGCTTGTTTTGAATGCCTTGTTATGGCTTGTTGATGTGCAAAAATGTTGAGTTAGGTTGGTGTCAAATTGGGTGAGAAATGTGACGTGGAAAATGGCCTATTTTTGTCCACACGGGCGTGTGTCTCAGCCATGTGTGACACACAGCAAGGTGACACAGCCGTGTGTCCCCTATATCTTCTTCAGGGTGCAAGTCAGAATGCTCACACGGCCTAGCACACGGACGTGTGGCTTGGCTGTATGACCCAAGTCAGGGAGTTACACAGGCACAGACACGGGCTGGGACACGGCCGTGTGTCTCTATTTCGAATGTCCACACGGCCTAAAACACAGGCGTGTCTCTTGGCCGTGTGAGTCATACGGCCGTGTGACCCATGTAGCTTTGAAAATTTTCAATGTTTTTCGAAAAAAAAATTGAGTATCTGATTTAGTCCCGACTTTTTCTAATGCTTATTTTTGGCCTCGAGGGCTTGTATAAGGGACAATATGTTTGATTTCAATTGGTTTCTGAAATGAATATTATGTAATATGAAATGTTTGAAAAGTTTGTTTATTTTAGCTATAAACTTCGGTAATACTTCGTAACCCTGTTCCGGCGGTAGATACGGGTTAGGGGTGTTACAGGGTGTTATACAATTCTTTTTGAAAGGTTAACTGTTAAATCTAATTTTTTTTTTTAAAAAAAAGTTGGTGACTGAAATTAGGTAAAAAATAAGGGTTAAAGTGATAAAAAGTGTAAACGTTAAGGGGTTTAATTTGTCATTATGCCTTAAGTTTATAATATATTTTATATAGGCATAATAACTTATTTAGCCCTCCAACTTTACAAAAAAAAAATCATTTTAGCTCTCTATTTAATTTTTTACTTTTTTAGCCCTTAAACTTGTGTTGTTTTATCAAATCACCCCAAACTAGATAGAAAAGTTAACGTTTGTAACTTTGTTGACATGTCAAACACGTGGATGACACATCATCATTTAATTACTTTTTAAAATTAAAAAAATATTTTAAAAATTATAAATTATAAAAAATTTATTTTAAAAAATTAATTAAATACTAACATGTCATTCATGTAGCAATTCACATGTATGCCACGTCAGTAAAGTTAACAAACATTAACTTTTCCATCCATTTTGGTGTGATTTGATAAAAAATACAAATTTAAAGGCAAAAAAAATTAAATGAGGACCAAAATGAATTTTTTATAAAATTAGAAGGTCAAAAAAGTTATTATACCTTTTTATATATACGATGCGATTTTACATAAACAGCGAATTTTGTAGGCCCTTGCTCTCTCCTTTATGTTGATCTGAATGGTTCACGCTCCGGCGCCAGGCTGTTGGGTTGAAAACAATATAGAAGCCAAGTGCGTTTAGTGTGAGTCACTCGATGACATGGCAACCACAATTTAAATCCAACGCTTTTTTCAGTTTGGAAAGTCACCGACCTAAAACCCAGAACTTGGTCACCAAGCAAGCAGAGCAAATCTGGCCAATCAGCTACTTTAACACCCTAAACTGCTGTAATTACAATAACCAACAATACCTTTATAACTCCTCCTTCATTTTTCTTAAATTTTGAGCATATTAATTGTTAAAAAAATTTCGAGTTAATTGACTGATGAGTCTTATTTTATCATTTTAACTTGATTTGAAATTTTTTTTGAATCGAGTTAAGTGAAATAAAATTTGAGTTGAGTCAAATCAAGTGAAATTATTCAAGTTAAATTAAAAAAATTAAACATGTCAAATTAAAATATTGTTATAATATAACTAATTCTATATTAGAGCATATAAATTTGAAATCATATATATTTGAAAAAAAATTTCAAAGCAAAATGATAAAAAACTATTTTAGTATGATAAACTTTAATCATTAATTAACTTATTAAAGTCCTCAAAATTATTATGGTATAATTTTTTAAAATTTTTAAAATTTTTTATATATTTTAAATTTTTTGAAGATTTTATAATATTTTAAAATATATATAAATTTTGGAATTTTTAAAAATATTTTGAATTTTAAAAATTATTTTGAATATTTGAAAATAATTTTGAACTTTGTTTGTGATTTTTGTTGAGAGAGATCAATTTGCTTATTTTCAAACTTGACAAGGAAAAAAATGTATTTACACAAATCTATTATTAGAATTATTTAAGTTATTCGAATTGTAAAATTCAACTCGAACTTCAAGTTGACTCAAATAACTTAAAATTTGATTTTTATTTTTATTTTTTCAAACCGAATCGAGTTTTGCTTACCCTAGTTAAAAACATTAAAAAAAGACTAATACAAATAATTAACTTTAAAAAAAAAGATAATAATAATAATATAAAAATAACTAAGTTTTTTATTAATTAACTAAATTGTTAATTAAGTAGGAGTGTAATATGAAAGAAAATAAAGTTGGCCCCGCGCGCGTTAGCTTAATGCACTAAACAACATCCGAAGGTGAATACAAAGGAATCTTGCCCCATAATTCTCAGCAGCATCTCTATATAAACCACAAACCTGCCTCCTCCCTTCCGTTTCTAATATTTCAGCGTCAACAACAACACACTCTTAACTTGAATCCAAAGGTTTTTAAACATGGGCATAGAGAATTGGTCTGTTATGGGCCGCCTCAAGAGAGCAGTGAAGCAGATAAACTCCCTACTTCGCTTCAACCTAACAAAATGGAGCTCATCTTGCTTCCTCAGAAGCCTTTCCACCCGGCGCTGGCCGACCTTGAGCTTTAACGATCGCCTCGGTTTGCACGGCTGCATTGTGGATGAAGAAGAAGAAGAAGAATCCAATAAAAAAGGACCGGTTCGAGCGCTTCATAGAACAACAAGCTATGCTAGTGCGGAAGATGATGTTGACCAAAGGGCGGAGCTTTTTATCTCTAATTTCCGTCGACAGCTTTGGTTAGAACGCCAAGTTTCTTTGCAGCTAAGATATTGCCGATCCAGGAGTTTGGAGTGACACAGACTTTCCTCCAACGCTGAAACCAGCTTGCTCTGTAAGATTTCTCAAGAACAAGATTAGCTTTATGTTATTATTATTTATGGTTTTGATTTTTGGAGAGTTTTTTTATACCGTATTTATACTGCTAAATTGTTAGAATTTACGGTATTTCTAGAGCTTTGATTGTTTTTTCTTTCCCATCTTGCATCTATTTGTTTAATGCAGGATTTGTTGTAAAAACTTGAATAATGTATTTTAATAATTATTATTGTAATGGAATTCAAGAGCTTGCTTTAATAAGAATTCCATCAGTTTCCTTGCTTTGTGAACTTACAGTTCTGGTGTGTGTGTGTATATATATGGAGTTGAGGGATCATCATATTGTTATGATAATGCTTCTTTGTGTTGCTCTACAGTTAGTGTATGATGCATTGTATACTATGATGGTGCAGCAATTAAATTCCATTATAATTGTTCAAAATCATTGGGTTTCTTTCAAATTCTTGCTACACTATTAATTTGTTTAGAAAATCAGGGGTTGGATTCTTTAACTACTATCCTCCAACCACCTCCTCTTCAAGTGGCTTATTGTTATATCATTAGGACTTAGATGTGAGTGCTGCATATGGATATATATCTTATAGTGGTATGGTTAGATTTTGTAAGTTTTTTGATGTATTTGGTGGATGTTTAAAGATCATATCCCTATATTCATGTTATAGACATGAGTATCAAACATGGACCTTACTCTCTACTTCTATTGTTGGAAAATATTATATTTGATGAGAACTTTGAGGCATATTCTCAATAGGTAAAGGTGGAAAGTTGAATCATAAAATTATGGCTTCATATTCTACTTCATGAGACCTTTACAACAGTATATCATCTGCTCAAAATGATTGAGTATTGAATGAGAAATTGATACTCAAAGTAAGTTATTTGAAAATAATTTAGATCCCACATTGGTTAAATACCAAGTGTGAGATGTGTTTATACATGTCTTAAAAGGTAATTGAATGGCTAAGTTTAGAATCATACCTTGCATGTAGGGGTATAGGTCCAAACTTGAGAGGTTTGAGGTGCAATTGCATGATGCTAGAGATGTGAAATGTTTGGATTGATTTAGCTTAGAGAGGGCTTGCAAAATATTTTAGCCCAATACGAAATTACTTTTCCTCACTGTCAGACGTAATCTATTTATATAAGGACATTTATCTTATTTATTTGGTTCCAATTAATTTCATATAATTTTTAATTAAATTTATTTATTGGCTCCTTAATGGTAGATTTTTTGAAAATTTCTCAAATTTTCAACATTCTCAATGTCTATAAAAGGCTATGAATTCTGAAGAATTTTACGCACACTGATATCCTCTCACATCGAATTTCTTTTGCTCTCAAAACTCTTCTTTTTCTCTTTATATTTTTCAACGTTCTGGTGATAGAAAATAGGCAATGTTCCTTCGTTGATCGCTGCAGAGGTGCTACTACTTTGATCATTCTGTTGTTGTATCTTAGGAGATATTCGACCAATGTTTCTCTAAGTATCATAGGAGCGGTCGAATCTGTTTTAAAGAAACTGTGTTAAACAGACCTCAACGTTTAGTAAATCTCTATTCTTATTTTCGATTTCAAGTTTTTGTTACGATTTTATTGATTTACATATTTGACAATTTCAATTTTTTATTTATATTTTATATATAAATAATTGTTTATTTATATTTAAATATTTTGTTCGCTAACGTATTTTGTCCAACAATCTTAAGACAGACTTTATATTATTTTTTGCGATTATCTAATCAGAGACAAACGAGACACCAAGGTGAAAAGAAAAAACAAATATTTTTAAAATAATTTTTTAAATTAAATAAAATTTGTTTTGGGATTTTTTCCGCCGTTCAACAGATTTTATTCTCTATTTTGTTTTATTTCCAAATGAATTTTTTTAAAACTAAATAAAATCTGTTTCGAGATTTATTCTCGTCGTTTAGCAGATTTTATTCGAGTTTGTTTCCAAATTAAAAGTAAATAAAATCTGTTTCGGGATTTATTCCCGCCATTCAACGAATTTTATTTCATTTTGTTATTTTATTTCCAAATGGGAAATTAAAGTTAAATAAGACCCGTTTTGAGATTTATTCCCGTTGTTCAACGGATTTTATTCCAATTTTGATTTTATTTCCAAAACGAGTATTAAAACTAAAATAAAATATGTTTCAAGATTTATTCCCGCTGTTCAACAGATTTATTACATTTTGATTATGTTGCCAAAAACGAGAACTTAAAATTAAATAATTTTTTTCAGAATTTAATCCTGTCGTTTAATAATGTTTTATTTGATTTTATTTTGTTTCCAAATTAGAATTAAAATTAAATAAAATCTGTTTCGAAATTTATTCCTGTCGTTTAACAAGATTTCATTTGATTTTATTTTGTTTCTAAATTAGAATTAAATTAAATAAAATTTGTTTCGAGATTTATTCCCATCGTTTAACAAGATTTTATTTGATTTTATTTTGTTTCCAAATTAGAATTAAATTAAATAAAATCTGTTTCGGGATTTATTCCCACCATTTAACAAGATTTTATTTTATTTTATTTTGTTTCTAAATTAGAATTAAATTAAATTAAATTTGTTTCGGGATTTATTCCCGTCGTTTAACAGATTTTATTTTGATTTAATTATTTAATTTTGTTTCAAGATTTAATCCTGTCGTTTAATAAAATTGTTTTTGATTTTGTTTCATAATTCTAATTCTACAGTTTAACAAATCAAAGAGATTTTTTTCTATTTATGGTGGTCTTAATTGTGGCTTTAAATTGTGAATTAAAAAGAAATTTATCAACGGTGAATTACAAAGACAATATGAGAATGCATGTCTAGTATTGGTTCTTTGAAAGACTTGGTATTTAAGCGTGCTGAGTGCACCACCTCTATTTTAGGGTTACCTACCTGGTGCGTTGTTTTATTGTATTTTTTATTAAATCGTATAAACTTTTGTTTCGGGTTTTATTAGATTCTTGTCGTCTAACAAAAGTTGATAAGTTTTCTAATTTTGGTTTGTTTCTTAACAGAAAAATGGAGACTCCCACCAATTCAATCAATTCGCAATCTGAAGCTTTGGTTCAAACGCAATCTTCGATCCAAAACTCAGTGTTGCTGGTGGCAGCTGCTGTACGCCACAATGAGAAACTTGTAAAATTCTCGGGACAGAATTTCAAGAATTGGCAACAGAAAATGTTGTTTTATTTGACCATGCTGAACTTGGCCAAATTTTTGAAAGATGATGACCCTCCTACTATTAAAGGGCGAGGTAGATGAAGTTACCACTTTCATTGTTGTTGAAGTTTGGAAACATTCTGATTTCCTATACCGAAACTACATCCTGAATGGACTGTCAGATGCACTGTACAAAGTGTATAGTGTTAAGAAAATAGTTAAGGAATTATGGACATCGTTGGACCATAAATACAAAGCTAAAGATGCTGGAACTAAAAAGTTTTTAGTTGCTAAATTCTTAAATTTTGTAATGATTGATTCTAAATTAGTTATGAATCAAGTGCAAGAACTTCAACAGATCATTCATGGAATTCTTGTTGAAGGATGATGATAAGTGAATCCTTCCAAGTGGCAGTCATCATTGAGAAACTGCCTCCTGCTTGGAATGACTTCAAGAATTACCTAAAGCACAAAAGAAAGGAAATGTCAACGGAAGATTTAATTGTCAGACTTTGGATTGAAGAATACAATAGAAGTATGAAAAAATACTTAACGAAGCAGCAAATGACAATGTTGCTAGGACAAATGTCGTAGAAGTCAGTAAAGACTTCAATAAGGGAAAACAATCGCAAAATGGGTCTAAACTGGGACCAAAATGTTTCCAAGAAGCAAAAAGTTCAAGGAAAATGCTTCAATTGCAACAAAATGGGGCACAAGTCATCTAACCGTAGGATCCTAAAGAAAGTTAGAGCTAATACTGTGGAAGAAATTTTCAAGGAAGTGTTGGACATGGACTTATGTACCTAACATATGCAAGAACTATGAATAAGAATGTTCTTTCTAAACGGGGAATGTTTGTGGGAAGGGGATATGTATTAAACGAAATACAATATCTGTAAAAGCAAAATTATGAATAAGAATGTTGCTTCTTTTTCTGTTTATATGCTTAAGTTATTTAATTTATGGCATAGTAGGCTCGGACATTTAATTATGATATTTTATGTACATTAATTAACTTAGAGCACATTCTTTCGTTTCACAATAATTATAATTATAAATGTGAAACATGTATTGAGGCAAGGTCAAAATCCACTTGATCTAATACATAACAATGCTTGTAAAGCTTGTACAAACGAGAGGAAGGAATAAATATTTTTATTACCTTTATTGCTACGTATATTTGCAAAAACGAAGCTATAAAGAATAAAATTCTCTATATGTAAGAAGTTGAAAAACCAACTTAATAAAAAGATTAATTGATCTTGGTAGTAGATATGTTGAATCATTTGAATATAGTACACAACATGAAATTATTCATGAAGTAACACCACCATACTTTCCTCAAATAGAGTAGTTGAGCAGAAAAATTGGACTATAAAAGAAAAGATGAATGCACTACTAAAAAGCTCTGGGTTATCACAGAAAATGTGGGGGGGGGGGGAAGCGTTTCTATCAGTTAATTGTCTTTTAAATAAGGTGCCCCACAAGAAAAAGGGACAAAACACCATATGATTTATGGAAAGACAAAAAATCATCCTACAACCACTTGAAAGTGTGAGGGTGTCTTGCTAACGTAACGTATAATGATAAGTCGAGACATATGCGTTGTCGACACAATACCATTAAACAATTGATCTCAAAGGGATTTATCTCTATTGATTTTGTAAAATCCAAAGATAACATTGAGGATCCGCTAACTAAAGGTTTAAAACCAGACCATGTTGATAAAACATCGAAAAGATGATACTAAAGCCCATAAAAATAAAAGGTGAAGGAAAACCCTACCTAATTGACTGGATATTCCAAGACTTAGGTTTAAAGGGACAACCTAATTGCATAGACCTTGTGAGGTCACTGTGAGGGTACTTATCCCAAGTCCGTTCCTATGATGTAAACAGTGACTAAAAATGAGAGAGGTTAAGCAATGCTTTTAATGACCATTATGTGTTTCGGTGAGCCAAACAACATAAGTCACCTATGTGAGAGTGAAGTGGGGCCACTTCGAGGAGACTATTGGGACATAGTTCTCTCAAACTCTTGTAGAATCAGGAGATGTTCAATGCTATATGAACATAACTATGAGAACTAAAACCTTGCCAGGGAGGTAGTTGTGTGAGGTATATCATCGTTTACACAAACGGCAGAACAGTTCAAGGACACCACGTCTACTGGTCAGCTAGTAAAGTAAATATACTTTCACAGGGGAAGGTTCAAGGGTGGCTACCTATCTATCCTATGCAACTATCGATTGTAGATTTTATTACCACATTGAGTCAATGTTTTTCGATAAAACTATCAATTTTCATTCATGTGAGGGATTGTTGGCAAAAATTATATTTTATGGGAACTTTGAGGCATATTCTCAATAGGTAAAGGTGAAGAGTTGAATCATAAAATTATGGTTTCATATTCTACTTCATGAGACCTTTATAACGGTATATCATATGCTCAAAATGGTTGAGTGATGAATGAGAAATTGATGCTCAAAGTAAGCTACTATGAAATATTTGTTGAGGACAAGTAAATGTTTAGATCCCACATTGGTTAAATACCAAGTGTGAGATGTGTTTATATATGGGAACCCTACCTCGCACGTAGGGGGTGCAGGTCCAAACCCGACGGGGTTGAGGTGCATTCGCAGGATGTGGGCGACGCGAAATGTCTGGATCGGTCAGGCCCAAAGTGGGCTTGCAGATATTTTAGCCCAACATGATATATTATTTTTCCTCAGCAGACATAATTTGTTTATATAAACACATTTATCTTATTTATTTGATTCAAAATCAATTTGATTTAATTTAATCAAATTGATTTATTGACCCCTTAATGGCAAATTTTTTTGGAAATTTTCCAAAATTCCAACATTATCAATGCCTATAAAAGGCTACGAATTTGAAGATTTTTACACACACAGATATCCTCTCACATTGAATTTCTTTTGCTCTCAAAACTCTTCTTTTTCTCTTCACATTTTCCAACGTTCCGGTGATAGAAAATAGGCAACGTTCGTTCGTTGATCGCTACAAAGGTGCTACTACTTTGATCATTGTGTTGTTGTATCCTAGAAGACATTCGACCAACATTTCTCCAAGTATCGTAGGTACGAACGAATCTGTCTTAAGAAAGCTATATTAAACAAGCTTCAACATTTAATAAATCTTTATTCTTATTCTTTATTTCAAATTTTTGTTACGATTTTATTGATTTACATATTTGACAATTTCAATATAAGTTATTTATATTTTATATTTTATATTTAAATAATTGTTTATTTATATTTAAATATTTTGTTCACTGACCTGTTTTATCCAACATCTACTTGGCTTTAGGCAACCACAATATTTGCAGCTTCTGCCTCTCATTCTTCCACTTGATTCAAGCCTTCTCCTCTTGCCTGCGTTCTCAACCTGCTTTTCTTCTCCAATTTCTTTAGTAGGAGCCATCTTATCTGTTCCATTATTTTCACCTTTGTCTTTCAGTTTCTGTTATAGTGCCTCATGGAACCTTATCTTCCATTTCTTCAGTCTGAGGCACATATGGTCTTGTCAAACTGTTGAAATATGGGTATCTTTTCCTTGTTCAACATTTTTTACTTGAGTAGGCATCTACAACTTCCGTATGTTCACTTGCTTCAGCTTTTGGTATTTGGGAATCATTTAGCTCACCATCATCAACTTGATGATCCAAGGTTTCTTCATTTTCATGCTTGCTTTCATGGTCCTGCACTCCTTTTCTATCTTGACGACTTGAAGGTTCATTCAAAACCGAGCACGTAGTCCTCCTTTTGGCTTCTTAGATTCCCAAAGTTGTCTCGAGTGCACTAGGGGATTAGAAGACGAAGAAGTGGATCAGAATGCTGTTGTTTTCTGTGGAGTGGAAGAGCTTATGGTTACTCGAGTAGCCGATGGGGGCCTATCAAAAGATCTTTTCAGTAGGTTAGGCTTTTAGACTGTGTCATCAGCCTAAGGTTTTTTTGACATTCACTATAGCATCGCTGCCTGTGTCTTGAGATAGTTGGGCACTTGTCAGTGGAACCTGCAGGTTCTATCTTAGACCATGACTGATGGAAGATTTGGAAGAGATGGTGCCCCTCTTCTCGTTCCCCATATATACTGCTGCTTTCGCTTTTTGTGGTTGCCATAAATTCTTGGGTGTCTAACGCCATGGTGATCCATTTACCACAATTGTACCTGAATCCTGCATTAGATTAAATTAAAGCATAACCAACAAAAGAAAGAGTGTGACTCAAAGGATCCTTTATATGATGGCATACTTCATTTGGTAAACTCAAATCGGAGAATCACCATTGTTAAGAGAGAAGTTATCTCCAATATTCAACAACCATACATTATATTAATCTTTTGGACCCAATGCATGAATTCATCCTCTTAAATTTAATTTTTATTGAACTATTAAGGTGTAATAACTTATAAACAAGAATCTCAAAACTTTCTTAAAGAATGTGAAACTTAATCCGTTTGAAATATCTCAATTTCTAATAATCACATCTTACATAGCAGATATATATATATATATATATATATATATATATTCAAAGATCTAACACTTGAAAAACTTGAACTTCGTTTATAGGAGTTGTGAAAGGGAAAAGAACAGAGGATTGATTTTTTAAGTTTAATTAAAAGAAAAATCTACAACATTTTTTTTATTCTTAAACAGCAGTTTCCTTTTCCTTATGGTTCAAAGAAAACACGACGATTTTGTGACCTTTTAAACCTTTAAAAGAAAAATCCTTTGGAATGGTGTCCCATCTCGTCCCTTTAAACCTGCAAGGGGGATTAGACAGGGATGCCCGCTATCTCCGTATCTATTCGTTCTGTGTATGGAATGGTTAGCTCACCTCATCAATTCAGAGATGAACACTGGTAAGTGGCAGCCTATTAGACTTTCTAGATCGGGACCAGCCCTATCACATCTCTTTTTTGCAGATGACCTGGTTATTTTTTACAAAGCGGAAATAGATCAAGCCCTCTTGCTAAAGGAGCTCCTAGGACGGTTTTGTGACCTTTCAGGACAAAAAATAAGTGCTAGAAAGAGTAATACGTTCTTCTCAAAGGGTGTGGATAGCAACCTAAGCGACCAGATTAGCCAACTTCTTGGTTTTCAGAAAGTACTTAACCTAGGGAGATATTTAGGGGTACCTCTTCTACACGATCGCGTCACTAAGAGTACTTTGAATTTTGTGATCGAAAAAGTGAGAAACAAGCTCCAAAATTGGGATGCGAGGAAACTTTCCCTTGCAGGGCGCATTACTCTGGCTCAATCTGTCCTCCTAACTATTCCTAGTTACTTTATGCAGTCCTTAGCAATTCCGAAAGGGGTGTGTGATGAGGTAGAGAAGATAGCCAGACAGTTTATTTGGGGAGGATCAGCTGGCAACACAAAAATCACCTTGGTTGGATGGGAATCCATTTGTCAGCCCAGAACTTGTGGAGGGCTCGGCCTCAGGCATCTCCAAGACCATAATAATTCTTTTCTTATGAAAATTGGGCTTAATCTGGCCACACGGAAGGATGCACTATGGGTTCAAGTTCTCCACTCGAAGTATGGATGGAAAAACCAGCTTTCTGATTCTATTACTAGGAGTCAAAGCTCGCATCTTTGGAAATCATTATCTAAGGTGTGGCCCTTCATTCGTGAAAATCTCATGTGGTCTGTTGGGGATGGCTCTACCATCTGTGGCTGGAAAGACAATTGGATACCTAATATTGGACCATTGATATCCTATGTTTCCGCTCAAACCAGGCTCAACTTGGACAGCACTTTGAAGGATTGTGTTCTCCCGGATGGTTCTTGGAATATAGACATGCTTCGTCTTTGGCTACCTGAGGACAAATTGAAACATATTGTAAGCATTCCTCCACCCCACCCGAATGGTGGCGAATATAGAATCACTTGGGCTCGTTCTGAGTCCGATTCATTCTCTATCCGAAGTGTTTATTGGACGTTAAAAGAGAATTCTTGGAGACCTAAAGACGATATCTGGAAAGTCATTTGGAAATATCAAGGACCCCAAAGAGCCAGGATTTTTCTATGGCTAGTGGCGAATCAGAGACTCTTAACCAACTCAGAGAGAAGCAGAAGAGGGATTGCCCACAGCAGTGCTTGCCCTAGATGCGACCATAATCTTGAAGACACCTTGCATGTTCTACGTGATTGTCGGATGGCCAAGGAAACTTGGATGCTCATAGTCCCTCCAGAGAAACAACACAGGTTTTTTTCTGACCCTCTACAAACTTGGTTCACTACTAATCTTAGCTGTCATTTTAAAATGCAGGACAAAGGTATTACTTGGTCGTGCCTATTTGGGATCATAGCTTGGCGAATTTGGAAAAATAGGAATCTCTTCATCTTCCAAAATATAGATGGAACGCCTCTCGAACTCATTAAAGCTTCACTCAGCTAGGCACAAAACTTTGAGGCCATTATCACAAAACCCAAGGTTGTCGAGATTTCTTCGGAGACTCATCAAAACTGCTCTGACAATTGGGTTCTCCTCTTTTCTGATGGAGCAGTGGCTAGAATATCCGGAAACGCTGCAGCGGGAGGAGTGTTACGTGATCGGGATGGTAATTGGATCTTAAGATACACTCATTACCTGGGCAGCTGCTCACCAATAGAAGCAGAACTCTGGGGGCTGCATGATGGAGTATTCATTCTACTGAATAAAGGATACAAGAAGGTCAAGCTCCAAACTGATAACCTTGAAGTAATCAGGGCCTTGACTAGAAAAGATATGGTTTACTCGGAAAATACACTTCTTAGAAGGATCAAAAGACTATTGCATTCAGCAGACCAATGGGAAATTAAGTATGTTCCCAGGGAAGGTAATTCAACCGCAGATCAACTTGCGAAGATAGGACTCTCTTGGCAGATTGCTCTCCGAATTTTTGAAGTGCCACCAGATATCGTGGCCACAGCTCTCCTTCAGGACAAAGCGTACAATGTATCTTAGAAGTTTTTAAGTTATTTTTAATCTTTCACCAAAAAAAATAAAAGAAAACACGACGATATTGTTTCAAAAATTGAATTAAATTTTTTTTTTTTACTGAAAGGCTGGATTTTATTAGAAAGAAACACAGCGTACAATAACTAAAAATCCAAAAAAAAACAAAGCAAAAGAAGACAAACAAACCCTAAATGAAAAACCGATAAAACATGAAACAAAAACCCAGCTACAAACGAAGAGCCATCCCCGGCCAAAACCGAACATGCAAGAAGAAGAAAAGCTCACAAAGCAACCATCCGGTGCCTGTAAAGAAAGAAAAAGAAATTTTGGCATCTACAACGGTCTCCATCAACCCGCCGTCCGTTCCATACCAGCTGATGAGAAGAAGCACACCAACAAACCGAGGTCTGAAACAAGCACCACAACCGACAAAACCCGAACGAAACCACCCCTGTGATCTCTATCCCGACCCGAGTCACCCACACCCCGAAAACCCCACACCGAGCCAAAAGCCAGGGGTGAACACCTCAACTACCCCCTCTCACTTTCCACGATGTCCAGAATAATGACGGACCATCCTCGACCCACCAAGCAGCACATCGACGGAAAAAAAAAACCTTCTCTCACCAACAGGTGAGCAACCCGATTACCTTCACGTTTGATATGTTGAAAAATGCACTTCTCAAAAGCCAGAGCAATTTGCTTTGATTACCAGACATATGGACTAACCTCCAATTGATCATCACTGGCAAACTAGAATTTCAAAATGACCACGCTCGAGTCGCCCTCAACCTCCATCGACTTGGAGCTCCATCGACCTAGAGCCCATATCGAAAATTAAAATATTAAATATAATATTTATTGAATTAATATTATAAAAATATTTTATTAGGATAATAAATGGTTTAATAATAGTAAAATTTAAAATTTGAGAATTATTTATTTTTATAAAAATTATCTTATTAATATAATAGGGTAAATTATCAAATAATGCCCTTTTTTTCAAAATTTACGGAAAAGGACATTTTTTTGCAATTATTTACCGGAATGAGTCATTTTTCCCGAAAACGCGTCCACGTCAGCGCAAAGTCAGGGGATGCAGCAGGAAAACGCGTCGCTGAGGGAGCGTTTTCTACCACATCAGCAGAAATCGCGTCCTTGAGGGCGCGCTTTGTTGATGTGGCAAAAATGCTCTCTCAGGAATGCGTTTTTGCCCTTCCCCTCCATTAGGGTTTTTAACTGTTGTAGGGTTAAGGTTTTTAGGGTTTTAAGGTTAGAGTTTAGGGAATTTTACGGTTTTTAGGGTCTTAGTGTTTAGGGTTTTTAAGAGAAAATTAATGAACTAGAGTTTAGGGTTAATTAATTAAAATAATTTTAGGTTTAGGGTTTTAGAAAAAATATATCAGCAATATAAAAATTATTTGTTTTTTTACAGTAGTATCTGGTAAAATAATTTTGAGAAAACGTTTCTGAACAATGACCAAAACTCTTCAAGCAGGATGAACTGTCTGCAAGAGTACTGAAAAAAGCTCTCATGTAGACGCTTTTTTGCTACAGTAGTTCCTGAAAAGATAATTTTGAGAAGACGTTTCTGAACAAATAGTGACCAAAACGCTTCAAGCAGGATGCATTGTTAGCAAGAGTACTGAAAAAAGCTCTCACGTGGACGCTCTTTTGCTACAGTAGTTCCTGAAAAGATAATTTTGAGAAGACGTTTCTGAACAAATAGTGACCAAAACACTTCAAGCAGGATGCACTGTCAGCAAGAGTACTGAAAAAAGCTCCCACGTGGACGCTCTTTTGCTACAGTAGTTCCTGAAAAAATAATTTTGAGAAAACGTTTCTGAACAAATAATGACCAAAACGCTTCAAGCAGGATGCGCTTCAGCAAGAGTACTGAAAAAACTATCAGCAAGAGTACTGAAAAAAGCTCCCACGTGGACACTCTTTTGCTACAGTAGTTCCTGAAAAGATAATTTTGAGAAGACGTTTCTGAACAAATAGTGACCAAAACGCTTCAAGCAGGATGCGCTGTCAGCAAGAGTACTGAAAAAAGCTCCCACGTGGACGCTCTTTTGCTACAGTAGTTCCTATTTGTCCTTAGACTATAAATGAGCCAAATTTCATTCTCAAGTTGCATAATAGAAATTGAGGCAAAAGTATAATAGAAACTAAAGATGAGTGAACATATTAGTGCTGTTATTTACTATGATGGTGAGGTTCGTGACACCGAAAACAGTGTTGTTTTTTTATCGGAGAACACAGTGCGATTGGTTTTTAACCAGAACATAGATTTGACAGAACTTCGTAAAAGAATTAGGCGTAAAATCTTCAGAACAATGCCAATGAAAGTTCAGTCTATTAAGTATAGATTTTGTGCTTCGGTTGATCTCGTGAGATATGACTCATTCGACATCAAAGGTCCTCGGAGCTTGGAGGCAATGGTGGAGACTCATCTTGCCAGTAGATCACCCTATCTTGAGGTATATGTACAATTTTCATCTCCAAGTGATCTTTATTCGACTTCAACATCTACTACTGTTCGAGAGGAATATACGACCCCAAGCCGACACTCTGTTAGTGGGAGGTAGAATACCGAAGTGCCCGTGTTTGGTGGTAGTATAAAAAACACAACCCCTGCACGACACTCGGTTGGTGGATGGGACATGCATATTGGTGGGTCAACATTCGATGCTAAAAATACGTATTGGGGAACGTCATCAACTTCTAGTGGTTGGCAATCCACATATGATTGGGGACGTTACGAAAGTTGTTTAAGAAGGGATAATGTACTCCCCACGACATCCACCAGTAAGGGGACCTCATTCGTTGCAGATAATGGTGGGTCGGATGATGAGTCCGATGTGGATCCACCTCGAGAGCTCGGCCCCGATGGTTCAGAAGTTACATTATTTTCTGAACCGGAGCATATTCCAACCATACCTGGAGATGTTGAAGGGGGTTTAGATGAAGAAGAAGAAAATCCGCGATTCAAGGCGTACTCGCCTCCAGCCCACATACATAATGTCGATCTATCTCAAGATGATACGTTGAAGTTTCCTGAACTACCACACAGAAGGCGTGACTGTACAAGTTCATCGTTGGATTCGGGTGAATTAGAAGTTGATAAAGAGTTTTCCAACAAGGATAGTTTTCTTGGTGCATTGAAACAATATAGCATCAAGAACGGGGTTAACTACAACGTGATTAAATCCAAACTTGATAAGTACGAGGCCAAGTGTGTAGTGCAAGACAGTACATGTTCATGGAAAAGTATCGCTTGCTCGGTTTAAGCTTTTACCGGATAGAGAACTGCGTCGCAAACCAAAGGGTCGACCTTGCTCGACTAGAATACGCAACAATATGGATATCCGAGAAACAGTCAACCAACGGAAGTTTATGCGGATGGTGTAGGAACCCAGGCCATACATATCGCTCATGTCCAAATTGGAATAGTTGATAGTCTCCTTATCATTTTTGTCTCTTGGTGGCTATGAAAATTCTTTTAATTTCTTGATGAAAATGGTGAACTTTTGTAGAAGGACTAACCTCCGATCGATCATCGCTGGCAAACTAGAATTTCAAAATGACCACGCTCGAGTCGCCCTCAACCTCCATCGACTTAGAGCTCCATCGACCTAGAGCCCATATCGAAAATTAAAATATTAAATATAATATTTATTGAATTAATATTATAAAAATATTTTATTAGGATAATAAATGGTTTAATAATAGTAAAATTTAAAATTTGAGAATTATTTTTTTATAAAAATTATCTTATTAATATAATAGGTAAATTATCAAATAATGCCCTTTTTTCAAAATTTACGGAAAATGACATTTTTTTGCAATTATTTACCGGAATGAGTCATTTTTCCCGAAAACGCGTCCACGTCAGCGCAAAGTCAGGGGATGCAGCAGGAAAACGCGTCGCTGAGGGAGCGTTTTCTACCACATCAGCGGAAATGGCGTCCTTGAGGGCGCGCTTTGTTGATGTGGCAAAAATGCTCTCTCAGGAACGCGTTTTTGCCCTTCCCCTCCATTAGGGTTTTTAACTGTTGTAGGGTTAGGGTTTGTAGGGTAGAGTTTAGGGAATTTTATGGTTTTTAGGGTCTTAGTGTTTAGGGTTTTTAAGAGAAAATTAATGAACTAGAGTTTAGGGTTAATTAATTAAAATAATTTTAGGTTTAGGGTTTTAGAAAAAATATATCAGCAATATAAAAATTATTTTTTTATAGTAGTATCTGGTAAAATAATTTTGAGAAAACGTTTCTAAACAAATAGTGACCAAAACTCTTCAAGCAGGATGAACTGTCAGCAAGAGTACTGAAAAAAGCTCTCACGTAGACGCTTTTTTGCTACAGTAGTTCCTGAAAAGATAATTTTGAGATACGTTTCTGAACAAATAGTGACTAAAACGCTTCAAGCAGGATGCACTGTCAGCAAGAGTACTGAAAAAAGCTCTCACGTGGACGCTCTTTTGCTACAGTAGTTCCTGAAAAGATAGTTTTGAGAAGACGTTTCTGAACAAATAGTGACCAAAACACTTCAAGCAAGATGCACTGTCAGCAAGAGTACTGAAAAAAGCTCCCACGTGGACGCTCTTTTGCTACAGTAGTTCCTGAAAAGATAATTTTGAGAAAACCTTTCTGAACAAATAGTGACCAAAACGCTTCAAGCAGGATGCGCTATCAGCAAGAGTACTGAAAAAACTATCAGCAAGAGTACTGAAAAAGGCTCCCACGTGGACACTCTTTTGCTACAGTAGTTCCTGAAAAGATAATTTTGAGAAGACGTTTCTGAACAAATAGTGACCAAAACGCTTCAAGCAGGATGCGCTGTCAGCAAGAGTACTGAAAAAAGCTCCCACGTGGATGCTCTTTTGCTACAGTAGTTCCTATTTGTCCTTAGACTATAAATGAGCCAAATTTCATTCTCAAGTTGCATAATAGAAATTGAGGCAAAAGTATAATAGAAACTAAAGATGAGTGAACGTATTAGTGCTGTTATTTACTATGATGGTGAGGTTCGTGACACCGAAAACAGTGTTGTTTTTTTATCGGAGAACACAGTGCGATTGGTTTTTAACCAGAACATAGATTTGACAGAACTTCGTAAAATAATTAGGCGTAAAATCTTCAGAACAACGCCAATGAAAGTTCAGTCTATTAAGTATAGATTTTGTGCTTCGGTTGATCCCGTGAGATATGACTCATTCGACATCAAAGGTCCTCGGAGCTTGGAGGCAATGGTGGAGACTCATCTTGCCAGTAGATCACCCTATCTTGAGGTATATGTACAATTTTCATCGCCAAGTGGTCTTCATTCAACTTCAACATCTACTACTGTTCGAGGGGAATATACGACCCCAAGCCGACACTCTGTTAGTGGGAGGTAGAATACCGAAGCGCCCGTGTTTGGTGGTAGTATAAAAAACACAACCCCTGCACGTTACTCGGTTGGTGGATGGGACATGCATATTGGTGGGTTGACATTCGATGCTAAAAATACGTATTGGGGAACGTCATCAACTTCTAGTGGTTGGCAATCCACATATGATTGGGGACGTTATGAAAGTTGTTTAAGAAGGGATAATGTACTCCCCACGACATCCACCAGTAAGGGGACCTCATTCGTTGCAGATAATGGTGGGTCGGATGATGAGTCCGATGTGGATCCACCTCGAGAGCTCGGCCCCGATGGTTCAGAAGTTACATTATTTTCTGAACCGGAGCATATTCCAACCATACCTGGAGATGTTGAAGGGGGTTTAGATGAAGAAGAAGAAAATCCGCGATTCAAGGCGTACTCGCCTCCAGCCCACATGCATAATGTCGATCTATCTCAAGATGATACGTTGAAGTTTCCTGAACTATCACACAGAAGGCGTGACTGTACAAGTTCATCGTTGGATTCGGGTGAATTAGAAGTTGATAAAGAGTTTTCCAACAAGGATAGTTTTCTTGGTGCATTGAAACAATATAGCATCAAGAACGGGGTTAACTACAACGTGATTAAATCCAAACTTGATAAGTACGAGGCCAAGTGTGTAGTGCAAGACAGTACATGTTCATGGAAAATCATGGCCTCGTTGAGAAAAAGGATAGGCTTGTGGGAGATTAAGAAGTACAAAGGTCCACATACATGTCTTGCCGGTACAGTATCACTAGGTGTTTATGTTTTTTGAATAATATTGATATTACGTAATGTTGCATTATTTAACGTACTTCGTTGACATGTGTTTCACAAGATCATCCCAAGATGGATTCAGATATGTTGGCTAGCTTAATAATACCGACGATGAAGGCGGATCCCAAGACTTCAGTACTGGTCTTAATTGCCAATATTCGTAGCCAATTGGGGTAGACGCCCTATTACCGCAAGACTTGGATAGCTAAGCCGAAGGCGTTGGAAAAGTTGCATGGTCGGTGGGACGCTTCATATAATGAAGTGTGACAGTGATGCCAGGTGCTGGAGATATATGTCTCAGGCAGCATAACAGACCTTAAAACGGTACCTGCATACTACAACGATCGATTGCTCCGTGGATGCCAAGTGTTCAAGCGTCTGTTCTGGACATTTAAGCAATGCCGAGACGCATTTCTATACTGCAAGCCATTGGTACAAATTGACGGTACCTTTATGTATGGTAGATATACGCATCGGCTATTGTTAGCTGTGGCTCATGATGGCAGTGGGAAAATCCTTCCAATTGCGTTTGCAATAACACCGGGGGAGTCAGCTGGTGACTGGGATTTCTTTCTATCTAGGTTAAGGAGGCATGTCTGTCCCCAACCTGATATATGCGTTATATCGGATCAGGGCCCTGGAATACTAGCCGCAATAGAACGATAGAGAAGCCTATGGCATCGCACACACTGTCGATATTGCCTAAGGCATGTTGCGTCCAACTACCACGGGCAACATCAATCTACAAGTGAATGACGGCAAGTGACCAACTTGGGTATGTAATATATATTAATATAATTTTGTTTGTAATATTCAATTTATTCTTAATTGAAGAGTGGTATGTAATATTCGCTATCAACTTATATTGGTAGGGTACGAGATCAATAAGGACCGTTTTCACAAGATGTTGGCGATTTTGCGCTCAGTTAACGAAGAAGGTGCAAACTATCTATGCAACATACCTTTCGAACTGTGGACACAAGCATACGACGACGGCCTACGATATTGTCATATGAGCTCAAACCTGGCTGAATGAATAAATTCTTGTTTTAAAAGAAACGCATCATTTGCTGATAACATCGATTGTGCGAGAGACATATTTTCGTTTAGCGGCACTATTTCCGAAGTGAGCAGCGAGTTATAAAGGCCAAATGCAGGGAGGCCATGTATGGTGCGCGAAGGTATTGGGAGAAATTAACAAGGCGAAGGCACGGGCCAACACTATGCACACAGTGTGTCACGATCACGACAACCTATTATTTCGTGTGACGGAGTTTGACAGACTGAACCAAAGTATTGTTGGCGGGCAATATCGTGTACACTTGGGAAATAAGACCTGCGACTGTGGGATATTTGACGCACTTCGTTATCTATTCGCTCATGTAATTGCAGCTTGTCAGAATCTTCGTCTGGATCCCATAAGCTATGTCGACGAAGTGTACAAAATAGAATACATGTACAACGTGTGGAGACACGTATTCCTACCAGTCCCAGATGAACGTAAGTGGCTGTCTGTATCGCTTGCTCCGTTTAAGCTGTTACCGGATAGAGAACTGCGTCGCAAACCAAATGGTCGACCTTGCTCGACTAGAATACGCAACAATATGGATATCCGAGAAACAGCCAACCAACGGAAGTTTATGCGGATGGTGTAGGAACCCAGGCCATACATATCGCTCATATCCAAATTGGAATAGTTGATAGTCTCCTTATCATTTTTGTCTCTTGGTGGCTATGAAAATTCTTTTAATTTCTTGATGAAAATGGTGAACTTTTGTAGAAGGACTAAGTTGCAAAACAAAAAAAAGTTATTCAATTAATCAAAAATATCACCATCATCATTATTCTTCAAAACTATTTTTCTTGCTAAATGATTATTTTGCCCCTTACGATCCTTCAAAATTCCTACATTGGATCAACACCCATCTTGATAAAATTATAAATTAACCCCTCATACTTTTTCACTTATTCAATTTAGTCCTAATTCATCCATTTCTTCTTAGTTTCTAGATCCTTCTACCCTTAAAATATTTACACCATTGGCCCTTCAAGTTTTTTCATATATACATTTTAACCCCTTAAATTTTGAATATTTACTATTATGCCACAAAACTTTTCTCACATTTTTTATTTAGTCCTTACTTGAACCAATACAATTAGGATATTAAAAATAACTTTTATTTTATTAAAAATATAAAAAGTAAATTACAATTAAAAAATTAAAATCAAATTTTATTTATTAAATGTAACAATATAAAAAGTTTGTAGAAATGTTTTATTAAATAAAAACAACTTTTATTTTATTAAAAATAAAAAATTTAAATTACAATTAGGATATTAAAAACAAATTTATTTTATTAAAAATAAAATAAATTAAATTAAAATTAGGATATTAAAAACAACTTTTATTTTATAAAAAATATAAAAAATAAATTACAATAAAAAATAAAAAAATTTATTTTATTAAAAATATAAAAAGTAAATTAAAATTAAAAAATTAAAATCAACTTTTATTTTATTAAATGTAACAATATAAAAAAGTTTGTAGAAATTAAAATTAGGATATTAAAAACAACTTTTATTTTATAAAAAATATAAAAATTAAATTACAATAAAAATAAAAAAACAACTTTTATTTTATTAAAAATAAAAAATTAAATTAAAATTAGGTATTAAAAACAACTTTATATAAAAAATATAAAAATTAAATTATAATAAAAAATAAAAAACAACTTTTATTTTATTAAAAAATAAAAAGTAAAATACAATTAAAAAATTAAAAACAACTTTTTATTTTATTAAATGAAACAATATAAAAAAGTTTATATAAATATATTAAAAAAATTAATGTTGGTGCCGGTCGGAATCAGTGCCACATGGGGGTGGTCGACGGTTACGCGTTGGATTCCTCCTTGTTCCAGCTTCCGGCGGGGGTTGTGGTTGCTCCGGCGGGAATTCTGGTTCCTCCGGCAGGGGGTCTGGTGGTGGGTGTTGGGAGGATGACCCACCTTGATAAAATAATGAATGCGGAGGTGTTTTGTGTCACCCATGGTGGAGGTGTTTGAATCCCATAAGGCATCGGAGATTGGTAAAAAAAAAGAGCTTTCCGATGACGCCTCGTGCGATCCCTCATGTGACGACGGCTTATAGATCGGCGGTCCACTCGGAGTAGCCGGGAACGGACTCGAACCGGGCCATGCATGTCAACCTGCTATAAGATTGGGAAAAGGAAACATATAAGGGTTAGGATACATATAAGGGCTATGATACGCACCTGGCATAACCGGAAAAGCTGTGATGTGGGTGTCGTCGGCTGAAGTGTTGGGCCCGGTGACTATGTGGGCGTTGTTGATGGGCCCGATGATTGTGTCGGCTCTGTTGATGGGTCCGTCCCATCATCCCTTCTCCTTAGATTTAAATGGCCTCGTCATTCCCTTTGTACACGAAGTTCCTGTCGCCTCTCCTCTTCTGACAATAAATACGGCTTGCCATGGATCCTAAACCATGGCATGTATTCCGGCACGCACGCTAACTCAGGAACGATGATCTGTTCCCGAGTAGGTATATAATCATACCGGTTTTCCCACAATTCGATAAATGCTGACCAAAATCTTGGCCAATCCGTATGCAACTGCCGTAAGTCGACTTTGTGCTCATCATCGAGCACCTCAGATGCCACGGGAATCGGTTATCGGAATCCAAATTAACGCAGAACCTGATCTGACTGGTGCATCTCCACGGTAGATCTCCATGGTGGCATAGTTGACCAATGGGACCTTCACATGCCAAATGTTCGGATTTTAAAAGAACTCATCTAGAATTACTGCCCGAATTGACGGATCCTCGTATGGTGTCCATTGAAACTATAGTAACATGATAAAAATATTAGTTAGATACATAATACTAAATACTAAATACTAAATACTAAATACTAAATACGAAATGACTATTTTATTACGAAAATATATTTTATTTCATACTTACTTGTGCTTCAGACTGTTGGTCTAATAGAAACCGTATATCTTCAAGCAAGGTAGGTATTCCAACATAACTCGCCAAATGGTTCCACCTAATTAAATAAATTTTTAGCATACAATTATATTTTAAATCTACGTAATAATTGTAAAATCTAATATTAAATTTACCTCGTTATGAGTGGGAATGTATATGGGTGGTTCACTCGAGGACGTAAAAATAGAAAGCAAAACCGTACCCATAATTGTAGTAGTGATAGGCAATCTCCGATTTTGGCTTTATTCGGTCGCGTCGCCCCGCACATCTCCCGATACAATTTTGCTAGCGCGGCTGACCCCCAACTCAATTCACCGGCCGCTCTAAAATCAACGAGTTTCAGCAGTCATCTCAGATGTACGAGGTTTCGTGGCAAGTCCGGCATCAAATAGCCTCCAATCATCTCAAGAATGTATGCCCGAGCATACCATATTCTTTCTAATTCAGTCGAATCATTATCCGACTTCGGGAATGTGTCTCGTAACTAGCCCATCTCGATCCGACCTCCATTAATGTTATCCGGAATAGCACCCAAAAGCTTGTAGCATATGACTCCCCAATCACCAGAAGTTGCGGACCCGGTGACTACGTACCCATCCACACGGTAATCCCAATTGCAACTGCACGTCTTCCAGAGTGATAGTACACTCTCCGCATGAAAGATGGAAATTGTGTGTCTCAAGTCTCCACCTCTCTATCAACACACTGATTAGCTTCGGGTCCAACTTGCACCCCTGGCCTATTGTGGCCACGTGCCAAAAACCCACTTACCGCAGGTAATTCTCGATCAACGGCGATGACGGACCAGACATATTGAGAATATAGCATTCCAACACCCGATCTACAGACTGTTTTAAAAATTATAAAATAAAAATTAATTAAAATTGCATAAACCTAAAAAATATTAAATAGTATTGAAAAATTAAAATTATAACTTACCATTGTCATTTGATCGACGAAGATGTGTTTCTTGTCGAGACGAATTAATTCTCCGGCCATTGCTAATACGATCGAATATTTTTAAATTTAAAAAAAAATAATTCAAAAAATTTTAAACAGGGTTTTTAATTAAAGGACTTCTATGAAATTTGAGAGGCACTTTAGAGGAATTAAGAGAAATTTGAGAGGAATTTGAGAGAAATTTGAGAGAAAATTGAGTAAGGACCTTTGTGTTAAAAAAATGAAAGGGGGGTTTTATAGTTTTTTTTTTTTTTTACCGTTGGAGGCCCAACGGTCAAAAGAAATATGGCCGTTGGAAGCGGGCAAAATGCGTCCCTGAGGGAGCGTTTTTGCCACATCAGCAAAGCGCGCCCTCAAGGACGCAATTTTTGCTGATGTGGTAGAAAACACTCCCTCAGGGTCGCGTTTTCCTGCTGCATCCCCTGACTTCGCGCTGACGTGGACGCGTTTTCGGGGAAAATGGCCCATTCCAGTAAATAATTGAAAAAAATATCCTTTTCCGTAAATTTAAAAAAAAATGGTATTTTTTTGATAATTTACCCAATATAGTATTTTATATAATTTTAATAGTTTTAGAAATAAGTTAAAAAACAATTATTTTAATATTTCCTTTTTCTTGTAACAAAATGGAAATGATGAACCCATTGTTTGCCCATTGGCTCACATCCTGATTGGGTTTAAATTAGATCTAATCAAAATATTTAGATTAGTTTTTTAAATTTGGGTTCAGTTTAATCCGAAAAATAAATTTATTTATTTTTATTTAAATCTAATCTAAGAATTTTTAGATTAATTTTGTTTAATTTTTTTAAGAAAAATAATATTTTAAATGCACTAAAAAACACTATAACAAAAGTTTTGTAATACAATAAAAATACATAAAAAATATTTATATTAAAAAACATTACCATAAATATAATAAATATTTGATTATATTAAAAAACACAAATAAATATAATAAATATTTTATTGTATTATATATAAATTTTAAAATTTTAAAATTTTATATTTTGGGTTGAGTTATTTAGTTGTGTAATTTTTTTTTAAGTCTTAAGCAATGGATTTAATTGTTATTGGATTAGTGATTTAATATAAATATAAATATAAATATATATAATTCTTATTAAACATATATAATTAATATAATATTATTTTATAACATAATATTAGGGTCGGGCTGATCTCGAGCAAAAAAAATCTTATCCAAGACTCGTCCCATATAGAAAACAGGTATTAAGTTTTACCCAAGCTTCGAGCCTCGTATTTTGTTAAAACCTTTCTATTTTTCAAACAAGCCTTCGAGTTTGAGTAGGTAGCCTACCCATGAACATCTTTGTTTGAGCCTTAGTGAGTTGTAATATATATATATATATATATATATATATATATATTTTCTTGTAATCTTTTTTAAACAAAATTAATTGAACAATTTTAACATTTTCTAGATTTAATAAGTAATTACTTATTTATTTATCTTAACTCAACACTTTTTCCATGAAAAATTTTGTATTAAATAAAATTTAATTTTAAGTAGGGATGAACAAAATTTTTTATTCGATTTAAAAAAAAAATATTCTTTTTTGAATTTCGAGTTAATTGGATTGAGTTATTTTGCTTTTCAAATAAACTTAAATAAGTAACTTGATTATTCAAGTTGAAGTCTTGTTGAATTTTATAACTCGAATAATTCAAATAACTCGAATAACAAATTAATGTAAATAACCCTTGAGCCCCTGGAAATTTCGAAAATGTGTAAATTGGTCCTGAAAAAATTACAAAATATTTATAAAATATTTTTTTCCAAAATTTTATAAATAATATATATATATTTATATATAATGCTAAATTATATTTTAAAAAAATTCTAAAATGATAAATTTGAGGCCCTAAACAAGTAATTTATCAAATCAAGCTTATTATACTAATTATGTTGTTTTTATATTATTTTGTTTAAAAAACATTTCAAATATATATGATTTTTATGTTTTTAACTTAGAATTTAATTATCGCCAACAAGATTTCAACATAATCGAGTTTTTTAAAATATAACTAAAAAAATTATTCAACTCAAATTGGAGCAATAAAATAAAATTTTAATTAAGTTGAAAATTTTGACTCAATTAAAAAAACTTAAAAGATGAAAATGTTTTGAATGCTTTGAAAATATTCAATATATGTTTGTATGGTAGTTCCCAGGGATGATGTTATTGTGTAGAATAATATAGTCATCTCACCGAACCATAATTTAAGTTAAATAAAATTTAGGGTAAATTATACCAACAATCACTTAACTTTGGGTAGCTAACAAAATAGTCATATTGGTTTCATTTCAGTCACTCAACTTTGGAAAAGTGACAAAACAGTCCTTTTTATTGTTTTCCGACACAAATGTCACGGCAAAGTGACATGGCAGATGACAGCGTGCTTGGTGTCAAAAAACCCTCTAGCTGGCCGGTTACTACCAAGTTAACAGCCTTATCAATACTAAATTAGAGTTTAAGAAGAGAAAAAGAAGAAAAAAAAGACAAAGAAGAAAAAGAAGAAGAGAGAAAATGGAGATGCCTCCAATTTTCAAATCAATCCCATATTACATCTCTGCAATTGATTCCTCCAAACTCGTCCTCTGTAACACCCCTAACCCATATCCGTCGCCGGATTAGGGTTAAGAGGAATTTCTGGACATATCGGAACATTTTACGCTCATTTCACAACATCAATCATACATCATCATTTCATAATAATTCATACTCATATAGTCCCTTTAGAAGATCTTCGAGACCTTAAACATATTTTAGAGAAGGTTCAGGACTAAACCGATCACATTTGTAAACTTTAGGAATCACTTAAAATTTTCAAGCATTCAGGGATCACGCGCCCGTGTGAACAAGTCGTGTGCCTCACACTGCCACAGACACGTCCATGTCACAGGCCGTGTGAGAACAGGGCATACATTCTGGCTTGCACCACACAGTCGAGGACACGCCCATGTGCCAGGCCGTGTGAAATCTAGAGGGGTTACTGACTTGGGTCACACGGCCAGCCACACGCCCATGTGCCACACATGGCCAGTAGACACGCCCGTGTGTCCAGGCCATGCCAAACCTGTAGGGTATACTGAGTTAATTAGAAGGACTACCCCAGGGGACACACGACCGTGTACCACATCCATGTGTCACACACGGTCAAGCCACACGCTCGTGTGCTTGGCCGTGTGAAGTGAAACTAGGCTTGGTTGAAGCCACATTTCTCACCCTAACTTTCCAACACCTACACAAGAGCGAATGGTACAATTTCTAAACTCAATTGACAACCAAAACAATCTCAATTTATGCATAATCCATGATGTGCCAATACAATCATTTCATTTACCCAAACATGTATCAAAACAAAATGATCATGACTTTAACTCATACTCATTTCATGACATTACAAACACTTCCAATTTATCATTCAAATTTATGCCATTTATTTAAACAAATATTCATCATTTATCAAATGATCATATGAATAACTTAAACCATTATTAAAACGGCCATATACACTTAGATTATTTCAAGCAAATCTCAAAGAACCATATACATTCTAACCATAATATCAAATACCATATCCTATACATGCCATATAACCAAGTCATAAAGGGTATAAATACCAAAATCATTAGCCAGATAGTGTGATGCAATCTCTGCCGACTTCCAACCCGAGCGAACATCCGAATCACTATAAAACATGGAAAAAAAACAACACAAAGTAAGCTATAAAGCTTAGTAAGCTTGTCTCTTAATAAACTATCTCACATGCCAAAACACAACTTATCTCTAGTTTATAACATGATTTCTTATCAAATCATCACCATTCAATAATATACTTACTTGCTTACTAACTTTAGCTTTCATAAGCTTATTCGATTCGACTCTTATATAACATTCAATTCTCACTTTCATATAGCTAAATGAACACATTTTGAAAAATAACATATTTAATCACATATCTTTCTCATATGTATCACATATCATCACTTATACCCAAATTCACCTTTCATTCATATAGTATCTGACAATTTCACATATACCACTTTATAAATCACATCTTATTCATTTGTTCATGTTTTATTTGCACATATTCACATTTCATTTGCATACACATCACATAACACTCTTTGCACATATATACTTACCTTTCATTATCAAACATTATATACATTTCAACGTACCTGAATCGGAATGTCATTCACTAAATCACTTATTTCTTCGAACGCCCGTTGAACCATTCAAAATCAATAAAGATACTCAGATAGCTCGGAAAGCTCGTACAATGCCAACGTCCCAGACGTGGTCTTACATGTAATCGAATATCGATGTCACTGTCCCAGACAGGGTCTTACACGAAATCATATACGATGCCGATGTCCCAGACATGGTCTTACACGTAATCTCTAATCGATGCCAGTGTCCTAGACACGGTCTTACACGATATCTCAAATCATTGCCTACGTCCCAGACGTGGTCTTACACGAAATCATATCTCGGAATCTTATGTCATGACATATGTATCATCTACTATTCCTAGGGTTCGTACGGGGCTTTTCGGACGCCGTCACATTATCGAAACTTTCTCATATTCATATATTCTGTTTCTCGAACAATTCAATATCATAATATCATATATATATATACATATATATATATATATATATATATAGCTTATTCAAAATACTTACATTTGCATTACCATTTGGCATTGAATGATAAATATATCATACAAATAATATGCATTTATAACATGATTTTGTAATGTCTATTAAAATACGAACTTACCTCATTCGTTATAATGACGAATTAGGTCGACTAATCCGATACTTTGTTTTCCCCCGTTCTAGATCCAAATCTCATTTTTCTCAATCTATATAATAACAAAATTTACTTATTTAATCATTAATTCATTCAATTTAACACAATTTACATATTTTTGCAAAATTACACTTTTACCCCTATTATTTCACATTTTTTCAATTTAGTCCTTATCACATAAAATCACAATTTCATGCAATTTCATCCTACCCATGCTTAGCCAAATTCTTCTTATTGCCTTAGCAGCCCACATTTTCCAAATAATCACACTTTTAACCACAAAATTTCAATATTCCACAATTTAATTTGCATTTTCATCAAAAATCACTTTATAAAATATGAAAATCTAACATCAAATATTCATATTTTACCATTAAACATCAAAGAACACATAAGCTCATCAATGACAACAATCAAAATCTTTAACAATTTTAAAATCGAAGGCACGGGTTAGGTAGTACTAGTTGCAACGATTATAAAAACGTAGAAATTACTAAAAATCGAGCAAAATTGCACTTACAAGTATGAAATTATGTTGGCCGAACCTTAACAACTCCCATGGCTTCTTTCCCTTTTATTTTTTGGTGAAGATGAAGTAAAAATGATGATATGCATGTTTGGTTTCATTAAATTAATCTTTAATAATAAACTTACTATATTATCCTTTAAATAAAACCATTAAACATGCATAAATAATACCCATAAATGTCCATTCACACTTCAAATGGTTTAATTACCATTTGAGGACCCCCACTTGAAAAAAAAAAACATAACTAATAAACACCTTTAGCCTATAGAACTGAACTTTTACACTTTATGCGATTTAGTCCTTTTTAATTAAATCGAGTACACAAATGCTAAAATTTTCACACATATAATTTAATATGTTGTAGACATCAAAAATATTATTAAAATATTTTTCTAACTCGGATTTGTGGTCCCGAAACTACTGTTCCGACTATGGTCTAAACTGGGCTGTTACATCCTCTTTCTATTTTTATATGTCTAGTAGCTTTTCTTTTATTCCAACTGAAGCCCTAAACTCACCCACCTTGCTTCTTTCTTACTTTTTATATCTGGGATTTGGGTTTTACTTTTATCAAATCAGTGACTAATAATTGCAGTTAAACAATATAGATTTATAATTTATTTTCATAAATAATTTAAACGAAATTATATAGTAATGTGAGGTATGAAATTGGGTTTACTTGAGGTTGAGCTACAAAATCTTCAATATTTGAAAATTTGAATTCTTTATACTTGATGGGTCTGTGTCTTTGTGTATTCTTTTTAGTTATATACATTCATTTTTAGAAATTTTTATGGAAATAACAAATAGATTGAATTCCTTTTTGTGTTTATGGATGAACAATGATCAAGCACTGTGAACGAGATGAGAAGAAGAAATAAAAGGACAGTGGAAGAGAGCCAAGAAGAAGAAGAAGAAGAAGAAGAGCAAAGACATGGTGTTTCAATGGCAAAGAATCAGACCCCGCCAAATTAGGCAAGGAAGACTTTTTTTTTTTTTTACAGTCTCTTCTTCTTCTTCTTCTCTTATGTTGTTCAGGTTTTTTTTTTCAATTTCTTCTTAAATTGAGTGGGTTTCCACTATGGACATCCAACGTGGCAAGTTAACTGGCCACATCAGCAGTTAACTTTCCACATCAGCGGTCCCTTTAAGACACTAATAGAAACTATTAATCAGTGACTGTTTTGTCACTTTTTTATAACGTTAGTGACTGTTTTGTTATTTTTTAAAAGTTGAGTGACTGAAATGAAACTTAAGTGACTCAAAGTTGAGTGATTGTTGGTGTAATTTACCTTAAAATTTATTTTTAGTTTGAGCTATTATATTGCATTTGAAACTTCCTCTTGAAAGCATCTCAAACTTCCAAGGAAAAAGGAATAAGCAAAGGGCTAGAAAAAGCTTCGCTTTTCTCTTTCTTTTCATAACAAGCGAAGTTAGGCTTCAAAATTTCTCAAAAAAAAGCTGAAATTGGTTGAATGTATAACCAATGGGATATCATATCCTTAAAATAGATTTCACTTCCACCAATGTCACCAATCTTTCTTTTACCATTACCAAAACCATTTTGTTAAAAGCTGAAATTGCCCATCTCTAGTCTTTGTTTTTATTAGTTAGTTATATATAATTGTAACATAATATATTAGTCGGAAAATGCCCATCGCCTGAAGAGATTTTGAGTGAAGTGAAGGAATAAAAACTAGTCATGGAGGGTAGAAAATGGATCAAAATCACCCACAAATTGTCCTAGGAAATAAAAGAATTCAAGTAAAGGAAAAAGTTTTACACTGCTATAAGAAACCTTCAACCATCCAAACAAAACCTTTAGCGGTGACTGCTCGACTTCATAACACAAAACCATGTCAACTATGACGGTTGTGACGGCTGGAGTGCCCAAAGAAGAAGGTTCTAGACTATAGCTTTAATTAACCTCAAGTACAGGGCAAAACATAGGTGAAGGGCTTATTGAATATTTACTACATACACGTGTCATAAGATCATTGAAGGGGCAGATGAATTTCATTCAAAAAGTGGTTGCTTCAAAGCCAAAACTAATCCACATATATGGGGAATTGTTGACTTTTTCAACTAAAATCTAGTTTAGCTCACTAATTAGCTTATTATTATTATTATTATTATTATTATTATTATTATTATTATTTACTTCCCTTGAAAAAAAATTTATTGAAAAAAGACGTTACATCATTTTGTATTGCTTATTAATTATTTAATATCATTTTAGTATATTTTTTTATGTTATTAATACATTATTTTGATAATTTTTTAACTTCAACCTTAGAATTATGAATGACTCAAGATTCAAGGTCTAAAGTTCAGAATTTATAGTTTCAAGATCCAAGGTTTAAGATCCATGGTTCAAGATCTTAAAGTCTAAGGTCTATGGTTTGGCGTATAAGTTTAGGATTTAGATTAAAAAAAATTATCAAAATCATATATCAATTACATAAAAAATACAAAAATGACGTTAAATAATTAATAAGAGATACAAAATCATGTGGCATCTCTGTTTCATATAACATTTTTCTTCACTTTTAATTAACCACGTAATCTAATTAATTAGTTAACATTAAGTTCACCCACCACCTCCATTTCCATTATTTAATCCTACCCTAAGCTACATTAGGTTTTATGCATGTCTGCTCCTATGCGTTTTTATCCAAACATTAAACAATATCATATCTCTTACACCTAATCCTACTCTAACCCTTCTTCTCCTACTTCCCATCCTTAAAAATGGACATTAGCTTAGTTATTCAATGTTGTTGGTTTTACTAAATAATATTTATTTTTTAATAAACTAACATTGAATGGAATTAAAAAAGAGATGCGGTATCTGCAAAGTGGTAAGCTTTACAAAAGAACGAATTTAATATGTTGGCAGCTGGCGATTTCTACACTAGACGTGCGTACCTCACACTACACTATAAATTTATTATATAGTGATAGTTTCCACTTCATTGGAAATGCTTATACATTTGGTTTTACAATTGACAGCCAACGCAAAATGCATGCAGCTTTTCTCCTATTTTCTTCTTATTTAATTGGTTGCCAAAAAAAGTTTACTTCCAATTCAAAACATAACATGAAGGGGAAAAAAGTGAAAGAAATAAATTTAAGAAATGATTGGTGTTGAAACGTATAATTAGAAATTAGGATGGTTTGGTTCAGAATTTTACTTATATTTCACAAAATTTGTGACACGGTGAAATCAGGGCTTGACAGGGCCTCGGCCCCCCTAAAATAGAAAATTTTACATTTAGATTCTTTGAAATTTTTTAAATTTTAATTTAGTATAAATAAAATTGTACTTTGACGCCCCTAACTTGATTTATTTAAATATTGTAACACCTTATACCTAACTCAATTTACTGGATTTGAGTATAAGACGTCACATTACTTACACACTTAACTAAAATTTTCAATCTACTAAAAACTATATTGAATATACCTCTTTTTTATTAAAATTTCTTTCTAAGATAATACGCTTGAATAATACATTTATCGTTTGTCATAAAACTTTCAAAGGTAAAATAAAATCTTACAACAATTTACTTAAATAAACAATCAAATTGTGGCGGGTATTACTATTTTTCATTTGAAAACATGTTTCAAAAAGGGTTCCTTTGTATGCATAATATTGCCCTCGATCTACCACCATGACGCATCCCTGGCTTGGTCCCTCTCGACGGATTAGTCCAAATCACATACCTGCATACCAAAAACACGCATCTAAGTTTCTAAGGAACTTAGTGAGTCTCACTTGTATTTACCTTTTTACAGAGATATATATTCTTTTGACTCAATGGGTTTGGGTTCCCTCTCAGACACTGGCGTGTACAATTTTGATTCTTGGTTTGCGAATAACCATATGTCAAGCACTGCACTTAACCATCTTATACTCCTTTCACTTGACTGACGGATCCCAACATTACACTAAAATTTTGAATCCCATTATATGATTCCCTTGTAGTTTTTAGTTAGATGCGCTTCTTAGATCACTATTTAGCAAATACTATTCTTGGTGGATTCCTTGACCTACTCCAACGACTACTACAATACTTGTTACTTTATACCTTCGAGCCAAACCATACAAATCGACTTAATGGAATTATCTAATAATTTAATTCTCATAATAGAAATTTCATACATAATTCGATAGTCCTCAGATTTGGCGAAATCTTATACCACCAACATTCTAGATTTCCCAAGTTCTCTGTCATGGTAGATCATTAAGGCAGATTCAACAATTGGTTACTTTGTCGAGTATTCTATCGAAAAATGCCTCACAATCATACTTAGATTTCACACAAGGCACACTATCATCTCTCCACTTTATCCTTACAGAATTCTCTATATGGATTTCCCAGGTAATATGCCACAAAGGCTATTAGAGAAAGTTAGCCACAAAAGCTTTTTAGAGAGTTCACTATAAAGACTTTTCAGAAAGTTTCGTGTTTACCGTCCTGGCGGACCATCTCAATGGATGTCATGGGGCTTTTCCCACATGGTCTTATATCTTCATGCCCTCTTGGCGTATTCTCATATGATGCCATGACCATAGACTTTCCACATATTTATTTTGTGATATGTCAGTCCGATTAGCATTACAACTGCCCTACCAGAGGCTACACAATAAATCTCTTTCTCACATTTTTACATAACTTAGAATTGTCAAGAACTGAACCCATATATTAAGGAAGTATAAAACAAGAACTACACACACGCTAGTAGCAACACCATATAGTACTCGACATCGTACTATGCTACACATTGTTTACCTCATTTACGTATTGTAGATATCTCTCAGAAACATGCATTTTCATAATTACATGGCATGCGTGAGTTAATTTTAGAGACTCATTAGAGACCTACCTTTACCTCGGTGAAAAGTTTCTATTTCAACAGTTCTTCCTGATCCAACAGCAGCATTTGCTTAAACGATCATAAGATTTCCATTAGAATCCTCATTACAGACATTTTACTAATATTTCAACTATAATTGACCTTCATGTAGAGCCTTCTTGTAATACTCTTCCTTTCTATAGTTGTAATGTGCACAACTATAGGACTTACCAGAAGGCTGAATCATCTATCTTAGTTCAACATTATTGAAGAGCAAGAAGAAGATGTTGAGGTTAGAGAGAACCTGAACAATAAGTCGATAGCCCCCCAAACCATTCAAAATGTCTGCTTCCCATAAATATATTCTCGATTTGCTGATTTCCTTACCAATTCTAGGGTAGGTGAAAGAAAATCCGACGAAGATTATCCTCATTGTTGACCAGTCATGGGGAGATAAAGTCAATCTAATTTACTCCTATTGAGAAATGGCCAACCATACTGCTTATGAGGATTTATTTAGTTAGCTTGTTTTAGTGTACAAGTAATTTCTCATTCATTTTGCTACTCTGCTCTTTTCTCTGATCTCTACTTTTTGTTGTTGTATAATCCTAGCAACTCCCAACTAAGTCGATATGAGATCCAATTTGAACAATACTCATACAAATTAGACGTACTATGTTTTGGCAAAGAGTCTTGTTTAGCGTGAGTTTAAAGACAATTAAGCCTTCTACAGTTTCCTCATACATCTAACAGTCTCTTAGTGTTCAGACCAACTCTAGGGCGTACACCCTCCATAGGCGCGCACTTTCCTGGGCGTAATCTTTCTTCTCTTGGAAACATCTTGTGATCAATTCTTTAAGTACCACCAATGGGTCGATGCTTTAACGTTAGTATGCGCTAACATTCTAACTCACTAACCAACCAGCTGAATGGTTGATTAAGCTATCATGGTGTGCCTAAAATATAATTAACATACATTATCTCACCCTTACTTGGATTTGTAAATCCTAGGGTATGATAAGTATGCACTCAAAGTAATTTGGGGTTAGAGGATAGCAAATAAGATCGATAGGTTGAAAGCCGGGAAACAACTTAGAGCTCCTTTGTACAAAGCACAAGTAAAGTTTCAATTAAAAGCTTATTACTATAAATACTAAAAGGGCTTGATTTTAAGAAAAATTTTAAACTTCTTCTATACCTAAAAACACTGCTCATAAATTGATTTTTCCAATAATTGCTATTATGCCAGGTTGTGTTATGTTTATAGTATAAACTTCTTCTATACCTAGAAACACTACTCACTAAATTAATTTTTCCAATAATTGGTATAAGACCAGGTTGTGCTATGTTTATAGTATAAATTGAACCAAATTTTCTCTTTTTCTATCATTGTTAGATTAAATTGAGATAAGAAGTGACATTCTTAAATTATATGCATGTTTTGGAATATTATGTATGTGGATGAATGTTTGAATTATTTTATTATAGTAAAAAGTAATTTTACCAAAGGTCATTGGATGAGAACTAAATAAATTAGCTTTCATAATGATATCATCTCCAAGTTTGATTTTTAATGTAATTTAATTTGTTGTAAAATTAGATTAATTCATGTAAGTTGGAAACAAACTAGAAAGTTATGTAACTTAAAATTTTCAACGAAACTCGAAAAACGAGGTAAACGACGACATGAACAAAAATAAATCAAAACCGAATGAGATGAAGTAAACCCAGCAAAACTAACAGTAGAGGTATATCGGACAGGACCCAAGTAGAATGGATCCTAGGTTGGTTTGTGGATTTGTACACTTGTGACGTTCATAGTGTAACATACCTTAATCCTGAGTGGTAGATGGACTATGTATGTTTGATTCTTATACTTTAATGTAAATGAAAGCCTAAGTTCGAATAGATAAGGAACCAAAGGCTAGTACATTGGGTGTACGATTTCTACAGTATGTAGCATCATTCCACAATAGTGGAGTTCATGACCTAACTAAAGGGTAAACAATAGATAATAAATCGAAAGCTAGTACGTTGGCATTACATGATAGATGAAAAATAAACATGACCACAAGTCATTTGTCCTTTTGATAAATGATTTGGTTACTATTTAATAGTAATTGACTTTTAATGAATGAAGATGTAATGATTATCGTGAGATAAAATAGGATCATATTAGGAGAAAAAATTTATCCCAAAGCGATTAAGGATATCCTATGAGGGTAACACACTTATGACAAGGTCATTGGACGAACAATTATCAAGTAACTTTCATAATGGTATATAATAAGGGAGAGCCCAGCCAAGATACTTTAATGGAATGACGTAAATAAGTTTATAATTAATAGGTGAAAAGCTAGAAATTAATTATAAATTATTTGAGCCCTAATTATATGTCCAATCGATCCCTTGGCTAGCTCGAAATAACTAGAAATGAATTGCATGTAAAATCGATAAATGTAAATGAATAGAAATGATGAACTAAGAGAAATAGATCACATGAATCACTATCCGCAATGAACGCATTTTCTTGTTAAAGATCGGGTTTTTACCTAAATATTGTAACACCCGGGTTCTAGGGGTTATGCATTTAGTGCAAAACTCAAGTGATCGTAGGCTTATGGTGTGTTTGGATGAGTTTTGAGGGGTTTGGAGAACCCTAGAAGGTAAGAGATGCCTTAGGAAATTTTTAAAATTTTTTTTTGTGCTAAGAAGGGGAGCTTGGCTTTAGAGGTCTTAAGAGAATTTTTTGGGAGGTTAAGACACAAGAATGGCTTTGGTAGAGTGGCAAGGGAGGTGCTACTTTGAGCATGGGAAGGTGACGCCTCAAGGTGCTAAGGGGTCTCATGTTCGAGCTGCAAAGGCAGCATTTTGGTCTTGTTTTTGGCGTCAAGTCAAGGGGGGAAGTGATGGACGGTTAGAAGGCTTTTAATTAGATGAGGATAATGTTTTTATTTATCTAGTTATTTATTTTAGAAGTATAGGATAATTAGTGCTTTATTTTTTTTTATTTTGAATAAGTTAGGAGATTTATAGAAGGGGGATGAGTGTGGACTTATTCAACTTATTTTGAATAAGTGTTGGAGAGAAAATTTGGGAGTTGGACTAATTTAAATCGGTTTGAATTAGTGGCTAGGAGGGACTTTGGGTGTTGGCCGAATTTTGGTTTCTTCTAGGGGGGAGCTATAGCCGAATGTTATATAAGGGGTGGTGAGCTCTCTTGTGCCGAATTTTAGCCTTTCTCCTTCATCTTCTACTCTCTTCTTCTCATACTCTAACCTCACCAAAAACACCTCTTTCCCTTCACTTGCTCACCTTTTGGCCTTTTTCTTCATTTTCTCTCCTTGCCGAAATTGCTTTGTTTTCTCTTCAGTTGCATTGGTAGCCGAAACTTTACCCTCCTAAACATCCCATCTTCTTTTCGTTTCCCATTTTTGTTGGTGGCCGAATATCAACCTTCACCCTCCCATTTCTTTTGTTTTCTTCCATCATTGTGCAAGTCGAATCTTTCCTTTTCACTTCAAATCTCCCATTGCCGATTTCTCCTTTCTTCTTGAACCATATTTCTTTTGTTTCAACCCTCTAAGGCTCTAGCCGAACCCTCTTCTTTCTTTTGTTTAGAGTTGGCCGAAAGTCTCAAGCAAGGGTGGTCTCTTCTCTTTTTCTCCAATCGGATTTTTAGAGGAAGGTTAGTGCTAGGCCGAATGCCTATTTCTTCCCCTCTCTATTCTCTGTCGATTTTGATATAGGTAAGAGCCAATTTCGGCATTTGATGGCAAGTATGCTAATCACATGTTGGAATCGATTTTATGGTAGGGTCTCCGGGATTTTGAGGTACTCAATCCAAGTCTCTCATCTTTAGCAATTAGTTGGTAAGTGGTGGTAAGAAGCTATTTTGATAGTCTATTTCTTTTAGTATTTGTTAAGCCGAAGGCTTGGAGGTTTAACCGGTTTATCTGATTAAGCGTTTTGATGGAGGCAACTACCAGTCAAGGTGGGCAAGGGAAAGTCCCTATCCCGAAGTTTAAGAAAAGATCGGTCTCGGCGGTTCGAGATTGGCCACCGGGGTGTGGGCCAGCAGCAGGAGAAAGCTATAGGTAGATAGCTGTAGTCTCGTTTAGTGATAGCGTAGGGATCGAGAGTTTAGAACTTCAAGTAATTAGGTGCGTAATCATCGCACTGTTCCTCCGGTTAATTGTTTATTAATGTGTATGCGTGTGTATGATATGTGGTAGCCGATCAGAATGGCTTAAGTGGTGAGTACCCATGTTTTGGTTAATCGGATGTCAGGTGAGTAGGTTGTGATATTAAGTTATTTATGATGTGTATATATATATATATATATATATATATATATATATGATATGGTAATTAACATGTGACGTATGCTTATTTGCTATGTTGAACTGACAGGTTACACTTATACATATGCAAGGGGGTTGGATTTGATCACAGAAGGACGGAGAGTACATATTGATGTACGTGGTCTAATGTTAGCCTCGTGCTACATTAGTGCTTGATGACTAGCTGTGTGCATCATTAAGGGAGATGTTGGCTAGGTGCCCATCTCGGCGGTTGATGGCTGTGTGCATCACCGTAGACGGATGACCGTTGGGATCACTTATGTGATCGGTGGCTCAGCTACGGCCTTATGCAATAGGTCTGCCGAGGTAAGATATGAGGGATCACTCGATTGTGATCGGTGGATTAGCCACGGCCTTGAGCAGGGAGTCTGCTAAGGTTGGAGTAATGGACGGACCTAGGTTGGGCTGTGATGCATGATTGCATGAGTGGTTCGTGGATTGTATGGATATGGGCCAAGCCCATACCTGTGGAACATGTGTAATGATTATGCACTGAGTCTGTGGACTCACCCAATTTTCTTAACCATTTCAGGTGATGCGTAAAGTTGGACCGGGATCGGAGAGGACACAAGGTGGCCCATGCAGAAGAAGATGTTTAATTATTTTAAGCTTATTTATATTAAGTATTTGGTTTTAAGTATTGGTTGTAATAAGGGCCTTATTATTATTATTTTTGGGTATTATTTTATTTCTATTTAATTATGACTTGATTAATCAATTTACTATGGGAAGATGATTTTATTTTAGCAACTATTTTATTCAAAGCATATGAATGTAACGTATTAAGTTGGACATTTTATAACAAAGTTTACTTATAAACTTAAATGAACATGGTTTTCAAAAGTAATCAAATTCTCATGCTTTATTCTAAGGTCAAAAATAGATTTTCAACCGTTTTTCCGCAGTGACATAACCAGATCCGGTCAGGGCTTGTGGGCCGGGTTTGGGGGTGTTACAAATATTATGAAAAAAAATACTTAAATAGTATGTTAGCTGGATTATGTACCAAAATGGTACATTGATGCAAGTGGAGGGTGGTACACAGGCGACACCACCCTAAAAATGACTAAAAAATATTATTATTTTAATAGTGGTGCCTACCTGATAGGCGGCACCACATTTGTATCGAACTAGTATGAAACCAGTATTTATATACGGATACAGTGCAGGGGTGTGGTGTCTATCTGATAGGCGACACCAGTATTAAATTTTCTACTTAACTGCCTCGCTCAATAATAAAGCTCAGTTAAAAAAAAAACAGAACATAAGGAAGAAGAGAGGGAGAAGAAAGAAAGAAAGGAAAGGTATTTTTAATTTTACTTTTAAATAGAATATATTATGATGAGAAAAAATTATTTTGTTAGTGTTATATAGTTTTTTTAGTGTTATTTTTACTTTTTGTTTTAAAGTTATTTTGTTTATTTTGATCTGTTAGATTATAAATGTAAATTTATATTAATTTTTAAGTTACTTTGTTAGCAAGTTTTGTGTTTAGGTTAATTGTTTGTTTAAGGTTTATTGTTATTTGTTAGGTAATGAATGTTATGTTTTAATATTTTTGAATATATTTGAATGTTATTTTGTTAGTAACTATTATAAAGTAATTGTTAGTTAGTGATAACAACAAAAAAAATAGATAAATACTGAAAATCGAAATAAAAATATTTTCTACCATAAATATTGGTAGAAATGACAATAAATCTGATAATGCCTGATGAGATAATAACTTCAGCACAAAGGGAGAAAGTTGATAAGATGATGAGAGAATTGCAAGATTACAGAATGAAACCAGAAGAAGATATCATTCAACACCTTATTACCGTAAATCAAAAGATGCAAGAAGTGTTATGGAAGAGTCATGAACTGATTAGAAAGAATAAAGTGCAATACTTAACCCTAAGAGGGACATTAATAGAACGGGAGCATCAAATCATTTTAGACCAACTTTTGAAGACATTGGTACCACAAACCTATTGGAATCTAGTTAAATACTTCGCATAGTTTGTAATCTCTTATGGAGCAAGGAAAATAGCGAGACAAAGTATAGGTTTGCGAAAGTTGACTGGGAAGCAAAATGTGTTTGACATACCATGGATGGATAAATTAGTTGTTAGGAAATTACCAAGAGAATTTCTAAATTCAATACTCGTTATAAAGATTGAATAGGAAGAAGATCCCGAGGAATTTCTAAATTGGATTGTAAAAGATAAATTTGAAGAGAATTCTAAATTTAATATAGAGAATTTCCCGGAGGAAGATACATGACTGGAGATGGAAGAAAATGTAGAAATGAATTTAAGTGGTTAAATGTAAAGATAAATGTTGTTCATGTACAAAATGAGAACTGAAAAAGTCTGAGCTTAATGAATGAAAAAATTTGCATATTGATATAATTTTGGTCTCTTTTATTCATTAAATTCTTTATGTAAGTATTTTTTTGATGTTCGAACTTGTTTTGAAATTTTTTATTTCTTTTTTAACAGATTGAGTATTGAAGATGGATAATCAATTTTTCGTATGTGTCTATTTAGATGGAACAATCTTGAAAACAACCATTGGATGTATATTTGAATGTCGCCAACAAATAGCAATGAGATTAAATAGAAATGTCTCGTTCGATGATATGAAGGAACGGATTAGTGCAAAAATTGTTAGACGTTGTAGGAGAAGGATCTCAAAATTTTCTACAAGTTTCCAGTTTCGACAGATCCCATCAAATTCACCAAAATGGAACTTGTAGACGATGAAGACGTGAAGACAGTGGTCGCTCTTTATTGTGGGAATCAGAGTGACCAAAATTCACCGATTCAATTATTTTTTGAGTTAGCTGGTGTGGAGCCAACTGAAGATCTTAATCCGTTAGGTGAAGAACATGGAGCTCAAGAACCATGTATGGTGGCTCCGATATCGTACGTTGATAGTCAATTGACTGTACTCGGGATCGATATCGATCTTAATGTTGCACCCAATATTGATGTGGTTGGTAAGGATGGATACGATAGTAGTGATCCTTGTGATCACGAGGTCGATAGTGATAGTGATCCCGATGTGGACGAGGTCCCAGATGATATTGGCGATGAAGACGTGAATGACGATGGAAACATTAATGCGTTTTCAGTCGGGAACCAAATTCGACGTATTGTGATACACAGTAATCCTGGAGTACACATGTCGCTCACAGACCCCGACGCGGCGTATGTAATTGAGTTCTTGGAGTACCCTGAAATATTACCTGCTCATCGACTGGCCGTAGATTTTGATCCTGAGGAGTTGTTCGTGGGCCAGAGATTCAAAAGTAGGGAAGAGTGCTTATTTACTATTAAGCGGTATAGCATGAAAATATCATTGGACTACAAAGTCGCCATGTCTAAACCAACATTATATATTGGAAAGTGTTGGAAGTCGGCAGAAGGCTACAATTGGCAGGTACAAGCCGCATTTATTCAGAAGTCGTAGATGTGGGAGATACAAAAATTTGTTGGGCCTCACACATGCACGTTAACACGTATAACAGAAGATTATCAAAAAATTGATTCCAAAACTATCTGTACGTGTATCATGCTAATGGTGAAGGACATGTTGACCATTAAAGTTTCGATATTGATTATCGAAATACAGGCACGATTCTAGTATCGAGTATCATACCGAAAGGCGTGGTTAGGTAAATAGATGGCAATAGAGCAATTGTACGGGGATTTCGATATGTCGTACAATGAGCTACAGGGATGGATAGTCGCTATGCGGGAGTATGTGCCGGGGACTGTCATTGAGTTACAGACACGACCTTATTACGGCTTAAATGACCAATTACAACCAGGAAAAAAAATTTCCATCGGATGTTCTGGACATTTGATCCATGTGTGCACGTATTTCCCCACTGCAAGCCGTTTGTGCAAGTAGATGAGACCTGACTATACGGAAAATATACATAGATCCTACTTCTTGCGGTTGTTCAAGACAGGAACAAGAACGTGCTCTCGATAACGTTTTCCATCATAAATAAAGAGAACATGGAATTGTGGAAATTTTTCCTTACAAACCTGCGAAGGTATGTTATTAGCAACGATAATATTTGCATCATCTCTGATAGAGGGAAAGGATTAATTGCCGCCATTAGGCATTCCGGTGTGTCATGGAGATCCCTTTACTGCATTTGGTACATCGCAGCTAACTTCCATCAAGATTATAAGAATGCAGACTGGTGTAGACAAGTTGTGAGAATGGGTAAAGGATAACCTTATCTTTTCAATATATGTTTTAATGCTTTAGGGCGAGACTATAACTTATCTTTTCTTAATACATACACAGCACACGAGCTAGAGCCACACATTTTTCAGCAAAGAATAACTCGACTTAAGAGTGACATGGAGGGTCAAACAAACACATCTTTTCGACGGTGGTTGGGTTCCATAGAGCCATGGCAATGGGCTCAAAGTTTCAATGAGGGCTTTCGCTATGGTCATATGACCACCAACTTGGCGGAGGAGATTAACTTCGTAGGTCCTATGGAGTTGATCTTCTAAACAGATGGTGTGATTGCAAGAGTTTCCAAACACTTCATTATCAATGTGCGCATGTCGTGGCAGCTTGTGCTAAAGTCTCACTGAATGTTGAACAATTTATCGATAATGTGTACATAGAACGACGAAAATGTGCAAGTGTACACAATCGCAACAAGTAATAAAGTGACAAGTAAATGTCGAGTTATCGTACCCACAGGGATTGTGAAAAGAATTATTTATGAATGCTATTTAAAACACTTTGGTGAAGAAAAATATTTTGTTTGAAGAGGGTGATTAAAAACTAAGATTTTAAACTAAGTAAACTAAATAAATAAATCTCAAATGCACGATTTCAAAATACGATTTTAATCAAGATGACATAATTGTGTTAGATTAATTACATTTCTTAACTTAGAATTATTAAACTCATCTTTATATTGTTACGAATAAATTTACGACAACTCGGTAATTTGCTAACTTATGAACATACTCACCTATCAAAATCCATTCACCTCTTAACTATATCCCTATGTCAATTCAACCGATTAAACAAATCTTAATAGGCAAATATGTTACTGCACATACATACTTATTAAATCGAAATAATCTCTTGTACATATCCCTATGTCAATTCAAACGATTAATTAAATCTAATAAGCACATAAAAGACTACATGAGGTAACAAAGTATCCCTACCTTGAAACAGTTTAATCACAATAATCTTGCAAGTTATGCAGGGCAAATGTATCGTCAGATGCCGTTGCTAATTTAACCCTCAGCTACCTTAGATGATTAAACATGCACTGATTAAGTACTGTGTCCATTAATTACAATTTCAATCCGTTTAAATAATTAATTCATTAGTTACCTTATAATTATAATGCAAGAATAACTTACTCATGATTTTACTTAATCAAGCATCTTACCGAGGCCTATAACAACATAAACACAATTTTAACAATTTTAGCAAACGAAATGCAATCAACCTAACATGAATTAAATTCAAGCTAAATTGATTAAATTAACCATTCCAACAACATAAATATTCATAGATATGTTCATCATAACAACAAAAAAAATTAAAGAGATAGGGAACAAGAATCAAATCCGGTGTTTTTCCGTGGCTTGACTAGTTTGCTTTCTTCTTCCTTCTCTGTTGTCCTCGTCGACCAAGGCTGCTATGAACACTTAATTGCTACTCCAAATGGCTGATGAATGCCCCTTTTCCAAGAGGAGAAATCGACAAGAGAGCAAGGGAATTTGGAATGGAAAAGAAGAAAGTGAAGAGAAGAGAGAAAAGATGTGAATGCTTGAGATGTGTTTCAAATGACCAGCCTAAGGGGGGTTTTTATAGCTGAAGAGGGCTGCTAAAAATAGCTAAAATTATTAGCCAAAGAGCCCTCCCTTGGCCGGCCACACATGTGGCAAGGATAGTTTCAACTTTGCTAATTTAGGCTTGGGGCAAATCTATAAAGCCACCAATTGTGGAGGGGTTTGTTTGCAACTTGAACAAGTCTTCAAGGGCCTCTTTGCAAGCTAAATAATTAGCCAATAAGCTGATTTGGGTCAGCATATGCATGGTTTTGGGCTGTCCACTTCTTGGTCGGTTCGATTCACTCGGTTCAGCTCAACTGGACCACTTTTTCATAATTAATTAATAATAATTTATTTAATCCAAATTAAATTGGATATAAATTAAAATTAATTATATCATGAATTGATACACATAATTGGACCGACTTAGGCTGAATATTAATTCGCCTTGATACTTCAAATTGCTTCTCGGTTTTGAACTTCTAGCAGTGTCTGCCGAGTCGTTTTTTTGTCTTTTGTGCAAATCTGTCGAAAAATGATCAAAATTAATTATAAAATTAATTAAAATTCAACATGTTCATAATTTAAGTGCAATTTAATTATTTTATAAAAATTAATTATTTTTTGATAAGAATTTTATCAAAACTGCATGAATTTAAGTTAAAAAGGGCATGAAAAAGTGTGTATATTTTTGTGTTTCCACACCCCCAAATTTAATTCATTGCTCGTCCCGAGTAATGCAAAAATTTGAAAAGAATTTCTCGAAAACACCTTTGAAAAACTCCTTCAGAACAACATTCTTCCCAGAATTATGAATTTAATATACTTATGCTCAAAAACAAGAAATTTGATAGTTATGCTACTTAAGTATACATATCGTTCAAATTAATCTCAACAACTATTATGATAGCAAAATTAGACTAAATGCTTCCTTAACAAAGACATGTTAACTCTTACCAATTTGATTTTATTTCCTTATTCAAAATTAAGCTGCAATCATTAAGTTTAACTTATGCCTTCATATGTTGAACATAGCAATTTCTCTCCACTATTGTAGGTAGCATAGAAAACTTGAATCAATAGGTCTTTAAAAAGGTTGTAACGTGGCTAGACTAGGGGTAGGTAAAAGATAGATAAATTTAGGCTTAAAACCTTAGACTTAGCTTCAATCGGACCTTTGGAATAATTTCCCTCAATACACCAACTTACTTTGCTTTCACATGCTCTTTTGTACATCTATTTTCTTTCAAGTACATGTGCTCTCTCTTTTTTTTTTCAACACGAGCATTTTACTGTATGTACTACAATTTTTAGAGCATTTGATACTTCTTTCAACTCTTCCAAACTTTTTTTCAAAGGATACTCTAAATAGTACTGAGTCTAGTGTTTGGGACAATTTAAAGATAATTAAGAGAAAAGTGATGGCTAAATATTGCAAAGGTTCAAATAAAATTAGGCCATATAGTCTCAAAGTTGGGTTTCAAGGGATAAAATTTCATTATGGTTGGCTTGAAAGGCTCAAACGATCCCAACAAAAGTTGCCTAAATCATTTTCAACATTCCATGCTTCCTAAGATTTCGCCTCAAGAAACTACTAAGTCAATTCTAAAGACTTAAACTTTCATGCACGTCTAACTTTCGTAAGGAACTAAAAATTTTATGGTATGATTTGCATGCTTTATTAAAAATACATTTATATCATTATTAAGCTAACATAACAATTTATTGAAATAATAGAACTTTATTTATACGGAAGTTTAGCATACTTTACAAAATTTCAAATTATTGAACAAAATATATCCTAATCATAATTAAAAGAACTATTTATTCTGAATGGAAATAATTTCAATTTTTCAGTCCCCCCTACTTAAAATGAACAATGTTCTCATTGTTTAAAGTGAATAGATACTATACACCAGGTAGGATTCTAGAAAAGAGGAGGTGAGTCAATTTGACTGCTTAAGTACCAACCTCTTTCTAAATCCAATCCTAGACATGTATATATCTATTGCCACACTTTATACTTCGCGACTTCAATTTTATTAATGATTTCCATCTCTTGTTTTATTATGAGAGAATAAAAATTCCTAATTAACTTAATCCTAAAATAACCTAAGAACATAAACAAAATAAAGTCGAGATCCCCCCTTTATTTATTTGCAGATCCTTCCGAATTCGACTCATCTTTTGCTCAATCATTATTGTCTTTGCATGAATCGCTTCGCTCCTTCTTTGATAATGGGCTCCATGGTTCAAATATGTAATATGGAAACTCAGGCACAAAAATAAATGGGTCATTGTAAATTTTCGTAAGAGCACTTCTCATTGAGTCATCTCTTATTTTTGAGTATCTCCAGTAAGCTTGTTGCTACCATTGCATATGTTGCATTATGTCCATCAACTTTGACATCTCATCTCGAAGATCTGGGCGAGGCGGTTGAGCTTTGAACATTGAATTTTCGACATCAGGTTCAGCTTCTAGTTCCATTAGCTTCACCTTATCAGGAACTTCAGCCGATTGCACTGGCTCAATCTCTGTGGGATCTTCTTCTTCTTCTTCTTCTTCTTCGGGATTCTTACTTTCTTCAACTCGTTACTGTAGAACAGAATCTTCAGCTATTCGATAGAAGTCCCAATCTATGATTGTGCCTTGGCTATATCCTGTCTTCCTTACTTTTGCAAAAATTTTAACTTTCAAGCACAAAATTGTTATTGTAAAAGGAAAGTAAGTTGGGCCAGAACGTCTAACGACACAATTTCGCATTTCTCTCAGGATGATTTTTCCCACATCAATGGTCTTTCCAGTTAAAATCGAGTATAATAAGACCATTCGCTCTAATGAGATTGTAGTCCGATGCGAACTAGGCATAAGGCTGAAACGGATAAAATAGAACCATACATTTGCGAGTGGTGTCAAATATTCTCTTCTACAAGTGTGGATTCCTTGCTTTGACATAGTCCACTTAGAACCTGGAACTGTAAGTTCCTTGAGTATTTCTTGCAAATTTTTAGGCTCGATATTGCTCATTAAGGAAGAATATTCATCGTTTTTGAGATCAGGTAATTCAAAGAACTCATTAATAGCATTTGAAGTTATTGGTACCTTGATTCCGCGAACTGTAACTTCCGTCAACTCACTTGAGGTTAAATTCGCATAGAATTCATACACTAACTCTTCATCCACACTAGGTCTCTTATCACAAAACAACTCCCAATTGAGAGTTTCAGCAACCTGACGAATATGCGCCATAAAATCAATATAGTTGCTTTTTTTCAATGTGAAGCCTTTCTCTTGATGCATCTGTTGATTCTTGAAGATACTTTTGTATCTCGCTTTGGCTTCTTCATAGTGGAACTTGTTTTGTAATTCGTCAATTTGGGCGGAGGCACGAGTTCTCTTGCGAGGCATGATTAACCTGAAGATGGGAAAAATTATTTTCTCAAAAATTTAATTAATAAAAAATATTAATAATTCAATAAATTGAAAAATTAAATAATTGAATAAAATTAAAACTTAGGAGAAAAATTGGTCTTACCACATTTTTTGTAAAAATTAAGAACTCTTAAGAAAATAATTATGAATCAAAATATGGCAAATTAAAAGAAGTTGGAGGGTTTTCGGCTAAAGGGGTTGGTTTGGTGCAAGGTCAATGTGCCGCCTTGTGCGAGGTAGCAGCGCGTAGTAGGGGTTGGATGCAAGCAGCAACGCACGCGGGCTAGGCTGGATGTGGGAGCAGCATGTGGATCCTCGTCGAACGGGTCTGGCGTGAGCGCGTGGAAGCTGGGCGCAAGTGCCGGATGAAGGCCTGGCCAGCTGGAGCTGGAGCAGCACAAGGCGTGCAATGCAGCGCACGATGGGGCAGGTGTGTGCATGGTGGGCTTACGATGTGCGATGGAGCTGGGCTGCTAGCCGAATGGCTGCTAGGTAGCTAGGCAAAGTTGGCTAGGAGGTTGCGACACTTAGGGATTTTGGTGTTTGGAAGGAATGATGGATGAATGAAAAAAAAAATAAGCATAGATGGGTGGATTTTATAGTGATAGGAGTAGGAATTAAAGTAGAATTCTTAGAACAATTTAACAATTAAAAAAATTCTAATTCCAATTCTAATTCTACTCAAGGTTAACAACAATTAATAATTAAAATTAAATTATTAATTGCTATTAATTTATTAAAATAAAAGCTTATTAAATAAAATATGATACTAATCCTAATTTTATGCAAGGTTGATAATAATTATATATATATATATATAATTATATATTAAAGATTATCATATATATTTATAAAATAAAAAACATTTATTCTAGATGCCTTTTGAAAATATTTACAAAAAGAGGCACCTAATTTTATCATTTACAAAAAGAGCAACCAAATTTTAAAAATGGTTCAATTAAGTCCCTAGACTTAATGAAAATTTGAAATTGAGTTGCAATCTAAAAACTTGAATCAAAATTAACCATGTTATTTAAAAATTTAAAAATTTATTTTACCATTTAGGGAATAATTTCTCGGAAAATTATGTCAAAATCAATTCCTAGGAAAGATTGGAGAGGTCACAAGTGGTCCCGCTTAAGTTCCAATCTCCTAGACAGAAATTATTTAAACATACTAATCCCGAAAGTACACCCTAAATCATTTATTTAGAAATAAAACAAGAAAATTTAATCATTTGATAAAATGAACGAGATTTGATCCCGTTCAATTTTATCTCCTTAGTAATGTTTCAAGCGTTGAGCATTAACTCAAAAATTACCTACCTTACCTTGAAGTTCAACAACTCCGTTTGGATAGACTCAATGAATCATAAATGGACCGAACCAACGTGATTTTAACTTACCTGGAAAGAACCTTAATCTGGAATTGAATAGCAAGACTTGCTGACCTGCTTCAAATTCTCGAACTCGAATGTGCTTGTCATGCCATTTCTTGAGTCTCTCCTTAAGTAATTTGGCATTCTCGTATGAAGACATTCAGAATTCTTCTAACTCATTAAGTTGAAGCATCCATTTCTCTTTAGCAATTTTAATATCCAAGTTAAGTTGTTGGAGAGCCCAGTAAGCTTTGTGCTCTAACTCCAAAGGCAGATGACAAGCTTTCCCAAAGACCAACATATAGGGTGACATCACTAAAGGTGTCTTGTATGCTGTCCTGGAAGCCCATAAAGCATCATCCAGTCTTTTGGACCAATCTCATCGATTTGGGAAAACTACCTTCTCAAGTATGCCTTTGATCTCTTTGTTTGCCAATTCAGCTTGCCCATTCGTCTACAAATGGTAAGCTATGGCAACCTTGTGCTGCACTCCATGTTTGTCAAGTAACCATTTCAACCACTTGTTCACAAAATGGGACCCTTCATCACTAATGATGGCTCGTGGGGTTCCAAACCTTGTGAAAACATGCCTCTGCAAAAGCTTCATCACAACCTTAGCATCGTTTGTCGGATATGCTTCAGCCTCAATCCACTTAGACACGTAGTCTACAGCTACCAAGATGTACTTGTGACCAAAAGACGGAGGGAAAAGACCGAGAAAGTCAATACCCAAACATCGAAAAATTCTACTTTAATGATGTTTGTTCGAGGCATCTCGTTTCTGTTGGTGACATTTTTGACCCTTTGACATCGATCACAACTCTTTACGTAAGCATATGCGTCTTTAAATAGTGTTGGCCAAAAGAATCCAGCTTGCAATACTTTGGCCGCAGTATGTGTTCCTCCGAAGTGTCCCCCACTCGGAGCTGGGTGACAGTGATATAAAATCTTATGTACTTCATCTTCTGCCACACATCTCCTGATGATTTGATCTACACACTTTTTAAACAAATATGGTTATTCCCAGAAATAGTACTTCACATCATGAAGAAACTTTTTCTTTTGATGATATGTCTTATCAATCAACATCAAACCACAAGCTAAATAGTTAGCAATATCAGCAAACCAAGGGGTATTATGGACATGATTTACCTTCAGTATGTGTTCATCTGGAAATGTCTCATGAATTGGTCTAAGTGGAGAATTCCCTTCTTGCTGCTCCAATCTGGACAAGTGATCTGGTACTTGATTTTCTACTCCCTTTCCATCTTGAATTTCTAGATCGAACTCTTGAAGTAGAAGTACCCATCGGATCAGTCTCGGCTTAGCGTTTTTCTTGGCAAGTAAATACTTAATTGCCGAGTGGTCCGTATAGACAGTCACTTTGGTACCTACAAGATAAGATTGAAACTTGTCAAAAGCAAACATAATAGCAAGTAACTCTTTTTCTGTTGCCGTCTAATTCAGTTGAGCTCCTGTCAGAGTCCGACTCGTATAGTAGATGGGATGAAAAACTTTGTTCTTTCACTGACCCATGATATCTCCGATTGCCAAGTCACTTGCGTCACACATCAATTCAAATTGCAAATTCCAGTTTGGTGTGACTATTATGGGTGTCAAGACTAACCGACTCTTCAAATCGTTGAAAGCTTTTAAGCACTCCTCATCAAATTTAAACGTCGTGTCCTTCTCCAATAATTTGCATAAGGGTTTAGCAATTTTGGAGAAGTATTTGATAAACCTTCGATAGAAACCGGCGTGGCCAAAAAAGCTCCTAACACCCTTTACAGATATCGGAGGTGGGAGTTTTTCAATAACATCTACCTTTGCTTTATCTACCTCGATTTCATGTCTTGTTATCCGATGCCCTAGAATAATACCTTCTCGTACCATGAAATGACACTTTTCCCAGTTAAGTACAAGGTTTGTTTCTTCACATTGCCTTAATACCTTGGCTAGATTGGCTAGGAAATCATCATATGTATCTCCGAATATTGAAAAATCATCCATAAAAGCTTCCAAATATTTCTCAACCATGTCAGTAAAAATAGACACCATACATCTTTGAAATGTAGTAGGCGCATTGCATAAACCAAATGGCATGCGCCTAAATGCAAATGTACCATATAGGCAGGTGAATGTTATCTTGTGTTGATCTTCTAGTGCTACTATAATCTGATTATACCCCGAGTATCCATTGAGAAAATAGTAATAGTCTCGCCCCGCGAGTCTATCCAGCATCTGATCTAAAAACAAAAAGAAAAGTGATATTTCCCAGTCGCCTTGTTTAACTTCCAATAATTGATGCAAATTCTCCATCCTGTAACCTTTCTAGTCAGTACCAACTCGTTATTCTCATTTTCAATGACCGTGATACCTCCTTTCTTCGGTACGCACTAGACCGGACTTACCCATGAACTATCTGAGATGGGGTAAATTATACTTGTATTGTAACATCCCGGTTTTGGGCCTAGTCAGAATAGTGGTGTGAGACCACAAATCTGAGGTCTATGTATGAGTTTTTGAAGTTTATACTATGTTTTCATGTTAGTGTGAAAGTTTTATGAAGCAATTTTGTGAAATTACGGTTGAATTGTCCAAAAGGACTAAATTGCAAAAGTTGCAAAATGTGAGATTCTAGAAGCTATTTGTGTGAAATTGCTTTAGAATATTAATTAGAGGTCCTTAAGGAGTAATTTTCCTAATTTTTAGTTTTTGGACAAAATTGGGCATGGATGAGTTAAAATAGGAAGGTTATCAAAAAGGGCATTTTGGTCATTGGCAATTAAATGATTAAAAAGGGAGAAAAGATGACAAAAATTCATTCATCTTCTCCCCCAAGCTGCCAAAATTTGAAGGAAGCCATTGTTAGGGCTCTTCAACTTTTCAAGCTAGCTAGTAAGTGTATTCTAGCCCCGTTTTTGATATTCTTTGTATTTTTGAAGTCCTTGTAGCATGAGTAAGCTATTTTTAGCCATTTGATGAGATATAATGGATGTTCAAACATGTGGTCATGTATGACATGCATGTATTTTGATGTTTTATGGAAGATTATGAAAGCTTGATGTAGTAGGAACATCTTTTGTTAAGTGATTTTACATGAAAATGCATGTAAGGACTAGTTTGTAAAAGTTTTAAGTTTGGTCATACATGTGTGATTTAGTGAGAATTGATGACTGCTTTAGTTGAGTAAGTGATTCGGCTAAGCATGAAAGGATAGAAAGTTGAATAAAAATCACTTTCCGAGCCTTGGGCCAAAAGTGTAAATATAAGAAAGATTAGGGGCAAAAGAGTAATTTTGCCAAAGTATGAGGTAAGAGTCAATTTACTCAATGTGTATATTAATGAGTTGAATTATCATTATAGATCAAGAAAAACGAAGCCCGGATCGAAATCGAGGCAAAAGCAAGGTGGTGGACTAAATTGCACGTTTCTATACTTTTGAGTATCGAGGTAAGTCTATGCATAAACAATGCATTCATACTTACAATTTGTTAATGCTAGCTAGTGTGTAGCATGATTGGGAATGATTGAGAACCTATGTGGGATGAATATGGTAGAAAAAGGTTTGAATGGATGTATGGTTAAGTAAGTAGATATGTGAATGTGTAGTGATAATGCTAAATGGTGGGCTAAGTGCGATACCATCCTAATGCATATTGACGATAAGCTGGCTATGTGCGATGCTATCGTTAGGTATATCGTCTAGTGGGCTATGTGCGAAACCACTATGAATACCTTTTTGGTAGGCTAAGTGCGATACTACCTTATTAATTGATTGTGGTGGGCTAAGTGCGAAACCACCGAGAAATTAGCTGTGTGGTTGTATAATTGAATTAATTAGCTGTGTGGATGAATTATCGAGAAATGATGTTGTGTTGTATATTGTGTAAATGTGATATTGAAATGCATGGGTGCATTTCAATGGTTATGAGTATGTGACTCATGAGGTGTTGGAAATGTGGTAAGGGATAGAAAGAGTAAGCATAGTTGTACGTTATATGTTAGTATAATGTTAATTGTTGTTTGGCTTATACTATGATGCTTAATTGTTTATGTGTAAACTTACTAAGCTCAAATCTTACTCCTTTCTTTTCCCTTGTCTTATAAAGAAAAAGTGTTAAATTAAGATATAAGGATCAATTGGAAGACCGCCCATACTGTCAGCACACTCTGGTACATGAGACTAAATGTTTTGTATATGGCATGTATAGGGGCTAGACAAGTTAGTGAATTTTGTTGTAAATGGTTAAGATGTGTTGGTCTTTAAATGGATGATACATTTTGTATAATGCCATAGTTGTTGGCCATTCTATATTATATGAAAAGATATAGTTATCTATGTGAGACTGCACTTCAATTTGAGTTGATTATGGATGTGTTGAATGAATGCATATTGTGTATGCTAGAGGGTTGAGAGGAACTTAGCACATAGCTTTGTTTTTGTCCATGTGGATAGACACACGGGCGTGTGTCTAGACCATGTGTGACACACGATCAGAACACAGGTGTGTGACTTGGCCGTGTGTCCCCTGCATGTTAACATTTTAAGTCAGAATAGACCAGGGACTAGCCACACGGGCGTATGCATAGGCCGTGTGAGTTTAGTTAGTGTTGGCCACGGGCTAGCCACACGGGCGTGTGACTAGGATTTGAGGCCGTGTGTATGTAGTCAGTATTCACCACAGTTATGGAGCATGGGCGTGTGGGTCTATGCACAGGCGTGCCTCATCTTGCACGGGCGTGTGAGCCCTATATAAAATAGGAAAAATTTAAGATTGGGAAAAAGTTTCGAGACAGTCTCGAGAGCCCTCGTGTATATAAGTGAGGCCTCGTACGTCGAGAGTGAGGTTGTTGAGGTGACTTAAGAGAGTAGTCGATGAGCCTAAATGGCAATCAAGTAGTTTTAATTCGGTAACGCCTCGGGCCCGGTTCCGGTGTAGAATTCGGGTAAGGGGTGTTACACATATCTAACCACTTGATGATTTCTTTCTTTACTACGTCCTTCATGATGGGGTTCAATCTTCGTTGTCCATCAATCGTCCCTTTCTTGCCATCTTCTGGTATGATGTTGTGCATGCATACAAATGGACTAATACCGCGAATATCGACTATGGTCTATTCGATAGCCTTCTTGAATTGTTTCAATACAAGGATGAGTTTCTCTTCTTGCTCATTGGTTAATTTTGCTGAAACAATCACAAGCAAAGTAGAAGCGTTACCTAAATAAACATATTTTAAATGTGAAGGAAGTACCTTGAGTTCTAATTTAGGTGGCTCCTCGATTGACGCTTTTGGTTGGGCATAATCCCTATTCTCCAACTCTAAAGATTCAAAACGGGATTGTGGATTAAATCCCCTTTGATTAGCTTCTAGCAAAGCTAAGTATTTATCCTCATCTTCATCATATTGAGGGTCTGATGTCAAAATTTGTTCTAATGGATCCTCAACATAGTTGAGTTCGTTCTCCATGATTAAATCCTCTAAATTGGACACTGCAGAACAATCATCAATTGTGTCAGGAAATCGCATAGACTTAAAAACGTTAAATGTTACCTGATCATCCTGAAACACATAGTAAGCTCTCTCTTCTGTACATCAATAAGGGTCCTTCCGGTTGCTAAGAAGAAGTCTTCCTAAGATGATTGGCACCTCTTTGTCTGCTTCAAAGTCTAGAATCACAAAGTCAGTAGGAAAGATAAATTTGTCTACACGTACCAATACATCCTCAATTTTTCCTTCTGGATGTGCTAAGGATCAATCTGCTAATTGAAGTGTAACCGTAGTCGGTCTAACTTCACTTATCCCTAACTTCCTAAATATTGACATAGGCATCAAGTTGATACTCGCACCCAGGTCACATAGTGCTTTACCATAATATGTTGCTCCAATGTTGCAAGGTACGGTAAAACATCCAGGATCCTTCAACTTTTGGGGTAGTTTGTTTTGAAGATATGCACTGCCTTCATTTGTCAAGGCTACCGTTTCAAATTCTCCAAGTCTTTATTTTTAGACAGGATATCCTTCATGAATTTGATGTAGTTCGACATTTGTTCAAGTGCTTTAACCAACGGGATTTTAATATGAAATTGCTTGAGTACGTCTAGGAACTTCTTGAATTGAATTTCCTGCTTCTCCTTCTGAAGTCTTTGAGGGTAGGGTGGTGGCGGTTTCTTTAATAAAACTGGTTGATTTGTCTTCTGTGGTAATTCTACATCTAACGGAGTTGTTAGTTGATCAGAATTAGCTGGTTTTGAAGTTATATTGTCGAATTTTTCAGATTCTGGTTCTTGTGAAACTGGAATTTCAACACTCTGTTGAACTTCCTATAAGTCTTGAGTGTCAGCTGGCTCCTTCTCAACTTCGACGGAATTGGGCTCTAAAGTCTTTCTGCTCCTCAATCTCAACGCTTTACAATGCTCCTTCCCTGGATTCCTCGGATTCTCCATATCACTAAGTAAAGCACCTTGTGGTCAGTTCCTGAGTTCAGTAGCAAGCTGGCTCATTTGGTTTTCCAGATTTTTCAATGTAGCTACTTGGCTTTGAATTAAGGCATCATTCTTTGTCATGTATGCCTTTAACAAATTTTCAATGTAATAGCACGATTTTTGGGCTAGTCGGAACAGTGGTTTTGAGACCACTAATTCGAGGTTAAAGAATTTTTTTAATATTACTTTGTGTGTTATAGCATGATTATAAGGATGCATGAAAATTTTGGTGCTTTCATTTTTGCAATTGTATGCTTAATTGCGAAAAAGGACTAAATCGCATAAGGTGCAAAAGTTTCATTTTAAAGCTAGAGGTGTCTAATAGCTATGGAATATTAAATTGGAGGTCTTTAAAGTGCAATTAGACCACCCTAAAGGTAATGAATGGCCAAGGGAGACAAGGGCATTAAATTGGTCAAAAGAATTTAGTGATATTAGGTGGCTAAAATGAATAAAATAAGATAAATAAAGAAGATATCATCTTTTACTATTCCCATTTCTTCTTCCACTGAAATTTGAAAAGAAAATAGGGGTTTTTGGAGCTCAAACTTTCAGCCAAGCTATTCCCTTGCAAGTAAATAACTTTAGAGGTCTTTCTTGATAATTTTTGTACTTTTGGAACCCCTAAAGCTTAAGCTAGCTAATAAAGGGACTATTTTGCAAAAATGGTTGAAAGTTTATGGATTTGCCATGAGACTTTTCATGTTGTTTGCTGAGTTTTTATGGAAGAAAATGAATGTTAGTGGGTTAAGGAATAACTTTTGTGAAAGGTTTTTTCAATGAAAACACCTAAATGGGACTTATTTGTAAAGGTTGTGATTGAGTAATAAATGCATGAAATGATTGGTTTTGTGAATTGTTATAAGAGAAATAAATTGTAACACCCCAAACCCGGCCTGGAAGTTAGGCCCGAATCTGGCGTGTCACATTAATGGAAGTTGAAAAAAACTAAGCAATTGTTTAGAAAAGTTTTATAGGATTTTTAAACTCCGAGTTCGTTGATTGTTTGAAAAAAACGCAAATTTGCTAAATGACCGTTTAAAAGTTGTTATTATTTTGGAAAACTGTTTTGTTATGAAAGTTGAACTTGCATCGTTGCGTAAACATAATATTTGAGAAAACGATTGCTAATATTTTAAGAAAACCCCATATTTATAAGTTTAACGGTTATAAACAGTAACCAAATTAAAAGCTAAAATCAAATAAAATACTATAGGCCTTATTACATAACAGAATCCCAATATAATAAGTTCAAAATAAGGTAATGTAGTTTACAGAAGAAATAGTAACGCATGGCCACCTCGAGTCCGCCTCGGCTCTAAGTCCTCAAACTAGGGATTACCTGAAACATTTAAAAAGAGGGGGTGAGTTTACGAAAACTCTGTGTGTACACCCTCATCCGTAAGAACATGCATAAAAACAATCCGGGCCGAAGCCCATTATAATAACGGTGGCAATTGGACCTTAGCCTAAAATAACCTCGGTTGGGCCTTAACCCATATCATATGTCACATATCATATATAAATTTGGGCCTAAGCCCACCTCAGTAATATAATCCTTATATGCAATGCGTTAATGCCCATACCAGCCGAACACTCCGTCTCCTGTCCAACCGTGCACTCCTGCGGGGATTTAATCAACCCACCCATCCAAACACTCCTTATGTAACACCGGTTGCGGCATTACCTTAACGGTGCAGCATAGCTGCTCGGTGGCTAAAAAGCCTTCAGTGGATCCACAGTCGTCAAGCGACTATGCGATCCTATTTGCACTTCCCCTTTCACTATCATATCCCAAGCCCATGCAACATGTCATGACATAATAATTCGTGTATGCAATATGACATGTATGCAAATCATATATCAAATATAACGTATGAAACGAATTACCATCATAATCAGAATAATAATATACAACATAATCAAGCTAACCAACCTCTAAGGGTATAACAGTAATTTTACCTACCAAGGGTATTTTCATAATTTACCCACCAAGGGTATTTCGGTAATCTCGCACCTGCAATGGGCTTTCCATAGGCCCAAATGTCACCTCGAGCGACTCAGTTACCATTTCCGGTCGTACCAGACTATTGGGCCTAAAACCCAATTTTGGCCCATTCAGGCCCACACGCTCGTGTGGCCCACCTAACATAAATCTAGCCACGTATATGAAATTCACCTAGTCTAGTTCACTATATACTACACCATCATACATTTATTCAATTCGGCCCACTTCGGCCCATCGTGGCCCAAGCAGCCTCACCCACAAGAATACTACTAATGGCCTCAACTATCGCGTCGAAGCCCCACACGTGCGCTCGCACGCTCGTGTGGCTACTATTGTCGTGACCGGCACTTCGGAAATTTGTCGCTTTACAACTAGAGTAGAGAAGTACACACTTGATAGGAATCTGGTGTTAAACCGTGCTCCGACCACTCCTGTGCCCAAACGCCCTCCAAGGTGTGCTAACTCTCCTCTTAGAATGCTCTTTATATAGCTAGCTCTTCACCTTCCTTCTTTGTATCTTTCCGATGTGGGATCCCTTCGTCAGTAGAGTTTAAATTCAACTGAAACTCTTGCCGTCCAATCCGTAAAATAAATACTCCATTGCTTCTCATGAGATTTGAACCCAGGCTCCCCTGTAGCATAATCCACGCCGCTATCCACTTGGCCACAAGCTCCTCTTATGTCTTAAACCATGCGCAACTAAATATAAATCTATAGCCAAATTCTAAGGTCTAATTAAAAAGAAAACCAAAATGCAAAAGCCAAGACTTGAGCCTTGGACCTCCTTCCTTCCTTGTGGCGTCACCCCCTTGTCTCTTATGTGGCTTCACTTTGCCACTACACCACACACTCCACTTGTGTCATTTTCCTCCACATTTTATTCTTAAGGCCTACCTGCCAACTTCTAGGGTTTTTTCCACTTAAAACCAAAATTTCCCCAAAGCAAAAGTTCGATCCCGGGACTTCATAGAAGCCCTCTAACCTTCCAAAATCACTTATCTAATAGGTCTAACTTGCATTTAAGCCGATCTCTTGTTCTCCAAAAATTTAAACGCTACTACGCTCAAGGTCCATTGGGCCCAATCCTACTAGGCCCAATTTTGGGATGTTACATAAATGTTCATCTAGGCTTGTTTAACCAGAAAATATGATGAAAAACAATTTACGAGCCTAGGGGCAAAATTGTAATTTTGCCAAAGTATAAGGGCAAAACTGTTATTTTTTCCAAAATAGAAATTTTGAAATGTCATGAGTTATTTTGTGATTAAATATGTAAATTTTATTATTATAGACCAAGAAGAGCGTGGAAACGACCTTGACCGAGGAAAAGGTAAGGTTACGGACTAAACAGCCAATTAACACATTTTGCACGGAGGTAAGTTTATGTGTAAACAATACATCTTTAATACATATGTTGTTACCTATTGATGCATCGTATGAATGAAATTATTTATTGGTGAGATTGATTGAAAATGATAGATAATGAGTAATTCTCGTATGAACCTCGGAATAGAACGTAAGTACGGATAAATATCCGTAATTATCATTTGGTGGGCTGTGTGTGATACCACCGTAATTATCATTGTTGGTGGGCTGTGTGCGATACCACCTTATTATTTATTCACGATGGGCTGTATGCGATACCATCGTCTATATTATCATTTGGTGGGCTATGTGCGAAACCACTGTGATTATCCTTGTTGGTGGGCTGTGTACGATACCACCCTATTATTGACTAATGGTGGGCTGTGTGCGAAATCACCGAGTACTTGTACCTTTCCGAAGGGTTCATCAAGAAACTTGTTTAAGTAAATATTTCATGTGGCTTTGTGGTGATAAATGCAGGGCAAAGTACAAATAAATGTGTGCAATGTATTTGATATATGGTTGGGATGTGGTAAGAGTTGAGATGAGTAAGCATGATTATGATAATATGAATTGTTCTTACATAGTATGTAATGTTATTGGTTGATTAGCATATGGTATGATGCTTATTGTTTACATGTAGACTTACTAAGCTTAAAGCTTACTCCCTTTCTTTTCCTTTGTTTTATAGTGTTAAAGAGCCAGCTCAGGATACGAAGATAATCAGAAGCTCACCCACACTATCAGCACATCTTGGTATACTTAGACTTAGCATTTTGAGTATGGCATGTATAGGGACTAGACTTAGTGAAATGTCATGTTGTTTTGGCCAAGTGTGTTGGCTCTTTTAAAGATGAATTCTTTTGTACAAGGCCATGGCTTATTATTATTGAATAGATGAGGTTATTCATGAATGTGTATGGTGCATGATTGGGTTGCCTGGTTAAAGTATGCATGAATGAGTTGATGGTTGAATGTGATTTATGCTTGTATGAGTTAGAGTGATAAAAGAGCTTGGCAAATAGCCTTGTTCTTGTCCACACAGGTAGACACACGAGCGTGTGTCTAGGCCGTGTGGGACACACGGTCAGCCTCAAGGGTGTGTGGTTAGGCCGTGTGTCCCCTGCATGTTAGTTTTACAAGTCAGTATGTTCAGTAGTAAACACATGGACAGAGACACGGTCATGTGTCTCAGCCGTGTGGAAGGCACGGCCATGGTCATGGGCGTGTGCCAAGGCCGTGTGAAGTCTGCACCTAAAAGTTGGAATTTAATTCGCCACATGATCGAGGGACACGGGCGTGTGCCTAGGCCGTGTGACATTTTTGGGTTGATGACGTCAGAAACAGAATGGTAAGGTTTTGGCACACGGGCTAAGACACGGGCGTGTCGAGGCCGTTGAGGGGCACGGGCTAGGGACACAGGTGTGTGTTAGGCCGTGTAAAAACCCCTGTAGGTTTGAATTGAGAAATAATTTCACACGGGTGTGGAACACGAGCGTGTGATATGTCACATGGGTGTGGAACACGGGCGTGTGATATGTCACACGGGCGTGTCCCTTCCTCCACACGGGCGTGTGGACTATTTAGAGAAAACTTTCTAAGGTCTTCGAGAGAGCTTTAAAGGAGCTCGATTTGATCCTGAACCATTCCTAAACCGTGAATTAGCCCTCGTAAGCTTGTTTAGGAGGTGTTGTAAAAGTTTTAAATTGGAGAGAAAAGTCAAGTTTCTAAATTGCATGATTGATTGTGTGTAAGCTTAGTAATGCCTCGTACTCTGTACCGGTGTTGAATACAGGTAAGGGGTGTTACATTCTAAGCCATTGGATGGTTCAGCTTGGGTTGGTTTCTGAACTTGTTGGTGAAAACTAGGTGGCTGGGTTAATCTAGGTTGGGCGTAAGTGTTACTGGTTCCAGGCTCTTGGTTACTCCAGGAAAAATTTGGGTGGTTTCACCATGATGGGTTATAGAAATTGGATTGTAGTCCTTGCCTTCCTCGATTTTGGTTCTGGTTACCCATGTAATATACGACTTTTGGGTTCGATGGACATTCTTCAAACAAATGTTCTTCCCCACAATTGACACAGGCTACATTTTCAAATTGATTCGGTGGCTATGCTGCAAAACTATTAGACCCATTAGTAGTAAGATTTTTCAACATTGAGGATATTGATGATACCTGAGATGTGAGTCAAGTAAGAGCGTCTACTTCATGTATTCCAGCAACTCCTCTTCCTGATGCTGCTCGATTGGTTGGCCATTGATAATTGTTGCTGGCAATCCTCTCAATGATTTCATAAGCCTCATTATAAGACTTAGAAAGGAGAGCACTGTTAGTAGAAGCGTCCACTACCATCCTCGTGTGAGCATTGAAACCATTATAAAACGTCTCAAGTTGGATGCAATGTGGGATTCCATGATGAGGGCACTTTCGTGATAATTCTTTGTACCTTTCCCATGCCTCATACAAGGACTCATCATCCATTTGTTGGAAGGCAGTGATCTCAGGCCTTGCCATGTGGAAATTGAATTTGGTGGCAATGAGTTCAACCAGGCTCGACTCTATCCCTTAGCGAATATGGGAATAGCTTCAATTGTAATACGTCTTCGTATACTCCGGCTAACTTGAAAGAATCGCTCACCTCCATAAACAATCTTAAGTATAGGTGAGGATCTTCGGTAGGCATTCCACTGTATTGGCCCACTGTCTGAAACATCTGGAACATGACTAGCTTCAGCTCGAACTGTTGTGCCTCGATTTCGGATCTCCTAATACCCGGATTAAGATCATTAAACACTGGCACTGCATACTATAACACCCCTTACCCCTGTCCGATGCCAGGACCGGATACGAGGCATTAACAAGCTTAATCTTACTTGAACATGTAATAACTGGCTATAAAATTTCATTTCGATTTATAAACTTTTCTTTCTTAGTCATAACATACATCTCATGGACCTATGAGGCCTTAAACATACATCTGGAAGATTTTGAGGTTCAACCAGAAACTTTTACACTCTTTGAAAATTTTTGCCTAAACAGGGGTCACACGCCGGTGTGACTTGGGGACACGCCCGTGTGGTCTCACACGCCCATGTCCTTCGCCCGTGTACAATTTATTTTTATTTTGAACCTACAGGGGTTTTCACACGGCTAGGCACACGCTCGTGTCGATGGCCCGTGTCCTTCACACGGCCTAGACATGCCCGTGTTCTTCCCCATGTGAATATTAGGGGTATTCTGATTATGATGTCAGCAATCCCTTAAGGAGCACACGACCTAGGCACACGCCCATGTGGCTAGCCCGTGGCCGACACTGACTTAAGACACTAACTTCGGTGTCAATGCCATGTCCCGGACATGGTCTTACACGAGACCTTCCTTATGTGTTTCCTTTGGAAACTTACCATTGCCATGTCTTGACATGGTCTTACATGACATCTTTGCCTTATGAATTCACCAATGCCAAGTCTTGGCTTGGACTTACATGGAACCTTTGCCTCATGATAAATTTTCAATGCCATGACTTGTCATGGGCTTATATGATATCCTTGCCTTAATGCCGATGCCCTGTCTTGACATGGTCCTACACAGGCTTTCCTTGTATCATGCTGTGATATTAGTATTCCTCATTATTTCGAGTCTTCAATCGGGACTTCCTCTTACATGTTCTCATTCATTTTTTTATCAATATATCCTTAATCATAATCTTCATGAAAATAGTGTACATTATACAGCACAATAAGCAATTTATTGAAAATACATGTGAAGCCTTAAATTCATACAAACTTACCTCGGTATTCAAAATGAGCTAACTCGTTGGTCTAGTCCGAGACTTTGTTCTTCCCCCGATCAAGGCAGATTCTCGGTTCTTCTTGCTCTATCATAGAAATTTAGCTCATTTTAATCACCAAATTAATTAAAGCATTTCATTAATCATGATTTGGCAAAATTACTATTTTGCCCCTAGACTTTGGCAAATGACCATTTTGCCCCTAGGCTGGGAAATTAATTCTAATCATATTTCTACCTTCAACAAGCCTAGGTGAACATTTAATACTCTTATAGCTATCATCAAAACTCAACATTTCACATAATTACTACAAATTTGTAACCTTTTCATCAAGGTCCAATTAAGTGTTTTCAAGACAACACCTTTCACAAAAGTTGTTCACCTAACAACTAAGATTCAATTTCTTCCATAAAAATACAGAAAATAACAATGAAATATCTCATGGAAAAGCTCTAAACTTTTCACCATATTGCACAATAGTCCCCTCATTTGAAAGCTTAAGCTTTAGGGGTCTCAAAAGTACAACTTTTATCAAGAAATGATCCCTAGAACACTTACTTGTGAAGAGAATAGTGTGCTAAAATTTTTGAAGCTTTTAACCCCCATTTGGCTACCAATTTTTGCTGGAAGAGATGAGCAATAAAGATGGTCATCATCTTTTCTTTATTATAATATTAAACTATCAATTTAGTCCACCTACTATCACCAACTTTGACCAACATTGACAAATTTGTCTCCTATGCTAGTCTATGGCGGTGAAGCATTTACGAGGGGCTAAATTCCCTTTTAAAGACCTCAAATTAACAATCTATGGCTATTTGGTACCTTTAGCTTATAGAATGGAACTTTCGCACTTTATGCGATTTAGTCCTTTTTCGCGATTAAGCAAGAAATCGTTAAAATTAAAGTACCAAAATTTTCATGTACTTCTAAAATCATGCTCTAACACATAAAATAACATGAAAATAATTTTCCCTAACCTCAGATTAGTGATCTCGAGATCACTGTTCCAACTAGCCCCTAAATCGGGCTGTTACAATTCTCCCCCTTATGGATTTTCGACCCCAAAAATCTTACCAGTGAAAAGGTTGGGATATTGGTTTCTCATAGTTTCCTCGGGCTCCCATGTAGCCTCTTAAATCCCATGTCTTTGCCATAGCACTTTCACAAGAGCTATATTTTTGTTTCTCAACTGTTTGACTTCTCGCGCCAAAATTTTAACCGGTTCTTCACCATAAGTCAAATCCGGTTGTATTTCTACCTCTGTTGGTACTATGACATGTGTAGGGTCTGAGCGGTATCGGCGCAACATGGATACGTGAAATACGTCATGAATCATTTCCAGCTCAGGTGGCAAGGCCAACCGATAAGCTACCGATCCTATCCTCTGAAACATATCAATGAAAATCATAAATCAATAGAAGTTTCATTATAATAGTAAATATGAGAACATTACTTTAAGAACAAGGCATAATTCAGGAATTTTCTGGTAATGAAATCAATAACCTCCCCACACTTAAGATGTACATTGTCCTCAATGTACAAAGATGGATAATAACAATATAGTAAGAAATCATAAGAGAGGAAGAGAGTTCAAACTTCCTGAATTGTAGATGAAATCCTTAGAAAATATCCAATGATGAACATGATAACTAGGCAGAGGTGAAGATGGGGAAGAATACTCTGGTAGTGTGTTCATTCCTTTAGTGGTACCTTGAACCTTTGTAAATTGCGAAGTCATCAATAAATTTTTATGGAGTTCTATGAGTGGATGTTGTTATATTTACTCGAGAATTAGACAGCCGGAGATAAAATAAATCGAACTATACTAATAAAAGTTGTAAACAAGAAAGGTAAAGATTTGAACAAATAAATGAAAATAAAATTAAAAGTGAAAATAGATATAAAAGTAAAAATAAAAATAAACATAAACATAAACATAAAAATAAAAATAAAGGGACTCAAAGGTCCTCATCATCGGCTATATCGCGAGGCCGTGGAGGCAGCGATATTCGAAAGTGATGACAAATCTGCTGAAGAGTCGCCTCGATGCCGTCAAATTGTCGAACGGTGTCATTAAATTATCGAGTGCAATAATGCTCGAACCGAGTGAGGCGTTCAGAGATGTCTGAGAGTGAAGCAGCCGCATGAACTGGTCAGCGAGGAGGGTGTGGTGCCGGAGGTGGCTCCTCGTTTTTTGGAGGGACATCATCAGTAATGTCCTCTGGGTCGTCGGTGGCTTGTGATAGCCTATACTGGGGAGGATCAAACCCTCGGCGGCGCTCAATCATCCTCATGTGGAGCATCGTCTGGATGCCCTGTGGGGACATCTGTCCTATCAGTGTGAGTGAGGAGGACTGAGCGGCGGTGTTGAGGAGCCCAAAATACCGAGCTAGACGTGTGATGTAAGGACCCATGGAGATGACCCCTCTCCTATGCTGCTTTGTCTGATGTTGAATGGCGCGAGCTATGAAGTAGGCTAAATCGAAGACGTGCCTGTTCACCATGCACCATAGGAAGTAGACATCGTGAGTGTTGACGACGCCGGTGCTCTCTTGCCTATATGTCAATGTATGAGCTAAGATGGTGTGTAAGTACCTCAGGGATGGGGCGAGAGCTGTCACTTTGGAGCGACTGGGGTCATAGGTGGCCGAGACGGGGGCTAAGGCTGTCCAACATTTAGAAGGGGAGTTATGGATGTGGCTATAGAGGTTCACGAGATCATTGTCCTCCATGAATTTGTCAGTATAGAGTCCTAAGGCGGCCCCAAATTGTGGGACACTGAGCTCACGTCTGAAGGTGGAATTGGATTGGATTGTGCCGAGGTCATCATGGTACGTCATCACCGTCTGAAGGTGGAATGTGGAACAGAGCTCCAAAGTGAGCTCTAGGTATGTGGGCTCGTCGATCTTGAAGAATTACCCTCATGGGTCGGTAGTCAGGAGGGTCCGGATGTTGTCGGCTAGTTGGACCTGCTCCAAAGTGGCCCAATCAATGTACCTCCCCACGCTGAGGGGTCACGCATGAAGTATCTAAAAAAGGTCCTCCTGGGGTCCTAGAGGAAACCGTAGGAATGGATGGCGCACTTCGGCAGAGGCGCTCGTGGAGGTCGCACCAGGTCCCTTCCGCTTTTTAGCGGCGGGGACGACAGTCTTTTTCCCACGTGGGGGAGTCATTATGTATCTGAAAAAAAAGGAGTTCCCATGAATCAAATAATTATGCCAGCCAAACAATAATTCACCAAATGAAATGTAAATACTAGTATGAATGAAAAACAAGGTTAACATAATTAGCAATGGAATTTGAAAAGGAAAATAAAATCCACTAAATTGACAAGATTCCTATAAAACTAATAAAATCAACTAATCTCAAACTATCAAGAGAATTATTGCATTTGAAATAAAAATTGAAACAGTAATAATAATGGAAATAAAAGTAAGAACAAAGAATAGAAACATATAAATAATGAAGAACGAATGAAATGAGCGACAATAGTGAAAAATTGAGAATCGATAAGGGTGGTGGCGTGTCGGTGTTGCACGGGCGTGGTGCTCGATCACGGATGTGGTCTGCGGGCTGTGTGCGTGGAGAAGAAAAGGGTGGGGAGGGGGAAGGAAAAATGAGGGAAAAAAGGGAGAAAACAAAGTGAAGGGCGGAGAGGAGAGGGTCGATGGTGGCCGGAAAGGGGAGGAGGGGGTGCTTGGGTGAAAACGGCTAGGGTTTTGGGGGGGAAGATGAATAGTGAGGGGTTTTATATAGGAAGTGGGGCACACGGCTAGTGGCCACGCCCGTGGGGTCTTTATTTAGCCTGTTTGTTTATTGAATTTAAGTTTTGGGTGTGTTTGAGCCTTGTCTCACGGTCGTGTCCCATGGGCGTGTTGTATGGGACGGCCGAATCGCATGGTCGTGTACTACTTTGTTCGCTTCTCCCACGCCCGTGTAGATGGTCATACGCTCGTGTTCATTAATCAGTGTCGACCACAGCCTTGAGACACGGGCGTGTCGCATGCCCGTGTCATTTACTCAGTATTGACCACGGGTGCATCGCACAGCCGTGGCCCTTTTATCGCAGCCCATGTTGGGGAAAAGTTTTTCTTTCTTGGCTTGCACGGCCTCCGCCACGCCTATGTTTCTTCCCGTGGTTTCCACACGCCCGTGTGCTATGCCGTGTGGATGAGAAATCTTGTGTCTGTTAAATTGGTTAGTTCTTAGTTAGGTGCTAAAACCAAAAATATGGATGTTAGTAAGATTAGTGCTCGGGTTGCCTCCCGAGAAGCGCTCGTTTAAAGTCTTAAGCTAGACTTACCCTATTCTCATTCCTAAATGAAGGTTCACAGAGCTAAAGCTCCTCTCTCATACCCCTAAAATCTTCACTATTATAGATTTTCAGTCACTGACCATTTACCTTGAATGTGCCATAAGTCGGATGAGTTACCTCGATTGTGCCATAGGGAAAAATAGTTTTGATTACGAATGGACCTGACGATCTTGATTTTAGCTTTCCAAGAAACAATTTGAGTCTTGAATTGTATAGTAGAACTAGATCTCCTACTTTGAATTGCTTTGGTTGCTTTAAACGAGCATCATGGCGTCGCTTTGTTGCCTCCTTATATAGACGTGAGTTCTCGTAGGCATTAGCTCGCCACTCATCTAGCTCATTCAACTGCATCATTCTTTTCTCACCCGCAAGTTTAAGATCTTAATTTAAGAATTTTATAGCCCAAAAAGCTTTGTGCTCTAATTCAAATGGTAGATGACAACTTTTTCCCTGGACAAGTCTATATGGGGATGTTCCTATGGGAGTTTTAAAAGTGGTTCTATAGGCCCATAAAGCATCATCTACTTTTAATGCCCAATCCTTCCTATTTGATTCTACAATTTTCTCTAGAATACACTTAAGCTCTCGATTTGCTACTTCCACTTGTCCACTGGTTTGAGAGTGATAAGGGGTAGCTGTTCTGTGGTGTACTCCATATTTCTTTAAGACTTTATCAAATTGAGTATTACAAAAATGAATAACCCTATCACTAATAATTGCTCTGGGTGTTCCAAATCGAGAGAAGAGTTTCTTAAGAAATCTTACTACCACTTTAGCATCATTAGTAGGTAAAGCTTGAGCTTCCACCCATTTTGACATATAATCCACTACTACTATGATGTATTTCTTCCGAAATGAACTAGAGAATGGACCCATAAAATCAATACCCCATACATCAAATATTTCACAAGATAGCATATACGTTTGAGGCATTTCATCGCGTTTAGAGATATTACCTGTTCTCTGACATCTATCACAAGAAGCAACATACATGTTAGCGTCTTTGAACAGAGTGGGCCAATAAAAACCTAATTCGAGCATTTTATGTGTTGTCCTAATCCCGCTGTAATGTCCTCCTGAAGGTCTTGAATGGTAGTGTTCTAGGATTTTACTCGCTTCTGCCTTTGTAACACATCTCTGAATTACTTGATCTACACATATACGAAAAAGAAAAGGGTCTTCCCAAAAATAGTTTTTCGCATAAGCAAAGAATCACTTCTTTTGATGATGTGTTAACCTTTTTGGTAGGATGTTCGCAGCTAAGTAATTTGCAATGTCTGCAAACCAAGGTACCTCAAAGTCAGTTATAGCAAATAGTTGTTCTTCAGGAAACGAGTCATTTATCTCACTCTCACAGAGTTCTTTGATATGTGGATTTTCAAGCCTAGAAAGATGATCTATCGTAAGATTTTTAGCTCCTTTCTTATCTTAAATTTCCAAATCAAATTCCTGTAAGAGTAAAATCCATCTTATGAGTCGAGGTTTTGCATCAGATTTAGTTAAAAGATAACGAAGAGCTGAATGGTCAGTGTAAACGACAACTTTAGATAATATCAAGTACTGTCTAAATTTATCAAATGCAAAAACCACGGCTAGCAATTCTTTTTCTGTGCTGGTGTAATTTTATTGTGCGGCCGTCAATGTTTTGCTAGCATAATAGATCGGCTGAAAATGCTTGTCTCTTCGCTGTCCCAAAACTGCACCTACTGCAAAGTCACTTGCATCACACATTGTTTCAAAGGGTAAATTCCAATCAGGTGCAATTATAATTGGATCATTTATGAATTTATTTTTGAGGGTATTAAATGCATCTAAACATTCCTGATCAAAATCAAAAGGCACACTTTTTTCTAGTAGTTTTGTTAAAGGCTTAGCTATTTTAGAAAAATCCTTAATAAATCTTCTATAAAATCCAGCATGTCCTAAAAAGCTTCGAATAGCCTTTACTAAACTAGGAGGAGGTAATTTTTCTATGGTTTCAATTTTTGCTTTATCAACCTCAATCCCTTTACTAGAAATTTTGTGGCCTAACAAAATCCCCTCTCGAACCATAAAGTGACACTTTTCCCAATTAAGCATAAGGTTCCTTTCTTTACATCTCATTAGAACTCGTTTTAAATTTTTAAGGCAAAGATGGAAAGAATTATCAAATACCAAAAAGTCATCCATAAATACCTCCATAATATCTTTCATGAGTTCATCAAAGATGGCTAGCATGCAGCGCTGAAAAGTAGCAGGAGCATTACATAATCCAAAAGGCATTCTACGATCAGCAAACGTACCGTATGGACATGTAAATGTTGTCTTTTCTTGATCCTCAGGAGCTATTGGGATTTGGAAGTAGCCAGAGAGTCCGTCTAGAAAGCAGTAGTACATTTGCCCAAATAATCTTTCTAACATCTGATCAATAAAGGGTAAAGGAAAGTGATCTTTTCTTGTGGCATTGTTCAACTTCCTATACTAGACTCTCCAACCTATAATTGTTCTTGTAGGAATCAATTCATTCTTTTCGTTAGCTACAACAATCATGCCTCCTTTCTTAGGAATAACCTGCACAGGACTCACCCAAGTACTGTCAGAAATAGGATAAATAACTCCAGCATCTAGAAGTTTAATTACCTCAGCTTTAACAACTTCTTTCATGTTGGGATTCAATCATCTTTGAGGTTGCACACATGGTTTATATTCATCTTCCATTAAAATTTTGTGGGTGCAAAACGATGGACTTATCCCTTTTATGTCAGAAATTTTCCAAGCTATGGCTCTTTTATGCTCATTTAGTACTTGCAGCAACTCGTCTTTCTCTTTGGGTTCCAATTCTAAAGAGATGATTACTGGTAGTATAGAATTATCTCCGAGGAATGCATATTCTAAATGATTTGGTAACTATTTCAATTCCAATTTAGGTTGTTCTTCAATAGAGGGTTTTTGTTTTAGTTCATCGTTTATTTCAATGCCCTCGTCTTTCTTTTGTCTAGGGGAAGACATATTAGAATTTAACTCCTTGGTATCATCGCCTGCCTCCTCACCTTGGGTAAGACACAGTTCCAACGTGTCATCATGTATGATTTCCTGCAAAGAATCTTGAATAAAATGATCAATGGCATCAATAAAATAACAGGAATCATCTTGCTCTCTAGAATATCGCATAGCATCGTAAATTTGAAAAATAATTTCCTCATCGTCTACCCTTAGCGCAATTTTACCATCACTTACATCAATAACAACCCTAGCAGTACTAAAAAGGGGTGTCCCAAAATTAAAGGCACCTCAACGTCCTCATCCATGTCAAGCACAACAAAATCAACAGGGAATATAAATTTATCAACTTTTACCAGAATATCTTCAATAATTCCCCTAGGATATTTAATAGATCTGTCAGCTAATTGAATACTCATCCTAATGAGTTTTAGTTCCCCAAGACCAAGCTGCTTGAACATTTTATAAGGCATTAAGTTAATATTGGAACCTAAATCAGCTAATGCTTTCTCAATGTTTGAACTACCAATTAAATAGGGAATAGTGAAACTTCCTAGATCTTTCAATTTGGTTGGTAGCTTATTTTGGAGAATTGCTGAACATTCCTCATTAAGTTCCACGGTTGATATTTCTTCAAACTTCCTTTTATTTGTTAGAAGCTCTTATAGGAATTTTACGTATGTCGGCATCTGCGAAATAGCTTCAACAAAAGGTAAGTTAATATGTAACTGTTTAAAAAGTTCAAGAAATTTACTGTATTGTGCGTCTAAGCGATCTTTCTTCAATCTTGCCGAATATGGGATCGGTGGTTTATATTCTTCACGTACCGATGTTACATTCTCGACCCCTTCGCCTTTTTCCTTATTAGTTTCTTGTGGCATCTTCTTTTCCGCTTCAACCAATACCTTCCCATTCCTTAATGTTACTGCCTTCACTTGCTCTTGAGGTTTAGGTTCGGTATTATTAGGTAAACGACCTGGTTGCCTTTTGGAAACTAACTTGGTCTGCTGTCCTAGTTGATTTTTAAGCCCTTGAATTAATGTTTGCTGATTATTCAACGTCGTTTCGGTATTCTGAAAATAAGTTTCTGACGCTGAAATAAACTTTGCTAGCATATCCTCAAGGTTAGGCTTTTTCTCTTGTGGATAGGGTTGCTGTTGGAAGCCTGGAAGGGGTTGTTGTCTCTGATTTCCTTGGCCACCCCATGAGAAGTTGGGGTGATTCCTCCAACCTAGATTATAAGTGTTACTATAAGAGTTAGTCTGAGGTCTAGAATTATTACCCATATAGTTCATCTGTTCGCTTTCTATGCCAGGGTTGTAGGACGGATATTCTGTGTTGTTTGTCCCTCCTCCATTGGAATCGCACTGCATCACTGGATGTACCTGTGAAGAAGCACACAAACCATCAATTTTCTTACTAAGAAGTTCTACCTGATTTGACAGCATGGTTACTGCGTCGAGGTTGAAAACACTGGCAACTTTTGTTGGCTTTGTCCTCATAATTTGCCACTGATAGTTATTCAGTGACATCTCCTCTATAAACTCATAAGCCGCTTCAGGGGTCTTGTTATTCAGGGTTCCACTGGCGGCTGGATCAATCAACTGCCTAGTTGAGGGGTTCACACCGTTGTAAAAGGTTTAAACCTGTAGGAACAAGGGTAACTCATGGTGAGGGCACTTCTTAATAAATCCTTGTATCTCTCCCATGCATCGTAAAGTGTCTCTAAATCCATCTGTACAAAAGAAGAGATATCATTCCTCAACTTAGCCATTTTAGCCGGCGGAAAATATTTTAACAAAAATTTTTCGGTCATTTGATCCAATGTAGTGATTGATCCTCGTGGTAACGAGTTCAACCATAGTTTATCTTTGTTCCTCAATAAAAAGAGAAACAACCGAAGGCGAATGGCATCATTAGAAATGCCATTGATTGTGAAGGTATCGCATTATTCTAGGAAATTTGCTAAGTGACTGTTTGGATCCTCATCCTGCAAACCATCAAACTGAACAAATTGTTGAATCATATGTATAGTATTAGGTTTCAGTTCAAAGTTATTTATGGCAATAGCAGGTCTAACAATACTTGACTTAGTTCCTATAAAATTAGGTTTAGCATAATCATACATAGTGCGAGGAGCAGGATTTTGATTCACCAGATTTGCGACAACCACAGAAGGTAGCGGGTTATTATCAGCCATTTCTCAGGTAATATTGGTTTCGTCTTCTTGCTCTTCTTCTATGTATTGTAAACTTCACCTTATTTCTCTACGGTTTCTGCGAATGGTACCTTCTATATCACTATCAAAAATCAAGGGTCCTGACGGGTTCCTTCTAGTCATAAACTAGAATTACCTGCATGAAGCAAAGAAATATTAGCAAAGTTAAATAACAAAGTAAATTGACAATAAAAATAAGAATGGCTAAAGTAATAAAAATTTAGTTTTCTTAATATCTTAATCCCCGGCAACGGCGCCAAAAACTTGATGTGTCTAAAACTAACTATGACCACAATAAAGGCAAGTGCATCTATCGTTTAATAGTATAATTATGGTAATACTGGTAATATCGTATCCACAAGGACCAAGAGTACTAGTAATTACTATCTTTTTATTATCTAGCCTAAGGATTGGGATGATTTCTTTTTAAACTAAAACTTAATTAAAAGTACGACAGAGAATGAATTAGGAAAATACTTTTTAGACAACTTTTATGAGATAGCCAATACCTAAGGAAGAATCCACCTAGACTTCACTTATTACTTTTGATTCATATGATTTATTCACTTGATTTAATCCGTAGAAATCCCTGATTTATGTTAATATCTTTTTCAAGACTAAAAACAACTAACTCTAGGTTGATTAATTGAAATCTCTTTCTAATTAAAACCCCTATTGTCGCATTAACTCGATCTATGGATTCCCCTATTAGATTTGACTCTAATCCGCTTAATTGTGTTGATCTACTCTTAAACAGGGACTTTTGCTCCTCTAAATAAGCACATTCGACTTGAATCAATAACCTGAATTATCAAAACAAGAATAAGAACTCACAATTAAGAATAAGAATAAGTATTTATCTTATAAATTAAATAATAATAAGATCTATCTTAGGTTTCATCTCCTTAGGTATTTAGGGAATTTAGTTCATACTGATAGAGGGAAACATCTTAAAAATAGGAAAAAATAACAAAACATAAGAAAACCCAAAAACTTCAAGAGAAATTGATAGGAGATCTTCAGTTTTGATAGAGATCCTTCTCCTAAGCTGCTTTCGACGGCTGTCTTCGAGTATTTTCTACCTTCTACTCGGCGTCTATTCGGCATCCTGTCGAACTCCCCTTTTAGGTTACCCCCTAGGGTGTTTATATAGGCTTCACGATGCCTTTCTTGGCCCACAAGTATCCTATTCTGAATAGAATTCATCCTAGGGTCGGCAGGTACACGCCCGTGGTCGATAGCCCAGGCCGTGTTCGATTAGGCTTGCCGCACACGGCCGTGTGGTTTTACCCGTGTGCGGTGGTCTAGGTCATGTAGGCCCATTTTGTCCCTTTTTGGCCCGTTTCTCGTTCTTTTTTACTATCTAAGCTATCCTAAGTATAAAACATGAAATTAAGAGATTAGGAGAATCGAATTCATCAAATTCAATGGAAAATCATCCAAAATTAAGCAAAGAATGGGGTTAAAATATGTGTAAATTATGGTTTATCATCATCCTTCTGTAACAGTCTCGTCATTGGTGTCGCTAACATGGAAAACCCATTAACGAACCGTCTGTAATAGCCAGCTCAGCCTAGAAAACTTCTAACCTCAGTTACATTTTTGGGTGGTTTCCAATCGACAATAGCTGAAACTTTACTTGGGTCTACACGGACTCCATCTCCCGAAACAATATGTCCCAGAAATCCAACTTCATTTAGCGAAAACTCACTTTTGCTAAACTTGGCATACAACTGATTTTACCGTAAAATCTATAAAACTGTCCTTAGGTGCTCGGCATGCTCACTTTCATCATGGGAATATATCAGTATATCATCAATGAACACAACCACAAACTTATCTAGGTACGACCGAAAAATGCGGTTCATCAAATCTATGAACACCGCAGGAGAATTTGTCAAACTGAAAGGCATGACTAAAAATTCATAGTGTCCATACCTCGTTCGAAAAGCCGTCTTAGGCACATCTAAGTCTTTTACTCTCAATTGATAGTATCCCGACCTCAAGTCTATCTTGGAGAACACAGTGGCTCCCTTCAATTGATCAAACAAATCGTCGATTCTTGGCAATGGATACTTGTTCTTCACTGTTAACTTATTGAGTTGTCGATAATCTATGCACAATCTCATAGAGCCATTTTTCTTTTACACAAATAACACTGGAGCACCCCATAGTGAACAACTCGGTCTGGCAAAACCTTTATCCGTTAAATCTTGCAACTGTGCCTTTAATTCTTTCAACTCAGTTGGAGCCATCTTATAAGGAGCAATTGATACCGGTACAGTACCAAGAGCTAACTCGATGCCAAATTCAACCTCTCTAACCGGAGGCAATCCTGGCAATTCCTCGAGAAAAACATCTGGGTACTCACTTATTATCGGCACTGGCTCAATCTTCCACTCGGTTTCTTTAGCATTCATCACAAAGGCAAGATACGCCTCATACCCTTTTCTTACATACCTCTGAGCCGTCATGTGAGAAATCGCTACCGGTGACCTATCTTGTTCATCTAATTCAATAGGAAGGTTATTCCCATTTTCACATCTCAACTCAATGTATTTCTTGCCACACTTTACTATCACATCATGAGTGGTTAACCAGTCCATACCAAGAATAATATCAAATTCATCAAATGGCAATAACATAAGGTTGGACTTAAAGTAATGACCTCTAATCATCAGAGGACAATCTTTGCATACTTTATCAACTAATACACTTTTTCCTAGTGGATTAGACACCTTTATTACAAACTCTATGGACTCTATGGGCATACTCATACTAGATACTAATTTCATGGAAATGTATGAGTGAGTAGATACGGGATCGATTAAAGCAATAACTTTAGTATCATGAAGGGAAAATGTACCCGTAATCACATCGGAAGATGATGCTTCTTCGCGAGCGCGAATGGTGTAAGTCCTCGCAGGCGTCCTACCCTCGGGTCTTGCTGTCTGCTCTCTGAAATTACTTTTACTACTCATCCCACTTCCCGGGTCCCTCTATGGTCTTCCTCTAACATTGCTCCCGGATCTCACACTTTGAGTTTTCTCTTCTTTCATCATCTCAGGACATTCTCTTATAAAGTGATCTAGGGAACCACATTTGAAACAAGTATTCTCATGTGCTCGGCATTCACCAGGGTGACGTCTACTGCACTGTGGGCATTCCGGTCTATTTGATTGAATGTTACCAACGCCAGCAACTGAAGTAGTCTGAGCCTTATTTCCCGAATACTGTTTACCCTTACTTCTTCTTGAGAACCCAGCGGAAGTAGCTGATCAAGTGGAGAAGTCTCTTGACTTCTTGGACGTGGACTGGAATGACTTACTCCACTGTCTCTTTCTTGAGTCACGAGACTCCATTTCAGCTTTTCTTTTATCTTTAACTAGTTTTTCGACTTTACAAGCCCAATCCACCAGTATGACAAATTCTTTCAACTCTAGGACAGCAACAAACAATTTAATATCTTCATTTAGTCTATCCTCAAACCTCTCGCACATGATGGCTTCAGTGGATACACACTTTCGAGCATATTTACTAAGTCTTACAAACTCACACTCATACTTAGTTACTGACAGCTTTCCTTACTTCAACTCTAGGAACTCCTTCCTTTTCTGGTCGATAAATCTTTGGCTGATGTACTTCTTTCTGAATTCTTCTTGCAAAAACTCCCATGTGACCCTTTCCTTTGGTACCACCGACACAAGGGTATTCCACCATTGATAAGCGAAATCTCTCAAAAGTGAAACAACACATTTCATGCACTCTTCAGGTGTGCACGAAAACTCATCAAATACCCTAATGGTATTTTCAAGCCAAAACTCTGCTTTTTCAAGATCGTCATCTTTACTAGCCCTGAATTCCTCTACTCCTTGTTTCTGGATTCTATCAACCGAAAGTTTTTCTCCTCTTACCACTTCTACCACTTGAGGAGCTACAGGGGTAGGCTGAGGAATAGGCGGGGGTGGACGGGGTTGTGCATTCGGGTTTGTACGAACGAACTCCGTGTACCATGTATTCATCATATGGAGAAAGGCTTCCCTGGCCTCTTCTCCACCTCTCTAACTTACTGTCATTGTAACACCCCAAACCCAGCCCAAACACCACGATCGGATCTGGTATGTCACTAAGAAAATTTTGAAAAACATTTCGTATTTTCAGAAAATATTTTTCTAAAGTTTATCCTTTTATTCGAAAAAATAAATAGTTGATAGTTTAAATAAAATATGCCTTTATGAATTAAAAACCCAAATTTAAATACATGCATTAGTTCAATAAGAATTTAAATAACTAAAAGTAATTAAAGCCCAAAATAAAACAAAATATAAACTAGTGGCCCATGGCCTTATTACAACGAGATTTAAAATCCATTAGTTAAAAATATAAAATAATAACTTGAGTCTTTTTGCTGGATCCAGATGTTCTTTTGCATGGCCACCTTGCGCTCCTCTCCAGCCCGGTCCAATGCACTAAGTGCTACCTGAAATATTAATTAATTGGTTGAGTCGCGAGACTCAGTGTGCAACCCTCATGCACTATTAGATGTGGGCCTTAGCCCCATAAAACAAAATAAACAGTTTAATATACATAACAAAAATTAATATGCAAGCCCAACCCAAATCCTAGGTTTCCATCCGCTACACGCCCCCGTACCAGCCATTCACACCATTGGGGATTTCTACAATCAACCCACACCGCTACACGCCTTGATGGCAGTCTTTCTGCTCATCATCAGATCATGGCCGTATCCACTACAACAGATCACGGCAAAAGCCGCTACAACAGACCACGGTAAAAACCGCTACAACAGATCACGGTAAAAATCGCTACAACAGATCACGGTAAAAACCGCTACAACGTATAAATTCCTCCTTTCATCAACCCAACCCATGCAATCACAAAAAATCAATATACTTATATCATTTAATCAGAACATTCACTAACCTGGTGATTTGCTTTTACCCTCTTTGGGTTTCCATCATTAAGCCAGAATTTCGGTATTTATCAAGACATATAAAACTTATAATCATATATTTAACAAACAGATCTAGATGGTGTGGAGAATTACACACCTGATTAATGTAGATACCCTTGCTAAACCGATTTACGCTTTGCTTCAAAAAGCCAGAAAGATGTGAAAATAGGCCTCTCCTATATTCGGCCATAGTTAGTATTCTACCCGATTTTATATATATGAATAAACAAATCCTCTTACCTTGAGATCCCGAATGTAACACGATTCTATAACATAGAGATCTATGAGTTTCGGCTTCTAGGAAAAATCCCAGAAAGATGATCTATCGCGCTTTCGGCTTTTGAAAGAACTAAAAATTGAAAAGATGGCTAAGGGAGATTCGGCCAATGAATATTAAGGAGAAGAATAGGTGTAGTTTCGGCTTTTGAATCAAAGTGAAGATGAGGGAACAGGCTTAGAGATTTCGGCTTTTGCAGAGAATGAAGAAGAAGATGGAACTTTAGGAGTTTTCGGCTTTTACTCAGAGATGAAGAGAAAAGAATGAGAGAAAAACCCCAAATGCCGAAATTGAAGAGATATTCCCCCTATTTATAGAAATTTCGGCACTTACCTAACCTTGCAGATAAATCCTATCTTTTCTCCTTTATCTTAATCTACTAGCTCATCTAAAAGAGACTTAATTATCTTAACTCCTCCCTCCTTTATCAGCATATTATCCACATATTTTAATCATTAAAATCCCTAAATTTTAGCCTTTATCTGCTTATTATCCACATAAAATAAATTCCTAAATAATAGCCTTTATCTGCTTATTATCCACATATTTTAAACATTAAAACCCCTAAATTTTAGCCTTGTTGCCATCCATTCCACCTAATCCTAATGCCCAAAATTTAGCTAACTTAAATTAAAAGAATTGGGCTCCATGAAACTTAAATTTGGGCCCCTTACTCCCTTGTGTAGCGTCACCTCCTAAGATTGGGCCACAAGCCCACTTTGGTATTTTAAACGTAGATACTACCTTTTAAACCCCTATAATGCCCAAATAGAAAATTTTAATCAAGGCCTCTACCTAAGCCTGAGCCCAATTTGGACCCCTAACACTTAAATTAACACATTAAACATATCCTACCTATTAAACGCATAAGCCCAAAAATTCAGGATGTTACAGTTCTACCCCCTTAAAGAAATTTCGTCCTCGAAATTTCCAACTAACTATTAATCGTACTACCTAAGTCTCACTACCATGCTTTCGCTGCGCACTCCAATTCTAAACCCAAAATAAACACTTAGTATTCTATGGTAGAGTACGCACCGGTATTCACATCTAGAGCGTCCTCGTCCCCTTGTACTCATACTATCGGTTCGTGTTTATCTGATTAAAAATTTTATGAATTATTGGTTTTCTTCCACTGATTATCCACGAACAGTCTTATGATTAGTAGTTTTAAGAGTAGTTCTTTCGAATTCGCAATTCAGTCTCAAGTTCACCTTTCTTAGTTCTAAGAACTACATACATTCAACTGACAACATCCATACACCCACATTCAATACATAGGGGTATTTTCGTCATTTCACTACCTAGGGGTATTTCCGTAATTTATCCTACAGGGGTATTTTCGTAATTTTCAAAATAGAGTTCCTTGTTGATTTCATGAAATAAGGGTATTTTGGTAATTTTTGCAATCCAGGGGTATTTCAGTAATTCTATAATCCGGTGGTATTTCGGTAATTTTGTAATCCGAGGGTATTTCGGTAGTTTTACAAATCAAGGGTATTTTGGTCATTTCACAAATCATGGGTAATTTGGTAATTTTACAAATCAGGGATAATTTGGTCATTTTGCAAATCAAGGGTAATTTGGTAATTTTACAAATCAGGGGTATTTTGGTCATTTTGTAAAAATAATGTGGCTGGTCCCTTTCGGGTTTTAATTATAGATTTTGGCCCGTCAACAAATCCTCGTGGCTAGGGTGAACAGTCACTACGGACCAGGTAGGATTCCAGCGAAGAGGAGGTGAGTCACTAGGACTGCTTAAGTACCAGGCTCTTCTGGATCCAATCCTAGACATGCGCATGCCTGTTGCCACACTCTAGTTTTGCGACTCGTTTATGGGTTTGTTTAGTGAAATTAAGTCTTATGAGATTTAAGGAGTTGTTTCAACTAAACCTAGAGTCCATCAAGTTCTAATCTAACTAATCTACGTCCCATAAAGCCCATCAAGCCCACATATTTATATCACACAATGGTTCAGAATGCTTACCTGGCGGACTTGGGCCGGAGACGCAGGTGCCATGCCGAGAAAACCATCCTGTATCACTTATAAATATACATGTTTCAAAAACCCATTTTTAGAAAATGTTATGAAGCCCAAAAACCCCAAAGCCGAGTTTTGAACCGGGCTCTGATACCAATTTGTAACACCCCAAACCCGGCCCAAACACCACGACCGGATCTGGTATGTCACTAAGAAAATTTTGGAAAACATGTCGTATTTTCAGAAAATATTTTTCTAAAGTTTATCCTTTTATTCGAAAAAATAAATAGTTGATAGTTTAAATGAAATATGCCTTTATGAATTAAAAATCCAAATTTAAATACATGCATTAGTTCAATAAGAATTTAAATAACTAAAAGTAATTAAAGCCCAAAATAAAACAAAATATAAACTAGTGGCCCATGGCCTTATTACAACAAGATTTAAAATCCATTAATTAAAAATATAAAATAATAACTTGAGTCTTTTTGCTGGATCCAGATGTTCTTTTGCATGGCCACCTTGCGCTCCTCTCCAGCCCGGTCCAATGCACTAAGTGCTACCTGAAATATTAATTAATTGGTTGAGTCGCGAGACTCAGTGTGCAACCCTCATGCACCATTAGATGTGGGCCTTAGCCCCATAAAACAAAATAAACAGTTTAATATACATAATAAAAATTAATATGCAAGCCCAACCCAAATCCTAGGTTTCCATCCGCTACATGCCCCCGTACCAGCCATTCACACCATTGGGTATTTCTACAATCAACCCACACCGCTACACGCCTTGATGGCAGTCTTGCTGCTCATCATCAGATCATGGCCGTAGCCGCTACAACAGATCACGGTAAAAATCGCTACAACAGATCACGGTAAAAACCGCTACAACAGATCACGGTAAAAACCGTTACAACGTATAACTTCCTCCTTTCATCAACCCAACCCATGCAATCACAAAAAATCAATATACTTATATCATTTAATCAGAACATTCACTAACCCGGTGATTTGCTTTTACCCTCTTTGGGTTTCCATCATTAAGCCAGAATTTCGGCATTTATCAAGACATATAAAACTTATAATCATATATTTAACAAACAGATCTAGATGGTGTGGAGAATTACACACCTGATTAATGTAGATACCCTTGCTAAACCGATCTACGCTTTGCTTCAAAAAGCCAGAAAGATGTGAAAATAAGCCTCTCCTATATTCGGCCATAGTTAGTATTCTACCCGATTTTATATATATGAATAAAAAAATCCTCTTACCTTGAAATCCCGAATGTAACACGATTCTATAACTTAGAGATCTATGAATTTCGGCTTCTAGGAAAAATCCCGGAAAGATGATCTATCGCGCTTTCGGCTTTTGAAAGAACTAAAAATTGAAAAGATGGCTAAGGGAGATTCAGTCAATGAATATTAAGGAGAAGAATAGGTGTAGTTTCGGCTTTTGAATCAAAGTGAAGATGAGGGAATAGGCTTAGAGATTTTGGCTTTTGCAGAGAATGAAGAAGAAGATGGAACTTTAGGAGTTTTCGGCTTTTACTCAGAGAAGAAGAGAAAAGAATGAGATAAAAACCCCAAATGCCAAAATTGAAGAGATATTCCCCCTATTTATAGAAATTTCAGTACTTACCTAACCTTGCAGATAAATCCTATCTTTTCTCCTTTATCTTAATCTACTAGCTCATCTAAAAGAGACTTAATTATCTCTAACTCCTCCCTCCTTTATTAGCATATTATCCACATATTTTAATCATTAAAATCCCTAAATTTTAGCCTTTATCTGCTTATTATCCACATAAAATAAATTCCTAAATAATAGCCTTTATCTGCTTATTATCCACATATTTTAAACATTAAAACCCCTAAATTTTAGCCTTGTTGCCATCTATTCCACTTAATCCTAATGCCCAAAATTTAGCTAACTTAAATTAAAAGAAATGATCCATAGAACACTTACTTGTGAAGAGAATAGTGTGATGAAATTTTTGAAGCTTTTAACCCCTATTTGGCTACCAATTTTTGGTGGAAGAGATGAGCAAGAAAGATGGACATCATCTTTTCTTTATTATAATATTAAACTATCAATTTAGTCCACCTACTATCACCAACATTGACCAACATTGACAATTTTGTCTCCTATGCTAGTCTATGGCAGGCCAAGCATTTACAAAGGGATAAATTGCCTTTTAAAGACCTCAAATTAACAATCTCTGGCTATTTGGTACCTTTAGCTTATAGAATGGAACTTTCACACTTTATGCGATTTAGTCCTTTTTCACGATTAAGCAAGAAATCGCTAAAAATTAAAGTACCAAAATTTTCATGTACTTTTGAAATCATGATCTAACACATAAAATAACATGAAAATAATTTTCCCTAACCTCGGATTAGTGATCCCAAGATCACTGTTCCGACTAGCCCCTAAATCGGGCTGTTACACATACTCTCTTAAAGCTCTATCCCTATCATCAGCAATAAAGATAGGATTTTGAGCAAGGTCTGTCCGTTTCCTTGATTCAGATTTTCAAGGTTCATCTCTTCGGTCATTCTCTGACTTGCTTGTCTTCTTCGCTGTCGAAAAGTTCGTTCAATCTCAGGGTCTACAGGGAGTAAATCGATAATTCGGTCAATACTAATAAACACCTGAAATAATCACAGAAAATTTAATTAAGTTAAAATTTAAACAGAAAATTAAACCAAAATGCAAAACTAACAAATTCACAAATAATGACTTTTTAAAACAGTCCCCAGCAACGGCACCAAAAACTTGGAACGACGAAAATGTGCAAGTGTACACAATCGCAACAAGTAATAAAGTGACAAGTAAATGTCGAGTTATCGTACCCACAGAGACTGTGAAAAGAATTATTTATGAATGCTATTTAAAACACTTTGGTGAAGAAAAATATTTTGTTTAAAGAGGGTGATTAAAAACTAAGATTTTAAACTAAGTAAACTAAATAAATAAATCTCAAATGTACGATTTCAAAATATGATTTTAATCAAGATGACATAATTCTGTTATATTAATTACATTTCTTAACTTAGAATTATTAAACTCATCTTTATATTGTTACAAATAAATTCACGGCAACTCGGTAATTTGCTTACTTATGAACATACTCTGTAACAGACCAATTTTGACCCTAATCGGAATGGTGGTTTCGGAACCACGAATCCGAGCCTGAGAGATATTTTAAATATTATGTTTTGTGTCTGTTATGTGTGATTTAATAAGTGTGAAAATTTTGTGGAAAATCTTAGCCATCTAAGTGTTTAATTTGCTAAAGGTCTAAATTGCAAGAAGAACCAAAGTAGTGGGCATTAATAAAAAGGGGGCTAGGTGGATTGTCCATTAAACATGGGGATTTGCATGTCAAATTCCCCATATTTAAACAAGGTGGACGGCAAGCATGCAAGAATATTATGCTTTCTATGTATATTAAATTTTAAGTATTATTATATGATAAGCATGCTAAATGGATGAGAATTGATTTTAAACAAAAAGAAAATTTCTTTCTTCTTCCCTCACTCATCTCCTACCCGAAACTTACCTTCAAGAAGAGAAGAAACTTATCTTCTTCATTCGGCTGTGCATGTGTCCCTAAGGTGAGGTATCAAGCTCCATTTCTTTGATGGTTTTGCATGGTTGTGTTGGTAGTCTTATATACTATCGAGTTCTTGTGCAAAAATTTGAGATTTAAACTCTCCTTAGATTCGGCCATGACCTAGTTCTATGGCCTTTTCATGTTTGATGAAAGCATGTTGGCTATGGTTGGTTACATTGTTTGATAGATAGAAAAAAAAATGGTGGATACCTTAGCTTGATTTAATAAGTCTTATGAAATAGTAATTGTTTGCTTAGGATGCTAATAAAAATCATGTTAAATTTTGGGTTTAAACAAGCTAATATTCGGCTGGAATTAGGATGAATAAGTTGTGGTTATCTAGCTTGTTTCTTGGTCGTATGTTGAAGAAAATGCATGGGTACATTGAATTGGCATATTCGGCCATAGGAGAGCATGAAATTGAGTTAATGAATTCGGGTACATAGGTACACTTTTATCAAGTTAATATATGGCCATAGACAGCAAGATAAGTTTTAAGTTAAAGCACATTGATGAGATTATTATCAAAGTGTTCCCAAATATTTTGAATGCACTTGAACAAAGTAGTGCATGAATGCCGAATGCAAATGTTTATGTCTTGAAATTTATTTATTTTATAATTTTGCTTTCGAATTGAATGGAAGTGTGGTTTAAATGGGTTTAATTGAACCAAATTAGATCAAGATCAAAAGGAGAAGAAGTTGGAGCGAGGAAAAGCTAAACTAAACGAATAGTGGAGATTTTGAATCTATCTACTTTTAAGGTAAGTCCTTTATTTACAATATGTCCATGAGTTAATTACGGAGTAGGTGAATGATAAACTGTAGAAATTTATAGTATAAATTCATGACCTAGCCGAGTGTAAAAGTATAGTATTGAAGAGAATTTATTTGGCAAATGCAAATGAATAAGTGAGTTCTTGAGCAATCTTATGTTTTGAGGTTGTTTACAAAATCTAATGAATGATGGAAATTGTATGAGTTGGTGTAAAACCATGAGTTGGCCGAATGTGATGATGATGGATTGGGTTGATTTCAAATGTATTTAACTAAATGTGAATAGGTGTATATGGTTTGATATGTGACAATGAAATACGAAAAGTATGTAAAGCTATTTTTGACATTCGGGCTCTATGCCTAGCAGGCCTCGTGCCGGTGACATAATCGGGCTTTATGCCTAGCAGGCTTCGCGCCAGTGACATATTCGGGCTTTACGCCTAGCAGGCCTCGTGCCGGTGTTATTTATCGGGCTTTACGCCTAGCAGGCCTTGTGCCGGTGTTACTATTCAGGCTTTTACGCCTAGCAGGCTCGATGCCGGTGATGTATTTTACCAAAGAGAAACTGAATCCTTGTTCAAGACAAATTTTAGAGCTAACTTGTTAATGATACGGTTCAGGTAAGTATGTAAGGTTTGCTATGTTTAATATTACCTGGGTCAAATTAATATCAATGGATGTAATTTGACGGAAGTTGAGCTTAGAACGTGCTATTATGGAACGATTGGTTTTCATGTATAGACGTTAAGAAAGTAGATTTTCATGCGATATGCTTATATGAACTACGACGAAATGTAGGTCTAGGAAATGATCCCTAATTTACCGAGGTTACCGAATTACTATTATTTGACTTGTGTAAACTATTTACTTACTTGCCATATGTTGATTGTTTTCTTTTCGTAAATAATTAAATGTTCTATTATCATGAGAAAGGACTTACTAAGCTAGTAAGCTTAATTATGTGAGATGTTTCCCTCTGTTTTATAGATTAGGAGCAAGCCACAAGCTCATCGGGATTGCCGGAAAGTTGCTCACACTATCAATCTACATTTTGGGTACTCTTTCATTTTGGTGTTAAGCGAAGGCATGTATAGGATAGGCTTGGTTTTGTTTGATGAAATTTTAAGGTTCATGTGTAAACACTAAAAAGAATAGCCATGCGAAAATGGCTAAATTTTTGTTAAGTACGTTGGTGTGATTTGATGTAAGTTGGTTCATGGTGGCAACGCCTATGCATTCCTAATCAAGTTAATCGTTTTATTAAGGAAATGTTTGTATATGAATTGAATCCTTGTATTTGAGAAGTAAGGGAGGTCCGGGTAGAAGCTAGTTTATTTTAAGAATGCAATAAAACAGCTTGTAGTAGCAGCAGTGACGTGACTTAGAAAAATCACCAAAAATAGGGTATAATGAATTTGGAGGTGAGTGAGTTATGAAATTGAACCTTAGTGTGTCTATTTTTACATGAAAGAAACAGAGTAGGTAAAAGATTTGTATATTATGAAATAATTAAGTTTTAACGAGACCTGCTCTAAATGAATTCGTGAGCTACTGTTCTGTTTTGGAAAATTTGTTAAAAATGGTACAAAAATAATTAGGAATCATGGTTTATATGTGTAGAATCCTAAATGAGTCTATTTTTCATTGGTATAAACAAGAACATCATAGAAATTTGTGCAATCAGATAACCGCAGTTTTATAGGGTCAGGTCAGAATTGTCCAGCAGTGTAATAAGGGTAACTTTTAAGAATAAACTGTACTAATTGGCCAAATGAAAAATTCTGGAAAAATTATGGTGAATAGTTATATGAGTCTAGTTTCAAGGAAAATTTACGGATTCAAATTTCGAGTTCTGTAACTCGAGTTATGGCCGATTTAGTCAGCGTGACGCAGTTGGACAGCTTTAAAAATTTTACTCCCCGAGTTAATGGTCACGTCTAGTAACGCCACGTACTCGATTCCGGCGAGGGTTTCGGGTAAGGGGTGTTACATTTGATTGGTATCAGAGCTTACGGTTTAGTCGATTCTAGGACTACCGTGGCGCGTGTGAGTCTAGCTATACATGCCTGTGGTTATATGTTGATAGTGTGGTGACTTCTGACAGCCTGAATTTTGTTTTGTATAGTAAATGGATTCTGAACCAGAAAGAGCTGTGGCTGATGATGTAGAGAGCGTGGCGCCTGACCGTACCCATGGATCAGCGCCGATAGACTCTCGACCTGTTTCGGGTAGCCACGAAGGAGAAACTAAACAAGCCTTTTATCGGATGATGAACGAATGGTTTGCCCAATTTATTCAAAATAATCCGGCTGTCCCCCAACCTCCGCCCCCGAATAATCCAACCCCGGATCCTCTAGCTCCCCCAATGATGGGTCCAATGAGATCTAGTAGGCCTCCGGTTGACAAAATTCGAAAATATGGGGCCAAAGAATTTAAAGCCAATGACGATGATGATGCTGAGAGAGCCGAAATGTGGCTTGATAACACTATTCGGGTACTTGATGAGTTGTCTTGTACTCCGGATGAATGCTTGAAGTGTACTATATCCTTACTACGGGACACTGCATATCACTAGTGGAATACACTAGTATCAGTGGTTCCGAAAGAAAAAGTGACATGGGATTTCTTCCAAACTGAATTTCGCAAAAAGTATATTAGCCAAAGATTTATTGATCAAAAACGAAAAGAGTTCCTTGAGCTGAAACAAGGACGAATGACGGTAACGGAGTATGAAAGAAAATTTGTCAGGCTCAGCCGTTATGCTAGAGAGTGTGTCTCTACTGAAGCCATTATGTGTAAAAGATTCGAAGACGGCCTAAATGAAGATATAAAGATGTTTGTTGGCGTCCTTGAAATCCAAGAGTTTGTAACTTTAGTTGAGAGAGCCTGCAAAGCCGAAGAGCTCGGGAAAGAAAAAAGAAAGGCTGATACAGAAGCCAGAGACATCCGAAAAAGGTCTTCGGGTAAAGTCTTTCATTCCACGAGCAAGAAGCCCAGAGATGACTACTGCCGACAGAAAGCTACTACAGATCCGCCTAGACGGGATCGACCTCCTATGAGCTCCCGAGCTACCTCGATAGCCAGTGTTGGTAACATTCCACAAAATAGAGTTGAATGCAAGCACTGTGGGAAATGGCACTCAGGGAGTTGTAGATTCCATGACCGGTCTTGCTATAAGTGTGGATCGTTAGATCATTTTATCAGAGAGTGTCCGAAGTTAGCTGAGCAGAATGCAGTTCAGAACACTACACCGAGCAGCGTGCCAATGCGAGGTAGACCACCCAGACATTCAGGCAATGTAGGTGGTAGCCAGAAAGGAACGAAGAACGCTACAGATCGATCTGAGGCTAGAGCTCCGGCTAGAGCATATGCTGCGCGAGCTAGAGAGGATGCTTCCTCCCCCGACGTCATTACCGGTACTTTCACTCTTTTTGATACTACTGTGATTGCACTAATTGATCCTGGTTCGACTCATTCTTATGTGTGTGAAACTTTAAAATTTGGTAAGACTCTGCTAGTTGAGTCTATCGAGTTTGTAATTCGTGTATCCAACCCTTTGGGTAGATGTGTGCTTGTTAATAAAGTGTGTAGGGGTTGCCCGTTGATGGTACGAGACTATTGCTTTCCAGCTGACTTGATGTTGTTGCCCTTCGATGAATTTGATATAATCTTGGGTATGGATTGGTTAACCTCACATGAGGCAGTGGTGGATTGCAAAAGAAAGTTTATTGATTTGAAATGCCGAAACGGTGAGACAATCAGAATAAAATCCTGTGATGTAAATGAGTTACCTACAGTAATATCTTCAATGGTAGCCCAAAAGTATGTGAGAAAAGGGTGTGAGGCCTATTTGGCTTATGTACTGGATAATAAAGTGTCCGAGAAACTAATGAAATCGGTACCAGTTGTATGTGAATACACCGATGTATTTCCTGAAGAGCTGCCGGGCCTACCCCAGTACGAGAGATTGAGTTCGGCATTGAATTAGTGCCGAATGTGACCCCAATTTCGATAGCCCCGTACCGAATGGCGCCTACTGAATTGAAAGAATTGAAAGCACAGTTGCAAGAATTGACAGAGAGGGGTTTCGCACGACCGAGTTTTTCTCCGTGGGGTGCACCAGTCTTATTGGTGAAAAAGAAAGATGGGACAATGCGAATGTGTATCGACTACCAGCAACTAAATAAGGTAACTATAAAGAATAAGTACCCGTTACCTCGGATTGATGATTTATTTGATCAGTTGAAGGGGGCTTCAGTGTTTTCGAAAATAGATCTGAGATCGGGCTATTATCAATTAAGAGTCAGAGATTCAGATGTGCCAAAGACGGCATTTCAAACGAGGTACGGACATTATGAGTTTTTGGTTATGCCTTTTGGACTTACTAATGCGCCTGCTGTTTTTATGGATCTAATGAACCGGGTCTTCAGACGGTTCTTGGATCGGTTTGTAGTAGTGTTTATTGATGATATATTGATCTACTCCAAAAATGAAGCGGAACACGCTAAGCATTTGAGAGTAGTACTACAAACTTTGAGAGATCAACGGTTATATGCAAAGTTCAGTAAGTGTGAGTTCTGGATGAATGAAGTCAGCTTCTTGGGTCATGTTGTTTCAGTGTCAGGTGTTCGGGTGGATCCAAACAAGATAGCAGCTATACTCGAGTGGAAACCACCAAAGAATGTTTCCGAGATCCGAAGTTTCCTAGGCCTCGCGGGATATTATAGACGATTTGTAAAAGGTTTTTCCGTAATAGCTGCACCCTTGACGAGGCTACTACAGAAAGATGTCAAATTTGAGTGGTCAGAAAAATGCCAGAAGAGTTTCGAGCAGTTGAAAGCCCTTTTAACCGGGGCTCCAGTGTTGACTCAGCCTGAATCGGGTAAAGAATTTACTATGTTTGTGATGCATCTTTGAATGGGTTGGGTTGCGTCCTAATGCAAGAAGGCAAGCTGATAGCCTACGCTTCAAGACAGTTGAAGCCACATGAAAAAAATTACCCAACTCACGATCTGGAGTTGGCAGCCATTGTGTTCGCATTGAAAATTTGGCGTCACTATTTATTTGGCGAAAAATGTCATGTTTATTCAGATCATAAAAGTCTAAAATATTAATGACTCAGAAAGATCTAAATTTGAGACAACGCCGATGGTTAGAATTGCTGAAAGACTATGAATTAGTGATTGACTACCATCCGGGGAAAGCTAATGTTGTTGCGGATGCGTTGAGTCGAAAATCATTATTTGCTCTTCGTGCATTAAACGCACGGGTGACTATGTCCGAGGATGGTTCGATCATAGCCGAGTTACAAGCAAGACCGATGTTTATTCAACAAATTTGCGATGCACAGAAAGTTGATGAAAAGTTAGTTGCTATTCGGATCCAGTGTGAAAACGCTACAGAATCAGATTTCCAGATAGATGCAAACGACTGTTTGAATTATAAAAGTCGATTGTGTATTCCGATGAACTCAGATTTGATACAGATGATTCTGAGTGAGGCCCATAATGGCCGAATGTCGATACACCCGGGTAGCACGAAAATGTATAATGATTTGAAACAGTTCTATTGGTGGCCTGGCATGAAACGAGATATATCCGAATTTGTCTCCAAGTGCTTAATCTGTCAACAGGTGAAAGCTGAGCATCAGGTTCCATCCGGATTGCTTCAGCCAATCATGATACCCGAATGGAAATGGGATAGAATCACCATGGATTTTGTATCTGGTCTCCCTATGACACCTAGTAAGAAAGATGCCGTATGGGTTATCGTTGATGACTAACTAAATCATCATTTTGTGCCGGTACGTACCGACTATTCACTTGACAAACTCGCCAAATTGTATGTGTCGCAGATTGTAAGATTGCACGGTGTACCGAGTTCCATTTTTCAGATAGAGACCCAAGATTTACATCGCGATTATGGAAGAAATTACAAGATGCATTAGGTACTAAACTTCATTTTAGTACAGCCTTCCATCCGCAAACAGACGGTCAGTCTGAGCGAACTATTTTGATACTTGAGGACATGTTGAGGTGTTGCGTTCTCGAGTTCGAAGGTACGTGGGAACGATACCTACCTTTGATTGAGTTTGCTTACAATAATAGCTTTCAATCTAGCATAAAAATGGCACCTTATGAAGCCTTATATGGTCGGAAATGTCGCACACCACTGTATTGGACTGAACTCAGTGAGAATAAGATATACGGTGTTGATTGGATTAAAGAAACTGAACAGAAGGTGGTTGTAATTAGAAGAAATTTGAAAGCTGCTTCGGATCGTCAAAAGTCCTATGCCGATTTAAAACGCAAGGACATTGAATTTCAGGTCGGAGATCGGGTGTTCTTGAAAGTTTCTCCGTGGAAGAAAATACTCCGATTCGGTCAGAAAGGCAAATTGAGTCCGAGATTTATCGGACCGTATGAAATCATCGAGCGTATAGGGCCTGTGGCTTATCGATTGAAACTGCCCCTTGACTTAGAAAAGATACACAATGTATTCCACGTTTCGATGCTTCGCAGATACAGATCGGATCCGTCCCATGTGATCACTCCATCAGAGATTGAAATTCGATCTGATTTGACCTATGATGAGGAACCGATCCGTATCTTAGCTCGGGAAACTAAAGAGCTAAGAAATAAAAGGGTTCCATTAGTAAAGATTCTATGGAATCGTCACGGAGTTGAAGAGGCCACGTGGGAGCCTGAAGAATCAATGAAGCAACAATATCCGAACCTATTTAACGGTAAGATTTTCGGGGACGAAAATCCTTAAGGAGGGGAGAGTTGTAACAGACCAATTTTGACCCTAATCGGAATGGTGGTTTCGGAACCACGAATCCGAGCCTGAGAGATATTTTAAATATTATGTTTTGTGTCTGTTATGTGTGATTTAATAAGTGTGAAAATTTTGTGGAAAATCTTAGCCATCTAAGTGTTTAATTTGCTAAAGGTCTAAATTGCAAGAAGAACCAAAGTAGTGGGCATTAATAAAAAGGGGGCTAGGTGGATTGTCCATTAAACATGGGGATTTGCATGTCAAATTCCCCATATTTAAACAAGGTGGACGGCAAGCATGCAAGAATATTATGCTTTCTATGTATATTAAATTTTAAGTATTATTATATGATAAGCATGCTAAATGGATGAGAATTGATTTTAAACAAAAAGAAAATTTCTTTCTTCTTCCCTCACTCATCTCCTACCCGAAACTTACCTTCAAGAAGAGAAGAAACTTATCTTCTTCATTCGGCTGTGCATGTGTCCCTAAGGTGAGGTATCAAGCTCCATTTCTTTGATGGTTTTGCATGGTTGTGTTGGTAGTCTTATATACTATCGAGTTCTTGTGCAAAAATTTGAGATTTAAGCTCTCCTTAGATTCGGCCATGACCTAGTTCTATGGCCTTTTCATGTTTGATGAAAGCATGTTGGCTATGGTTGGTTACATTGTTTGATAGATAGAAAAAAAAATGGTGGATACCTTAGCTTGATTTAATAAGTCTTATGAAATAGTAATTGTTTGCTTAGGATGCTAATAAAAATCATGTTAAATTTTGGGTTTAAACAAGCTAATATTCGGCTGGAATTAGGATGAATAAGTTGTGGTTATCTAGCTTGTTTCTTGGTCGTATGTTGAAGAAAATGCATGGGTACATTGAATTGGCATATTCGGCCATAGGAGAGCATGAAATTGAGTTAATGAATTCGGGTACATAGGTACACTTTTATCAAGTTAATATATGGCCATAGACAGCAAGATAAGTTTTAAGTTAAAGCACATTGATGAGATTATCAAAGTGTTCCCAAATATTTTGAATGCACTTGAACAAAGTAGTGCATGAATGCCGAATGCAAATGTTTATGTCTTGAAATTTATTATTTTATAATTTTGCTTTCGAATTGAATGGAAGTGTGGTTTAAATGGGTTTAATTGAACCAAATTAGATCAAGATCAAAAGGAGAAGAAGTTGGAGCGAGGAAAAGCTAAACTAAACGAATAGTGGAGATTTTGAATCTATCTACTTTTAAGGTAAGTCCTTTATTTACAATATGTCCATGAGTTAATTACGGAGTAGGTGAATGATAAACTGTAGAAATTTATAGTATAAATTCATGACCTAGCCGAGTGTAAAAGTATAGTATTGAAGAGAATTTATTTGGCAAATGCAAATGAATAAGTGAGTTCTTAAGCAATCTTATGTTTTGAGGTTGTTTACAAAATCTAATGAATGATGGAAATTGTATGAGTTGGTGTAAAACCATGAGTTGGCCGAATGTGATGATGATGGATTGGGTTGATTTCAAATGTATTTAACTAAATGTGAATAGGTGTATATGGTTCGATATGTGACAATGAAATACGAAAAGTATGTAAAGCTATTTTTGACATTCGGGCTCTATGCCTAGCAGGCCTGTGCCGGTGACATAATCGGGCTTTATGCCTAGCAGGCTTCGCGCCAGTGACATATTCGGGCTTTACGCCTAGCAGGCCTCGGCCGGTGTTATTTATCGGGCTTTACGCCTAGCAGGCCTTGTGCCGGTGTTACTATTCAGGCTTTTACGCCTAGCAGGCTCGATGCCGGTGATGTATTTTACCAAAGAGAAATGAATCCTTGTTCAAGACAAATTTTAGAGCTAAACTTGTTAATGATACGGTTCAGGTAAGTATGTAAGGTTTGCTATGTTTAATATTACTTGGGTCAAATTAATATCAATGGATGTAATTTGACGGAAGTTGAGCTTAGAACGTGCTATTATGGAACGATTGGTTTTCATGTATAGACGTTAAGAAAGTAGATTTTCATGCGATATGCTATATGAACTACGACGAAATGTAGGTCTAGGAAATGATCCCTAATTTACCGAGGTTACCGAATTACTATTATTTGACTTGTGTAAACTATTTACTTACTTGCCATATGTCGATTGTTTTCTTTCGTAAATAATTAAATTGTTCTATTATCATGAGAAAGGACTTACTAAGCTAGTAAGCTTAATTATGTGAGATGTTTTCCCTCTGTTTTATAGATTAGGAGCAAGCCACAAGCTCATCGGGATTGCCGGAAAGTTGCTCACACTATCAATCATTTTTTGGGTACTCTTTCATTTTGTTAAGCGAAGGCATGTATAGGATAGGCTTGGTTTTGTTTGATGAAATTTTAAGGTTCATGTGTAAACACTAAAAAGAATAGCCATGCGAAAATGGCTAAATTTTTGTTAAGTACGTTGGTGTGATTTGATGTAAGTTGGTTCATGGTGGCAACGCCTATGCATTCCTAATCAAGTTAATCGTTTTATTAAGGAAATGTTTGTATATGAATTGAATCCTTGTATTTGAGAGTAAGGGAGGTCCGGGTAGAAGCTAGTTTATTTTAAAATGCAATAAAACAGCTTGTAGTAGCAGCAGTGACGTGACTTAGAAAAATCACCAAAAATAGGGTATAATGAATTTGGAGGTGAGTGAGTTATGAAATTGAACCTTAGTGTGTCTATTTTTACATGAAAGAAACAGAGTAGGTAAAAGATTTGTATATTATGAAATAATTAAGTTTTAACGAGACCTGCTCTAAATGAATTCGTGAGCTCCTGTTCTGTTTTGGAAAATTTAAAAATGGTACAAAAATAATTAGGAATCATGGTTTATATGTGTAGAATCCTAAATGAGTCTATTTTTCATTGGTATAAACAAGAACATCATAGAAAATTTGTGCAATCAGATAACCGCAGTTTTATAGGGTCAGGTCAGAATTGTCCAGCAGTGTAATAAGGTAACTTTTAAAAAAACTGTACTAATTGGCCACATGAAAATTCTGAAAAATTATGGTGAATAGTTATAGTCTAGTTTCAAGGAAA